>JAYESA010000018.1:123483068-124121818 GCA_036927795.1 Iris macrosiphon
AATCCCTAGTACCCAAATTAGGGTAACAGTCTATACCAAACCTGTTATGCCACGACTCCTGTGTACCACTCAAAAATCTAGTTCCTAATATTTCAAATACGTTAGGAATTACCTAGTTAAGTTGTTAATTTAATTTCTAGTTAAGGCTAATTTTACCTCAAGCAACACTTAACCCAGCCCACCTATACACTGTCTCATTAGACCAGCCCACCTCAATGAGCCCAGATAGGCCCAAGCCGAGGCTAGTCCACAACTTCCGCACATATATATATATATATATATATATATATATATACATGAAGTCTCTCCCTTAAAACCCTAAGAAAACCATCACAACCCCCTCTCCAAACCCTAGCCGACCCCCACCTAAACAACCCTCCCTGTCGGTCGAACCCCTCAACCCGACCACCTCCCGGTCCGACTACTCCCGACCAGCTGCTCCCTAGCCGACTGCTTTCCCCCGACCAGCCGCCCCTAGCCGACTATTTCCCCCGACCGGCTGTCCCTAGCCGACTGCTTGCCCCTGACCGGCTGCCCCTAGCCGACTGCTTTCCCCCGACCGGCTGCCCCTAGCCGACTGCTTCCCTCCGACCGACTGCCCCTAGCCGACTGCTCCCCCGACCTGAGTACTGCCCGACCCCGACTGTCCCACCACCCGCGAGGCGACCCATCCACGCTGCCGGAGACACCCTCATCGAGGGAGGAGACGGCCCACGTCCTATCGAACAGGTACTCGTCCTCCAGTAGTTCCTTTCTTGTGTTCCAACCATCTCACCATGTATCGTGTCCATGAATGATTGTTGGGTCTGTGTGTCGAGAATCATAGTTGAAACACAACCTGTCTAACCCTAATTAAAATGATGATGGCTAAATGATTAACCAGAATAGAATTTATTAATGATTAGAAAATTCCTTAAACCACGATACCTACCATAAAAGACTTTAGTTAATTTAACGTCTGGTCATAAACCACGTGCCCTGAATATAGAAACCAAAGACAGGTGTTCGCATAGAACATAAATCATGGATAACCGTAACTAGATAATTATTGTCCCGAGGCACCTGTTAACCGAAGACAACACCCGTGTACACCCTAGCTAAGTACGCACGTGATGCTGTACTCGAGCAACAGAGAACTCGCGACAAGTATTCAAGTTTAGCGTCTTAGCAGTACGTAGATAAGGCGTAGTATCTAATACCTGTATTATTGTGTTATATTATTGTTTAGGGTCTCTGGATCAGCCAGGAAACGCTACCGGAACAGGCTTTTGGCATTCATCTCTCGAAGACTCAGGCAAGATACCTTGCTATATTTTGCTGTCTAATTTAAATTATGTAAATGTTGTATTTTATGTTTGTTGTTCTGTCTTATACAACTTTGCGCGTCCAAGATTGTCTCGGGTGCATTCGACGGATACGTCGAAGATTGGTATACATTGACTTAGTCACTAGTAGACTCACCCTATGGGAGGATATCCTGTATTCTTCCTTGACCTGACACTTTTACACGTGTTCATAGTGATAAATCTTATATTGGGATACGTGTTCGCGTGATAGACTAGCTATCGCCACGTGCGACGTGCATCACGGTTAGCAAGAAATCTATCACTATTTCTATTTAGAGACTTGGCATTTAGATAAGGGATATGCATGTCAATTATTTGACGGGTATATCTACATTGGGAGGAAAGGACGACTGGTAGGCATATGGGATACCCCACTCCTTTACACTGATACTGCACTCGACGGAGTAATACGGACGTATTTATATATTGCAGATACCATACTCTATAGAAGGTTGGACGTTACTGTATTCCTGCGCCCGTGTTATAGGGGACATGTGTGGCATATACTAGCCGGTTGTCACGACTGGTAAATTATGTCAGCATATGTTTAGCCTATACCTTCTCATATACTCATAGTTGTTCTTACATTGCATTCACTTAGAGTGGCTGGCACACCCTTTATTGCATTTTATCTTATTCAGTATATATATATAGCGTGCTTTTATGTATCTTGTTACGTCCCTCTGAGGACCTGGTTCCTTTCCAGATTTAGACGAGACTTTCTACCCCACAGTATACGGCCCCGGACAGGAGACGAGATTCGCCACCACCGAGGAGTTAGAGGTACAACCGTCAGAGTTTCCGTGATCAGTTGGTAGGCCTTCAGCCTAGATTAGGTGCATCATTTTCTAGTCAGCCGATGCCCTAATCATTATCTTTTATATCTCATTTTAGTACTTTATTTCGTCATAGTAGTGGGTTTGTTCCCACCAGACTTTACTGATTGTACTATGATATCTTGAGACTGTATTTATTATCTAGCAGTTTATTTAGTATTTCTTGCTCTTTATTTGTGGATGAGATTAGATTACCTGTTATTGATTGATATTGTACATGTTAGTAATTAGGACAGCGTAGCACACTTCGGGGATCCATTAAATTGGGATATCTTCGGAGACGTGTCAGCTGGCTATTGCCACGTAGCCTGGTCCCGTATATTTTTGGGACTGGGTCATGACATGGTTTTAGTGGTGGCCCATACAGGTCTTCTTTTTTGCTTATGGTGTGGTAACATATCCAGCGAGCCTGCAATAGGATAAAAATTACTAGGTCTCATCCACTTTTGATTCACCTTTGAAACTTCCTTCATATTGCTTCTAAATATCTGCATCCTGTTTGTTGTCCTCATACTCTTTTAATAAAATCTACCTCTTGCAGCAAGATGAATTTGTGTAGTGGACGAGGAGCACCTCGTGCCGCAATGCCAGATAACACCACTCAAGGAGAGGAGGTATCCCAAGGGCAACCCCCGCTACAGACCCTGCTGATACATTGGTACGAGATATCGCAGGGCGATCCTACACCGCAGCTTGAGGGACAGACTTCCCAGACAATCCCTACGCAACATTATGAGGGCCAGACTTCAGGAGCTACACCGATGTCGCAGACTGCGAGGCCGACATCTGAGGAGACGCCTACTGCACAGCCAAAGATTCCACTACCACCGCCTCTACCTTATCCACCCCAGATGCCACAGCTAGATGGACAACCACAGATGCTTTATTTCTTTCAGGCGTTAATGCAAGCACAGTGGCATCAGACAGATACATTGAGACAGAGTTTGATGGCAGTACTAGAGAGGACACATGTCCCAGCACCAGTACCAATACCTCCACCAGCCCAGACAGGTGGCACTGTTAGATGGTTCCGACAGATGGGACCAGATACTTTCTCAGGCAATGAGACTGCAGAACAGATCTTCGATTGGGTCGCCAACACGGAGATGTTACTAGAAGCTTCACAACTGCACCCCGACCTTTGGATGACCGCCGTGAGGGCCCAGCTGAAAGGCAACACCCATCACTGGTGGGATTCCATGGAGCGCAGTATAGGCAAGAACCAGACTTGGGAACAGTTCCTAGAATATTTCAATACGAAGTATTTCCCAACTACAATCAGAAATGCCCTGTACTCCCAGTTCCTACATCTAGAACAGGGAAATATGACTGTTGATGCCTATGATGCGGAGTTCAGCCGCCTTAGCAGATTTGGTACAGTCCTGATACCCACCGATCTTGAGAAAGACCAGAGATTTTATCACGGCCTCAATTTTGGGCTACAGAGGTATACCACTACACAGGCGAGAATTTCTTATGAAGAGGTTCTTGCAGAGGCGAGAATCCAGGAGGACATCATCAGAGGAGCTAGACGTACCAACATGACTATACCCGCCAGAGCACAGCTCGGGGCAGGAGGACTGATCCGTCATCCAGGAGCACAGACACAGCAGAGAGCAGCGCCATATCCACAGCAGGAGCTTCCGACTTGTCACCATTATGGCAAGAAGGGACACGCCATTAAGGATTGTCGGAAGAAGTTGGGATTGTGCATGATATGTGGGTCAAGTCAGCACCTTGTCAGAGATTGCCCACAGCGCAGAGAAGCAGCACTGCAGACAGGCCAGAGGCCAGCAGCACCAATACAGAGGATACTACCCCCACTAGGAGGACAGCGTCCACCAGCCCCCGGAGGATTTCAAAGGGGACCACCCTTGGCCCCACAGCAGGCACAGTTTGAGCTAGCTCGTCAGCAGACCAGATGACAAAGGCAGGGACAAGCCTTTGCATTAGCAGCTACCGAAGAGAAAATAGAAGGAGAAGCTATCACTGGTACCATTTTAGTTGCATCATTACCTGCAACTGTATTATTTAATTCTGGAGCTACATTATCATTTATATCTAGTAGATTTGTAGCAATGCATAGAGTAGCGATTTCCTCCTTACCTAAGAATTGGAAGATTCTTACCGGAGGAGGTATTATGCCAGTTACTAGCACTATCAGAACGTGCTCGGTAGTTGTATGTGGTAGAGAGATGAGAGCGCGATTCTTGGTATTGCCTATGCCGTACTTTGACGTTGTGTTAGGCATGGACTGGCTAAGCCAGTATAACGCCGTACTGAACTGCCGGAAGGGTAGTGTCACCTTTAGACTGCCAGATCAGCCGAAGTTCGAGTACATGCGAGGGACCGTCGAGCAAGGAATAGGACATATAGCAGGAACTTGCATGGCTATGGAGATTGCACCCCCGCCAATAATTACAGAATTTGAGGATGTACTTCCAGAAGAACTGCCAGGCTTACCGCCAGATAGAGACGTGGAGTTCACCATCGAACTAGTACCCGTAGCAGCGTCGGTATCTTCTAATGTATACCGATTGGCGAAGAAGAAACTAGTTGAGCTGAAGTTATAATTAGATGAGTTGCAGGGCAAGGGATTTATCCGTCCTAGTGCATCACCTTGGGGGGCACCAGTGTTGTTCGTACCCAAGAAAGATGGAATAGTACGCATGTGTATTAATTACAGAGCCCTTAATGCTTTGACTATCAAGAACAAGTACCCCCTATCGCGAATCGATGATTTATTCGACCAGTTGACAGGAGCAGTAGTGTTCACCAAGATTGACTTGAGATCGGGTTATCATCAAGTAAAGGTGCGAAGAGAGGACATTCAAAAGACAGAATTCAGGACTCGTTATGGTCACTACGAGTTCTTAGTAATGCCATTTGGACTGACGAATGTGCCAGCCGTGTTTATGAACTTGATGAACAGAGTATTCCACCAATACTTAGACCGGTTTGTGGTAGTCTTCATAGACGACATCTTGGTATATTCGAGGAGCCACGAGGAGCACAAAGAACACTTGAGACTAGTGTTAGAGACGCTGAGGAGAGAGAGGTTTTATGTCAAGCTGAGCAAATATTTCTCCTAGATCGTATCACTTTTCTTGGACACGTTATCTCAGGAGATGGCATCTCAGTAGATCCGACAAAGATTTTATCTGTAGAGACATGGCCAACCCCTACCAATGTCTCAGAAGTGAGGAGTTTCCTAGAACTTGCCGAATATTACCGGAGGTTCGTAGAAGCGAAGATTGCAGAGCCAATGACCCATTTGACCCGCAAGGAGTAGGAGTTCACCTGGACAGAGGAGTGTCAGAAGGCATTCGACGAGCTGAAGAAGCGTATGACTACTGCACCTATCTTGACCATACCGTCTGGACCCGGAGGATTCGTGATCTATAGTGATGCATCCGGGAAAGGATTAGGATGTGTCTTGTTGCAGCACGGAAAGGTGTAGCTTATGCTTCCAGACAGTTGAGGACACATGAGAAGAACTATCCCACCCACGACTTGGAGCTTACAGTAGTAATCTTTGCCTTGAAACTTTGGAGGCACTATCTATATGGAGAGAGAAGTGGAGATATTTACTAATCATAAGAGCCTAAAGTACGTCTACACCCAAAAAGATCTTAATCAGCGGCAGAGACGTTGGCTCGAGGTAATGACAGACTTCGAGATTGAGCTACAGTACCACCCAGGAAAGGCCAACGTAGTATCTGACGCGTTGAACAGAAGACCCATGGCATTCTTCATGACCACCCAACCACACCTGTTGAGAGAGCTAGAGCAGATGGGTATCGAGGTCATTATACCCAGAGTAGATGGACAGTTGTCGAGCATCCAGTTGTAATCAAAATTAGTGGAGAGAATCAAGGCTGCCTTGCTGACCGACGCCAGATTTTAGAGGCTTAGACAGAAGACATAGGCAGGAATACAGACAGGACTGAGAATACATGAGGATGGGACTTTGAGATGCGGAGATCGTCTCTATGTTCCAAATGGAGAACTTTGTCAGGAGTTGATGGCAGAGGCATATAGTTCGACCTACTCTATTCATCCAGGAGGTACGAAGATGTACAGGGACTTGAGACAGTACTACTGGTGGCACAGAATGAAGAGGGAGATAGCACGCTTTGTGGCCAAGTGCTTGGTGTGTCAGCAAGTCAAGGCTGAGCATCAGAGATCTGCAGGATTGCTTCAACCACTTCCTATACTGGAGTGGAAATGGGAGTATATCACTATAGACTTTGTTACGGGCTTTCCGAGGAGTCCTAGTGGGCGCAATGCAGTATGGGTAATTGTGGATAGACTCACAAAGTCCGCACACTTTTTATCCTTCAGAGTTGGGCAATCGACGGAGGCCTTAGCAGATATGTACATGAGGGAGGTTGTGCGCCTACATGGAGTACCAGTTAGCATCGTGTCTGACAAGGATACAAGGTTTACGTCTTACTTTTGGCAGAGTATGCAGGAGAGTCTTGGTACGCGCCTAAAGTTTAGCACAGCGTATGACCCACAGACAGATGGCCAGTCGGAGTGCACCATTCAGACGCTAGAAGACATGCTAAGAGTGTGCATGCTTGACTTCGAAGGATCATGGGAGGACCATTTGCATCTGGTCGAGTTTTCCTACAATAACAGCTATCAGGCGAGCATCCAGATGGCTCCCTATGAAGCGCTGTATGAAAGGAAATATCGTTCCCCAGTATGCTGGAGCGATATAGGCGAGCGACAGATTCTCGGACCAGAGTTGGTTGTTCGTACAGTAGAAAAGGTGAAGAAGATCCAAGGGCACCTTCGAGCAGCACAAGACAGACAGAAGCATTGGGAGAACGCGCATCATCGACCCTTAGAGTTTCAGGTTGGAGATCACGTATTTTTAAAGATCTCGCCGACTCAAGGGACTATCAGATTCGGAGGCAGAGGGAAGCTGAGTCTGAGGTACATCGGGCCATTCGACATATTAGAACGCGTCGGAGAGGTTGCTTACAGATTAGCCTTGTCGCAGACCTTAGAAGGAGTCTACGACATCTTCCACGTATCTTAATTGAGGAGGTACATATCGAATCCTAGTCACGTGCTTGACCACTCAGAGATCACAGTTGGGCCGAGTCTATTATACCAAGAGGAGCCCGTCGAGATTCTGGACAAGAGTGAGAAAGTACTGCGAGGACAGACTATTTCCCTAGATCGTGTCACATAGAGGCATCATGCACCAGGCGAGTCGACCTGGGAATGCGATGAGGACATTAGACAACGTTATCCCCACCTATTCGAAGGACTAGGTACGTTTCAGTATCTATTTTTGTTTTGTTTAGTTCTTACCGATATGTATGTTTAATTTTGAGGACGAAATGCTCTAAGGAGGGTAGATTGTAAACCCCCTCGTCTTAAATATAGGATTTATTTGATTATTTTAATTTGAGAACAACCATAACCCAAATCCCTAGTATCCAAATTAGGGTAACAGTCTATACCAAACCTGTTATGCCACGACTACTGTGTACCACTCAAAAATCTAGTTCCTAATGTTTTAAATATGTTAGGAATTACCTAGTTAAGTTGTTAATTTAATTTCTAGTTAAGGCTAATTTCACCTCAAGCAACACTTAACCCAGCCCACCTGTACACTGTCTCATTAGACCAGCCCACCTCAATGAGCCCAAATAGGCCCAAGCCGAGGCTAGCCCACAACTTCCACACACACACACACACACATATATATATATATATATATATATATATATATATATATATATATATATATATATATATATATACATGAAGTGTCTCCCTTAAAACCCTAAGAAAACCATCACAACCCCCTCTCCAAACCCTAGCCGACCCCCACCTAAACAACCCTCCCTGTCGGTCGGACCCCTCAACCCGACCACCTCCCGGCCCGACTGCTCCCGACCAGCTGCTCCCTAGCCGACTGCTTTCCCCCGACCAGCCGCCCCTAGCCGACTATTTCCCCCAACCGGCTGACCCTAGCCGACTGCTTCCCCCCGACCGGCTGCCCCTAGCTGACTGCTTCCCCCCGATCGGCAGCCCCTAGCCGACTGCTCCCCCGACCGGAGTACTGCCCGACCCCGACTGTCCCACCACCCGCGAGGCGACCCATCCACGCTGCCGGAGACACCCTCATCGAGGGAGAAGATGGCCCACGTCCTATCGAACAGGTACTCGTCCTCCAGCAGTTCCTTTCTTGTGTTCCAACCATCTCACCATGTATCGTGTCCATGAATGATTGTTGGGTCTATGTGTCGAGAATCATAGTTGAAACACAACCTGTCTAACCCTAATTAAAATGATGATGGCTTAATGATTAACCAGAATAGAATTTGTTAATGATTAGAAAATTCCTTAAACCACGATACCTGCCATAAAAGACTTAAGTTAATTTAACGTCTGGTCATAAACCATGTGTCCTGAATATAGAAACCAAAGACAGGTGTTCGCATAGAACATAAATCATTGATAACCGTAACTGGATAATTATTGTCCCGAGGCACCTGTTAACCGAAGATAACACCCGTGTACACCCTAGCTAAGTGCGCACGTGATGCTGTACTCGAGCAACAGAGAACTCGCGATAAGTATTCAAGATTAGCGTGTTAGCAGTACGTAGATAAGGCGTAGTATCTGATACCTGTATTATTGTGTTATATTGTTGTTTAGGGTCTTTGGATCAGCCAGGAGACGCTACCGGAACAGGCTTTTGGCATTCATCTCTCGAAGACTCAGGCAAGATACCTTGCTATATTTTGCTGTCAAATTTAAATTATGTAAATATTGTATTGTATGTTTGTTGTTCTATCTTATACAACTATGCGCGTCCGAGATTGTCTCGGGTGCATTCGACGGATACATCAAAGATTGGTATACATTGACTTAGTCACTAGTAGACTCACCCTATAGGAGGATATCCTGTATTCTTCCTTGACCTGACACTTTTACACGTGTTCATAGTGATAAATCTCATGTTGGGATACGTATTCGCGTGATCGACTAGCTATCGCCACGTGCGACGTGCATCACGGTTAGCAAAAAATCTAGGACTATTTCCGTTTAGAGACTTGGCATTTAGATAAGGGATATGCGTGTCAATTATTTGACGGGTATATCTACATTGGGAGGGAAGGACGATTGGTAGGAATATGGGATACCCCACTCCTTTACACTGAAACCACACTCGACGGAGTGATACGGACGTATTTATATATTACTGATACCACATTCTGTAGAGTGTGGGCAGTTACTTGATGACATTGAAGATACCATACTCTATAGAAGGTTGGACGTTACTGTATTTCTGCGCCCGTGTTATAGGGGACATGTGTGGCATATACTTGCCGGTTGTCACGACTGGTGAATTACGTCAGCATATGTTTAGCCTACACCTTCTCATATACTCACAGTTGTTCTCACATTGTATTCACTTAGATTGGCTAGCACACCCTTTATTGCATTTTATCTTATTCAGTATATATATATAGCATGCTTCTATGTATCTTGTTACGTCCCTCTGAGGACCTGGTTCCTTTCCAGATTTAGATGAGGCTTTCTACCCCACACTATACGGCCCCAGACAGGAGACAAGATTCGCCACCGCCGAGGAGTTAGAGGTGCAGCAGTCAGAGTTTCCGTGATCAGTTGGTAGGCCTTCAGCCTAGATTGGGTGCATCATTTTCTAGTCAGCCGATGCCCTAATCATTATCTTTTATATCTCATTTCAGTACTTCATTTCATCATAGTAGTGGGTTTGTTCCCACCAGACTTTACTGATTGTACTATGATATCTTGAGACTGGTATTTATTATCCAGCAGTTTATTTAGTATTTCTTGCTCTTTATTTATGGATGAGATTAGATTACCTGTTATTGACTGATATTGTACATGTTAGTAATTAGGACAGCGTAGCATACTTCGAGGATCCATTAAATTAGGATATCTTCGAAGACGTGTCAGTTGGCTATTGCCAAGTAGCCTGGTCCCGTATATTTTTGGGACTGGGGCATGACATGTATTTTTCTTCAATCATTTACAGCCTATTAAACTAATCTGTGATACGCTTTACAACTTTTATTACCAATCCTAATATTTCTCTACTCATGACATCTTATTAAAACCCTTTATGCATATACATTTCTTTATTTTTTACACACACGGTATCAATCATCAAATTGAACATCATGCTCCATTAATCCTTAACACAATTCCTTGATACTTAATTATTTACATAGATCATCCAATTACATAAATTCATAACTAGCCAGGACGGGTATGCTGGCTCTGATACTAACTCTTGGAACCATCACTGACTCTTTTCTCCTTCTATCTATAGTGCCAATACTAACTATAACACACCTATCATAGAATTATTGCTAGAAGACACTACACTATGGGTTAACTCTAGATTGATACCTACTGCTCACAAGTCCAACCAAGAAATACTTACAAGCTCACAAGTCACACTCAGTCAACACTAATACAAGACACAGATACAATTACAAGTCACTAATTATCATACTTAACATGGAATCCTCAAAGAATAGAAGCTCAAAAAGGAACTAGATGGAGGACTGAAGGTATTTCTACTGCTAGCAAACAAAAGAAACGATAGAAAAAAGTCCTGTAATTACAGAAATAGATAAGTGTTGAGATAATACTTTAAGAACCAATTTAAGATACAACCTGATAATCATACACGTCTGTCAGAAATTATGACACTTAGAATCCTCGCCACGCTAGTAAGCATAGGTGCGATAAATGACAGGTTCCGTAACTAAGGTATGCAACTATATAATCATGTCATCTAGAATCTTTCTCACTGTCCTCATCAATATATGTCATCAGATGATAACATAAATTTTAGCCCGTAAAATTTATCTTGATATAAAATTAACTCAATAATGGTACCAAGAATTAAATTTAACAACTGGTCAACAAGAATCAAACTCAATATCAACGAGGACGGACGAAAACAAGGGCAAAGGATTTAAATTAGAAATTATAATAAGATTCTCAAGGGGTCATCCTAGGAATCTCACAAGAATTTTGTGATTGGGTATCCTCTCTCATCCTAGTATCCTATGTCCTATATTCTATAGCAGGCACGCAGTAGTACAACCATGACGTCGCACTACCACGACATCGTATAACTTGCGAAGTCTGACCTGCATGGGCCACCGATAAAAATATGTCACGACCCGCACCCGGATTCTAGGGCACGAGTACGTGGGTATGTCCATCCTACGCTGCAGCATCGGTGGTAGAACGATGTCTAGGTCATAATACTATATAAATAATCTCAGACGAGCATCCAACTCCATAAGGAGACACGGATACCATAATATAATATGAAAAATATACTCAATCACATAACTACAGCTCGATAAGATCTCTAAGAAACAAGTAAGATGAAACACAAGTCTAAAAATAGAAATAGTCTAACTCAATAATATAATCCAAGCCTCAAAGAGTATGCCGGAGACAAATCTGGTACCAAAAATAATTTGCTAAAAGAACTAACTAGATAACTAGTGATTCCGGCTAAACCTCCCGGAAACACAACTGAACTACTAAGTCCAAGTCTGCAGCTACTCACCCTGTGGTCCATAAATATAGGAAACCAGTCCTCTAAGGCATAGTCTGGAAAGATATTTTCCAGTCATGAAGGAGCAAAGTACATCTCAAATAATATTTCCATTTAATTGATAAGGACTATAAAACAATAAATAGATGATGCTATATACTGAGAGAAGACAATGAATAAAAGCAATGGCATAATGAAGAGACATGCAATATAAAAAGACAGGCAATATAGGCAATATGATACAGTCAATGCAAATATGAAATAAAAAGAACAAGGTACAATATCATATACGGGTGATGTAGTATATGATCTAAAATAGAGCACTGTAACTAATCTAAGTGTTTAAAATACCAGTCTATCATGTGATCGACTTGGGACAAGATCAGGCTTGTTATATATGATTAGCTATGATTCATGTAAGGTCAGGCTAACCATTTGGTTAGCTATGATGCAAGGAATGGTCAGGCTAATAATATATAACAGCTATGAGGCATGTAATGGTCAGGCTGTACCCGACGTGAGATGTGGGGTGAGCTATGATGCATGTAGAGTTGGGTATGATTACATAATCTACTAATATTTCCCCTGCCCCCAACTAGTACTGTGGATCCAATCACGACACGTCACGATACACAAGCAATATCCAATATATCATGTACAAGGTCTAAATATAAATGTCGTGTACAATGTCAATACAATAATCAATGTAACATCTCATGACTGTAGATCCAATCTATATACTACTCCGTGTAGTACAGTATCAAGAATCAGATGTAACATTTCTAGATACTGGAATTATAGATATTATCAAATAATTAGAAGTTATCAGAGAATGTACTCGCCTTGGGTCCTTAGCTGGTAACACCAATGTCCTGTTCCAGAGTATCGTCTGGATGATCCAACAGTCCTATAAATATATCATAAAATAATACAACATTGCATCAGACATCATACTAATCACATAATCAAAATACACTGAACTCGGGACTACGCTAGGTATGATACTGGTCAACTAGGGTCAGGGTGCGTCAAATTGTACGGGCATCGCGTCTGTAATTGCTGTGCAATCAGACCGTCGATGATACGGGTCTTGCCAGTAAGTCGATGTACATATGGCAGTCTGCTACCATACTACATGGGCACGGGTCAAAATAACCATGGGTCACCTAGTATATATACAATATACATATATTAGTAACTAGCATTAATACTTACAATATATATATACACCAAATTAAATACATATACAATATATACGTATACCAATTAATGACATATATTAATATATGTATATACCCTAATGAATTTATACTATGTATATATATTAAACATACCAATCAATTGTATTCGTTTTAATCGTATACTAGGGCATACGTCTATAATACATATACATAAGTATATATATACAAATTTAAGAAATATATCATATATATATATATATATATATATATATATATATATATATATATATATATATATATACCATCATTAATATTAACATATATAAATACTAATACATTAATTGAATTTGTACCAGTATATATTTTATTAAATATATACTATATGAAAATAAACCAATATACATACATATACATATGTATATATATGAATACATATATTCTATTACGTACATATTAATACATACATATATATATATAGAATACATAAATATACTAATAGAGAAATACACTATATATATGTATACGCGTATATATATACGAATAATACATACTTACTAATACAAATACGCATACATACATACATATATACGTACTCGTGTACGTGTACGCGAGGGGAGGGAAGAAACTGTACCTGTACGGGTGCACGACGACGGCGAAGACGTCGACGATGATGACGACGACGAAGGTATTGAAAGGTGATCGTGATGGTGATGATGATGAAGGTGATGATTGGTGGTCGTCTCAGGCGAGTCGAGGAGGAGCTCAGGCAGGAGGATGGCCGGAGGAATAAAGATGATAGAGGAGGAGAAGGAGGAGGTAGTGTTGCTGGTTGCTCGGGAAGTCGGGGGACTGTCCCGTCGGTGGATAGGGGAGCTGGGTCGGGGTAATGTCAGTCGGTGGGGCAGGGAAGAGCCGAGGAAGAAGCCGAGCTACGGTGATGGTGGTGGAGTTGATGATGATGGTGGTGGTGCTGCTTCAGGTTGGCCGCCGGGTAAAGTTGCAGTGGAAGGAGCAGTGGTGGTACGGGGAGTCGGTTCAGGAGAGGAGGAGGAGAAGATGGTTGTCCGGTGGGTCAACGATGAGGTGAATGGGAAGGAGGAGACAGGCTCCGGTGGTCGGGTAATAGCAGCACAGTCGGGGAAGGGAATTGGCGAGCAGGTGGAGGACTGGCAGGAGGTTGCTGTCATAGTCGGGAAGGTGGTCGACATGGTGGTGCTGGGGTATTCAGGTGGTCAGCTGTGTAATGGAGGAGGCCGGCGGAGCTTCAGGTGGTACGGGCTGCTGGGGGTAAAGAGCTCGGGAAGAGGGGAGGATGGCCGAAGACTGGAGAAGTGGCCGGGGTCGGGGGGCCGGCAGGGGCTCGGGTGAGGTGGAGGGATGTTTCCTTAAACAAAAAAAAAATAGATGAAGAGGAAGAAGAAGAAGAAGAAGAAGAAGAAGAAGAAGAAGAAGGAAGAAGAAGAAGAGAAAAATATGCTACGTTGGGAGAAGAGGGAGGAGAGAGAGAGGTGGGGGCTTGTTTCCTAGGTTTGGAGATTAGGGCATGTTGGGAAAGGTGCATGAAGAGACATCTTATAGGAGAGGTGATGGGAGGTGTGTGGTGATGATGAGCCCCATTTTGAATAGGTGGCCAGGATTCGTCATAGAGAAAATCATTCATACATGGAGAGGGTTGGGTTGACTAGTCAAATTTTTGGGCTTCTCCATTTGGTTGAAACAATGGGGTGTTGACACCTAATGCAACATTTATAAATTAGCCCCCTTAAATTTGGATATTTGCACAAACACATAAAATAATGAAAAATTGATGGGGGAATTGGTGTTTGGTGTTTATAGGGTGAGGGGTTGTTGTGTGTTATGTATGGGCTTAACGAATGGGGTTTGGATTAAATTGGGTTAAAATGGGATTAGTCAAAGTTGGTATCCCAAATTTAATTAGAATAAATACAAGCGGTGTTCTAAAATTAATTAGGAGTACATGGGGCCAAAATTAGGTTGGGACACAAATATTATTAGTGAAGAAGACTCAAAACAGAATATTACCCTAATTTAGGTTGCACGAAAAATGGGTCGAGGTTATCTCCAATTTTGATTGGAACGCACAACGATACAAAGTTGAATTTTATTTAGAAATTAAATAAACATCTGCGACAAATATTGTGCGGCTAAAATGAAGCACAAGAGAGTTTAATTATGAGTTACAAAAGGGTCAGAATGGAAG
Organism: Iris macrosiphon; assembly: GCA_036927795.1. Taxonomy (NCBI): domain Eukaryota; kingdom Viridiplantae; phylum Streptophyta; class Magnoliopsida; order Asparagales; family Iridaceae; genus Iris; species Iris macrosiphon. Next base: position 123,498,254 of record JAYESA010000018.1, read on the forward strand.
GCGGGCACGTCTAGGGCAAGGTTGGGAAATTTGTTGGAAGGCAAAAGCTAGGGTAGCGCTCCAAATATCGAAGCAACGGCAAGGCGCAACAATTAAATAAAATTACGGTAATTAATTACAACCTCAACAATTTAAATTCTAAATAAAACAAATTAAATACATAATCCTATAATTCGGTCAGGTGTTCACCTAGTGGGCTTCTAGGTCAAGTCTACTAGCTCAAATATTAAGAACACTGTGCATAATATTACAAATACACATCTCATACAATTATTTAAATTAAATACACGCAATATTAAATATATATAAAAAGTCAAAAATATTCCTGTTTTTGGAACGTGGTAGTGACAGAGATGGATGAGCTGAAGGCGTAGTTAGAGGAGTTGGAGGGAAAAGGCTTCATCAGACCGAGTACATCACCCTGGAGAGCTCTAGTGTTGTTTGTACCTAAGAAGGATGGGTCAGTGCGTGAGTGCATTGACTACAGATCCTTGAATATTTTGATAGTGAAGAACAAGTGTTACGCCATGTTCTGCAGAACCGATTCATCCTCGTATTTGATTCCGCAGAACTGTTCGTCCTCGATAGACATAATGCCATCCAAGCCTCGGGTTGCACTCGTACAAGGCAAGAACATACACATGTGTCAAAACTCTTTTATAAATAGTTCTACAGCATAACAGCAGATTATAAAGCACACATTTGTATAGGAAGAAAAATAATTCTTTTTTTGATTTATTTCAACGAAGTACAATTTTCTTAACATCGAAATGAAAATGCCTGAACGGCTTATATAGCTTTGTTCACCATTAAATTTGAAAGTCTTTAAGAAAAGACTTGATTTAATAAATAAACTAAAGAGAGTACAGAGGGGAGTCCTAAACAGATAGTCTAAGTACAAATTTTATGTTTTGGGGGATAAGGATGGAGGGTTAGGAGTGTAGCAACTCTCCTTACTCTGTGGACGATCCGATGCGGAAGCTTTTCTCTCTTGCTCTAGTTTAGATTCGCAAATAGCCCATCGGCCTCTTATTCAGATATGGTACCCTAATATTTATAGTTATCATGGGCGCACATATGTTGGGCCACATGGATGCTGAAGGGTTCCACGTGTCCTTTCTTGACAGGGTGCATCTGTAACTGTGAGTAGGCTGGGCTGCCACGTGTGCACTTATTAGGATTTTCTGCTGCTGAAGATCTGGGTGGTTCTCATCCTTTATGGACGTGACTTGGTTAGCTTGACACATAGTCCGTACTTGGTTGGAGAGAATCACTCTTATCATAATAGTAAGATTTGGTCTTCATAGAATCTGAAGCCCATGTGTCTAGAGATGCATGGGACGCATGGAGTCTGGGATGCGTGAAGCCAGAGATGCATGGACCGCATAGAGTCTGGGACGCATAGAGCCAGAGATGCATGGACCGCATGGAGTCTGGCCCACATGGGGCTAGAGATGCACGGGACCGCATGGAGTTTAGGATGCATAGGGCCAGAGATGCATAGGACCGCATAAAGTCTATGACGCGTGGAGCCAGAGATGTATGGACCGCATGGAGTCTGGGACGCATGGGGCCATAGATGCATAGGATCGCATGGAGTTTAGGATGTATGGGGCCAGAGATGCACGGGACCGCTTGGAGTCTGGGATGCATGGAGACGCATGAGGCCAATTGTACTATACACATGGTGCTGCACATCCTTCGAGAGTAAAGTTCTGTACTGACATGAGACTTTTGTTGTTTAGTGTGTTCACGTCTTTTGAGGAAGTCAAAAAATTATTTTTGTCAGAATTCTGTGTCAGAGACGATCATGCTGATGGGATGCCACCTTAGGTCCTTCTGCGGCCAAGCTGCTTTGGCTGATTGGGGGTGGATGTATGTCGTCTTTGTTTGGGTCATAGGGTGACTATTCGTCCTGATTTGAGCCCCTTTTGGGGGGCACAGGGTTGTTGGCTTGTTGGGATACAGGAAGACTATGCGTCCTAAATTCTTATAAGTTTTAATTTTTTGGGCGCAGGATCGTATAGCTGCATATTTTTTATTCTTCTACAAGCTTTGCATAAAAAAAAGACTGATAGGCTGACATAAAATAATATTCTTATTCCATACATTATGCCCCTTTATTACATTATTGGAAACTTAAAAGCAGCAACTAAAAATCTTTGAAATACTTTAAAATAGAGGGAATCTTGAAAAGACTACAACGAAAGCTATATCTTCCTTGAGCGCCCACAGTATCTCGGTCACCTGGTTTGCCTACAGAGACGTGGATACTCAACCTGTACTTCTGAGCAAAACTGGCCCACTCACCTAAACCAATACTTCTTAATTAAAGCAGTAGTTTTTATAGTCAATAATTCATATAGGCAATAGTTCATTCAGTGAAATATAAACTTTGCACATATGGAATTCTTACCCAGGCCAATGGCCATTCCTGTATAATCTACATAATTGTTTTTATCGCCCCTGCATAAGACATCATTAGTATGCAACTCATTTCTACTGGGTCCTTTATGGTGTAGCACCATAATGGATATGCTGTATAAGACTTCGATGGGCATGCGATATGCTATTCAAAGCAGATAGCAAGCCTCAATGAATGTTCCACTTATACCCGGTGCCACCTAAGCGCTACTATTTCCCTCGGACCGAACGGTCCCTAGTTCACCAAGTTTCGTTCAAGAAAATTTACTACCTTGTGCACAAGTTGTCCATAACCATACAATGCATCTAAGACTATATGATAAGCATAAATAGCAGTGTAAGGTGTTAAAGCATTTAGAGAAGCAATGCACATTTAACCATTCTTATTTCAGCATACTTATTTATTGTTTTGATTGGTAGTCCATAGACTCCAATTTACACTAAGGCGTAGTACCAAACCATGACATATATGATCATATCCTAACCTGTGTTAAGAAATTAAACTTCCTTCTTATCAATGCAATTCATTGATTTACATTAGTGGTATTAAACTTGTAGCATTAGTGGATTTATCGATCATTGGACTTAACAAGGTTACAAGAGAATATTATTGATTATTGGCATTAAGGAGTGGAGAAGAAGGGACAGAACATCCTACCATATAGAGAATATTGAGCGAAAAGGATGCTTGCTTGTTCAGGCTTCAGTCACGCATCTATCTGCATTGGCACCAATATTTGGTTAGACTACCATCTTTATTTCTTTCAGCGTTCTCTAGAATGAATGCATGCAATCGATGAAAATGGGATAAACAATCAATCATCAAAAAACAATTATAAAAATATATTCATCAAAACCAAGCAGCAAAAATCCGAGAAAGTCAACCAAAAAATCCAGCAAAAACTATTAGAATCATTCCAACAGAAGCCGATCCATCAATTGAAAAGGTTTATTGCATTATCCGTGGTTGATTCTGCCATAAAGTTTCCCCGTACTCAATTCTGACTGAGTCAATTGAGCCACAAGCCTTATATAGTGTACTACTAGGAGCGGGGCACTACATAATATACGACTAAAAAAAGTTTTGACCTCGAAACTTAAAACAAAGGTTATACCTCTAGTTTATCGAATAAGGAAGGGTACTGAACAGGTTGATCCCATGTTGATTCTATGTCAACTGAGTCAATTGAGCCACAAGCCGTATCTCTTCCTCATGATCCCATGTTGATTCCTCAAATACATGATTCCACCACAACACACAGACCAAAGTCATTAATCGATTTTGTAGGTTCTTCTCTTTTCTGTCTAGGATATGAACAGGTTCTTTCAAGTAAGATAGGACGGCACTCAGATCAAGCAAATCGAAGTTCACTATGTGAGATGGGTCATGCACGTATCTCCTTAGTTTGGAAACAAGGAAGACATCATGTACTTTCACAAAAGCAAGAGGTAGTACAAGTTAATAAGCCACTGGTTCCACCCTATCTAGATTCTTGAAGGGCCCGACAAATCGTGGACTCAGCTTCCCCTTGATGTCGAACCGTATCACAAGCATCGATGTCACCTTTAGGAACACATGATCACCCTCCATGAATTCCAAAGGTCGTGGATGTAAATCCATGTAGCTTTTCTGACGACTTTTAGCGACTCGAAGATTTTTTTGAGCCATGGAAACTTTTTCAATGGGCTGTTCAATAAGTTCCAGTCCGAGTATTTGTCGTTCACCAACTTTCTCCCAACATATCAAAAATTGTCACTTGTGTCCATACTCTTCTTCATACGGGGACATATGAATACTCGCTTGATAACTGTTATTATAAGTGAACTCTGCCAGCGATAGATAGGTATCCCAACTTGCCTTCAAATCTAGCACGTACAGTCGTAACATGTCTTCTAGGATTTGGTTTACTCTCTAGTTTTGTCCATCTGTCTGTGGATGGTACGCCGAGCTAAAATTCAACTTAGTGCCCATTGCCTCCTGAAGGCTCTTCAAGAATCGTCCAACCCTATCCGACATAATTGAGACTGCTACTTCATGTAACCGGATAATCTAACCTAAGTAAATTTAAACCAAGCGGTCAGCGCTCCATGTATTCTTGATTGCTATAAAATGAGCTGACTTGGTCAATCTATCAACGACGACCCAAATTGCAATATTTTCCTTTGGCATCTTTGGTAATTCTACCATAAAATCCATTGAGATGTCCTTCTATTTCTGTCACTACCACGTCCCAAAAACAGGGGTATTTTCAACTTTTTACAATAATTAATATTATTGTAGTTACAATTTAGTAATTGCGTGATAGGTTATTGATTTAAATAAATATGTGAGGTGTGTAATTAAATATAGTAATTATATACCGTGTTCATTTGTGTTTGTGTTGGTAGACTTGACCTAGAAGCCAGTAGGTGAACACCTGTCCGAATTGTGGGATTCGGTATTTTAATTGTTTATTTTAGAATTAAATTCTTGGAGGCAATAATTAATTACCATATTTTAATTAATAATTGCGCCTTGCCTTTGCTTCAATATTTGGAGCGCTACCCTAGCTTTTGTCTTCCAACAAATTTCACAATCTTGCCCTAGACATGCCCGCCTTCCATTCTGCTATTTTTGTAACTCATAATTGTGCTCTCTGTACATTATTTCTAGCCGCACAAAAATCGTCGCGGACGTTATTTAATAAATCCCTATTTTGCATCGTTGTGCGTTCAAATTGAAATTTGAGACAATCTTGACCTATTTTTCGTGCGGCCCAAATTAGGGTAATATTCTGTTCTGAGTCTTCTTCATTATTGGTATTGATGACCTGACATGATTTTGGCCCCATGTACTCCTAATTAATTTTAGAACACAACTTGCATTTATTTCTAATTTAATTGAGGATACTAGTTAAACCAATTCTGAAATTCCAATTTAAATCCAGTGCCCTGCTATTTTAGCCCACACCAAACTTACAGCGCCCCCTGACCCTACAAAACACCGGACACCGAATCGCCCGCCAAATTTTCGTCATTTCATGTGTCTGTGCGAATACCCAAATTTAAGGGGGCTAATTTGCATATTTGCATTTTGTGTCAACACCCAATTGTTTAAACAATGAGGGAACCTAATATTATTTAACTAGCCCCTCACCCTCATTCCTACATGAATTAAATTTCTCCATGTCCAATCTGGACCCCTCATTTAAAGGGGGTCAATCACAACCCTTCATTTCAACAACCTCTCTCCCTATATGATGTCTTGTCACATCATAAACCCTAATCCCTAGAAAAACCTAGGTAACCACACCCTCATCATAAGCCTCCACCCCCTCTCTCCAACGTAGGAAAATTCTTCCTTTCTTCTTCTTTTTTCTTCTTCTCTTCTCCTTCTTTTTCTTTTTCTTCTTCCTCTCTTCATTGATTTTTAAAAAATTCGAAAGAGGAAAAGAGGGGGGAAACCATTACTGTTCAGCCCCCATCCCTATCACCCTGTTCCGGCTGCACACCCGACCGGCGCTGGCTGCTCCGACCGCCGTTGAACTTCTTCCCTCCGGCCCGGCGACCGAACCCATCCTCCGGCGGCCCTCTTCCCATCGACCCGCTGCGACAGCCTAGCTCGAGCCCTCTACTCCGGCTGCTTCTCATCCATCCATCCATCCATCCACCATCAGTCGACTGCTTCTCCGGCGGCGCTGCCTCGACGAGTCCGGCGGCCCCGCTACTCCTCCCTCTGCTGAAAGCTCCGGCGACCGAGCCCCTTCCCGCTGCCAAACCCACCACCACCACCTTCAACTCCATTCACCACCACCCTCAACTTCTCATCATCACCACTGCTCCTCCCCTCGCCACTGCTATTCTTCCTCGAGTGCTCCTTCCCGATCACCTCTCTGACCCGCTGCTCCCAACCACCACGACCATCCCCACTGTTCCCGTCCGGCTCCCTCCCGCTGCCTGTCGTACTCCGGCCAACCCGACTTCACAGTAAGTTTCTTCTCCTCCTCTTTCCTCCTTCCCTAATGCATATGTTAATATAACTAATGTATAAGTATTTGTATATAAGTTAATTAATGTGTATAAATATAAATGTATGTAAATACGTATATACATGTATGTGTATACGCGTGTGTGTATATGTGTACGCATACATACATATGTATATATATATAAATACATAGTGTATTTCTCTATTGGTATATATATACCTGTATATAGTATAAATATTACCTTGGTATAAATATATATATATATATAATTTATATTGGTATATGGTTAATAAAAACACATTTTGGTATTTGGGTAGATATATATATATGTATATAAATACGTATACGTATATGTGTGTATACGAGTACTAGAATGAATTTTAGCATAAATGTTTCTTGGTAATATATGTTAATGTATATATTTTGGTATAATTCTATATTGGTAAAGTATATATTAAATTAATACATTTTGGTATAAATATGTGTACCTATATATATATACATGTATAAACATATTTTTGGTATGTAAAAATATATAGTTTATATATATAAAACTGTATTGATATATATGTACTTGTAAAACATACTTTGGTATAATTACCTGTATATATTATTGTATTATTTTGGTATGTATGCATATATATATATATATATATAATATAAGTTAATATGTATTTTGGTACATGTATATTAGTTTATATATATGAGTGATGTATAATTTTCACATAAACAAAATATATTTCCACTTATGTACATACAGTTATACCTATTTTTGTATACTTTGGAATAACAATCTATATGTATTTTGTTTAATTATTAACAATATGTTTAATTGGTGAATATACTAGATGACCCTAGTTGATTAGTGCCCTGCCTGGCATGGCCCTGAGGCCAGTGTTTATAGACTGTGTGTTAGCGTAGCATCTGATACAAGTGTTATAATTGTGATCTGCTTATAGGACTGTTGGTTCCTCCAGGCGACACTCTGGAACAGGACCTCGGTATTCACCAGCTAAGGACCCAAGGCGAGTACATTCTCTGATTAGTTTCTAATTTATGATATCTCCTATGTTCCCTGTATCTAGTATAAATATCCATGTTCTTGACACGCTGGTTACACGGATTGGTGTAGACGGATCTCGTCATGAGATGTTATTCCTTATTCATGGTGTAGCTTGTACAAGACTTGTTTCCTTGATATCTTGTGCATGTACAGACACTGAGACCAGGGGAGATTTGCTACCTCCCTAGGGAATCCCGTGCCATAGCGTACCATGATTGGATCTACTATACCAGTCGGGGGTTTGGGGAATATTTTAGTGTAGATATGTGATCATACCCAACTTTTCATGCATTATAGCTCACCCCACATCTCACGTCGGGTGTGGCCTGACCATCTCCATGCTTCATAGCTGTTACGTGTGATTAGCCTGACCATCTCCATGCATCATAGCTAACCAACGGTTAGCCTGACCATCCATGAATCATAGCTAATCACATGTAACCAGCCTGATCAAGTTCCCAAGTCGATCACATGTTAAAGCTAGTACTCACACACTTAGTCATAGGTTTCTTGCTCATTGACATATTGTTTCTTTTCCTGCATTTACTTACAGTATTTCTAGTATTTCCTTCATTGAACATTTTTCGTACCTATACATGCATCTGGTATATTTCCATCTAGAACTGCTACATAGTTTATGTCATTTATATAGAACTGCTATTTAGAGATGTACTTTGCTCCTTCCTGACTGGAAAATATTTTTTCAGACTGTGACCTTAGTAGACTGGTTTCTGACACTTGGGGATTGGTTGTTACTGATTTCAGGTATAATTATTTTTGTCAGTAGACTTGTGTTGTATTCTTTTGTTTCTTCAAATTCTTATCGTACTGTAGTTGTGATTGAGTATGTTGTTCATTTTATAGTGTTATCCGTGTCTCCTTATGGAGTTGGATACTAGTGTGAGATTATTTAGATAGTACTTGACCTAGACAGCGTTCTACCGCCGATGCTGCGGCGTAGGCTGGACGTACCCACGCACTCGTGCCCCTAAACCGGGTGCGGGTCGTGATAATTTCCATTCCGAAATAGCCAGGTTCTGCAACTCTCCATTGGGTCACTGGTATTCTGCTTTCACACGTTGATAATCCATACATCGTGACATGAACAATGCCACATCTTTCTTCATGACATTCTACCAAAATATTATGTGTGGATCCTTTAATATTTTGGTGCTTCCTGGATAAAAGGTGTACATAGCATAATGAGCCTCAGTCAGTATCTCCTTCCTGAGTTTATCATCCTTAGGAACACATAATTTGCCCTTAATCTACAATGTTCCATTCTCGCGTTCCACGAAATCAGTTCCCTTTCCTGCTAAAATTAACTCACGTATCTTCTGCAGGAATTTGTCATCCATTTGTGTGAATTTGATCATTTTGAGCAAGTTCGGTTCTAGCTGCAACTGAGCTAGCTGCGCTCCCTGTGTATGAACTTTTTATTCAATGCCCATTTTTTCCAACTCTCGAAGTAGCCTGCTTGACAAAGATAACGTTCAGACAAATTTCTGACTCAATATATCTGCCATAATATTTTCTTTTCTGGGCATATAAGCAATTATCAAGTAATAATTCTGTATCAATTTCAGCCATCGTCGTTGCCTCAAGTTTAATTCCTTTTGCGTGAATTTGTACTTAAGGCTTTTGTGATCCGTGGAGATCTCGTAGGACACTCCATAAAGATTATTTCACTACAATTTTAACGTGAACTCAATTGCTGCAAGTTCCAAATCATGCGTCGTATAATTCTTTTTATGTTGTTTCAGCTATCTTGAGGCATACAAAATTACTTTCCCATGCTGCATAAGAACACATCCCAATTCGAGCTGAGATGCATCGATGTATATCTAAAATCCCTCAGGTCTATATGGAAGAGTTATCTGGAAGAGTAAGAATTAGAGCAGAGATGAGCCGGTGCTTCAGTTCCTGGAAACTGCTCTCATAGTCGTGTATCCATTTGAATACTACTCCCTTTTTGGTAAGGCGAGTCAGAGGCGACGCAATCTTCTCAAAGTCCTTTACGAAGCTTCGATAGTAGCCAGCCAAGCCAAGGAAACTTCTGATCCCACAAGCCGACATGGGTTATTTCCAGTCCACCATTGCCTCTATTTTCTTTGGGTTAACTGATACACCATCTGCTGAAATAACATGTCCAAGGAAAGTCACACTGCTCATCTAGAACTAGAACTTGCTTAACTTTGCATATAACTAATATTAACTAAGTGTCTGTAATACGGTTCTTAAATGTTCAATGTGAGTTTCTCTGTCTTTCGAGTAGATTAAGATATCATCGATGAACATGACGATGAACTTGTCTAAGAAGGGTTAGAATACTCAATTCTTTATTTCTATGAAAGCTGTTGGAGCATTGGTCAAACCAAAAGGAATAACCAAAAACTCGTAGTGTCCATATCTTGTACGAAAAGCCAACTTTGAAATATCCTCTGGTTTGATCTTTAACTGGTGATACCTTGAACGAAGATCAATATTTGAAAATACTGTCATGCCCTAAAGTTGGTCAAACAGATTATCAATTCTTGGCAACAGATACTTTTTTTGGACTGTTACTTTGATTAATTCCTAATAATCTATGCAAAGACGCATTGTATCATCTTTCTTATTCACAAACAGCACTGGAGCACCCCCAAGGTAAAATACTAGGGCAAGTATAGCCACGATCTAGTAACTTTTATAGTATGACTTCAGTTCTTTCAATTCGGCATAGGCCATCTGATACGGTACTTTTGATATCGGGCGAGTATCTGAAAAGGTATCAATACTAAATTTAATTTCTCGGTCTGGAGGCATTCCAGGTATCTCCTCTAGAAACATGTCGGAGAATTCTTCTACGACTTTGGTTTCACCCGAGTATGCACCCTTATCCGAGTGTAATGTACAGAAGCAAGGCACCCTTCATACCTCAAATATAGCATACGCCTTGCTGTCATTGCCGATACCACCATCACAATTTTAGCCACCGGACTACACGAATAAGAGAAGTATGCCTCGCTAAGAATGACAAAAACAACTCTTTTCTCCGTACAGTCAATTGTCGCATTACATACCCCGAGCTAATCCATGCCCAAGATGATGTCGTAATCGACAATGTCCAGGACTATTGAATCCATGGACACGTACTTTCCCTAATGCAAATGTAACCATCCCTGCAAATTGAACTAGCAGGCAAATCTATTCCGGACGGAGTATTGAAACTAAGATTCATATCTAATGGTGTCTTACAAAATTTGTGTTCGTTAGCAAATGTAGATGATATGAAGCTATGTGTAGCACAAGAAACAAATAGTACATAAGCAGGTATTTCTCTGTAAATTAATATACATATTATGACAGTATTTGAGGAAAGTACTTTTTCTTGAGTCAGTGTGAACACTCTACCTTGTCCTCATGGTCACGGGTTCTGAGCATTCACAACTGCCGCCTGCAAAGCACGTAGCGCTTGTCTATGATTCTAATTGTACTGTTGATCACGATTCTAATTGTGATGTTTATCGTGATTCTAATTTCTTCCCCAACTATTGCACCACGCAGCTTTGTGATCCAAACTGCCATACTTAAAATATCCAGACCGATACTCATCTTGACGGTGTCTAATCCGCTTGCACTTGTTACAGTAAGGTCACTGATAGTGTCCTCTGTTATCATTTGTGTTCTAATGCTTAGAAATATCAGACCCGCCTGCTATCATAGGTGATTTATAGTTCTTCCCACAGTTGTTCTGTGTCTTCTCACGATGATAAAATTTCTTCATCTCGAGAGCCGCTTCATAGGCTTCCCTATACGTCGCATACTTCCAATTGAGAACGTCACATTGTAAGCCTTCATTAAGTCCCTCAATGAATTGTAGTTATTTTGCCTCATCATCGGTATCATGTAACCGCCAAACTTGGATCGCTTTAAGAACTCTGCTTCGTAGTCGCTGACAGACAAATTGCCCTATCGAATGCTACGATCACTTTTTTTTTCCTGTGATGGACAGCTGATGGAATGAACTATGTGATGAACGCCTGCTTAAATATCTCCCAAAAGACTTTGGCTTCTTGGTTGGCAGCGCATAGTGCTTGTCTCTTTGACTCCCATCAGTCTTCTGCTTTAAGATGCAGCTGCACAGCCGCACAATCCACTCTTTTGGTGCCTTGCACAGCCAACATACGGAAGATGCCCTCAAAGTCTTTAGGAAGCCCATTACTTCCTTTGGTTATGCCTTGCCATTAAACTCAGGCGGATTGCAACTTTTGAATTCAGAAAACTTAAATGTTGGTCGCCTTCTTGGAGGCTATTCAATTTTCTCTGCTTCTACTACCACTATCTCTTTAACGATAGCCACTACGGTCTCATTATTATTCTCAGTTAATGTAGAAACCAGTTGAGGCAAGTTATCAACTTCTTGTTGTTGCGCATCAAATCGCCCTTGAAACTGGTTTATTAGATGCGCTTGAAGCTCACGATGTTATATCTCAATCATCTTGTGATGTGTATCGCTCTACTTTCTTTACGCCACTAACATTTTTATTACTTTCTCGATTGGATCAGACGACGATGTTGCCTTGGAGCTATCACCCTTAGACATCTGTAAAATAAATAACTTCCACTTGAAAACCAATTTTTGAAATATGAGAAACTTTAAACCGTTCTCTGATACCAACTTGTCATGCTCCGATTCTATATAACCAATTTATCCTAACTGGGTATGATATCGTACAAGTCTGGAGTTACACTTGTACAAGGTAAGAACGTGCACATGTGTCAAAAATCTTTTGTAAATAGTTCCACAATACAGCAGCAGATTATGAACACAATTGTTTAGGAAGAAAAATAATTCTTTTGTTGATTCATTACAACGAAGTACAATATTCTCAGCACCGAAATAGAAATGCCTGAATGGTTTATAAAGCTTTGCATGAAAGAAAAAACTGATAGGCTGACACGAAATAATATTCTTATCCCATAAATTATGCCCCTTTATTACATTCTTGGAAACTTGAAAGCAGCAACTAGAAATATTTAAAATACTTTAAAATAGGGAGAAACTTGAAAAGACTACAACGAAAGCTTTCTCCCTTGAGCGTCCACAGTATCTCGGTCACCTAGTTTTCCCACAGAGATGTGGGTTAGTACTCAACTTGTACTGGTGAGAATAACTGGCCCACTCACCTAAACCAATACTTCTTAATTAAAGAAGTAGTTTATATAGGCAATAATTCATATAGGCAACAGTTCATGCAGTAAAATATATAATCTTTGCACATATGGAATTCTTATCCCAACCAATGGTCGTTCTTGTATAATCTATAGGATTGTTCTTATCGTCCCTGTATAAGACATCATTAGTATGTAACTCATTTCTACTGGGTTATTTGTAGTGCAGCACCACGATGGACATGCCATAAAGGAGTTTAATGGACGTATGAAGCGCCATTCAAAGCAGGTAGCAAGCCTCAATAAATATCTCGCTTATACCCGGCACTACCAAAGCGCTACTATTTTCCCCGGCTGAATGGTCCCTAGTATCCCAGGTTCCTTTCGAGAAAATTTACTACCTTGTGCATAAGTTTTTCATGACCATACAATGGATCTATGACTATATGATAAGCATAAATAGCAGTATAAGGTATTGAAGCATTTAGAGAAGCAACGCACATTTAACCATTCTTATTTCAGCATACTTATTCATTCTTTTGATTGGTAGTCAGTAGACTCCAATTTATCGCTAAGGCATGGCACCAAACTATGACATAATGATCATATCCTTCCCTGTGTTATGAAATTGAACTTCCCTCTTATCAATTCATTTTATTGATTTACATTAGTGGTATTAAACTTGTGGCATTAGTGGCTTTATCGATCATTGGACTTATCGAGGTTACAAGAGAACATTATTGATTATTGGCATGAAGGAGTAGAGAAGAAGGGACATAACCGCTCACCAAATAGAGAATGCCAAGAGAAAAGAATGCTTGCTTGCTCAAGCTCCGTTCACGGGTCTATCTGCATTGACACCAATATTTGGTTAGACTACCATATTTATTTCTCTCAGAGTTCTCTAGAATGAATGCATGCAATCGATAAAAATGAGCTAAACAATCAATCATCAAAAACCAATTACAGCATTCATCAAAACCAAGCAGCAAAAATTCAAGAAAGTCAACAACAAAATTCTAATAAAAACTATTAGAATCATTCCAACAGAAGCTGATCCATCAATTGGTTCATTGCATAGTCCGTGATCGATTACGCCATAAAGTTTCCCCATACTTAATTCTGACTGAATCAATCAAGCCACAAGCCTTATTTAGTACATTTCTAGGAGCGAGGCACTACAATAAGTACCATCTACCGCGCATTAATGACTTATTTGATCAGCTTAGTAGAGCCAAGGTGTTCTCGAAGATAGACTTGAGATCAGGATAAAGGACCGTGAGGCAACTCTAGAGGGGGGTGAATAGAGTGCAGCAGAATAATATACCCAATTTTAGATTAACGAAATGAAGACAATTGCTAACTAACAGTGTATATAGAGACAGTAAAGTAATGAGTAAAGTAGAGAGAGAAAGCAAACGCAAACACCAAGATGTATACAGATTTTTCTCTGAGAGGACTAGTCCAGTCCCGAGAACTCAAGCTGAGAGTTTCTATACTATAATCACCAATAGTGAATCATAAACTTTTGATCCGAAGGCTTGCCACTTCTTTACACCATGAGTTTTGATCCGAAGTCTCGCAACTTCACAGCTTAGAGAGAGAGAGAGTAACTGATCGAACAAAGCTCTTTACAACTCAGAAGACTTCTAGACCAAGATCGCACTTGGAACTAGGAAGGATAGGGAGTTGCTCTTTGAGATAGAAAAGTTAAGGCTTAAAGGTTTGCTTACAATAGGATAGAAAACTTAAGAATAGTTGAGTGAGTAAGAATGATAATTCCAATCCTATTTATAGGTTGTAGGCAAACAGAATTCGGCCAAAATTTGGTCAGGGTTTAATTCAAATTTCTAACCATTGGGCCAAGAAATTAGGAGCTATTGAACTTGTTGATTTCATACCAAAAGGGTAACCGAGTTCGGTCCGAGTTTGGCACAAGTTCGGTTCGAGTTCGGTCTCCTTGTATAGTAGACTTTGTAAATAAATATGGCCTGATTTGGTGGATAGGTTCTTTGGTTTATTTGAGTGGACTAGGTATCTAGTTTATTGGGTTTTGGTTTTGCCAGTGCGACTCAGTGTACATCAGTCCTAGACTTAAATAAATAAATGATTACATTTAAATAGACGCAATATAGACGACATACAATAGTAGTATTGAGGCTTCAGATATGATATATCAATGCATGGTTTAGTTAACTATCAAAATCAAGTTGACTGAGACCAGATGGGCCAACAATCTCCCCAATTTTGATAATTGATAAACTATGAATGATACTGCAGGTCTTTGATATGCAAGGCTCTCCCGTAACTGTGGAGCAGTTGATATACTGAAGACAACGTATGTCAAGTATCGTCTTATATGCTAGTATCATGTATTCTTTATCTTTCGTTGTCATTTGATCGAAATGGCATGCTCCCCCAAAATCGGTGAGATGATAAGAAAAATAAGAGAGTAAAGTGTATACAGGATAATATATAATGACAAAAAAAAAATTACATTTAAACTTGTATTCATTTGAAAGAAAATATACAAAAGTGGATGTGTAATAGAAACATCATAGTAGAACATCTCAAAGTAAACTTTTTAACATTCAAATCAATTGAGTAATTAGTTATCATTTTCTTCATCTGGTTCAAGTATTCTGTTTGGATCAAAGAAGGCATCAGCTGGATCCAAATATCGCTGAATATATGGGTAATCTATACGAAATCCTTGTTGATTTAGATTTTGGAGAATCAAAAAAGGTCCGGCTGGGTGCGTCGATAGGGTCTACTAAATGTCTATCAAAGTATTGCAAAAAGCCTGAGTCTGAAGAGTTTGGCGATGATCAATAGCATGATTGCATAAATATTTTTGGTGGAAGTGATCACGCAAAAGTGTAAAAATAGACTCTAAGGTTTCTGGTTGTTCATCAGCAGGATGGACAAAATCAACAGGATGAGTGTTGGAGTTTAATAATGAGTTATAAGGTAAAAGCATAGTTGGCTCAATTCTCCGAATTCGATTGAGCTATAAAGATTCCTTAAGATTTGGACAAGTATCTAAAGGAATATCGAAATAGCTGAAAATGGTTGGCAAGTACATAGCATATAGTAGTGGATGTCATTTTTTGTGACATTGAACCATTTAAGATAAGATGGTCTGTGGAACATTGAAGTTAATGCCAAAATATAAATGATATAAAGCTAGCATTTCTAAATAAGAGACATCATCAAAGTAAGCCTTCTTTGGTAGAAAATTTGAAAAGCAAATGTGATGCATTACAAAGAAGTGACCATTCAAATATCTAGCATAAAATTTATCAGGTGGACATTCAAGAGGATGACAAAGGATATTCTTGAAAGAATCTAGGGTTAAGTCATAATCGAATTAAACTTGCATGATGTTGACTAAGGGTTGTCCATCAACGGGAATGCGTAAGATTTTACCCAAGTCATCTACATCGAATTCAATTGGAATGCCATAAACTCTAGATGAAATAGTGTCATGTTCATATGTTAAGTTACAATAGAATATTTGAATAGCATTGGTGTAAATGTTGGTACGGGTTAGAACAAATTCTTCAAGTTGAAGTTTCTGAAAAGTAGGTAGATAGTCTTTGTGTTGAGAAGTAAAATCAATAGGATGGCCAAAATAGATGTGTCTTTTGGAGAAATTATTAAACAAATCATTAAAAATTTTGAGTCTTCTAAAAGTGAAACCGTTGAATTCACCTATGTTTGGCATAATAGGACAAAAAAGAGAGTCGAAAAAGGAATCTTGTTTCCTTTTATGGGCCATTGGGAGAGGAAGTAGGAGAAAATGCTAAGGTTATTTATGGAGGAGAAAAAAAATTTATTGGTCTGAATCAATGAGCAATAAAATGATCAATATATAGAATAGCAAAAATCCAAATTAGGAAGAGAATTAAATAACATAGCATATTCTGGAATTAAATTAACCGAGTTCGGTCCGAGCTCAGCCCGAGTACGGTCCGAATTCTGTTGACATTTATTTCAAAAATCTCAATGTAACTTTAATCGATATTATTTCTTTCTTGATTTGAATACAGAATAATAAGTATTGAACTTAAATCGTAAATTTTCAAGAGTTTAAATCATCTCGGAGTAGCTGTAGGGGCTGGATCCCAGCTATCGGTGGTTCAAAGACACTTAAATACCGTATCGCTTAGGTTATTTACACCTTGTTAACAGAAAGGACCTTCCGGCTTGTATCAAAAAATTTTAAAACTTTAAAAAATGTGACAAAAATGAGTAAAGCATCTTATGATTCTAATATTTTATTAGAATCCAAAAGACCAAATTCTCGACGGATAAAGATGAATCGATCTTCAGCTAAAGGTTTAGTAAAGATGTCTGCTAATTGATGTTCCGTGTCCACATACTCTAAACAAATATCTTCGTATAATTGATGATCCTTTAGAAAATAGTGATAGATTTCTATGTGCTTAGTGCGTGAGTGCCATACTAGATTTTTGGTGAGATTAATGGTGCTAGTGTTATCACAGAAAATAGAAATATTCTTATAGTGTACATTGAAGTCTTCTAGGGTTTGCTTCATCTAAAATATTTTAGCACAACAACGTCCTGCGGCGATATACTCTGCCTCAGTTATTGATAATGTAATAGAATTTTATTTCTTGCTAAACCAGAAGACTAGAGACTTTCCTAGGAAATGACACGTATCGCTGGTGCTTTTTCGATTGACTTTGCATCCAACAAAATCAGCATTCGAGTAACCAGCAAGGTCAAAGGACGTGGTTTTAGGATACCATAAGCCTACCGTCAAAGTCCCTTTAAGGTATTTGAGGATACGCTTAGCTGCGCACAAATGTGATTCCTTAGGATAAGCCGGATATCTAGCAGAAAGACATACAGTGAACATAATGTCTGGGCAACTAGCAGTTAGATATAATAAACTACCAATCATACCTCGATACTTACATATATCTGTTGGTTTACTACTTTCATCAAGGTCAAGTTTAGTGAATGTTGCCATTAGAGTTCCAATAGGCTTTCCATTGTCCATGTCAAACTTTTTGTGCAAATCCTTCGTATTCTTAGCCTGATGGATAAAAGTTTCTTGTGAATCTTTCTTTGTAATCCTAGGAAGAAAGTCAATTCTTCCATCATGCTCATCTCAAATTCACTCTGCATACACTTAGCAAACTCGTTACATAGCATCTCATTAGTAGATCTAAATATGATATTATCAACATATATTTGCACTAATAACAAAAAATCAGCAAAAGTTTTTATAAAAAGGGTAATATCATTTTTTTCTTTTGAAAAACTATTTCCAAGTAGAAAGAAGCTAAGACATTCATACCAAGCACGAGGGACTTGTTTGAGTCCATATAGAGCCTTTCGTAACTTGAATACGTGGTCAGGGTATTTAAAATCTTCAAAACCAGGGGGTTGTTTAATAAAAATATTTTCTTTGATAACACCATTTAAAAAAGCATTTTTAACATCCATTTTAAAAAGTTTAAAGTTATGAAAACTAGCAAAAGTGCAAAGCATTCGGATAGATTCAAGTCTAGCAATAGGAGCATAAGTCTCATCGTTGTCGATACCTTCCTCTTGGTTGTATCCTTGAGCTACGAGACATGCTTTGTTACGTGTAACTGAACCATCCTTATTTAATTTATTCTGAAAACCCATTTAGTACCAATGATCAGATAATCATTAGGTTTAGGAACAAGTTCCCAAACTTGATTGCGTTTAAATTAGTTAAGTTTCTCTTGCATAGCAGAAATCCAAAATTTATCAACAAAAGCTTCATCAACATTATTAGGTTCTACTTGAAAAATAAAAGCAATATTTGTAATGATATCTCTATTTGAGGAACGTGTACTTACACCTTTTGATACATTATCTATAACCAAGTCCTCAGGATGATCTGTGGAGAACTTTAGTCTCCTTGGAAGACTTTTCGGATGACTTGTATTGTTTGTATCTTCTGATGTCTTATTGGTTGCGGGTTGACTACCTTCATCGTCGTTTTCGTTTAGTGCTTGAGTGTTGTGTTCATCAAATATAACATTGATTGATTCTTTAACAGTCAATGAGGTTTTGTTGAATACTCTGAATCCTTCATTTTTTGCGGCATAACCTAGAAAAATACCTTCATCGGCCTTAGAGTCAATTTTTTCTCGATTATCTTTAGTATTAAGAATAAAATATTTGAGCCAAAAACTTTAAAATAACTAATTATGGGAATTTTACCAAACCAAAGTTTATAGGGGGGTTTCTTCGATATAGGTCGAATAAGCACCATGTACAAAATATGGCATGAAGTACTTACAGCTTCAACCCAAAAGTATTTCGGAAGGTTATACTGATTTAACATGACTCTAGCAATATCACTAAGAGTTATATTCTTTCGCTCAATAACACCATTTTGTTGTGGAGTTCTAGGATAAGAATATTCATGAGAAAATTTATTTATATTGCAAAATCTTTTGAAATCACTATTTTCGAATTCGCCTCTATGATCACTTCGGATACGAGTAATCATGAAACCCTTTTTATTTTGAATATTTTTATAAAAAGTGACAAATTCAGAAAATTATTCATTTTTATTTGCAAATAAATAAACCCATATGTATCTAGAAAAACTACCAACAATAACATAAGCATAAAGCTTACCGCCAAGACTGGCAACTCTACTGGGTCCAAACAAGTCTATATGCAAGAGTTAGAGAGGTCTAGAGGTACTTACAGAGTTGATTGATTTAAAATAAGATTTAGTAGTCGTATTCTTTTCACAGTCAGCACATACCATATCTTTCTTGAAAGTAATCTCTGGTAAGCCTCTTACGAGTTTCTTTGTAGATAGTCTTACAATAGTGTCCATGTTTGCGTGTTCTAGACGCATATGCCATAGCCAGCTGTCATCTTTGTTGGCGTATAGACATTTGTCTACATTGTCAGTATCTTTTGCAAGATAAAATATATATATATATTGTCTTCCCTGATCTTTTCAAAGATAACATTACCAGTGGATCTTTCATAAATAGAATATTTGTTTATAACGAAGTTAATACCATAGCCTTGGTCAGCTAGATGACTGATGCTGAGTAGGTTATATTTTAATTCTGTTACTAGACATACGTCTTTTATAACAGGATAGGGAGGAACACCTATATTACCATTACTAATAATGTATCCTCTGAGGTTATTGCCGAAGGAGACATAACCTTTTTTCTTTATCGATAGCGTTGCAAATAGGTTAGCATTACCAATCATATGTCGTGAGCTACCACTATTGAGAATCCACTTGCTTCTAGCATGAGAGGGTTGGTCCACCTACAAAATAAGTTGTAGATGTAACCCTTGGTACCCATTTCCTTGAGGGTCCTGCTGCTGTGTTAGTTTTTGGTACCTATGCATAAACATTCAAATCTACTAATTTTTTTGTTTTACAGAATCTAGATATATGTCATTTCTTACCACAGT
Organism: Iris macrosiphon; assembly: GCA_036927795.1. Taxonomy (NCBI): domain Eukaryota; kingdom Viridiplantae; phylum Streptophyta; class Magnoliopsida; order Asparagales; family Iridaceae; genus Iris; species Iris macrosiphon. The sequence continues at coordinate 123,518,324 of JAYESA010000018.1, forward strand.
AGTGACATATAGATGTGTGATTGATGCTTGGCGCAGCATGATAGATATGATTGTGTAAAAAAGTTTATTGTGGTCTATGTGGATAGAATGCATGATTGTGTTTAATATTTCTTTTTGGTCTTCGTGGATATCTATAATAGAATAAAGATTATGTTTGATTCTATGTGCATGATGATTGTATGAACTGTTATACATGTAGGTAGGAGCACAACTGTGAGTGTTTTTTTGTCTTGCTACGTGTCTCGTGTTAGGTTGGGTGGAGGTTTGTTCGACCTGTTTACCCAATCTAATCTCTAACTTTTTAGAGGTAGCATATACTTTATCAAATTTAGCAGTGAGAGCATCTATTCTACGTGTAATAATGAAATACTTCTTCTTTTCAGACTCGAGTTCTTTCTTAAGTTTAGCGTTCTTCTGAGAGACCTTGTCAAGTCTGGCAAGTGCCTCGTGGATGTTAAGCTTAAGTCTAGAATTCTCGTCTGAATCATTTGAGGTATCCTTTACTTCACTTAGTAGCGATGTTAGTCTCTCTATTTTAGTTCGACAATCTTAAACATCTTTCTTAGTATGCTTGTACTTATTTCTAAGTTTTCTAAAATCATCAAGCAGATCACTAAAAGCATTACCTAGTTCATTAAAAGTAAAATCATTATAAGAGTCATTATCAGTTACCCGATCAGCTAACGCCATGAAGCATAGGTTTGCTGCTTCTCGAGGATTCCCTTCTTCGGATTCACTAGCTTCACTTTCGTGCCAAATACTAGTGTTTACATATTTTTATGATAATGTTCTTCTGGATGAGTAATTGTGGAAAAAAAATTCTTAGGGTTGGACAATCTTTTTTTATATGACCTGTCTTCTTACAGTTGTAGCATATAGGCTCTTCATTACTGTTGTCAGTTGGCTCCTTCTTCTTTGATTTCTCAATCTTTAGAAAATTTTTGAAGTTTTTTGTGGTCAGGGCAACTTTCTCATCTTGAGACTCATTGTCGTCGGAGTTATAGTTTGTGACCTTTTTGTGATGTTCCTTAAGAGTGATCATCTTCTTCTTGGGAGTGGGTTCTTCAAATTCCTTGAGATCTATCTCATGAGTCATCAGCTTGCCCATGAGCATCTCGAGGGTCATCGTGGTAAGATCATTCCCTTCTATGATTGCAGTGGCCTTAGGATTCTAATTATTGGTGAGTCCTCTGAGTACCTTGTAAATCTTTTTGTGATTATTGTACTCCTTGTCGAGTGATAATAGAGGGTTAATGATGTCGAGGAATCTCATGAACATTTGAGTGATTGTCTCATTTTGTTTTATCTTGAATGCTTTATACTCTTGTGTTAGATGACTTATTTTTTATTCCTTCAATTAGGAGCTTCCTTCATGAGTGACCTCAAGAAGTTTTTATACTTCATGTGAAGTTCCGTAAGTAGAGACCCTATTAAATTTAATTCTGTTTACAGCACAAAATAGAGCGTTAATAGCTTTAGCATCAAGACTAGCTTATTTCTTTTCAGTGTCTATGTACTTATCATGAGGCTTCTCTACAAGGTTACCATCTATGACTATTCTAGGTGACTTCTTGTATCCTTCTACTACTACAGCCCAAAGGTCAAAATCAAGTAACTTTAGGTAGAAGCTCATATGTGTCTTCCAGTATGTGTAGTTAGTACCGTCAAATAGGGGTAGCATATTTGTGGAGTGGCCTTCACCATTGTTGGTATAGATAGATCTAACAGTTGCCATAAGTCTCTTAGAATGTTAAGCCAAATATCAAGAGAACTCGCTCTGATACTAATTGATGGACCGTGAGGCAACTCTAGGGGGGAGAATAGAGTACAGCAGAATAATATACCCAATTTTAGATTAATGAAATGAAGGCAGTTGCTAACTAATAGTGTATATAGAGATAGTAAAGTAAAGCAGTAAAGTAGAGAGAGAAAGCAACCGTAAATACCAAGATGTATACTGTTTTCTCTCTGAGTGGACTAGTCCAGTCCCGAGAACTCAAGTTCAGAGTTTCTCTACTATAATCACCAATAGTGAATCACAAGCTTTGATCTGAAGGCTTGCCATTTCTTTACATCATGAGTTTTGATCTGAAGTCTCACAACTTCACAGCTTAGAGAGAGAGTAACTGATCGAACAAAGCACTTTACAACTCAGAAGACTTCTAGATCGAGATCGCATTTGGCACTAGAAAGGCTAGGGAGTTGCTCTTTGAGATAGAAAAGTTAAGGCTTAGAGGTTTGCTCATAATAGGATAGAAGACTTAAGAATAGTTGAGTGAGTAAGAATAATAATTCTAATCCTATTAATAGGTTGTTGGCAAACAGAATTTGACCAAAATTCGGTCAGGATTTAATTAAAATTTCCAACCATTGGGCCAAGAAATCATGAGCTATTAAACTGGTTGATTTTATACCAAAAGGGTAACCAATTTCACACCCCGATTCTGTGGAAACGATAGTCGTCCCCCAGATGTGATGTCGTGCGGGCCTAGATTTGTACCATACAAGGCTAAGGTATTTCTTTTCGTATAGCAAGCACATATTCTGAGTACGCAAATAAATTAAAACATAAGTTGAAACATGGAAAAGTTCTCTTTTTATTGATAATGAACATCTATTACAAACTCTTGAATGAGTCAGAAGGTTGTCGCACGGGCTTACAAAATATTGACACAAAATGAGATAGTTGTCCTATACATTACTTTCCTTTACTAGAACTTCAAAATATAAGACCTCCTCATGGAATGATGGCCTTTCCATGGAGCTGCATTAAGTTCTTGTGTAGCTAGCTCCTTGCTTCAAAAAAAATTTAAAAGATGGCACGCTCAGGACACGCCTACAGCTGGACTGGATCGGAGATTGACTTCTACTCCTTGCTCGACTCTCCTTAGTACGGGAAACCTATTTTAACGAGGGTCAGTACATCAAAACATACTGGTGAAGGCAAGCTAACCTAACTATACCAATCAATATATTGTTTATATGAAGCATGCATATTATTTGTGGTCTTTCTATCTTGCCTTAGTTTATTTTACAGCAAACAATATACCTAGAATTTTTAATGAAATAACTTGCCACCGTTTTGTGCTATTTACCTCCCCGTCTGAACCACCTGCACAATACTTACTATGTCCTTCCCTGCCACAAAGACACAAGTTAGCTTGCACAGGTTTAAATATACGTGACGATCACTGGCTAAAATCCATAAGGAACGAGTTATAGTCTTGAACAAGGATGGTATACAACGAAAGCACGTAAAGCGCTACACGTTATCCCGTCTAGCACGTGAGAATATCATGAAATTTTGCCCAGACCGGATCGGTGCCAGTACCCCAGCGACCGACCGCAGGAACCATTGACCTTGTGCACAAGTTGTCCGTGATCAAACGACATTCATAATAAGTTATCATTTGATGCAGTTGAGGCAATATGAGTACAAGACAAAAAATATTATATGATAAGTTTTGCATAGTATCCCTGAATAATTTGTAGCATAGCATGGCATATTCTATACATAGCATAATTTATAGAAAAAGTATGCATTCTAACTAAAATTGAAGCATATGATGAACATTTGAACGAACTAGCACACAATAGATAATCGTTCACAAGTTTTATTGACAAGCAAAATTTATCTAAGTCTATTTCTTCTTATCTTAACATCTTTTAGTTATTACTTGGTATTGTTTGATTGGGGCAAGCAAGAATACAAGATTTTTAGATGTGAAGACTTGGAAGAAGGGCCAACTGAATCAAATATGTGCCACTGACTTAGCAGGTTGTAAGGAAAGAGGTGCCTCAGGACTCCGCTAGAGTGTCGCCTACAGCTCGTTCACCTGTATTGCCACGAACAGCTGATCAATATCGCTTCCACTCTTTTCCAATCTCGGAATTAAAGTGCAGTTCAATGAACAAAAATAATAAAACCCATCAAAACCGTTCAAGAAATTGCAAGCAAATCTGAAAACCAACTCAGACACGAAAGCAACAAAAGCAACATCAAAAACCAGGCAAGAAAACTTGCAGCAGAGAGGTACCTCTTGACTCTGCCGCTAGCCCATCCTCAGGACACGGTCCACTGAATATGGGAATCAATTTTGAAGTAGCAAATCCATAACGAGAATGAATTCTTGATTCAATCTATCCCGATCGAATGATACCGTCTTGTATTTTTTAGCCGTGCTCCCCGAATAGGGGGAATAGGGCACCATATCCTACCCAACTAATTGGAAGTTTCTTTCACGAAACTTAGGAATAGAGTCTACCGCTAGGAAACAATATGTTGAGGATGATGAACTGAGTAGCTTGGGTAATCACAAATTATGTGGTTTGAATCACCACAAATGAGACATTACCCGAGCTTCTTTGCCCGAGCTTCTTGCGACACTTTTTTGCCCTGTGCCCTGGTTTCTTACAGAAGAAGCATGTAGTTTCTGTATATCCCTTCTGTTGACTGCCGTTGTTTTGACACTTTGTAGCGGTATTTTCTCTTTCATTTATATAGCATTTTTGATCGGAGGTATGCACAGCGCTGGTAGAAACATGAGGATACTGCGGTTCAAGAGAGAGGGCATGATTCAGGACTTCCCGTATAGTCTGATATTGAGGAATGACCACGTGCACATGTATATCAGGATGCAGACCACCTTTAAATTGTCTGGCATGACTCATCGCATCAGGTAAATAGGAGCTTACGATTTTGGAGAGTCGATTGAATTCGACGAAATACTGTTTGACTGTAATGGTGCCTTATCATAGTTGTACGAACTCGTTCTCTTTCTGACGATATACGAAAGGTGGTATGAACTCATCTTCAAATGTGCCATGAAAAATAGCCCACATGATCGTCTCCTCTCCATCATCAACTGGAAGAGATCATCGATGCATGTTCCACCAATCGTGTGCGTTAAGACGAAGTTATAGTTGAGCGCATACTATGCGCTTCTGCTCGGGTACCTCCAGGAGTTTGAAGTGGTCTTTTAGTTTGGCCAACCAATCTAGAGCCATGATTGGATCCTCAGTCCCTTTGAACTGCGTATTGCAGACTTTCTTGAAGTCGGCAAAGTCGAAGGCAGTCACTTCCTTTTCCTTGTAGTTTGAGGCATCTTGACTTCAAGTGCGGGTTGCTCCACCGGTGTCGCTATTGTTGTCACGGACTGGTTAGAGGCCAAGGTCTGAACAATCTGCTGTAGGGTTTCTACCTACTTTTGTTTGACTGAGAATCGAACTTCTATATGGTCTTGAAACTGGTTTTGCCTTTCTTCTGCTTGCTTCTCGGCCCGTTCGTAATGAGCCTCCTCCCTCTGTTGATTTGCTTCCAACATCCGCATCATTTGTTGAATGAGATCTACACGGGACATAGCTCGATGGCTTCGAGAACTTTTCGAAGTGCCGGAACTGCTTTCTTGGGCTTGTGTCTCGCCTGGTGCTAGCGTTGATGATTGTGCTTGTGCCATTCCTTCAAAAGAAAATAAATTACATCAGGATCATAATGTATTATGGACTTATTGCATAAACATATCTTATTTTGGCCTAACAAGTTCAAGAGTTCGCACAGGGATTCGTTAAAGGAACTTTTCTAATACGAGGGTCAAAGAAACTTGAAGTTGTGCTCTGATACTAATATGTCATGACCCAATTCTGTGGAATCGATAGTCGTCCCCCGAACGTGATGTCGTACGGGCCTAGATTGCGTACCGCACAAGGCTAAGGTATTTCTTTTCACATAGCAAGCATATATTCAGAGTACGCAGATAAATTAAAACACAAGTTGAAACATAGAAAAGTTCTCTTTTTATTGATAATGAACATCTATTACAAACTCTTGAATGAGTCAGAAGGTGGCCGCACGGGCTTAAAAAATATTGACATAAAATGAGATAGTTGTCCTGTACATTACATCCCTTTACTAGAACTTCAAAATATAAGACCTCATGGTGGAATGATGGTATTTCCACGGAGCTGCATTAAGTTCTTGTGTAGCTAGCTCCTTGCTTCAAAAATTTCTTCAAAAGATGGCACGCTCAGGACACGCCTAAAGCTGGACTGGATCGGGAATTGACTTCTGCTCCTCGCTCGACTCTCCTTAGTGTAGGAAACATGTTTCAACGAGGGTCAGTACATCGAAATATACTGGTGAAGGCAAGCTAACCCAACTATACTAATCAATACGTTATTTATATAAAGCATGCATATTATTTGTGGTATTTCTATCTTGTCTTAGTTTATTTTACATTAAACAATATACATAGAATTTTTAATAAAATAACTTGCCACCGTTCGGTGACATTTACATGTCTGTCTGAACCACCTGTACAATACTTACCATGTCCTTCCCAGCCACAAAGACATAAGTTAGCTTGCACAGATTTAAATATATGTGCCAATCACTGGCTAGAAGCCATAAGGGACGAGTTATAGTCTTAAACAAGGATGGTATGCAACGAAAGCACGTGAAGTACTATACACCATCCCGTCCAGCACGTGAGACTATCGTAAAGTTTCGTCCGGATCAGATCGGTGCCAGTACCCCAGCGACCGTCCACATGAACCATTGACCTTGTGCACAAGTTGTCCGTGATCAAACGACATTGATAATAAGTTATTATTTAATGCAGTTGAGGCAATATGAGTATATGACAAGCAGCATTGCATGATAAGTTTTGCATAGACTCCCTAAACAATTTGTAGCATAGCATGGCATATTCTATACATAGCATAATTTATAGGAGAAGTATGCATTCTAACTAAAATTGAAGCATATGATCAACGTTTGAATAAACTTGCATGCAATAGATAACCGTTCACAAGTTTGATTGACAAGCATAATTTATCCAAGTCTATTTCTTCTTATCTTGACATCTTTTAGTTATTACTTGGTATCGTTTGATCGGGCCAAACAAGAATGCAAGTTTTTTAGATGTGAAGACTTGAAAGAAGGGCCAACTGAATTGAATATATGCCACTCACTTAGTAGGTTGGAAGGGAGAAGGTAGAGGTGCTTCAGGACTCCACTAGAGTGTCGCCTAATGCTCGTTCTCCTGTATTGCCACGAACAGCTGATCAATAATTCTTTCACTCTTTTCCAATCTTGAAATTAAAGTACAGTTCAACGAACGAAAATAATAAAACCCATTAAAACCGTTCAAGAAATCGCAAGCAAATCTGAAAACCAACTCAAATCACGAAAGCAACAAAAGCGACATTAAAAATCAGTCAAGAAAACTTGTAGCGGAGAGGTCCCTCTTGACTCTGCTGCTAAGCCTATCCTCGGGACATGGTCCACTGAATATGAAAATCAATTCCGAAGAAGCAAATAGATAACGAGGATGAGTTCTTGATTCAATCAATCCCGATCGAACGATACCGTCTTGTATTTCTTAGTCGCGCTCCTCGAATAGGGGGAACGGGATACCACATCCTACCCAACTAATTGAAAGTTTCATCCACGAAACTTAGGAATAGAGCTTACCGCTAGTGAACTATATATTGAGGATGATGAACTGAGTAGCTTGGGCAATCATGAATTTTGTGGTTTGAATTACCGTAAATAAGATATTGCTCGAGCTTCTTGCGATACTTTTCAGCCGTGTGCCCTGGTTTCTTATAGAAGAAGCATGTGGTTTATGTATATCCCTTCTACTGACCGCTATTATTTTAACACTTTGCAGTAGTGTTTCCTCTTTCGTTGCCATGGCGCTTATGATCGGAGGTATGCACAGCGCCGATAGAAATGTGAGGATACTGCCGTTCAAGAGAGAGGGCATGATTCAGGACTTCCCGTATAATTTGATATTGAGGAACGACCATGTGCATATGGATAGCAGGACGCAGATTGCCTTCAAATCGTCTGGCATGACTCACCGTATCCGGTAAATAGGAGCTTGCAAATTTGGAGAGTCGGTTGAATTCGGCGGAATATTGTTTGACTGTAATGCTGCCTTATCGTAGTTGTACGAACTCATTTTCTTTCTGATGACGTATGGGAGGTGGTATGAACTCCTCTTCAAACGTGCCACAAAAATTAGTCCACATGATTGCCTCCTCTCCATCGTCAACTGGAAGAGATCGTCGATGCACGTCCCACCAATTATACGCATTAAGACGGAGCTGCAGTTGAGCGCATACAACGCACTTCTGCTTTGGTACCTCTAGGAGTTTAAAGTGGTCTTCCAGTTCGGCCAACCAATCTAGAGCCATAATTGGATCCTCAGTCCCTTTGAACTGCGTGTTGCAGACTTTCTTGAAGTCGGCTAAGTCAAAGGCAGTCACTTCCTTCTTTTTTGTAGTTTAAGGCATCTCAACTTCAAGTGCGATTTGCTCCAGCGGTGTCGCTGTGGTTGTTATAGACTGGTTGGAGGCCAAGGTCTGAACAATCTGCTGTAGGATATCTACCTACTTTTGTTGGACTGAGAATCGAACTTCTATATGGTCTTGAAACTGGTTTTGCCTTTCTTCTGCTCGCTTATCCGCCCGTTCATAATTAGCCTCCTCCCTCTGTTGATTTGCTTCCAACATTTGCATTATTTGTTGAATGGGATCTACACGGGACATAGCTCGATGGCTCCAAGAACTTCCCGAAGTGTCGAAACTGCTTTCTTGGGCTTGTGTCTCGGTCGGTGCTAGCGCTGATGATTGTGCTTGTGCCATTCCTTCAAAAGAAGGTAAATTACATCAGGATCATAATGTATTATGGACTTATTGCATGAAGTATCTTATTTTGGCCAGATGAGTTCAAGAGTTCGCACAGGGATTCGTTAAAGGAACTTTTCTAATACGAGGGTCAAAAAACTTGAAGTTTTGCTCTGATACCAATATGTCACGACCCGATTCTGTGGAATCAATAGTCGTCCCCCGAGCGTGATGCCGTACGGGCCTAGATTACGCACCGCACAAGGCTAAGGTATTTCTTTTCGCATAGCAAGCACATATTCAGAGTTCATAGATAAATTGAAACACAAGTTAAAACATAGAAAAATTATCTTTTTATTGATAATGAACATCTATTATAAACTCTTGAATGAGTCAGAATATTGCCGCACGAGCTTACAAAATATTGACACAAAATAAGATAGTTATCATGTACATTACATCCCTTTACTAGAACTTCAAAATATAAGACCTCCTGGTGGAATGATGGCCTTTCCACGGAGCTGCATTAAGTTTTTGTGTAGCTAGCTCCTTGCTTCAAAAAAAATTTAAAAGATGACACGCTTAGGACACGCCTACAGCTGGACTGGATGGGGATTGACTTCTGCTCCTCGTTCGGCTCTTCTTAGTGCGGGAAACCTGTTTTAACGAGGGTTATTACAACAAAATGTACTGGGGAAGGCAAGCTAACCTAACTATACCAATTAATACGTTGTTTATATGAAGTATGCATACTATTTGTGGTCTTTATATCTTGCCTTAGTCCATTTTACAGCAAATAATATACATAGAATTTTTAATGAAATAACTTGCCACCGTTCGATAACATTTACCTGCCCGTCTGAACCACATGTACAATACTTACCATATCCTTTCCTGCCACAAAGACACAAGTTAGCTTACACAGGTTTAAATATACGTGGTGATCACTGGCTAAAAGCCATAAGGGACAAGTTATAGTATTGAACAAGGATGGTATACAACGAAAGCATGTGAAGCGCTACACGCCATCCCGTCCAGCATGTGAGACTATCATAAAGTTTTGCCTGGATCGGATCGGTGCCAGTACCCCAGCGACCGTCCATAGGAACCATTGACCTTGTGCACAAGTTGTCCGTGATCAAACGACGTTCATAATAAGTTATCATTTGATGCAGTTGAGGCAATATGAGTATAAGACAAGCAGCATTGCATGATAAGTTTTGCATAGTCTCCCTAAACAATTTATAGCATAGCATGACATATTCTATATATAGCACAATTTATAGAAGAACTATGCATTCTAACTAAAATTAAAGCATATGATGAAAATTTGAACGAACTATCATGCAATCGATAACCGTTCACAAGTTTGATTGACAAGCATAATTTATCCAAGTCTATTTCTTCTTATCTTGACATCTTTTAGTTATTACTTGGTATCGTTTGATCGGGGCAACCAAGAATACAAGATTTTTAGATGTGAAGACTTAGAAGAAGGGCCAACTGAATCGAATATATGCCACTTACTTTGTAGGTTGGAAGGGAGAAGGAAAGAGATATTTCAGGACTTTACTAGAGCATCGCCTACTGCTCGTTCACGTGCATTACCACGAACAGCTGATCAATAACTCTTTTACTCTTTTCCAATCTCGGAATTGAAGTACAGTTCAACGAACGAAAACAATAAAACCAATCAAAACTGTTCAAGAAATTGCAAGAAAATTCGAAAATCAACTCAAAGCACGAAAGCAAAAAAAGTGACATCGAAAACCTGGCAAGAAAACTTGCAGCGGAGAGGTCCCTCTTGACTCTGCCGCTAAGCCCATCCTCAGGACACGGTCTACTGAATATGGAAATCGATTCTAAAGATGCAAATCCATAACAAGGATGAATTCTTGATTCAATCTATCCGGATCGAACGATACCGTCTTGTATTTTTTAGCCGCGCTCTCTGAATACGGGGAACGGGGCACCATAACCGAGTTTCGTCAGAGTTTAGCATGAGTTTGGCCCGAGTTTGGTGTTCTAATATGGTAGACTTTGTAAATAAATATGGCCTGATTTGGTGGTTAGGTTCTTTGGTTTATTTGAGTGGACTAGGTATCTGGTTTATAGGTTCTTGTTTTTGCCAGTGCGACTCAGCGTACATCAGTCATAGACTCAAATAAATAAAAGATTATATTTGAATAGACGCAATACAGATAACATGTAATAGCAGTGTTGAGGTTTCAGATGCAACATATCAATGCATGGTTTAGTTAACTATCAAAATTTAGTTAACTGAGACCGGTTGGGCCAATATAGAATACCACCAAAGGAAGGTGCGAATGCAGGACATTCCGAAGACCGCCTTCTTGACAAAATATGGATACTACAAGTTTATGGTCATGCCATCCGTATTGACCAATGCTCCAGTTGTCTTTATTGACTTGATGAATCGAGTCTTCCAATAGTATTTAGACCAGTTCATGGTTGTCTTCATAGATGACATCCTTGTCTATTCGAAGAGCCATGAGGAGCATAAGAATCCCTTACGGATTATCTTAGAGATATTAAGGAGGGAGCAGTTATATGCGAAGCTTAACAAATATGAGTTCTTCTTGGAAAATGTCTCTTTTATTAGGTATGTCGTCATTGGAGAAGGTATTTTGGTAGACCCGGATAAAATCTCTACAGTTAAGAGATGGCCCGTTTCTACATCAACATTGGAGGTGAGGAGTTTTCTTGGACTCACGGGTTATTATCGACGGTTCATAGAAAACTTCTCAAGGATAGTAGAGTATATGACTCAGTTGACTTGTAAGGACCAATAGTTCATATGGACGGATGAGTTTCAAGGCGCTTTTGAGGAGTTGAAGAAGCGACTGACCACAGAACCAGTATTGATTATTCTATCAGGATCAGGAGTCTACATGATCTACAGTAACGTATTGGGGAAAGGATTGGGATGCGTATTAATGCAGCATGGCAAGGTGATTGTGTATGTATCTAGACAGCTGAAAGTATATAAGAAGAATTATCCAACTAATAATTTGGAGCTTACAGCCGTTATTTTTTCCTTGAAGCTATAGAGACACTAATTATATGGGGAACGAATAAAGATCTATACCGACCATAAAAGCCTCAAGTATGTCTTCACGTAGAAGGAGCTGAATATATGGTAAAGATGGTGGCTTGAGTTGATGAAGGACTTCGAGATTGAGCTGCATTATCACTCTGGCAAGGCTAACGTAGTAGTAGATGCGTTAAGTCATAATCCTATAGAGCTCTTCTTGACAACACTGAGGGATCTACTAGAGGACTTGTAGGAACTTGGCTTAGAGGTTGTATTACCCAGATCTGACAGGATACTAGACAACTTACAACTACAGTCATCGCTTGTAGAGAGGATCAGGACAGCTTTACCTACGGATGCTAGATTCAGGAGGTTGAGAGAGAAGACCGAGGTTGGAGAGCAGACGAATTGCACATTCATGCTGATGGAACCTTAATATGTGGTGATCGTCTATATGTTCCCAATGGAGTGATTGTCTATATATTCCCAATGGAGAGCTTCAGCAGGAGCTTATGGCAGTTGCTCATAGCTCGATATATTTTATTCATCCTAGAGGCACCAAGATGTACCATGACTTATAATAACACTTTTGGTGGCATGGGATGAAGAGAGAGATAAATCGCTTTATGGCCAAATATTTAGTGTGTCAGCAGGTCAAGGCTGAACACCAGAGGACAGCAGGGTTACTGTAACCACTTCTAATTTCTGACTGAAAGTAGGAGCACATTATTATAGACTTTGTTACGAGTTTTTCGAAGAGTCCAAGTAGGCGAGATGATGTCTGGATGATCGTGGATCGACTTATAAAGTCCACTCATATCTTGCCTTTTGAGTTGGCCAGTCTATAGAAGCCTTAGTTGACTTAAACATGAGGAAGATCGGGAGATTACATGGTATTTCAGTTAGCATTGTGTCAGACAGGGACTCATATTTCATATCTTACTTTTAGAGGAGCATGCAGGAGAGTCTTGGGACTCGTCTGAAGTTCAGTAGATCATATCATCCATAGACAAATGGGTAGCCAGAATATACTATTCATACGCTGGAGGATATGTTGAGAGCTTATATGCTGGACTTTGGAGGATCATAGGAGGACCACCTATATCTTATAGAGTTTTACTACAATAATAGCTATCAAGCGAGCATCCAAATGGCTCTGTTTGAAGCTTTGTATGGAAGGAAGTATAGGTCTTCCATGTGTTGGAGTGATGTGTGAGAATGTCATATCTTAGGGCCAGAGTTGGTTGTCAGCACTGTAGAAAAAGTAAAAATGATACAAGGGCACTTGTGAGCAGCACAAGACAGGCAAAAGTAGTGGGAAGATCTTCATTGTCATCCTTTGGAGTTTAAGGAAGGTGATCATGTCTTCTTAAAGATATCGTCGACTAGGGGCATCATTCGATTTGGAGAATACGGCAAGTTGAGTCAAAGGTATATTGGACCGTTTGACATATTGGAACGAGTTAAAGAAGTTGCGTATCGACTGGCACTACCACCTTCACTTTTGGGAGTGCATGATGTATATCATGTATCACAGCTGAGACGATATAGGACAGATAGCAGTCATATTCTCGATCACTCCGAGATCACCAATGGACCGAGCTTGGCTTACCAAGAACAGCCTGTAGAGATTCTTGATCGTCGAGAGAAGGTATTGAGGAACCAGTTTATTTCTTTGGTTTGTGTGGCATAGTGACATCACTTGCTAGGAGAATCCACTTGGGAGTGCAAGGATGATATGCACAAACATTTTCCATATTTATTCGAAGATCAAGGTATGATCTTATCTCGCCCTTTCCTATCATATTGAATTATTCCTTCATTACCGTGCCTTATTTTTAATTTTGAGGACAAAATTCTTGTAAATTAGGTAGAATATAACCACCCTAAAATTTCTAATTAATTAAACAAATAACTAATATATATTTATTAGGTTTTATACTCATGGTAATATATAAGTACAACTAAATAATACGATAAATAAAATTTAGAATAGGCATAATTGTACATGTAAAAATGAATAAAGTTAAATAATAAAAAAAGAAAAAATATTGGAAATAAAGAGTATAAAAAACATAAAATATATTATTTTATTAAATGATAATAATAATGATAAATAATAATAGATAAAGAAAAGAAAAGAAAAGAAAAGAAATAAAAAGAAAGGAAAGCAAGGGAATATAAAAGGAAAGAAAGAAGGAAGCAACACCACCACCCACCGCAATATCAAACCAATCCCTAATAATAATCCTAATGATCTACCCCCCAACCCCCTCACAGACCCACTTTCCTCTAATATTCAGACCCGCAGATGACTTCCCCCATCACCATCTCTCTCTCTCTCTCTCTCTCTCTCTCTCTCTCTCTCTCTCTCTCTCTTTATATATATATATATATATATATATATATATATATATATATATATATATATATATATATATATATATATATATATATGTTACAACCCTAAAGCCAAAACCCTAACCCTAACTTCCTAACTTCTTTCTCAACCTCAGGCGAGCACCCCATCTCTGGAGAACCACCGTGTGCCGCTCGCAATCGCCCAATCGGCCGCCTGTAGCCGCATGCGACAGTGCAGCCAACCACAACGAATCTGACTTCTGGGTATAATGTCTCCCTCTCCATTGCTCCATTTCATGAACGAATTCTTCCTACACACTCACAATATGACCCTCTAGGAATCTATCCAAGTACAATAATTTTTGGTACCCTGGATTGATCGAAAAGTCAATCAAAAGTTCGACGAAAAACTGTTCGAAATAGTTCAGAAATTCAGTCCAAGTGTCCATGTTCATGCTTAGTTATCTACCAACTCGTTTAATATTTTTAAAATCTATTTGAAGGGACTTATTCACAACATAACCAATATTATTTCTATTCTTTTAGTTTTTTATAGTTTATAATTTTGTTAAATTATTCTGTTTCTAAAACGACCAAAAATAATGCTTTTAAAAACTAAAATTTTGTGATACAGAGGGCCTCCCGCCAAACTGTATTTGCCATTTAAATCAAAAAAAGAACTGAAAGAACTTGATTTGATTAACAAACTAAAAAATTACAAAGAAGAGTCTTAGAAGACAATCTAAGTACAAATTTATTTTCGGGGGGGTGACAATGGAGGGTTAGGAGTGTAGCAACTCTCTTTACTCCATGGATGATCTGATGCAGCAGCTCTTCTCTCTCCTTTGAGTGTAGATTCACAGATAGCCAGCCAGCCTTTTCCATGGAGGTAGTACCCTATTATTTATAGTTGTTCTTTGGCCGCATGCTATGGATGTCGTATGCGCCCATGTTTGATTACCGCATAATGCTCTTTCAACAGAAGGCGGTTGCAACTGTGGCCGCATGTCACAGTAAAGCTGCCATGTGAGATTGGTTAGGATTTATTATTAATAAGATCTCAGGGTCATTTTATCCCGTTGTATACGTGAATTGGTTATGTAGATATGTAGCCCGCATCAACTGCATGAAGATCTCTTTAGTTGTAACAGAAAGATCTTGTTAGTTGGAACGCATTGGGCCAGAGATGCATGGGACGCATAGAGTTGGGAACGCATTGGGACAAAAATACATGAAACACATGGAGTCTGGAATATATTGGGCCAGAGACACATAGAACGCATAGAGTCTAAATTGTATTAGGACATAGACTCATGGACCATATGGAGTCTGGAATGCATTAGGCCAAAAATGCATGGAACGCATGGAGTCTAGAATGCGTTGGGCCAGAGACACACAGAACGCTTGGAGTCTGGAATGAATTGGGCCAGAGAGGCATGGACCGCATGCAGTCTGGAACGCATTGGGCCAAAGACGCATGGATTTTTGTCGTTTTCTGCATTCGTGGCATTTGAACAGCTGTTTACTGCCAAAATTAATTATGATAAAGCCGTCAGCCCAGAATACAATCATCGGTGCAGGATTCGAGGCGGTCAGGATCACTCTTTGTGTTTGTCGGAGTCATAAACACTCTGATATGACTGTAGGAACGATGTGTCAAAGGGCGGCATGCATCTCGGGACGTCATGTATCCGAAGGTGTTATGCGGCCACTACTGTTATGTGTCTTTTGCTTATTTTTTCACTATAATTGGAGCGCATGGAGAGATTTTTCATCCTTCTACAAGACCCCCTTTAAAGTTTTTTAAACTTGGCTAAGTCTAGAATACTTTGAATAAGAAGCATAAAATTATCATGCATTCACTGTCTGTCTCCTTCTGCTAAGTTTGTCAGGTTGACGCAGGTACAAGTTATCACATGGAGGGCTCTTTTATCCTATCAAATCTGTATTAAATAGCAAGATTTTATTCTACCTTTGAGCCGATATGTTGGAATTCTGAACCGTCTGATAACACGGAGCCCAAAGCGTCGGTTCATTTGAGGATGACGGCGGATCAAAAACTCTATCGCCTCTCTCATCCTAGTTTGCCACATGGACAGAGGCATCTCGTACTTTAAAGTACCCCTATCTATAAAAGAAGGAGGGTTTTGGAGAGAGAAAGCCCCTTGCCTTTTCTTCTACTCTTCCATATCCGTTGTCATTGGTCCTCTCATTCCCCGCCGATTGTTATGGCTTCCTGAGCTCCATCGTCTTCTACCGCTTCCAAGGGTAAGGGCCCCGTGACTGAGGGTATTGCGCCTAAGAATAAGGGAAAGGGAAAGGGAAAGGAGAAGGCTACTACCGACGAGGTTGGCCCCCTAAAGTTTCCTTCAGACGTTCAGAGGTCCGCCCAAGGTAAGGACTCTCTTGAGGGTAGAGATACGCAAGAACACAGAGACACCATTTGTACGGTTCATCACATAGATGTAGAGACATGTGCGGCCTTTAAACTAGCGCATAATTGGAGGTATGCCTCGTGCAACCTTGCAGATGCCAAGCTGTAATTCATCGCATGGGCATGTATCCTTTAAGGGCTCTGTCATACGAAGTCATGTCATGCGCCTATCATTCTTCTTTGCTTGTTAGATTTATACGAAGTTTTTTTTGCTGATACGCATGTCTTTTCTATGCTGTGTAGTGAAGTTGTCCACTACCCCTTCAGGGGAGTTGGTGCTCAACCCTGGACGAGTTCCATTGAGTATAAATTTTGAGGACTTAGTCACTGCCGTTCAACACCAGCTAGATACAATTTTTTCGTCCGACGGGCAGAAGCAGATTCCTTAGAAGGGTGAGTTTTTCCTTCTAAGTCAAATAATTTCAGGGATGGGTGCTACTGGGAAGGGTCACACCTCCAAGAAGTCCTACTTTTTGTTTGGCGATGCTCTTACCTTATTTTTCCCCGAATTGGGAAAGTTTAGCGAGGATTGGAGCATTACTCATCGTGGGACGAAGATGTCCGTACCTCCTTTTGAACGTCATATACCTTTATCATATTTCCACATAGTGATGGGCCAGAGGGCGATGGCTTAGAATTTGATGCCTGAGCTACGGGGGGCTTTTATCACCAAGATCTGGGCCAGAGAAAATCAAAGCAAGGGGGCTTTCTCGTGTCACAAGGAGTTTCCCTCTTATTCTTTTACTAGGTTAACTCCCGGTGTTGTTAGGAGTGACTTAGGTCCGAACCTTGATGTGTATGTCGTGGATACCTTCCTTTACATAGTCGCCAAGAAGGGTTCATACCCACTTGGACAGCTATGAACACTTTACTAGACCTATTACACTCCTTCTTGGTATCGCTTGACCAAATGGGTGTTAAAACGCTATAAGCCAGAACTCCAAGCTGCTGATATTTTCTTCACTGTGAGGGGCACTTGTTACGGACTGTTTACGAACCGTTGCCTCTTTCTCGTACTGTTGGAGATGTACAACTGCCATACGGAGACTTTCTTCACTCCTGGCGGGGAGATAGGGTTGGCCCTACACGATATGCATTCAGTCTCGAGGCTTCCCTGGGGTGAGGTGCCTAATAAAGAATATACCCCAAGCAACGACAAGCTAAGGGAATTTGAGAACGAGAATCTAGGATTCTTGGCTGTGTATCAAGAGTTGTTGTGCCACCATAGCTTCTGCCAAAGAGAATATAAGAAAAATAAAGCTTCTGAGGGGCCTATCCCGCACATCACTTTCTAGATGCATTATCTTTTTTTGGAGGTGCCTGGATCAGACGGGGTTTATATTCGGGCATCGCGGTCCAAGAAGGACATCGCAGCTTTGATCCAACAGTATCGCAAGAAGTCGGTTGAAGGCGAGGAATTAAGTTATTTCATCATGGACACCCATGAGATATCCGATAAAGCGTTGCTGGCGGGGTACTTAATGATCTTTCTGTGCAACTGCGTATTTGTGGGAGGGTCCTACTCGATTGAAAGAATCAATCACAATCTCATCCTCCTAGTTGTGCGACTAGCTTTTGGCCACCCACTTGCGTTACTGCCTGCGATAGTTTATTATATCCATCGAATTCTTTGATAATTTGTCGAAAAGGTCAAATTCCACAAGGGGGTTGGAGAATTCGACAGAGTAGAGTTACCCTATCATTACCTGATAGGTTGGATCCTATTGCACCATCGGTCCCTGATGCGTCCCGGTACCCAGCAAGGGATGTTAGATGGAAACGCCATTATCCGTCGTTATCGGGGGATGAAGTGGTAGTATGAAGACATACCCTTATGTAGGAGGGAGCATTCCCATATGAATGGCTAAACATTTTCACAATGATTCCAGAATTCACTGAGGAGGAGAGGAATGTCATCCACTAGGATAGCGATGTTGTCGATCGTCGAATATCAGTGACCCTCTACCGCTGGTTCATTGCCATTCATCCTTCTTACTTGGTATGTTCAAACTGGGTTGAGGACTTCCTCGAGCCCTATCGTCCTAGTCTGTTTGCCCTTCAATTCGGGTATAGCCAACTCGTGTTGAAGACTCCCAACGCCTCGCTTGGGAATTATGTTGGTCTTCTCGATGCTGCTCGAGCATGGCGTTATTATACTGCCATTGGTACAAAGGTGGAGTTCGGGTTGCCAGCGGCTAATATGATGCCGAACATACTGTATGCATCGAGAATTTTTATTACACAGTCAATACTCCACCAACGAAGTATGTCCCGAATACGGGCTACTTAGCCGGTACCGTCTTTGCGCCTCCGTTGACGAAAGGTCGATGAATGCCTAAGAAAGGCAAAAGTGTAGCTCGACCTTTGCTAGTTGACTAGGATCCGACGCCTACAGAGGGGACTTCTACTGATGACCCTCCTGCTCCAAACCGTAAGGCTAGGTCATCCCAAGAAGGTGCGAGTCAAAGTAGCCCCGGGTGCGGGATATGTCGGAGAGTCAGACCCTGGCAGGGAGGGGAGGGCTCTGTGAGGGAGGAGGTAGGATCCCTGGCATTGGTGGCATTTGATCCAGACTCTACTTTGGATGCTATGGCAGTATCAGTAAATCCTCTTAATTTAATTCCTCCTTGTCCTTTGTATAAATACATTGTTTTTGATATTTTTGATAATTCACAGACACAAGGAAGGAGAGGCCATCATCGGTGGTCGACATCCGCCAGGATTTGTTATGCGGAGCCGGAGGAGGGAACGACCTCTTACGAGTCTGAGGCTGCTAATGAAGAGATCCTCCTTGAGGATCCGGATAATCATATCCCTAAAGGGACATCAACAGAATCCGCTCCTCTCCGAGTCTTGGAAGATAACTTAAGTACTTTGGAGGTGACTCCAACTGTGACAGGTGGGCCTTCAATCCTGCTATCTTCTTTGGGTACGTTCTTTCTCTACTTTACCAGAGATAAGATTTTTTGGCTTGAGTTTTCAATTCTTCGGATAACAATGCCCCTGGGTAACAGTGATCCTGCAGGCGGCGTCTCTCCTTTGGGAACGGTGGACCTAGTTGCCGAGCTAGGTATAGAGGAAGGAGGGGGCGGTGAGATTGTAAGGAAGAGACCTGAACCTCCCCTAGGCTCTAGGGATGGCAAAGAATATCTAGAGGCACCCTATACGGGGGACGTGATGGCAGAGGTTCCTATTGCTACAAGTCCTTCTGGTGCGGTGGTTACTTCGGCTGATGCTGGCACATCCTCGGATGTTAACCCTACAGAATTCGAGATTTCTCGACTGTTGAGTGCCCAGATGCTTCTTTCAACTGGGAGGCAGCTAACAGAGGCTAAAGCCTCTCAACGTTCTGCGGCTTTCGTCCTATTATCGGGGCCATTTGTTGTTACTGTGCCTCCTCTGCGGCCAACTGTAGTCCCTATAGTCATGACTCATTTGACTCCTACTTTGGCTGACATGGAAGAAGCCTCGAAGGATACCATTCAGATCTTCTACATGCTCCTAAAGTGGGGGGTACAAACCATCCCGGGATGAGGCAAGACCTTTACTTGGTCAAAGCACTGGGCCCAAAACCAAGTTAAACTTTTGAGGACCCTCCATGGTCATGAGCAGATGGCTGACCTTTTGAGCCAAAAGCTGATGGAGGTAGAGCAGCGCTTAAATGAATTGCATCAGGTGTGGCAGATTGATCTGGTCATCACAGTGTAAGAGGAGCGTGAGTTCCTTCTAACATCCATGGAGCAGGTAAAGATTGCTTATGCACAAAACAATGAGGCCATGGAACAAGGCCTCAAAAAGCTGGCTCTTAAGCATGACGAGTTGAATAATTGGGGGGAGGTCTATCTTGCTTGGAAAGACTCCATAACCCGTGCCATGGTTGAGATCAATGAGCAGATTTTGCAACTTCAAGCCAAGCTGGTGATCGAGGAGAGCAATCTTCAGGAGGCCCTTCGAGAGAGGGAGGTCATCTGCCCAAAAAATAGCAAGGTGGCCCAGTCTTCTATGGCCTTGGTGGACACATTGAAGAGACAGGAGGATAAGCATCAGAAGTACGCTCACTTTGATGATCCTGTGGCTTTGGCTTAGGAAGTCGAGCGCAGAGTCAGAACGAAGATTGATGCTTCCATTTCTCGGTTCCAGGGGCGTATAGAGGAGTTGTACACCAACAAGGAGGAGCAGTAGTTTGTGTTTTGTTTTCTGAAATGGTCTTTTTTTCTTGTTTTTCAGTTTATTTTGCGGTTGGGAGATGGATGATTCCCTAAGTGTAGTTTTCTCTTTTCAACTTAGTAGAATAAAAAAATATTTTCTTTTTATTGTGATTGTCTGGCTGACTTGATTTGTATCCTGAGAAAGAAATGACCATTTCATTTGCTTTATGTGTTGATAAGCGCCTAACGTGTTCATACCGCTGTGTTAGTACGGGTCTCTGAGAGGATTAGGCCAAATCCTGGCAATCACATCTTGGGTTGTGTAAGAGCGAATTGTCGCATCTTGCAGAGTAGATAGTTAAGAGTTAGGAAGTGAGTCGTCGATCAGTCACTTTTAAATGGCGAACGATCATTAGACTTCTTACATCTATTTTTGTTTTTGGCATGATGGATTCTGGTAACACTCTGAAGAAAACCAACACGTCTCCTTTCCTGGCTCTAGTTGCCTCTGATTTTCGTTCTGGCGAGTCTGAGCCGCCTCTCGTTAAGAAAATAGAGGAAACACCTGTCGCCTGAGTATAAAAGACGGACATCTTCCAGAAATCCTTTGAGCCCCCTATTAATTCGGAGGAGCAGGTTTTTATGGACGCTTCTCGTCAATTGTTTGCGTCCTCAAACGTCTTTTTCTTTTATTTTTTACCAATGTACATAAATAATTTGGAGGACTCTGACTCCTCTTCTGCTTGATATTTTTATTCTCTCCTTCTTTTTATTTTAATGAAAGGGGAAATTACTCTCATTATTGTTGTGACATTTACGGTGATAGTACTAGAGGTGAGATGGTCGTAGTAAAGCATTTTAAGTAAGTTTGAACATCCCACTGGGAGCCTTTTATGGACCTATTATACTTTTGCGCACTTAGGGATGTGAGTAATAGATTCGAAACAAACCCTATCAGAGGCAATATGGACGTGATAGGTTTTGTGCATAGTAAGGATATCCAGCTAGAAGATTTTAGTGGACCTATTACCCTTTTGCTCACTTGGGGTGAGAGTAATAGATTCGAAAACAAACCCTATCAGAGGTAATATGGACGTAATAGGTTTTGTGGACCCTGCTGCAGGACTGGAACTCCTCTCTCTACTATGGCACAAGCAAGCTGATGAGCACTCTCGATGTCCTGCCGCAAGACGTTGGTCTATCTCTGGTGTACCTTAGACTGAGCCCTCTGCGCCTCCAATATCTCGTGAAACAGTGTGAACATCTGTATTGCATCTGTCGGCACGGAAGGTGGAGGTGAAAGTCCCTCAGATACAGTTGGCACAATCCTCTAAGTAGGAGGTGGACCCCCGGAAGCAGCTGACACGCCATAACTAGAGAACTAATTGGTGCAGGCCCTCGAGAAGTCGCAGACCTCTCAGAAGCTGTTCTCTCCTGCTGTGATCTAGTCTTAGGAGGCATCCTGAGACAAAGCAAAAGAAGAATCAATATGGCACATGATATAAGACACTCAAAGAAGGACAGTTAAAGATCAAATATCAATATTAAAGAAGAATAGTTGAATTGAATCAAAAGAATTTTTTCAAGATGTGATTGAGTATTCTCAGCCTATAGCATATATTCGATATCCAGAAACAAGCTCGTAATAGTACTCTATTCATAGCACCACAACGAATCGTACTAATTGTGACCTCGAAGACCTGTATGGGCCACCACTAAAAATATATCACGACCCGCACCCGCTGTAGGGATGCAAGTCAGGAATAATGCCCAGTCTACGCCGCAGCATCGGCAGTAGAACGTTGTTTGGGTAATCTATCTAATCAATATAATATGCCACCAACAATTTTAATATACTTAATCACAGATCTAAGATGAAAATATGCACGAATATAATAAATGAATAGAATAGTCACAATACAACTCACGAGTCAATAATAACACCAATGAGTTAGAGAAATACTAAAAAATAAAGCTAGAGACAGATCCAGTACAAAAAGTATAACTAAGGTGCTACAAGTCCTGGGTCGTCTATCTCAGTCGGGATAAGACCCTCCTGAGCCAGTGTCTCTAGCTCTAAGCCCACAACATCCTTAGGTCCGTAATGAGTGGGGTACCACTCCTCAATATCATCTAAGAAAAATATATCCAGTTAGGAAAGGAACAGAGTACATCTCTAATAATAGTTCTAATTAATGATATAAACTATGTAACAGTAAAGAGATATGAATATACAAGATGCAACAATAGATACAAGAGATATACAATAAAGAAAATACTGGAAATAAATACAAGAATGAACAATGTGGCAATAAAAAAGAATACTAATGACTAAGTGAGTGAGTACCAGCTTTAACATGTGATCGGCTTAGAAACTTGATACAAGATTAATAGCCTAGCTAATCATATGTGCGGTATATGATTAACACTATTCAATTAACAAGAATTGATACAAAGAGGGTATGATCACATATCTACACTGCATACTCCCAGTCCTCGACTGGTATAGTAGATCCAACCATGGTACGTTATGGCACAGAATTCTCTAAGAAGGTAGCAAGTCTCCTCGAGAATCAATGTCTGTACATGTACAAGAATAACAAGGAACAAGACTTGCACAAGATATATCATATACCAAGGAATAATATCTCATGACGAGATCTGGATATACAAATCCGTATAACCAACGTGTCAAAAATCAAAGATATCTACACTAGATACAAGAGACATAGAGGATGTCATAAATGAGAAACTATCAGAGAATATATTTGCCTAAAACCAGGTACATAGTATCACAGATGTCCAGTACAGTGCCTCAAAGACCTAGATATGAAATATAATATCAATACACAATTTTGGAATAAAAATAAGTTAAATTAGTCAACATCTAGGTCAAAGAGTCATTTCTAAGACAAAATAGTCAAACTAGGTCAACTCTAAGTCAAATCAGTCAAACTTGGTTGAACTACCTAATTCTAGGTTGTATGAGTCTAATTCTAGGATATTAGGTCCATACACTATGAAACTAGGCCACACTAACTAAACTAGGATACTAGAAGCCAATAGGATACCGTATCGCAAGATACCCAACTCAATAGTTACAGAGATATCATACTATGCATATATAATCCATATTAAAAATATTAATCCTAATTACAAATGCTAAGTTGATACCTTGGCTTTGAACCAACTCGGTATCGCACCACTAAACACCCATCTCAATACCCAACTCAAATACCTCGAGTATCCCTCAATAGCTTGACACTTACCTTGGTATCTCAAGGTAATGTCACTCTAGTATACATTAGCTACCCAATCTAATGACTAACATATATATATGAATACCAAAATACTAACTAATCACTAACTACTAATACAAACTAAAATATATATACATGTACATATCTACATATATAGTGCTAACTAGAGATACTAGTACGTAAATATAGATCTAACCAATTAACTAGATAATTATCATGCTACTAATACTATACTCTAAATGCTAGCTAACTACTACTAATTAACTAATTAACTAGCTCAAACCAACTGTTAATTACACAACTAACTAGTTAAAAATAACTAACTATCTAGCTATACTAACTATAAACTACTAACCATCTTAACTAACTAGCTAACCATCTAAACCCAACTAGCTAACTGAACCACTCATCCTCTGCCTTGAACTTGTTGAATGCTCCCTGCCAAAGTTGTGTTACTGCTGCATCTTGAGACTTGCTGCTCACTGCATACTCTCCTCATTGCCGCTGCTACTGCATTTGTTCCTGCTGCTGCTGGTGTATAGCCGCTGCTACTGCTGGTGCATAGCCATTGCTACTGCAGCTATTGCTGCTCTGCTACTGCAGTACACATGCTACCTTGCTGCTGCTGCCTGCTATCCACTACCCGAGCCTCCCCCCCCCCCCCCCCTCTCTTTCTTTCTCTCTCTCAACACGCAACACACACACATAAGTACAACACCTATGTATATATCTACAACATAAATACTATGCATAGATAATACTCCACTATTTATATACATATATATGTACACTCACCTATACATATATATCAAATTATATATATACATCCTCCTCTCTAAACATATATATATATATATATATATATATATATATATATATATATATATATATATATATATATATATATATATATATATATATATATATACCAACACACATGTACACATATAGATAGCATCACATACATATATACATATATATACAACATACATATTTACATATAACATAACCATTTATTTAGATATATATAGATGTATATCTACATATAAATATAAACACATATGAATATAGATACCTTTATACACTATTACAGATACATTCACATTCATGTATCCATACATATATATAGATATCTGCATACATATACAAAAAATATATATATATATATATATATATATATATATATATATATATATATATATATGAATACATATATTACCAAAAGCTACGAACAATAAAAATTGGATCTAGAATTGTAATACAACAAATACGTGGAGTACATCGCACATGTATCATACTAGATCTATGATACACTTACAATACGGGTCTACCACATAACTAAACGTATCCTGAAGGACACAAGCAAGTCTAAAATAGTATATATGAATAATACAAAGAGTTAATTACATATTTACATGTCCGTGTCAAAATATGACATGCACAAAGCCCCGTGTCAGAGAAAAAATCCTAAATCAACATGTATCACCAAATTTTTGGGATACGACCTACACGTATCCAATTGTGGATATGACACTACCACACACAATCAAACACATGTCAATTTGGTCTAATTGACTAATTGACCAACACAACATATGTCAATCTCGGAATTCTCCCAAAATTGACATAAAATATACCATAACTTTCTCCATAGGCCTCCTATTAACCTAATTCCAATTTCTATGGGTAGCCTTATCATATAGAGTGGTTCCTAATAATTAAAACACAGATTTATAACCTAATTAAAGAGAAAAAATTAAATTATACCTATTGGGAGATGGATTCCCAATGCAACCTCCAAATTTAATAAAATTAGCCTTCAACTTGTAGATTCTTGCTCATCTTTGTAGATCCTTGCTTCCTCTTTCTAAACTCTTGCTCTACTAGCCTCCAATAGTGATTTAGAAAGGAATTAGGAAGAAATTTGGTAGAAAAATAATGTGGGAATGAAGGAACTCGGTTGAGGGAAATTCTAGATCTAGATTTAAAATGAAAAAAAGGAGAGAGAAATTTTCCCCTCTTTTAATAGGTCAGCCACATAACCCCATCTCTAAGTTTCTATGTAAAGTCTAAAATACCCCTTGGGGCCTCTCATGAAGAAATAATTAAGGAGAGAAGATTCTAGTCTAATGCGTTTAATTAAATTAAGCATCCTCCTAATGAATGGGCTTCTAATTGGGCTCAAATCTAACTAATTATAAATATTGGTCTATGGATCTATTCTAGACTAGTTAGGTCTACTAACACATGTCCAAAATAATAAACTAACATCTAACAATAATAAAATAATATAATAATTAATTATTCAACATGCAAAAAATTTAATTAATTATAAAATGACTAAAATATCCATTCCTAGAAAATATGGTAGTGACAAGTCTACCCCCCTTAAAATAATTTTGTCCTCTAAATTCAAGACGAAAACTATCCCCAGAAAATAAGTAGAACAGAACAAAAAAGAACATAACATAACTAAGAAAGAACACACCTCAAGGCACAAACAAATATGGGTAACGCTCCCGCATTTCATCTTCTCTCTCCCAGGTAGACTCCCCCGGAGAGTGATACCTCCATGCGACGTGTACCAAAGGAATAGTCTGGCTCCTCAGTACCTTCTCTCCCTGATCTAGAATCTCAACTGGCTGCTCTCGATAGCTAAGAGTAGGGCCCACCTCTAACTCCGAGTGATCTAATACGTGACTAGGATCCGCCATATACCATCTCAACTGTGACACGTAAAACATATTGTGTACTCTATCTAATACAGGTGGCAAGTTTAGTCTATAAGCAACTGCACCGACCCTCTCTAGAATAGTGAAAGGTCCGATGAATCACAGACTAAGCTTACCGCCTTCACCGAAGCGAATCGTGCCTCATGTCGGAGAAATCCTCAGAAATACCAAACCACCAACCTAGAATAAAATACAACCTCAAGAACTTAATCTATAATAAACAACCAATATCAAGCACAAAACAAAAATCTAAAATTATACCTCAAACTCCAAAGGTCTCTGGTGGCTACAGGCCTAATGCAGTTGTCTGTCCTGCGCCACTTAAAGTCTATCTCTGATCATCTTAACCTTCTCTGCTGCATACACAACCATCTCTGGCCCTAGAAAAGCTCTCTCTCCAACATCGTCCCATGACATGGGAGTACGATATCTTCGACCGTACAGAGCCTCAAATTGTGATATCTCTATACTAGCCTGGTAGCTGTTGTTGTAAGCAAACTTTACCAAATAGAGTTGGTCCTCCCAAGATATTCCGAAATCTAGTACATAAGTGAACAGCATATCCTCGAGAGTCTGAATAGTCCTCTCTGACTGTCCATCTGTCTGGGGATGATATGTAGTACTAAACTTGAGCTGGGTACCCAAACTCACCTGCAAACTCCTCCAAAAATAAGAAGTGAAACGACTATCCCGATCCGAGACTATGCTGAGGGGAACTCCATGTATCCTGACGATTTGCCTCATATACATCTCTACTAGCTTCTCCGTAGACAAATCCACCGTGAAAGACAAAAAGTGGGCCAACTTGTTCAACCTGTCAATGATGACCCAAATTGCGTCTTTTCCTCCTGGAGATCGTGGAAGTCCGGACAAAAAAATTATAATAATGTGCACCCACTTCCACTCTGGAATGGGTAATGGCTGAAGTAAACCACATGGCCTCTGCCTCTCGGCTTTCACCTGCTGGCACATTAAGCATCTGGATACAAACTGTGCCACTTCCCACTTCATGCTAACCACCAAACATTCTCTCGCATATCCTGATACATCTAGTTGGCACCTGGATATATGGAGTACTGAGAGTAATACACTTCCTGTAATACCTTCTCATACAGTACCCTACTAGGCACACACAATCTAATACCATGCCGCAAAGAACCATCCTCGGCACTGGTGAAATCATCCTCCAATTCTGCTCTCACCTGAGATCTGATGCTCCTCAGAGATACATCCTCATACTAGCTGCCCTTATCCTGTCCATCAACTCTGAGTGTATCTGTAACTCCCACATCTGCATAGCAAAACCAGGAACTATCACCTTAATGCCCAAGCTCTCCAAGTCCTCTAACAAATACCGATCCTGTGTCAAGAACATAGCTACCAGATACCTGCTCAAGGCATCAGCAACTATATTAGCTTTTTCAGGATGATACTGCAAAGATATGTCAAAATCCATCATTAGTTCCAGCCACTGACGCTGCCTTATGTTCAACTCCTTCTGCGTAAAAACGTATTTCAAGCTCTTATGGTCTATGAAGATCTCCACACGCTCTTCGTACAAATAGTATTTCTATAACTTCAGGGCAAATATGACTGTTGCCAACTCCAAATCGTGGGTAGGATAGTTCTTCTCATGAGGACGCAATTGCCAAGATGCATAAGCAATCACCTTCTCATTCTGCTGAAAAACACAACCCAGACCTTTCCCTGATGCATCACTATAAATAGTGAAACCTCCAGACCCTGGTGGCAATATCAAAATAGGAGCAGACGTCAACCTCTTCTTCAATTCCTCAAAAGAAACTTGGCAGTCCTCTGTCCAAACAAACTCTATATCATTCCTGGTGAGTCTGGTCATCGGCTCAGCAACCTTGAAAAATCTTGTACAAACTTTCTATAGTAGCATGTCAATCCCAAGAAACTCCTGATCTCTGATGCTGAACTCGGGGTCTTCCAAGACTCCACTTCTGTGATCTTCTTCGGATCTACTAAAATCCCATCACCAGTCATAACATATTCCAAGAACTCTACCTTGTCCAGGAAGAACTAATACTTGGACAGCTTTCCAGACAGCTTCTTCTTCCTCATCACATCCAACATAATCCATAAATGCTCCTCATGCTCCTCCAGTATCTTCGAGTAAATGATAATGTCATCGATGAACACTATTATAAACTTGTCAAGGTATTGATGAAACACCTTGTTCATCAAATTCATAAATACCGTCGGGGCATTAGTCAACCAAAACGGAATCACCATAAACTCATACTGACCATACCGAGTCCTAAAAAGCAGTCTTCGATATATCCTCCTGCTTCACTTTCACCTGGTGGTAGCCTGATCTCAAGTCTATCTTAGGAAATACCTTGGCACCACTCAACTGATCGAACAAGTCATCAATCCATGGCAAAGGATATTTATTCTTGATAGTGAGATTATTCAATGCTCTGTAATCAATGCACATGCGCACCGATCCATCCTTCTTAGGTACAAACAATACCTGGGCTCCCTACGGTAAAAAACTCGATCTGATAAACCCCTTATCCTGTAATTTGTCCACCTGCTTCCTCAGCTCGACCAGCTCGATGTTGTTTACTCTATAGACATATTATGAAATTGGTTCTGCACCTGGCACCAAGTCTATAGAGAATTCAATATCTCAATCTGGCAACAATCCTGGCAATTTCTCAGGAAACACATCCAAGAACTCTTGCTATCAACGGATGCGACAACTCCTTATCTTCCACCATAGCTCCATAAATAATGCCTTCTTTCTGCTCTGCAGCCCCTCTAGCAAACTTAAACTCTGGCTCTCTTGGCGGACCAAACAAAACTCTACCTTCTCTATAATCTATACTAGCATGGTGCCTACTCAACCAATCCATCCCGAGTATAATATCGTAGCTCAGAAGTGACATTATAAGTAGACACGCATTCAGCTTCAGGCCTCCTAGAGTAACTCTTCGATCCTTGTAAATATCATTAACCAGGATAATGCCTCTCCTGGTCATGATCTTGCAAGTCCTAATCAAAGACTCAGCAACCAAACATGCTTCAGAGCAAAAAAAATAGATATGATACTATGGGAAGCACCACTATCAAATAAAGTTAAAGCTGGAATGGAATCAACAAGAAAAGAATCGACAATGACATCTCCGGTGGGCTCGACCTCCTCGACGGTCATAGAAAATGCTCGTCCCTGGCGTGCACCTCCCTGATGTTTGTGTTGAGCATAACGATGTTGCTAGGTCAAAAGCGGCGGTCCCCTCGGCTGTGCTGCAGGTGGCCTCGCCTATGTCCTCGGAGCTGGAGCTGCTCCCTGAACTGCACGAAAAGGATTGGAAGGACACTCTCTCAGCTGATGCCCTTCGGAACTACAATATAAACAAATACCCAGCCTCCTCCTATAAACTTCCCAGATGTGGCTGGGCATCTTGTAGTAGTTGCAGAAAGCTTACCATAACTGTCTTTGCTGTTACGGTGCCTGGTAAAATAGTGCCCTAGCTGGATTCGTGTGCTGCTGCGACTGCTAAAAGGGCCTGGACTAGAAATAAGGATACTTGGAAGATATTGTGCTGCTATTTGCCCCCAGAAAAGAATCATGATCCATCTTGGGCTTCAAATCCAACTCCCGCTCAACCTTGCGTGCTCCGCAAGTATCTTCGAGTAAGTCTCATAAAAAGACGGAATGAGGATCTTCACTTCCCAGTTTAGACCCTTGTAAAAATGAATAGCTCAAACCTCTGGCTCTCTCCCCAAATACTTCGCAAATTAGCTCAGCCTACCGAACTATGCCGTATATTCCTCCACAGATATGCTCCCTTGAATGAGGCTCTCAAACTGTCTTCCCAAGTCTAACCTGTCTGCCAAAGCAAAGAACTTCTTCTTGTAGAGGTCCTGGAATAGCTCCCAAGACTGTCCTGCATCAACAAGAATTGGCTCATTCCTGAACCAAGTGCGGGCAACGTCGAATAGCTGAAGTCCTACCACCTCAACTTTTAGACCCTCAGAAAGATGAGACACCCTCATGAGTGTCTCAATATCCTCGAGCCAATCATCAGCGTAGACGATGCACTCTATCCCCTTGAAGACCCTAGGCTCCAGTTTTTTGAAGTTCTGAATGTTGCCTGGACAAAGTTGAGCAACCTGAGGAGCAACCTGCTGCTGGACTGAAACTTCTCTCTCTACTACGGCACGAGCAAGCTGATGAGCACTTTAAATGCCCTACCGTAAGACGTCGGTCTGTCTATGGTGTGCCTCAGACAGAGCCCTCTGTGCCTCCAATATCTCGCAAAATAGTGTGAACATCTATATCGCATCTGTCGGCACAAAAGGTGGAGGTAAAAGTCCCTCAGATACAGCCGGCACCATCCTTTGAGTAGGAAGTGGACCCCCAAAAGCACCTGACATGCAATAACTGGAGAAGTGACTGGTGCAGGCCCTCGGGAAGTTGCAGACCACTCAGAACCTGCTCTCCCCTGATGTGATCTAGTCTTAGGCGACATCCTAAGACAAAGCGAAAGAAGAATCAATATGGCACATGATATAAGATACTCAAAGAAGGATAGTTAAAGATCAAATATCAATATCAAGGAAGAATGGTTAAATTAAATTAAAAGAATTTTTTCAAGATGTGATTGAGTATTCTCAGCCTATAGCATATATTCTATATCCTGAAATAGGCTTGTAATAGTACTCTATTAAGAGCACCACTATCACGACCCGCACCCGGTATAGGGGCACGAGAGCGTGGGTACGTCCAGCCTATGCCGCAGCATCGGCGGTAGAACATTGTCTAGGTCACAGTAATACTATATAACCAAACACCTGTCAATGATATCCATCTCCATAAGGAGGTCAATATACATCTCACAATAATCTCATAATGTAACCCAATCACAACAACTATAAGGCACGATAAAAGATAAAAGAAAATGACATAGTTAAACACTATGTCTCAAACATAAAGGTAACTCATAGTCTAGCTGTCCAACACAAGTCTCCAATTAAACTTAACATGAGTCTAAACATAAACTAAAATAACCTCCATAAGTCTCAAAGCATCATAAATACTATCTAGATAGCTACAGGTAATGTCTTATCTAGAGGCATAGTCTCCTCTAGGATCTCTGGTGAGTAATCTGCATCTATACCTGGTCCGTAGTGCGTGGTACAGAACTCCTTAAGATCCTCTGGAAAAAATATCCAGTCAGGATTGGAACAAAATAGACCACTAACAACAGTTCCACATATATTGACAAAACTATAACACAGTGTAAAGAAATATAAGACAGATATAAAATACTGGCAATAAGAATACTGGAATAAAAATACTGGAATAAATAGAATACTGGAATAAAGAATACTGGAGCATGTCATCATCAATATACATCTAGCAATGAATAAAAATACAAGTACATGCAAGAACAATGAACTGGTATATACATGTGTACAAGAACAACAACTAGAACATGTAGAGATGCTAGATCAATATACTAGAGATGCATGTCAAGAACATCTAACTAAGTGTGTGAAACATTAATACATCATGTGATCAGCTTGGGACTATATGACTCATTACATTGATTAGCGATCATCCCTAACAGGTCAGGCTAACCATATGTAACAGCGATGAGGCATGTAAGGGTAAGGCTGCACCGACGTGAGGTATGGGTGAGCTATAATGCATGTAAAGTTGGGTATGATCACATAAGCTACTAATATTTCCCTATTTATCCCTAGCTAGCATGATGGATTCTAATCATGACTCCTCGTGACAGGTCTCAATGATGCCAACTCGTGTGAACAATAGTGTCAGAGTCATGTACGCTATACAACAAGAATTATAGAGATAATCAACATAATGGAAACTGTCAGAGAATGTACTCGCTTGGAGTCCTTAGCTGGCAATACCACTGTCCGGGTTCCAAGGTATCGTTTGAATGATCCAACAGTCCTATAGACATATCACATAACACAATACTTCATCAGACATTACTCTAGCACCCAATCAACATAATGATCTCAACAGGCTACGCTAAGGGTGGTCACGTCTGTCGTTGCTGTGCATAACAGACAGTTATTGGTATGGTCTTGCCAGTACGTTAATGTACATGTGGAAGCCTCCTAATATGCTACATAGTCATAGGTTGATGTAACTACGGGGTATCCGTGGTTACATTCAAGTCATCTATATAATATAATCTAACATATACATAAATATCTATTAGTTACAATTATATTAGATATATGTATATACATATACTTTAAATAGAATTTATACCTTGTATCTATATTAAACATGTACTAGGGAGATATATACAATACATATACCAAACACATTTAATCCTATTCTAATGCATGTACCCTACGTATATACTAATTAGGTTTACATACGTTATGGTTATACATATATATCAATGTACACATAATAACCATATACGTATACCAATACTAATATGTACCTACGTACACCAATTTATATATATCTATATGCCAGCATTCAACATAGCAAGTACGAAAGTAACCAAGGGGAACTACACGTATACGTGCACGTATACGCGAAAAAGAACTCAAACCTGTGCGCGGGAACGAGACATACGTGTCGCGGCATTATCGAGTCGAAGGCTGCTCCGGTAGGATTCAGCGAGGTCAGCGGTCATCCGGCGTTGTGCAGTCGGGGAGCGGTCTATGCAGTCGGGGAACGGTTTGTGCAGTCGGTCGTCGGTCTACAGCGTGCAAGCGGTGCAGCGAGGTTGGCCGCGGGTCGAGCTTCGATTGACGAGGTACAGTGGTCGTGTGGCATTCAAGTGGTGCAGCAAGCTCTCGATCGACGAAATCCAGGTAGCTCAGGGTCAATGGGTCTGGCCGATCTCCGGCGTTCAGTCGCAGAGGGTCGATAGTAGGGTAGTGGTCGGCTCAGGGCTGCTAGGTTCCGGCGAGTTCACGGTCGGGTTTCGGCGGTGAACAGTAAGGGGAGGAGGGGATGTCGGCTGGGAGTTATCTAGGGTTAAGGGGAAAATAAGAAAAGAAGGGAATATATATATATATATATATATATATGTCTATGTGATGTTAAGTTTGACCTAGAATATGTTGACTTTGGTCAACACTAGGGAAAGGCCTTGGCTTGTTATGGAGATATTCTAATGGGCTAGGGTTCGGATGGGTTTAATGAAATTGCGAGAATTGTATTGATCTAAGGGTTTGGAGGCCTATGGTTCCAAGGGGTTGATGTTAAATTTCATATTCCCAAAATTTATGGAAAATATAATGAATGGGGAAAAATGGGTTTATATCGCATGTCGTGTCAAACGGGTGTTTAATTAATGCGCTTTTGCATAATAGTGCCAACAATTGAAAAATTGCATGAAATAGGTTTATTGTTTACTAAATTAAAATTAAACGCAATGAGGGGTTCTAAAATTAAATAGAAGTACAAAGGGCTGGATTTACGTGGGACACAAGCATCAATTAACGGTCTGGCATGTCTAGGACAACGGTGTAAATCTGTTTGGAAGACAAGGGCTAGCGTAGCATTCTAATTATCGAATAACGATAAAGCGCAACAATCAATTAAGGTCACCGTAATTTAAATAAAATTGATTATCATGCAATCATTTACTTATTAATTACAAAAAGATGAAAATACTCTTAATCTGAAAAGTGGGGGTGACACCACAATGAATCATACTAATTGTGACCTCGAAGACCTGTATGGACCACCACTAAAAATGTGTCATGACCCGCACCCGTTGTAGGGATGCAAGTCGGGAACAATGCCCAGCCTACGCCGTAGCATCAGCAGTAGAACATTATTTGGATAATCTATCTAATAAATATAATATGTCACCAATAATATCAATATACTCAATTACAGATCTAAGATAAAAATATGCACGAATATGATAAAAGAATATAATAGTCACAATACTACTCATGAGTCAATAATAACACCAATGAGTCAGAGAAATACTAAACAATAAAGCTGGAGACAGATCTAGTATAAAAAGTATAACTAAGGTGCTACAAGTCCCGGGTCGTCTGTCTCGGTCGGGATGAGACCCTCCTGAGCCAGTATCTCTGGCTCTAAGCTCACAACATCCTGAGGTCCGTAATGAATGGGGTACCACTCCTTAGTGTCATCTAAAAAAAAAATCCAGTTAGAAAATAAAGATCGATGGGGGGCATATGCTCCCAGAAGGCATGCAGGGTTTGCTCTATCCCATTTCATTCCTTTGTACTCGGCTAGACAGGAGGGGTCGATCGATGGCCCACTCGAGACTTCTTCATTCAATCCTACATCGGTGGATAATCAGAGTACATCTCTAACAGTAGTTCTAATCAAGGATATAAACTATGTAA
Source organism: Iris macrosiphon (assembly GCA_036927795.1). Lineage (NCBI taxonomy): Eukaryota > Viridiplantae > Streptophyta > Magnoliopsida > Asparagales > Iridaceae > Iris > Iris macrosiphon. The sequence goes on from JAYESA010000018.1 coordinate 123,553,309, forward strand.
CAGTAAACAGATATAAATATACAAGATGCAACAATAGATATAAGAGATATACAATAAAGGAAATACTGGAAATAAATACAAGAATGAACAATATGGCAATGAACAAGAATACTAATGACTAAGTGAGTGAGTACCAGCTTTAATATGTGATCGGCTTGAGAACTTGATACAAGATTAATGGCCTGGCTAATCATACGTGCGGTATATGATTAACACTATTCAATGAACAAGACTTGATACAAGGAGGGTATGATCACATATCTACACTACATACTCCCCGTCCTCGACTAGTATAGTGGATCCAACCATGGAATAAGGCTTGCACAAGATATACCATATACCAAGGAATAACGTCTCATGACGATATCCGGATATTATAATCTGTGTAACCAATATATCAAGAAATCAAGGATATCTACACAAGATACAAGAGACATAGAGGATATCATAAAGGAGAAACTATCAGAGAATGTACTCGCCTGAAATCTGGTGCATAATATCATAGATGTCCGGTACGGTGCCTCAAAGACCTAGATATGGAATATAATATTAATACAAGATTTTGGAATAAAAATAAGTTAAATTAGTCAACATCTAGGTCAAAGAGTCATTTCTAAGTCAAAATAATCAAACTAGGCTATTTCTAAGTCAAACTTGGTCAAACTACCTAATTTTGGGTTGCATGAGTCTAATTTTAGGATATTTAGTCCATACACTATGAAACTAGGTCGCACTAACTAAACTAGGATACTAGAAACCAATAGGATACCGTATCGCAAGATACCCAACTCAATAGTTACGGAGATATCATACTATGCATATACAATCCATATTAAAAATATTAATCCTAATTACAAATGCAAAGTGGATACCTTGGCTTTGAACCAACTCGGTATCTCACCACTAAATACCCATCTCGATACCCAACTCAAATACCTCGAGTATCCCTTAATACCTTGACACTTACCTTGGTATCTCAAGGTAATGTCACTCTAGTATACATTAGCTACCCAATCTAATGACTAACATATATATATTAATACCAAAATACTAACTAAATACTAACTAATAATATAAACTAAAATATATATACATGCACACATCTACATATATAGTGCTAACTAGATATACTAGTACGTATATATAGATCTAACCAATTAACTAGATAATTATCATGCTACTAATACTATACTTTAAATGCTAGCTAACTACTACTAGTTAACTAATTAACTAGCTCAAACCAACTGTTAACTACACAACTAACTAGTTAAAAATAACTAACTATCTAGCTATACTAACTATAAACTACTACCCATCTTAACTAACTAGCTAACCATCTAAACCCAACTAGCTAACTGAACCACTCATCCTCTGCCTTAAACTTGATGAATGCTCCTTGTTGAAGTTGTTGTTACTGCTGTATCTTGAGACTTGCTACTCACTACATACTCTCCTCGCTGCTGCTGCTACTTGCGTTTGCTGCTGTTGCTTCTGGTGTGTAGCCGCTGCTGCTGCAGGTATTGCTGCTCGACTGCTGCAACACACATGCTGCCTTGTTGCTGCTGCTGCCTGTTGTCTACTGCCGAAGCCCCCTTTCTCTCTCTCTCCCTCTCAACACACAACACACACACACAAGCACAACACCTATGTATATATCTACAACATAAATACTATGCATAGATAACACTCCACTATTTATATACATATATATGTACACTCACCTATACATACATATCAACTTATATATATACACCCTCGTCTCTAAACATATATATATATATATATATATATATATATATATATATATATATATATATATATATATATATATATATATATATATATATATATATATATATGCTAACATACATGTACACATATAGATAGCATCACATACATATATAACAACATACATATATACATATAACATAACCATTCATTTAGATATATATAAATGTATATCTACATATAAATATAAACACATATGCATATAGATACCTTTATACACTAGTACATATACATTCACATTCATGTATCCATACATATATATAGATATCTACATACATATACATATACATAAATATATATATATATATATATATATATATATATATATATATATATATATATATATATATATATATATAGCTACGAACAATGAAAATCGGATCTAGAATTGCAATACAACAAACACGTGGAGTGTATCGCATCTGTATCACACTAGATCTATGATACGCTTGCGATACGAGTCCACCAAACAACCAAACATACTCTGAAGGACACGAGCAAGTCTAAAATAGTATATATGAATAATATGAAGAGTCGATTACATATATACTTGTCCGTATCAAAATGTGACATGCACAAAGCCTCGTGTCAGAGAAAAATCCCCAGATCAACATGTATCACCAAATTATTGGGATACGACCTACACGTATCCAATTGTGAACACGATACTATCCACACACAATCAAATACGTGTTTCAATCTCAAAATTCCTCCAAAATTGACACAAAAAATACCATAACTTTCTCCATAGGCCTCCTATGAACCTAATTCTAATTCCTATGGGTAGCCTCATCATATGGGGTAGTTTTTAATGATTAAAACATAGATTTAGAACCTAATTAAAGGAGAAAAATTGAATTATATCTATTGGGAGATGGATTCCCAATGCAACCTCCAAATTTGATAAAATTAGCCTTCAACTTGTAGATCCTTGCTCCTCTTTGTAGATCCTTGCTTTCTTCTTCTAGATTCTTGCTCTACTAGTCTCTAATGGTGATTTAGAAAGTAATTAGAAAGAAATTTAGTAGAAAAATGATATGGTAATGAAGGAATTTGGTTGAAAAAAATTTAGATCTAGATTTAAAATAAAAAAGAGGAGAGAGAAATTTTCTTCTCTCTTTTAATAGGCCGGCCACATAACCCCCTCTCCAAGTTTCTATACAAAGTCTAAAATACCCCTTGGGGCCTCTCATGAAAAAATAATTAAGGATGGAAGGTTCTAGTCTAATGGGTTTAATTAAATTAATCATCCTCCTAATGAATAGGCTTTTAATTGGGCTCAAATCTAACTAATTATAAATATTGGTCCATGAATCTAATATAGACTAGTTAGGTCCACTAACACAAGTCCAAAATAATAAACTAACATCTAATAATAATTAAATAAAATAATAAATAATTATCCAATATGCAAAAAAATTAATTAATTATGAAATGACTAAAATACTCTTTCCTAGAAAATATGGTAGTGACAGGAGGCTATGTTTTGGATTTGGTTCTTATCACAAAACTAAAATAAGGCATGACTTATAAATTATGGACCATTATCATGGACGATCCTATGCGGCAAGCCGAAGCAATATATGGCGTGATGCTTGACGAAGTTAATCACGTTTGCTATTTTAACTTCAGCGAGCGGAACATCCTCCACCCATTTGGAGAAGTATTCGGTGATCGCTAAGATGAATCGATGTCCTTTGGATGAAGGCAGTCTAATTGGCCCGATGATACCCATTCTCCACGCCTCAAACTGTTAAGATGCTACCGTTGGGTGTAGAAACTCAGATGGTTGGTGGATAAAGCCTGTATGGATTTGGCATACTTGGCACTTCCTCACGTACTTGACAACATATGCTACCATCGTCGGCCAATAGTAGCCCATTCTCCGAAGATGGTCCTGTAATATTGGACCAGGTTGATGCGCCCCACAGATGTCGTCATGAGCTTCATGGAGGACTTATTTTGCTTCTGTGTTTGACTAGCATCAGAGCAGAAGGCCGTCATAAGACCGATGGTACAATATTTTGGTCTCCTTATCATGATAAAAACGGAGGTAGTATCTCCTGATTGAAGTAGCTTCCTTTGGGTTTTCAGGAAGAATTTCATAGACTGCGTAGCCAATGAATGGAGGCCTCCAGTCTTGAGTATCATTATTGACCTCCACTATATAGCTGAGGCATAAGCATAGGTTGCTTTTAGGAAAGACCAGCTCTTGACCGATCATCGTAATTAACTAATAGGTGTTGTCTGGGACTTCCAAGGAAGCAGCGAGGCCGGCTAAAGTGTCCTCCTCAATGTTTTGTAACTGAGGAACATGCTCAATAAAGAATATCTCGAAGGTCATGATGATGCTGAGTGAAGCTTGATGGTAGGGGATCAAGTCTTCATTTTGGAATTCATATACTCCCCGAACTTGATTGACGATTAGCTGAAAATCATCATAGACCTCCAAGTACTCTACTCTGACTTGCTTGGCAAGCTGGAGTTCAATGATTAGGGTATTATACTCTACCACATTATTAGAGCATGGCTCCATGAGAGAGTATGTGCAATTGATGATGAGGCTGTATAGGAGATCAACACTATCCCGACCCCAGCTATGATATTGCCTTTGGGCCCCTCTCTTGAAGCACCGTCAAATAACATTCGCCAAACTGCTTCGTGTGAGGTAACGTTGTTGTCTGCCACTTCGTCTGGAATCTCTTCATAGAGCTTTGAGGTTTCTGACCCTGAATGGGCTGTTAGAAAGTTGGCCAATGCCTGACCTTTGATGGCCTTCTGTGGGACGAATAACATATCATATGGAGATAATAGTATTTTTTAGGTAGCCAAGCGGGAACTGAGTATCCCAGGTTTGGCCATGAGGACCCTGAGAGGTTTGACTCACGAGATTACATGAATGGTCTATCTAGTTACATAATATCGAGTTTTTTGGATAGCAATTACCAGAACAAGACACTCCTTCTCAATGGCAGTATACCTATGCTCTGGGATGACCATCATTCGGCTGAGGTAGTATATGGCCTTCTCGTGGCATGAATTATTATTCTGGGCTAACAAGGCACCGAGAGAGTGATTCATTGTGCGTACGTAGAGTAGGAATAGCTTTTCCATGACCGGGGGCACCAGCACAGGAGGGTTTTATAGGTATTCTTTGATGTTGTCGAACGCTCGTTAGCATACTTTATTCCAAACAAAGAAGACACATTTCTTCATGAGTTGTATGAACAACCAACATCGTCCAGAGAGGTTTGATATGAACCTCCTGATGTATTCTAACTTTTCTTGGAGGCTGCAGAGTTCTCGAAGGTTTCTTAGCGGATTCATCTCCAGGATGGCCTTGGTCTTGTCGGGGTCTATGTGAAAGTGTTGATGAAACCCAGGATTTTTTTGCTAGAGACTCCCAGGAAGGCATTGGTAGGGTTCATCTTGAGGAAGTGTGCGCACATTAAGTCGAAGACATTTCTCAGGTCTTAGAGGTAATCATCCTTGGAGCGACTCTTAACGACGATATTGTCGACATAGAATTCCACCGTCTTGCGCAGATGTTCACAAAAATGGTACTCATAGCTCGCTGATATGTAGCACCTGCATTCTTCACACCGAAAGATATGACCGTGCAGCAATATACGCCTATCGGGGTCCGGAATGATGTATGTTTCTCATCGTCGGAAAATATCTTGATTTGGTTATATCCTGAGAAGTCATCCATGAAGGACAGGTGCTCAAAGCCACAAGTATTGTCGGTCGTTATGTCGGTGATTGGAAGAGAGAATTCATCTTTGGGACATATCATATTTAGATCACGGAAGTCAATACAGATTCGGATCTTCCCATTCTTCTTAACGACAGGCACAATATTGGCTACCCAGTCAGGGTATTGTTCTTCACGGATGAAGCTACTAGCTATCAGCTTGCTCACTTCAGCTTCGATGGAATCGATTATGTCTGGCCAAAATCGTCATTGTTGTTGCATGATTGGTTTGGCGTCTGGCCGAATGTTGAGTTTATGGACCGCGATTTGGGGATCCAGTCCTGGCATGTCTTTATAACTCCAAGCAAAGACATCGATGTATTTCCTAACGAGTTGTAATAGGGATTCTCGGTCCTTGTCGGACAAACTTTTGCTGACGAAGATAGGCTTTGAGGAGGTCTCATCACCTAGATCGACTTGTACAACTTCATTCTTGGTAGGAGGTTCTCACTGCTCAAATCTTATATCCCATTGTGAACCCAAGTGTTGGGCCCAAGGTTCCATCTCAAAGAGCTTGGGTGAATCCTCATTGTCTTCCTTAAGGTTGGCAAACACCATATTGGAGGACAGTGTTTGTCTTAGCACGTCCCCGACGCTGACGTCGGAGTCCCGGGCTGAAGATTCGGAAGAGTGTGAGCGCTCTTCATCTTCTTTATATAAGCCCTCGGGGGTTATAGGAGGCGTTACATATCCTAATCCATGCTTAGTCTTATGATAGCAATCCTTGGGCTTCCCCCCAGGGGAGGGAAGTCGTAATGGCAACCTTTGACCTTTATCATAGTTCAATCCCTCGATGACCTTCAGGTTGTATCTTATCTTTTGGATAAGATGTAGGGCTTGTGAACTGTACCGATAGAGTAGAATTCTTCCTACCTCAGATTCTGGTTCTATTTCTTTTGGGATGAAGGACCGAGGACATTTTACTTGGCCAAAGATGATAAGCTTATCTCCCTTCTTCCTGGGTGGGAGTAAGAAATAAGAATCTTGACTAGAGCGAAGCCAGTGCACGGTGTAGGTAGTGGTCACTTGTATGTACAATTGAAGGCCTAAACCTTGCTCCAGGGAGTAGAGTGTACTTATATGCATACGCTCCTAGTAGTTCAAAGATAGCCCATTATAGAGAAAATAAGGTATCTTTTCTAACGGGATTACATCGTCAAGGGAAGGAATATTGACATTGGCGGATATATATTCTTCCAGCTCATCCTTCTCCTTGGCTACCCCCAGCGCAAATGAAGGCTTTGGTAATTTTCTGTGTAATTTTACCACAAAAGGTTCGGAAGTTACAACCGCGGTCGGGTCTTCCTTTGGTGGTCGACTCGGCCTGTGAAGGCGAACGACCATAGGTTCAAAAGGTATATATAGGGCAGAATCTTCTTTTGGTGGCCGATTCGGCCTACAAAGGCGAACAACCATTAGTTCTGGCGGCGCTGAAGGTACCAGAGATTCAAGTGCCTTCCCGTACGATTTGACGATGAGGGGTGCGGCCGTATCGAGAGTGCGAGCCTTGAAGCGGATTCTCATAGGCTCCTCGGGTGCTGTTGTGGCCTTTGCTTCATCGTCGGCCTCATTGCCACCTTTATTTTAGCTGACTTTCTTGTAGAGGATCGAGTCGGAGTAGTAAATCTTGATTCCCTTAAATGGATTAATATCAGTGAACTACCTTTTGACAAAACCGTGTTCATCTACATATTTTAGGAACTAGTGGAGGTGGATGGCACGATCATCTGTTCATGTATCCATGGATGCCCCAATAAGATGTTGTAGGACATATCTACATCTATGACGTAGAAGGTGACTTTAATTTTTAATTCACTGATCTGGCATTTTAGGCAGATTTTGCCTAGAGGGTAGATGCTTCCCTAGTTGAAGCCATTGATTGCGGTATTGGTGGCTGCCAGATGATGCATCGAGATCCCCAGGGTATGAATCAAACTTCTCGGGATGATACTGATCAACGATCCTGGGTCAATATATATCTGATATAACTTGATATCGTCAATATTTCCTATATAGTACAGGGGCTGATCATGCCAATTATTTTTAGCAATATGTCATGTTTCCAGAAGGTGATATTGGGTATCGCCTCTATGGCATTGTCGCAATATGGACAAAAAGCATGATCTTCATATGGTGGCTTGACTTATGCCAGATAGACATCGACATTCTATAATGCCTCACTCAGGGCAGCCCGAGTATCTTTAGATAGCCGTAAAAGCTCAAATAGCAATAATTTTGCCGAAGTGTTGGCTAATTGTGCTAAGATATGAAAATTATAGGGCCTTTCCAGCACTTGTGGTACATCCATGCACAACAGTTTATTGAAGCGAGTCTCCTTCTGTTTAGACTTGTCCACTAACGGAGGATGAGATGGCCCGGGACCAGTAGTGGTAGGTGCGACAACCGGGGCGTATCATTGTGCATCGGTTAGTATATTGTGCCTGACCTTGTTTCACTTGCTGTTAGCTCTTCAGCTGAGGAGAAAACTGTATAAAAGGACTTAGATTTTCTACCTTTTGGCTTGGCAGTGGAGGATGTTGTCGGCTGCGTCAAGTCAGGCACAAGGTCGGGATGGACCCACATGACCTCCCCATGTGGTATGGTAAAAGGTATTAGCCCGATAGTCTGGTCTCGAGCTGGTGGAAGATTAACAACTTCTATAGTCTCCTTAGGGACAGAGACTACTAAGTCTTGGTCTTCCATCAGTAGGAAGTTGCCAAATTTGAGGGACACCATGTTGGCAATGACCATCACGTCATCGAAGTACTTGGTATCTATCAGATATTGGATGTATCGATTTAGGGTATAGCACTCATGCGTCGAGTGATGGACGTAGCAGTGGAAGTGACAATACTTTGGGTTGGCAATCCCTGCCACCTCAGGCTGACATCTGACGTCAGAGAGCCAGATTTGCCTTCCTGCATCAGCATGTCAAAAATGGGTTTAATATCAATATCTTCGAAAGAGTAAGTATTCTTTGGTTTTTGAGGCTCTGTCGGCTTTTGCTCAGGCTTCTTGGTCAAGGTAGCGACCATAGCCTATTTTTTCTTTCTATCGCGGCTGCTATTGCTGCCATTATTATTGGTGGTGGTGGTGCTGCTGCTGCTGGGACACTTTCCCTTTTCCTCAGCAGTAGGGTTATGGATACCCAAGTGTCGAGCGTACATGAGCTTCTTCTCAGCATTGACAACACTTATAATGAATGTTGTCCAGTCTTTGAACTGGCTCTCACCCATCCAGAGGTTGACTGTTGGGAGCATGTTCTTCCAGCATATCTCCATTAGTGTGGCCTCTGGATTGCCAGGAGGCAACCTTTGCATGGCCTATCAGAACTGCTCAATAAAGTTTTGTGTTAGTTCCTTCTCACTCTGGGCGACGTCCATCAGAGAAGACATCATCATATTATTTTTTACCTCATAGAATCTATTAACGAACAGACGCTTGAGGTCATCGAATGATGAGATGCAGTTATCTTCGAGACTGCAAAACTAATCAAAAGCTACCCCCGCCAATGACTTGACAAAGAGCTTGGTAAGGATAGTGTAGGTAAGTGTCACATGGTGATCTCGAAGTAGCTCAAGAAGTGACGAGGGAAGGACTTCCTGTCAAACATGTTTATGTTGAAGGGTTTATACTTGGGCAGATACGGTTCATCCCTCCACTCAATCGGGTATAGTTGTCGTACCCCAAGATCACGGAGTAAGTCCTGATTGCTCATGGAGTCTAGGTGAGCCCGATGTTCTCGGACCACCCTCCTTGCTTCATTAGCTTTATCTCCTGCCGAAGGCACCGATGATCCAGGTAGGAGAGGATCACCGCCCGCGGGTAGAACGGTCGTATTTGAATTTCCGTTGGTCCCGGGGTCCAGGTTTGCTTGCCCAGAGGCCCTTGCCGGCTGGGAGGCCATATTTTCCTTGATTTTCAGTATTATCATGGTCAAAGCTTGTATTAATACACTCATTATATGCATCATGGCTTTGAGCATCTCGAGGCACTGTCGGTCACTGGGGCCTTCATGGTCATCTCTGGCCATGTATACCGTCCTCATACAAGAAGAAACAGAGGGGACAGTAGATCCCGTGCTCTCTATCAATACCCTTGTAGTGAGTAGTCTTTAAGAAGGGCAGGAGCAGTTGTGTCCTTCTCGAATTTGGAGGGGATACTACCCCCAGCATAGAAGCTTGTGTCATTTTTGTGGGAGTAGCTACCCTCCGGGATCTCAGAGTCCGTTCCTTAGGAATCGTTGTCTCCTCAGAATGTAGGATTGTCACGTACGTCCAGGGGGACACTACCCCCAGCTTGGGCTACCCCCAGGAGTTCTGAGAAAGAACTATCCCCAGGGGCTGACAGTTTCTTCCTTGAGAGAGTGCCTTGGATGACGCCTTCCGCAGGTGTCGTCGTCAGCCCTCCGAGTAGTCGCCTTTATGATACAGTAGTAGAGAGCGCCAGACTGGAGGTATTTGTCTTTTTCTTCCCTTGGTGGCAGAAAGCTTTCCAGTTGAGTAGCATGAAGAGAAGGGCAACTCCTCCTCCTCTGATACTTGCACTAGATCTCCGGGTTGTTATCGGGTAGATGCTTTCTGGTGCAGTCGCTGGAAGGTCGACTATCTGTCTATGGGTACTGCCGCTTTATTATAACAATAGTTGATAATGATGTTAGCATAGCTGTGCCTTGGAGAAGGTATGTCTCACACCGTAGTTGTTTTCCTTAATTTATGCTTGTGAGTAATCATGTCACGCAAATCATGTAAAGGGTATTTTACCTTTGCATCCTCTTTGTGAGTCCAGGTATCCCGGGCACACAGATGAACAGGTACTGTATTTACTCACTGGCATGGGTTTTGTACATGAACTTGCTCCGAGATACTGGTAGACTTTTGAGACTGACCAGTCTATTGGTCCTTGTGGGCTAGACGCATGGGTCAGTCCTATACAACTTTTCATCAGAGGCTCGCATAAACGTTAGCGATGCCAGTTAGAGGTCGGTCGTAGGAGTAGTTGCTTGAGCTTGACGGGCTCACACTGTCTTAGACTTTTTCAGCTTAATGACTGCATGCTCATAGGTCGCATAAGACTGTCCATGCTGCATCAACTCACAACCGCAGACAGCAGGCCGCATGCGGCCCTAATAGCAACATAAGCTCTATTTTTGACCGTATCTCATGTGGTAAAAACCCAAATTTGGCCGCATAGAAGCTGTCTTAGCACCAGAACGTCTGGCATCATAGTATTTTCCTATGCCAGAGTCTGGGTACTGAACAGTTTCTATGTCAACCCGGGATGCCGCATAGACGTGGACGTTCTAGGTGTTCGTTCGACGACCGTCATTGGTAACAGAGTGAGAGGCTGGAAGCATCTACTCTACAGCTGGGTAGGGCATAGCAACCTTGGCCACCCACGTTCTATGGGTCTTCTTGGGCTTGGCTATCCTTGATGAAGGATTAGCACTTTCTTCGCAGAGCATGTCCTCAAACCCTTGTTGGTCGAAGCGGACCACCAGCATCTTTTGCTACGAGCATAGCTTGGTCACATCGGATTGTGTCACCAACTTCTCAATAGTAGAGAAGGACATCTCCAGCAGAGTCATTATCGTGTTTGCCATTTAAATCAAAAAGAGAACTGGAAGAACTAGATTCGATTAACAAATTAAGAAAGTACAAAGAAGAGTCTTAGAAGATAATCTAAGTATATATTTGTTTTTTGGGGGTGACAATGGAGGGTTAGGAGTGTAGCAACTCTCTTTACTCAGTGGATGATCTGATGCAGCAGCTCTTCTCTCTCTCTTGAGTATAGATTTATAGATATCTAGCCAGCCTTTTGCATGGGTAGTATACTGTTATTTATAGTTGTTCTGTGGTCACATGCTATGGATGTCGCATGCACCCCTGTTTGAGGCATAGGGCTCTTTCAACATAATATGGTTGCAACTGTGGACGCATGTCACGGTGAAGCTGCCATGTGAGCTTGGTTAGAATTTACTGTTGATGAGATCTCGGGGTTATTTCAGCCCGTTGTATGCGTGATTTGGTCGTTTGAACATGTAGCTGCATAAACTGTACGAAGATCTCTTTAGTTGTAACAAAAAGATCTTATTAGTTAGAACGCATTGGGCCAAAGACGCACGGGACGTATGGAGTCTGGAACACATTGAGCCAAAAACGCATAAAACGCATAGAATCTAGAACACACTGGGAAGAGACATATGGAACACATAGAGTCTATAACGCATTGGGCTAGAGACGCATGGACCATATGGAGTCTGGAACACATTTGGCCAGAAATGCAAGAAATGTATAGAGTCTGGAACAGATTAGGCTAGAGCCGCATGGAACGCATGGAGTCTGGAACGTATTAGGCCAGAGACACATAGACCGCATGGAGTCTAGAATGCATTGGGCCAGAGACGCATGAATTTTTGTTGTCTTCTGCATTTGTGGTATTTGAATAGTTATTTACTTCCAAAAGTAATTATGACAAAGCCATCATCCCAGATTCCAATCATCAGTAGAGGATTCGAGGCGGTCAGGATGACTTTATATTTTGTCAGAGTCATAAATATTATAATGTGACTGTAGGGACGATGTGTCAAAGGATGGCATGCATCTTGGGATGTTATGTATCCGAGGGTGTCATGCATCCACCACTGTCATGTGTCTCTTACTTATTTGTTGACTGTAAACTGGAGCGCATAGAGAGATTTTAATTGCATCTACAAACGGGACCACCTCATCACATACCAATTGCACTGAAAGGCACGTATGGTATATCCTGATGTGTGGACTTTCGGAGAAGTTAATTTGGACGTGTGTGTACGACAGAATCAACCCGTATCCATAAAAAGTATCATGTATCAGTGTTTTGTTGTGACCCTCACTTTTTCAAATAGGGGTAATTTAGTTATTTAGCATAATTATAATATTTTAGTGATTTAATAATTAATTAGTGTGTTATATTAATATTTTGGTTGTACTATATTTTTAATTATAGTTAGTGGTATAGAAAATTGTTAGACATGACCTATGTGAACCAATTAAAATTTATCATAACAACTATTGAGCCTAACATGGACCCAAGCCCATTAGACCATTCTCACTAATTAATTAGGGAGAATTAGTTAATTATAATTAGTTAAAAACTATCCAAATATCCCTCCCTAATTATTTTTCCATAATACATGATGGAGGGGTATATGGGACAATTATATGTGACTTAGGAAAGAGGGAAGGGGGCCGGCCATTAATAGAGGGGGCTCTCCTCCCTCTCCTCTCATTTGCATTCATTCAGGATCTAGAAATTAGATCTCCAATTTTTTATCATTTCCTCCATTAAATTGTCACTCAATTTACCTCTATTTTCTCTCTCATTCCACAAGGAGCTTGGATCTTGGATAAGCAAGGAGCACAAGGAGGAGGAGAAGGAGGAGGAGGAGGAGGAGGAGTAGCGGAAAGATCATGTCCGGATCATGTCAACTTTGATTTTAATTAGGAATCCATCTCCCAATTGGTAATTTCTAAAATCCCTATTTTTCTTGCTTCTACATCATGCATAAGACCTCTAGGAACCACTACATGACATAAGACTACCATAAGGAACAAATTTTAGTTGATTTGGTTGAGTATTGTGGTCTCTACATATGTTTTTATATTGATTTTGGGGGAAATACGAGATTGACACATCAATTGTGTGTCATAAGATCAATTAGATCTAATTAGACTTAGATAGAGGTTGTGGGACAAGGTACATATCTATAATTGGATACGAGTTTGCCATATCACGATACAGTGTGATATTGTGTGATACGGAGCTCTATTTTGGGTGTTTTGTATAATTACTCTTCGAATCTCATTTTAACAAGTTACTTTAGTTATATTATGATGTATTATATATATAAAGGTCTATTATGGAGAATTGGGAGTTTGGCACTCTAGTTGAGTGAGTATCATAGAGTAACTCATATGTGCATATCAAGTGTTTGATCTAATGCTAGTGTGTGTGTGTGTGTGTGTATGTTGATGTAAGAGGGAGGAGAGGTCGGGTTAGGAGTTGTGTGCATGTGCACTGTGTCATTTGTGTGTTCAGTATGTATTAGCTATTTATAGTTGTACTGTTGGTGTTGGTAATGACTGAGGGTTCAATGAGGTAGAGTATTAGGTTCAGTAGTGAGGGGTATTGGTGATAGTGTATGCTTGCCTACACAGTGGGGTGCCTGTTAGTGAGTATCAGTCACATAGGTGCAGTCATTACATAGTGGTAAACAAGTGCATGGGGTTGATAGAAATGTTGGTGGGTGTATGTCAAGTTGTCTGATACACCTTAGTATCAGATAAAGTTTGAGAGTTGGTAGTGTGCACGGTGTTAGTGCTCAATTGGGTGTTAGGAGTGAAAGGGAATGTTGTATACGTGTAAAAGTTTTGATACAGCAAATTCGTATGCTTTAGTTGTAACTTGCAGCTACTTAATCTACAGTGTACCATGGACAATCAGGAAGTGATGGAAGGAATGTTGGTATTATTGCTATAGCTGTGTAATAGTGCACAAACTGTGCAATCAGGTTTTGATGTCTACAAAGGATTGGTTAAAGGGAGAGGTAGTAGCTAAGTTTTGAGTTGGTATATGTTGCACTCAGTGGTAGCTGTGTGGAGGGGTCGAGTAAGGTAGTACAAGGTATAGTAGGGAGTGATGGGGATGACTGTGTATTAAGAGAGGAAGCTTAGTTCCTTGTGTATAGCAGTGGGAAGAGGTAAAATAGCAGCAGTATGTAGAGCTAAGGGGAGTTACCTGCAGGTAAGGTCAGTAGGAAGTTATGGAGAGTATTCAGTTATGAACTGAGGAGTATCAAGAACTCGGATTCTGAGTATCAAAATTAAGGGAGAGTTCGAGCAGTGAAGGTAATAGTAGTAGCAGTAGTACTAACATGGTTTCAGTCGAGACAACACAATATCAGTATGGTTCAGTATTGGCATTAAATATGGGATCGATGTCGATATTAGTGTTACTAGTTAGAGGAGAGGATGCAGTAGTGCTAATTTTGGAAGTGGTGTCTAGTGGCTTGCATTCAAACAATGGGGTTCAGGTATCCTGTATACCTGGAGGTTATTCCAGGTAGGTATCAGAAGTTGGTGTCAATCTAAGGGCAGGTTTTTGCTTGATTGCAAGTTATTGGGCTGCAGTCAAGGCAGGGTTGAGGGTGTATTAAAGGGTTATGTTAAGGGTAGGTGTAGCAGTAAGATTAGTGTATGTATACTAGTTATAGATATTGGTATTGGTATTAGTGATTAGTGGCTAATAGTATGGGGGTTATATACATATTGATAGTATCTAATATAGCTATACTAGCCAAGTATCAACTAATAGCTAGTTAAGGTAGTAGAGTTTTGAGCTATGTCATGGGTTCGGGATTTATTTATCCATGATACCATAGCATATGAACTAGTTAAATTTTATTAGTAATTAGTATAATAAATATTAGTGAGTTTGGCTAGTATCCTTAAGGTATTAGCCCTAGCAACTCAAGTATGACCTAGTACCACCAAGTATGGACTAGTATAGACTTAGAATCATCCTGGAGGTTGGGAATGGACCTAGAATTAAGGTTTTAACCTAAAATGACCTAGAAAATCATATTTAGTGTATTTTAGCATATGTATCACCTTATTACACCAAATTTATATGCCATTTATATATAGGTGTGTGTGATACCAGCTTGGACACCAAGTGACATTATTTGCTTTGGACCAGAGTGTTTGATAATAAACGAAAGAAATTGAAAATAGGTTTATACGAAACCCTTTCTTTGGTTTACAAACAAGAAAAAGAAAGTACTATTAATCCTATACGAGGATGTTAAGTACAAAAGTTTGATTCTGGGGAAATATTGCTATAGGAGTCTGATCTGTAGTCGATCACTTTGTCCCTTGGACCACACGATGACGAAAAAGTGTTGTAGAAGACGAAAAAGAAACTTCAAAGACTGCAGGAGGGGTTGAACTCTCGTTGCCAAAGTAGTCAATCACCACTCTCTGGAAAAATCCTTGACCCTGGGTTCCAACCTTAATTCTCCACTTTTTCTCCCCCCTTTCTTCTCTCGGATTTTCGACCCTGGACCTCCGTGGCCGGAGGTCTCTATTTATAGGGTTTGGTCACAGTCGGCGTAGAAGCCGAACAGCGGAGAGAGCTGCACCTTTTATGCGGCGGTTATAATAACTGTCACCCACATATGAATGATCTTCTGAATCGGCGTATGACGCGTGTCCTATTATGAGGTAATGCGTATAACTGCTCGTCAAAGATCACGGCATGCAAGCCACGTAGGTAACTGCCCTCGCGTAGAGAAGGTTGGCATAAAAGCCAAATAACTATCACATTGGCATAGAAGCCAGGTAGTTATCTTGTTAGCGTAGAAGCCAGGTAGGCGTAGAAGCCCAATAGTTGTCAAGTTGGCATAGAAACCAGGTAGCTATCATGTAGGCGTAGAAGCCAAATAGCTGTCTTGTTGGCGTAGAAGCCAAATAGCTGTCTTGTTGGCATAGAAGCCATATTCTGCGTAAAGCTTGATGCTACATGGATAGGTAACCAGCGTAAAGATAGCCAATTATCTTTCTTTGATTGAGGTCTTGAGCATAAACTGGGCCAAACAGCCTTGTCACGTACCTTTGCAAATATAGTCTGAGTTGGCATATTCTGAGGAGATAGCATACGGCGTACTCCTATAGCTGAAAATGGCCAGGTCGGCGTATTCCGAGGAGATAGCATACGGCGTACTCCTATAGCTGAAAATAGTCTGATGGTGTAATGTGCAAGGATGGTAATATGGATGTATTAGCCCTAATTATGGCTCACGCAGTCATTAAAATTAGAGCCAAATCTCGTGCATTAAATATAGAGATCTGCCCCCATCTCGCGCATTAACTATAGAGACGCGTCTCGAGTTCTTTACGAAGAGTAGCTTTTAATGTGGCGGTTGGATTGTCTCGTCCTGAGCGTAAAAACTCATCTCCGCCTGTGTAAAATAGGTAGCATATTCCTTGAGTGCGTAATCGATGCCTTATATCAAGGATTTGTCACTAAACGACAGTCTGGGGCTCTGTACAGAATTATTATTACAATCGTCCTCTTAATAGTTGTGCAGTACTCTTTGTCAGGAGCCAGGTTCACTGCGTCATCTGACAGGTTCATTCGAGGAATACGAAGAGTTCCTCGTACAACTTCCCGCTGTATTAATGGCAGATAGGTTTTACGCCGAAGTGGCAATGTGGCAACCTTTTTACGCCAAAGCAGTCTAGAAATACTGTATTATATGGGTTATTCTGGAGCTGTGTTTTACGCTGAATAGCATTGAAGCTCTATTGTACGCCAAGGGCTCTGAAGTCATATTTTATGCCACCTAGTGCTGAAGCTCTATTTTACGCGGGCTTCCTACATGTTGAGGGTTTTACACGTATAATTTCTCAGCGTATTTTTTATGCTTCTACAAGACCCCCTTCAAATTTTTCAAATTCCTCATAATTTGAAACACTTTGAATGAAGCATGAAACGATCAAGTTTAACTCGCTCCGCGAGGCTGATTTCTCGACAAATATTCAGAAATTTGTTGGGATTTGGTGTGTTCTCCTCTGCCTATATAAAGGCGACTGAGTTAACCTGTTTCTCCCATACTTCCTTTACCATAAAGAGATGGTTGTCGAGCTTCGTCATGCTGACTTGAAGAAGAAGAAGATCATGTTCTTCCAGCATGTAAGAAGCCTTAAAAAGAGGCATCTTCGAGCAAATATTCTCTGCAACGATGGATCATGGAAGGCTATCATAGCTTTCTTTGCTCGGGATGATCAGCAATTTCATATGGCGATTCGTCCAGGAGAGAGGAAGGGTCTCATTTGGCCATACAGCTTGCAAGCTGTATTCTCTCCCATCATGGCGCTGGACGAAGGTAGGCAGTTTGGCCCTGTCTTCCAATATTGTGTTGGGTCTGAACCCCAAACACAATTCTAGGGCATGCCTGCCATGGCGTATGGAGGGTGGGCTTGAATAATTTAGACAGGCCCAGTTCTGTATCCTCCCGCCATTTATCATTTTCTTGTTAATCGGCCGCAAAAGTCGATTAACTGCTGTAGAAGACGAAAAATATCTCTACCAATATGAGAACCTGGCAGAACAGATTCTCGACGTGATCTTTAATGAGAATGAGAAACCCTTTATAGAGAAAGGATTTCCCGCATATGTAATCATGAAGATGAAAAACCCTTTGTAGACTAGATTTCCATCATATGTAATCATGATTAATAGAATTGTCTTCTTTTATGCATCTGATGATTTGCCATATTTGCTGTAATAAAGTCTGAATATGTGCAGCTTCGGCACGTCTGAATAATTCTACGTCGACTCTGATAAAAGAGCATCTAATCTCGTCTCATCTTTTACGCGTAACTGAAGACGTGTTGAAAGCTTCTTAGCAAAATTGTTGTGCTATTTTGGACGAGGAGTCGCATAGAATTCTGAACTGTCACTTCTCTGATACGAAGGATTCTTGTTCAGACCATCATCTTCAAGAATGGTTTCCCGAAAATCCCTTGAAAGAGGGCGAGAAATATCTGTCGACTAAGCCATACTTGAACTTGTTGAAAAAGATCCTGACTGGACTTTGGATAAACTTCCAATCGACCCAAGAAGAAGTGTCATCTTCAATGCTGAACTCTGTATGTTTTGGGCACTTAGAATATCTTATAGCCAAGAAGGAGCATTTTTGCGTAAACCCTTACAATTGGCCATATGTAGCTTTCGAGCGTAGAATCGTAGATTTGTAGCCTCTGAGCGTAAAAAGCTTCCGATCGTGAAATCATAGATTTGTAGCCTCTGAGTATAAAATCGTAGGTTTGTAGCCTCTCGAGCGTAAAAGCTCCTGAGCGTAAAAGCATCTGAGCGTAAAACCATAGATTTATAGCCTCTATGCGTAAAATGGTAGATTTATAGCCTCTCGAGCGTAAAAGCTCTTGAGCATAAAATTATAGATCTGCTCTGCACGTAAATTCTGGATCCACTGATTGTCCGTCTTCTTTTTTTAAATGATAGGCTGACGTGGCCCCAAATCATAACCGAATATTAAATATCGGATTTGGTTAGGGATTCGAAGAGTTATACGAACTCTATAAATACCCCGAGGTCTTGAGAGAGAAACTCTTTATCTGCTTTCGCAAAACCCTAGTTTTTCAAGAACCTTTCTTCTTCGTCTCTCTTTTTTCTGAGAACTTAGATTTGTCATGGCACCTAAACAGGCTTCCACTGCTAAGGGAAAGAAGGTTTCTTCCTCTTCTTTCTCTTCTGCTCAAGCATGAGCAACTCCCATTAGGCTGAATGAGCCTCGATCTGAGCGAAGTGCTCCGCCGTCGAGTTGTGCCCCGGACGTTACAGGTAGAGATTTTAAGAAAAAAACCCTCCACACACGTTGTACGTATATACGAACCAATACGCCCATATTTCTAATGTGTCAGCGTAAAACCATTTTTTTGCAGTCTGGCATAAAAACTCAGACTGTCAAAATTTTGCCTATACCACAAACTTTGAGTTTTATGCGCTGGATGAAAATTCTGGCATAAAAACTCAAATTTTGGCAGTCTGGAGTAAAAGCTCAGACTGTTAAATTTTGGCGTATACTGCCAACCTTGAATTTTTACGCATCGAAAATAGAATCTGGCGTAAAAGCTCAAGTTTTTACAGTCTTGGCGTAAAAGCACAGACTGATAATCTTCGGCGCAAACTGCAAGAGTGTAACGTCTAGTGTAGAAACTGACTTATTCTCTTCTATTTTGTAGTGGACTTGCAGATCCCTCTTTTGGCTGAGGTGATGGGCTCTGCTGCCAGAATGCTGAACTCAAATTATTTGGAGGATTTGTCCTATGTTATATTCCCCATTTTTGGAGCCAATTACCCTGAAGAAAGGGGAACCCTGATATCATTCCAAGGAGAGCGCATGCTGCTTGAGTATGATCAGTGGTGAGCCCTTGACATACATAGACGGGACAGAGTATAAGAAGCCGGGTTTCTTGTTCGAAGATGTTATTGACAAGCAATCCCAGACCAAACCCAAGAAGGAGGACTGGGTGTTCACTGCTGAGATCACGATCATGTATCTGCCGAAGATGCCCAAGGATTACCCTATCTCGGCCTTCTTTTATGCCACACATCCTAGAAAGATGATGTAGGTGCTGACTCCAGATCTTCACGGCCGACCGGGAAAGATTTATACAACAAGGGAGGCGACCGGGGGGCCTATATGAGCCTTCCTACTGGTCCTGTTATGCCCTTTAGGGGATTACTGCCGGGTAGTATCCCGAGTGAGGACACTTCGCTGATCCAGCCAGTTCAGATATCGACCTTTTGTAATGACTTCATGGGGCAGGAAGGAATGTACCCCAGAGTCAACACTCGGACCAGTGGATGGCTTAGCCCGGGGAATCTTCGATGGGCTAATTTGACTGCCTGGGACCTGAAGCACTTCCAGGTGGAGATGGAAAATATTGGCTTGTTCGCGGCCGTGAGTGCCACAAGTGTTGGGTTGCCTGTCAACCCTAACTTGTTCTTAGCCTTGATGGAGCGATACAATTTGCTCACTGGGACTTTTGCCACTCCGCTGGGTGAGTTGGATTTAGCCCTTCATGAGATGGCAGAGATTTTAAGATTGCCAATGGAGGACGCTCCTTATGAAGAATACGTCCCAATAAACAGGGAGCTGAGGGATACAAACCCTGAGGCAGTGGCGGTATATCAGGAGCTAATGAGCCACTACCTTGCTTGTACCACTTTCTACAAGGAGCCGTCTGACTTGGCTCACATCAACAAGTGGGCAACATACCTCTTCTTCCACCAGGCTAGAAATTCTAAGCCGGATAAGGTGGTAGATAGCCGAGATAGTCCTTTGAACCTCCTGAGCATGCTTAATGCTGACACGGTCGATGACCTCATCGAAGATGTGGGAGTTCCAGATTATATTCTTGATGAGGAGATCGGAGGTTATCCTGCAGGCACAAAAACCTTCAGTTATATGAGGCATTGCCGGAAGCCTCTGTCAAGGGAAGCTCAATTGGCTGGCTTTCCTCCGTCTGGCTACACCGATGGGTAGTGTCGGGCATTATGTCTGCGGATTGCATCCATCGCAACACTTTATGGCCCACATTGCGCTTGGTATTCGGAGTGAGACTGGGCCTGCTTCCTGCTATGGTATGTAGAATACAAGCAGGTCTGAGGGCCCTTACTGATGGACTGCTAGCTGATGAGACACAACGTGAAAGCTTTCCCAGGGTGGAATTACCATTCCTATATCTGATGGGATGGTTAATCCTCCATAACACCAGGGTGATGTCTCCCAGTTCTGCCAGCGGTTCAGGAAATATCTTCTTGTTGAATTACAAGAATTCCTCTTGGAACGTGGTGACAGTCACAGATTGCCGGCGGGCGTTAAACATTGCCCATAGCTAGAAAATCTTCTGTATTGTCCCCCATATACATATCAATCAATAGGGGATAAAACTTAAGGATGAAGGTTATAGGAGGACCATTCTTTCTCCTGAAGCCTTCTACTGGTTGGTCTGCATTAGACCTTCCCACTTGATGTATCGAAGTGAAGACCATTGCTTCTTGGAGCCCTATCTGCCCAGTCGGTTCGCCAGGCAGTTTGGGTATGACCAATTGCATGTGTGGAATGCCATTACCAGCTTCAAGTCCAAAGGTGGACTTATTGATGGGGACAGAGGGTGGCGATACTTCATCACGGGCTGTACTGGTACAACTTTTATGGTACCCGCGACTTCTCTCTCCATGGAGCTATGCATCCTTCACTCGTACGTGCAGTTCTATGCGTCCATCAATACCTTTTATCGCAATTTTGATATGCGTAGAAGTTTTAAGATGCCCTCCCATAGGTCCACTGGAAGGGAGGATATTCCGTATGTTTCCTCGGATGAGAATGAAGACACCACCGGGGCAGACAAATTTTTATTGATAATACCGAGAGGCGTAATAGCTCCGCCTGCAGAGCCTCTCATTATCCCCCATAAAAGAAAGGCTTCTGATCCGAAAGAACCTTCCCCCCCGCAAGAAGAGGATTGCCAGAGGTCCAAAAAGGGCCTCTACCAAGGGGCTTCTAGGAGCGAGCCTGTTGTTTCCCCTGTTGGGATGATTTTTTGATTAGGGGTCCTTTGCCTTTTAGAGAGGGAACCTCCATAATTCCGGCTGGCAGTGTCGAAGATTCTTTGCTCGAGATTATCGCTGCTACTACTGCTTCTGGTAGTGCTTTGAGGTCTCCTTCAAGGCCGAGCATATTAAGGATACCCATATCCGGACCAATAATGGGAATAACCCCTCTTTTGTCTGTAAGTATCTCCAGTGAGATTCTACCCGATGAGCCTCGAGTGGATCTTGGTGACGACTGGGAATACTATCGTCCAACATCAGTTGATGTACCCTCTTCCCCAGGTATGACAGCTCGCTTAACATCATTAAGAAATGATTTAGCTGTACAGGCTGCGGACGCGACATATATACCATCGGCCATGGGTAAATATTGTCTTTATACCTCTTTAGGAAAATTAACATCAAGTTGATATTAACTTTCTCTTGTCTTCTTTTCAGGCGAAGACATCTCAGGAGAGAATGGAGTTGACGCGACCTTTGACTTTGTTGTGGCTCATGCCGATGAAACGGCGGTGTTTGATATTGAAGAGGCATGCTTTGAAGCTGTCGATCCTTCGTCCGCAACATTTTCAGGTGATGTCTTACCGACAGAAGTTCAGATATCATCAGAGGAGGATGAGCCTATCATTACGACTGTGCCTCCTTTGTTGAGTATGCCAGCAGCTTCAACCGTTGTTGGTGTTCTTTCTTTTGTAGCGCCATCTGTAGAGGCGACGGCCGTGGCAACATCCTCCGCGATCATTCCTGGAAGGAGATTTTCCGATATCGTAGCCACTCCTAGCGTGCATCTGGTCTTTGATATGCTGATTGAAAATTATACCAGCCTATTCTACCGCAGTTTAAAGGAGTTGATTTCTATGGTGCTGGAGAAGAAAATGAGCTTTGATAATTGCTGATATCCTCCCAGCTTGTGATAGCGCCGATCAAAAATTTCAACGATGCTGGACGAGCTGATGCTCTGAAGCAAATAGTTAATGGTTTAGAATAACCCATTAACGAATATTTGTAATTATCTCGAGGCAATATTGACGACATGATTCAAGCCGAGTACGACTCCTTGACTGTGAAGCTTGCTGAACAGATAGAAACTATGAACAAATCCATCCGGACACAGCAGCGAGAGATGGATGAAGAGCAGATCATCTTGCAGGAGGTTATTCCTCAGCTAACCCAGTGCAAGGCTGAACATGAGGGAAATGAAGTGAGGGTCCATAAATTGGAAGCTAAGCTCACTCAGGCAAAGGAATAGGCTTGCACTTTATCGACAGCTCAAGATGTGTTAAAGAGCCGAATGGATACAGCCCAGCAGAACTTGGTACATACGGGTAACATCCGCGCCGGTTTTGTTCATGTTTGGTCCAAACTATCCCTCTTGAGCGATGACGAGGCATGAATGGAGCGGGCTCGCACTAACATTCTGGATTCTAGGAATAAGAAGATGGCCGCTTTGGCGCAGAAGATTCGTGATTTGACTGCTCCTCCCCAGTGATGTACTTTTTGCTTCTTTTTGTAACTTGCTCTTTCCGGAGATAATAAAGAGGCTTTATCTGACTTTTGTGGACCCATTATTTTTGAATATAAATGATAGGTTAGGGTAAAAGTGATATCAGAGGTAATATGGACGTGATATACTTTCGGTAAGCTTCAGCTGGATATATCTATTCAGAGGTTATATGGACATGATAGAATATGATCCAAATAAATTTGTATACAAAACACTATCAGAGGTAATATGGACGTGATTGGTTTTGAAGTTCCAAATTAGTTAAACATATCTATTCAGAGGTCATAATAATATGATAGAATATGCTCCAACTAGTCTTTGTACGTCGGATCGTCAAAATGAGATCTTCACCATACTCTGTTTAAACAAGGGAGATTAAGTATAGTACTTCTTCAAGAATTTATCGTTGATAGGAGCCATTATCCGATCTCCATTAGGCTTGGCAAATCTGTAAGCGTCATTTGAGAACGTCGTCACGATCACATAAGGGCCCTCCCATTTGGGCTGGAATTTACCCTTACTCTTGTGTGTAATGATCATTGGCCTCTTCACGGCTAAAACTAGCTCACCAACTTTGAACACTCTTTTCTTCACTTTTTGATTAAAAGCTCTGGAGATGCGTGCCTGGTAGAATATGATACGTTGTTGAGCTTGAAGGTATTTCTCGTCTAATCCTTCTAGCTGTTGAAGCCGTAGTCGATCATTATTTTCCTGAGTCAGCTCGTTAGCCATTGCTATTCTGAGTGACGGAATTTGGATTTCAATGGGGAGAACTGCTTCACACCCGTAGACTAATGAGAATGGGGTACAACCCGTCGGTGCTCGTATCATTGTGCGGTATGCCCAGAGGCATTCTTCGAGCTTCTCATTCCAATCTCTTTTGTTCGAAGATACGAACTTCTTCAAGATTTTGATAATGGTTTTATTGAAGGCTTCCGCTAAACAATTAGCAGCCGGATTATATGTCGTAGAGGCCATATTTTGTATCCGATTCTTATCGCAAAATCGGTGAAATGCTTGGCTGATGAATTGAGGCTCGTTGTCGTGAATTATCCTTCTGGGTATCCCAAAGCGATAAATAACATGGTGCTTGATAAAGCTGATCACGTTGGATGTCTTTACCTCAGCAAGGGGGGTCGCCTCTGCCCATTTAGAAAAATAATCGGTGATAGCCAATATGAACCGATGTCCTCTAGAAGACGGTAGGTGAATAGGACCAATGATATCCATACCCCATGCTTCGAAGGGCCATGATTCAATGGTAGGATATAGATACTCAAAAGGCTGATGTATAAAATCCGTATGAACCTGATAGGCTTTGCAATATCTTGCATACTTCACTGTATCTGCAATCATAGTAGGCCAGTAGTAGTCCATCCTCCTGATACGATCCTTTAGCTTAAGACCAGGTTGATGTGATCTATATACACCGTCGTGAGCTTCACGGATTATCCACTTTATATCATCATCGGAGAGACATCGTAGTAGTAGTCCATCGTATGTTCGACGATATAGACTTTATGAAGAAGCATCAAAGTAGAAGCGTAATGATCATCTTTTGATATAAACTGCTTCTTTAGGATCCTCTGGTAAGATTTCGTATGCCGCAAAATCTATAAAGGGACTTCTCCAGTCTCTCTTAGGAGTAACCGTGTTGACGGAGTAGCTGCGTTCCAGGTGAAAGTTATTTTTTACACAGAATAGATCTCTGTTGAAAAGGACCACTGAATTCTGCCTTCTTATAGGAATGGCTAGATCTGCAGCTAAACTGGCCAGAGCATCAGCTTCTAAATTTTTAGATCGAGACACATGTTCGAGGAAGAATCCTTTAAAAGACATGGCTATCTCGATCGTTGCTTGGTGATAAGGAATGAGGTCTGGATTACGGACTTTATATACTCCTCTGACCTGATTGACGATCAGCTGGAAATCACCAAAAGCTTCCAGGTATTCGACCTCTAATTCTGTAGCGACTTGAAGCCCAATTAGTAGAGCATTATACTCTACCATATTATTAGAGCAGGGTTCGCTAAGAGAATATGCTCAGTAGATGACGAGCTTACCAAGAGTTACCAGGACAATTTCTACTCATGAAACCATGTTTCCCTTGGGACTCATCCTGGAGGCACCATCAAAGAATAGCTGCCATGTATCACCTTCCGTTGCAGAGTTATATTCTGCAACTTCGTCGGGAATATCCTCGTATAGTTTGGAGGTTTTCGAAATTGGATGAGCAGCTAAGAAATCAGCCAAGGCCTGACCCTTGAGGGACATATACCATATCATATGGTGTTAATAACATTGCCCAAGTCACGAGTCAGGAATTAAGGACGCTCGGCTTATTCATCAATACCCGAAGAGGATTGACTCTGGAGATGATATGAATAGTTTGGCCTGTGACATAATGTCGCGTCTTCTGAATGGCGAATATTAGGGCCAAGCATTCTTTTTTTATTAGATTGTACCGATATTCAGCTCCGATCATCATCCTGCTTAGGTAGTAGATAGCATATACCTGACCCTCATCGTTCTTCTGTGTGAGGAGAGCTCCCAAAGAATGATCTATTGCTCGAACATACAGCAAGAATAGTCTTCCTATGACGGGAGGCACCAGAACTGGAGGATTAGTGAGATAGCATTTGATATCATTAAACGCTTGCTGACAGGCTTCGTCCCATACGAAGGACACACCTTTCTTCATCAGGCGGGAGAAAGGTTGATATCTCCCTGAAAGGTTGGATATGAATCTCCTGATATAAGTTAGACGACCTTGAAATCCTCTGAGTTCCCTCAGATTACGGGGAGGTCGCATCTCTAGGATAGCTTTTACTTTATCAGGGTCAACTTGGATGCCTTTGGCGGTGATGACAAATCCCAAGATTTTTCCACTGGATACACTGAGGAAGGACTTTGTAGGGTTCATCTTGAGCTGATGTTGGCGTATCAACTCGAACATTGTCTTCAAGTCCTGGATATGAGTACCCTTGAGGCAGATTTTGACAGCGATGTCATCTACGTAACATTTCACTATTTTGCGTAAATGCTTATGGAATATATTACTCATAGCTCGCTGATATGTAGCCCCGGTATTCTTTAATCCAAAGGGCATGACTGTGTAGCAATATACCTCCAGTGGTGTACGGAAGGCAGTATGCTTCTCGTCTTCAGGATCCATATTAATCTGATTGTATCCTGAGAATCCGTCCATGAAAGATATGCATTCAAAATCGCATGTATTATCGATCATGACGTCTGTAATAGGAAGAGGGAACTCATCCTTGGGGCAACCCACATTGAGATCTCGGAAGTCGATACAAACGCGAACTTTTCCACTCTTCTTTATGACTGGAACAACATTGGCGACCCAATCAGGATGTTGTTCTTCCCTGATGAACCCGCAGGCTACCAACTTCTCGATTTTAGCTTCGATGGCATCCATCATATCCGGTCAGAACCGACGTTGGTGCTGCTTTACCGACTTTGAATTGGGCAATATGTTGAGCTTATGAGTAGCCACTTTTGGATCAAGACTTGGCATATCCTCATAATTCCATGCAAAGATATCGATATATTCTCTTATCAGCTGGATCATCTCTTCCCTTTCTTCTTCAGAAAGATTGTTACTGATAAATATCGGCTTTGATAAAAGTTTATCCCCAACATCGATTTGGATAACTTTATCTTTAGTGGGTGGTTCTCTCTGCTCGAACCGGAGTTTCCATTTGCTGTGCCCAGGAGTCATTTTCAAACAATTCAGATTCTTGTTCCTCTACTTTGAGAGAATCTGTCAATACCATATTTACTGAAAATACTCGTTCGATTTCAACATCTGAGTCGGAGGATGACGAACCCTCCTGAGAAGAGGAAATGGTATCCTCACTTGACTCAGAAGTTGCAAGAGACGTGATATACCCTAACCCAAAGTAAGTTCATTGATAGTAGGGATCGCCATGCAATGGCATTTGTTTGCCTTTCCCATAGTTAAGGCCTGGCTCTGATTTCAGGTCATAACCCATGCTTTGCATAATCTTCAAAGCCTATGGGCTATATCTATGAACCTGCATTTTTCCAGCATCGGCATCGTGAGAGGCTTCTTGTACAATCGGTCTATTCCACATGAGACCGAAGACTATTGGATGCTGATTGCTACGAGTATGCGGGATAATAAAGATAGAATCTTCATGTGGCCCGTATGTCATGATGACATTAGATGTTGACGCTACCTCCCACACATACGGATGATAGTAGTCTATAGCTTCCAGGAATTTTTGTGCTATAGGCTCTATATTGTTATGAGGGGAGTATTCCTGATTTGGAAATTGAGCGTCAGAATACTGGAAAAGAGAATCTTTATTATCGTCAGAAACTACGTTCTTGGTTGTATTTACATCAGTCGGCTGCACGCTGCGCCAAAGGTTGATGACCAAAGGTGGAGGCTTCTGGTTTAGAGTGATCACTAGGGGATCACTTCCTCCTCCTGACTTGGTTGTGTTCAAGTGGATAGCCATGGGTTCCATGACTTTAGGACGGGTAGTCCGCCCTTTCACCTGAATTGACAGAGGTTGTTCAGCAGATGTCTCTCCTGGCTTCTGGTGGGATTCCTCCTCCGTCTTGCCTGACACCTTCTTCATGTAGTCTTGGGTGTACAACATGGCATCGGAGTAGTAGGACTCAACTCCTTTGAACGGTTTGAGGTCCGCAAACTCCATTCTTACTATCCCTTGGGAGTCTACATATTTGAAGCATTGATGTAGAGTCAAAGGAATAATGTTGTGCTCATGGATCCAAGGTCTTCCCAACAGAATGTTATAGGACACCTCTGAATCAATGACGTAGTAGGTAGCCACTGATCTAAGGTCCCCAATCTGGATCCTCAGACGAATCTTCCCCAGCGGCTTACTTTTCCTGGCATTGAAGCCCACGATTGTAGTAGTGGTCTAAGCCAGTTTGCTTGTAGAAATCCTTAATAGTCTGAGCAGACTATGAGGGATGATGCTGATTGACGATCCCGGATCTATGTAAATCCGGTCTACCTCCATGGAACTGACGTATCCGGTATAATAGAGGGGCCTGTCATGCTTGTTATATTTTAATAGCATGTCTTCTTGAGTGAAAGTGATGTTAGGGACCACTTCCATCACGCTATGGCACAGAGGACATGCCATAGGCTCTTTGTTAGGGGACTTAAGATGAGTCAAGCATACATCCACCTGTATTAAAGTTCACTCAAGGCTTGACGAGTGTCTTTAGAAAGCCTGAATAGCTCAAAAATGGAAAGTCTGGCTGGAGTATTAGCCAATTGGGCCAGGATGTCGAAGTTATATGGTTTCTCTAAACCTTTGTTTTGAATATTCTTCAAAGGTTTATCAAAATGAACTTCTTTCTGCTTGCCCTTGTCCGCCGAAGTTGGTCTAGAAGGACCTGCCTCTGGTATGACAGGTTCGGGTTCTGGAAGTTTGGCAGCTGAAGTATCTGCCATTGCATCTTCCTGATTTTCTCTATAATCTTTGAGGTAGGCCTTCCCTGAACGGGTTCCAGTAGCCAAAGCCTCTTCATCTGATATCGGGGATATTGCAACCATATGGCATGGTTTGCGCCTGGAGTTCTTTTTGGACTTAGCCTTAGCAGCTTGAGTCTCTTCCTCAATCTCAGATACCAGATCAGGATCAACCCACATAATCTCACCATGCTGGGTAGTTAGGGGTACCAAGTCACGGTTTTGACCCCTGGCCGGAGGGAGATTAACAATGTTCATCATTGTCCGAGGAATAGGTATTATACCATCCGGGACTTCTTGAGGGGGCAGATCGCCGAATTGGAGAGAGATCATGTTGGCAGTGACCGTCTTCTCGCCATTGCGCAGAGTGATGGCCTTAGAATCGATCAGCTCCTAGATCTTCCTTTTTAGTACATAACATCCCTTCATGGGGTGATGTATGTACCTATGGAAAATGCAGTACTTTGGGTTGTTGGTACTGCCGACTTTATTGGGCCGCTTTACTTCGGGGAGGGTGAGCTTGCCACTTTTGACTAGATTGTTGAATATGCTTGGAATATCGTCATCGTCAAAAGAGTATTCTTCTTTAGGCCTAGAAGTCCTAGGCTTCGTCTGCGTAGTTCCAGAAGTATGCTGTCTGGATGTGTTGATCGCCAGCGCTTCTTTTTCTTTGGAACCACGAGGATGGTCGCTAATGGAGGATGACCTCTTCCCTCTTTCAGAGGTAGAGATCATGATTCCATTATCAGGCACCTTCTGACTGTTATCTTCAGCAGCAACCGCTAAGATGATAAACGAGGGTCAATCATGGAACTGATATGGTCCTGTGAACACCAAGATCAGTAGAAGCAGGTTTTTCCTGCAAATGTCCACCAAGGCTAAATCTGGAACTCCAGGAGGCATCTACAAAGTGGCTTGACAAAAATGTTCGATAAAAGTACGAACGCTCTCTTTCTCTTTCTGCTTCACTTCGATGAGCAAGGACATAGACATGTCCATCCCTCCTTCGTAGAATTGAGCAAAGAATAGAGTCTTGAAGTCTTCAAAAGAAGTAATGCAGTTGTCCACAAGACTACGATACCATTGATAGGTCACTCCAGACAGACAGCCCTTAAATACTCGAGTGAGAAGGGCATCATTCCCTTGGAGCAATACCGTCATCATGCTGAAGTAGTTCATGTACTGACTTGGTGACGTCTATCCCTCAAACAAAACCATAGCCTGTGGTTTATATTATGGAGGGAAAGGGATCTAGTCCCAGATGGTCGGGTAAGGCTGGTTGATGCCCAACTCCTTGAGTTGATCCTTGTGCTTCAAAATTGGGCTTTCAACTCCCGAACTGCCTGCATAGGATCTTCAGTCGGGAAAGAAACCGCAGAGAGGTGAGAGGTCGGTTGTATTGTAACTCCGACAGGGGGCAATACATTCTCCAGGTTCAGAGGTGGAGGAGCCGTTGACTCTTGATTTAGAGCAGGCTCTTGGCTTGTGTTGGATGGTGTCATGTCCACCCCCACACGCAGTTGAGTTGGAGGAACAGATGCTTGAACTAGAGCTGTCGCGTATTGAGTCACCAACATCTGGTGCATATTCTCTATCATGGAATGCATCTCTTTCAATGATGCCTCTAATACAATGATGCGTTGCTCAGTATTCCTTGACGGGGAAGCTTCTTCATGTTCATCTCCGATGGCATAAACTGCCATTTCTCTGGGTACCACTGATGGATTGGTATAGACCTCTATGGAGATTGAGTCTATACTGTCAGTATCACATTCAGGAAACTGGCGACCCCCAGTGTCGAAATTGGAAGAATACGAAGCCGATTATCGCAACCTCGAGCGAGTATTCCGTAAGACACCTGCTTCAATATTTTTAAGGAGCCTGTCAAATCTCCTTTGGCTTAGGGTTCTAGAGGGATGATGTCTCGAACTGGACCTTCCTCTAGGAATGTATGAAGCCATATTCACTGATGCGAATGTCGAATCTTCTTCTTGTAAGGGCACAGAGTAGTTCAGCCGGTCAAAAACTGACCGTTTTGCCTTAGAGCAGTAGTAGTTAATTACAACTTTATGACTATTACAGCAGTACTTCCTAGAGGATGTAATAGACATATTAGAAGATCCTCTGTCTTTGCGCTTCTGGATTAGGAAATCATAAGTCAGGAGAATTAACAGAAAAAGAAGGCTTATTTTGCCTTTTTATATTAGTTGGGGTATGGAGATTGGGAACCATAACTCTTTCCCTGCCATAAGAATACAGCAGTTCAGCCATATGAGTAGTGTATGCTCCATCATCCGTCTGAGAAGCATATGTCCTCATGAACCGGGTCTTCTTTACGCTGAGAGGCTTGTCCTGGCGTAATCTGGAACTTTGTACAGGCTGACATAAAGCTGAGAAAGTTCTCAACTGGCCGTTGTAGAAGCATGAAAAATATGCTACGGAACTATACACAATATGTGTGAAGACCACGTAAAGCAGATTTTTAGTCTGTATGGCGTAAGACATGACTTCAGAGCCATCGGCGTACAGCAGAGCTTCATCGCTAGTATAGCATAAAATATAGCTCCAGCGCAACCCGCGTAATGCAGTATTTTTAGACTGCTTCAGCGTAAAAGGTTGTTATATCGCCACTTTGGCGTAAAACCTACTCGCTTTTAATGCAGTGGGAAGTGTACGAGAAATGCTTTGTATTCCACGAATGAACCTGTCAAATCATGCAGTGAATCTGACTCTTGACAAAGAGTACTGCACGACTATCTAGACGATGGCTGTAATGATGATTCGACACAGAGACCCAGACCATCGTTTAGTGACATTTCCTGGATACAAATTACTTTTACGCATTCAAGGGAATATGCTGCCTAGTTTTATACAGGCAGATGTGAGCTTTTACGCTCAGCAAGAGACGAAACGAACTGCCACGTCAAAAGCTGCTCTTCGCACAGAGCTCGAGACACGTCTCTACAATTAATACGCGAGATGGGGGCAGATCTCTGCATTTAATACACGAGATTTTGTTCTGTTTTTAAGAACTGGGTAAGTCATAATTATGGCTAATACGTCCACATCATCACCTCTGCATGTTACGCCATCATGTCATTTTCAGCTATAGGAGCACGCTGTACGCTATCTCCTTGAAATACGCCGACCTGGCTATTTCCAACTATTATGCCGTATGCCATCTCCTCGGAATACGCCAACTCAGGCTATATTTGCATTGGTGCGTAATAAGGCTATTTTGTCCAGAATATGATCAAGACCTCAGTCAAGGAAGGAGAATCGGCTATCTTTTATGCTAGCTACCTATCCATGCAGCATCAGGCTTCTACGCCTATTCAGCTTCTACGCTAAACTGACAGCTACTGGGCTTCTATGCCTACTTGGTTTCTATGCCAACTCGATAACTCGGCTTCTATGCCTACTCGGCTTTTACGCCATCAGAACAGCTATTTGGTTTTTATGCCAATAAGATAGTTATTTGGCTTCTATGCCAATCATCTCTACGCGAGGGGCAGTTACCTACGTGGCTTGCATGCCATGATCTTCGCAGCAGTTATACGCATTACCTCTTAATGGGACACGCATCACACGCTTATTCAGAAGATCATTTATACGTGGGTAGCAGTTATGATAACCGCCGCATAAAAGGTGCGGTTCTCTCTGATGTTCAGTTTCTACGCCTATAAATAGAGACCTCCGTCCACGGAGGTCAGGGGTCGAAGAATCAGATTTTGATCTTTGAGAGAAAGGTCAAAAAATTGAAGAAAGAAGAGCACAGACAGAGAGTAGTGATCGACGATTTTGGCATCGAGCATCCACTCCTTCTTGTAACCTTTGAAGCTTCTACTTCTTCTACAGCACTTCTTCATCATCGTGTGGTCCAAGGGATAAAGTGATCGACTGCAGATCAGACTCCTATAGTAATATTTACCCAGATTTAAATTTTGTACTTGATATCCTCGTATAGGATTAATTGTACTTCTTGTTTGTAAACCTAAAAAAGGGTTTCGTATAAATCTGTTTTTTATTTCTTTCATTTATTATCAAACACAAGATGGCGACTCTACTGGGGACTACTTTCTCATCTGACGAGAATGCTATTGCTCAACACGATGAAGTATCAGTAGGATTAATAAAGAAGACCTTCGTCTTTTAGTTCGACTAGTCAGCCTATGAAGACATGCTTCGAGCAGGAGGTAGCTCTTACTCCCTCTCTGTCCAAGATAACAGGAAATTGCGTAAGGTGTGGATGCCCTGGACATCCCCTACTATTCCTACCGACTCTCTGGTTTCTTCGGCCAATAAGGTTGTAGCTTCGCAACCTTCGCACTTTGTGCATAAAAACTCGTCTCCCACGCTGACGGGGCAGACGTAATTTCTGATAATGCCTTAGCGCCAAGTCAGAAATCCACTCGGCGCTTTGCGTGTAAAAATCAGTCTCCCATCTCTGGCGGGGCAGATAAAACTTTTGGCAATGCCTCAGCGCAAATCCAGAAGTATACAACGCGCTCTGCGCGTAAAAATTTGTCTCCCGTCACTGACGGGGCAGGCGTAGTTTCTGACAATGCCTCAGCGCCAAGTCAGGAATTTCAAAAGTGCTCCGTGCGTAAAAATACATCTTTCTCCTGTAGAAAAGATGGTCCCTACAATCTACGCAAGAAAAACAAGTGGCAGAATTTTTGACCTCTCGGCTTTTACGCCATCAAGAGAAGAATCGGCTCGCTCTTCAGATTACGCGAAATATTGATGGCAGTTTGAAGACTTCCTCAGTTTTACGCCAACCTAAGCAAATTTCTAAATTATGCCAGGTCAAGCCCCGCAGCGTAAAGAAGGTCCAGTTCATGGATAGATGCGCTCCTCGTGGATCATGTACTGCTTACATGGCTGAACTGCTGTATACATATGGCACAGGGAGGGTTGGGGTTCCCAATATCCGCATTCCAACTGATGTAAAAAGGCAGAATAAGCCTTCTTCTTCTTCTGTTAATCCTCCTGACTTGCGTGAATTTTTGATCCAAAAGCGCAAAGATAAGGGATCTTCTAACATGCCTATTACACCCTCGAGGGAGCATTATTGTAATAGTCATAAAATTTTAGTTAATTATTGCTGTTCTGAAGTAAAACGGTCGGTTTTTGATCGGTTGAACTATTCTCTGTCTTTCCAGGAAGAAGAGCCTACATATGCATCAGTGAACATGGCTTCACACGTTCCTAGAGGAAGGTCAAATTCAAAATGTCATCCCTCTAGAACTCCAAGCCAAAGGAGATTCGACAGACTCCTTGAGAACATTAAAGCTGGGGTATTCCAAAACACCCGTTCGAAGTTACGACAACTGGCTTCGTATCCTCTGATTCCAAAACTGGGGGTCGCCAGTTCCTCGAATCAGATGCTGAAAGTATAGAGTCAATCTCTACAGAGACCTATACTAACCCTTCAATGATATCCAAAGAAATAGGAGTCTATGCCATTGAAGATGAACGCGAAGAGGCTTCCCCATCAGGAAGTACTGAGCAACGCATCGCTGTATTGGAGACATCTCTGAAAGAGATGCATACCATGATGCAGAGTATACACCAGATGTTGGTAACTCAACACACAGCTGCGCTGGTTCCTCCGACTCAGATACGTATGGGGGTAGACTTACCACCATCCAATACGAATCAGGAGCCTATTCAAGATCAAGAATCGGCTGCCCCTCAACCGCTCAACCCGGAAAATGTATTGCCTCCTATTGGAGTTACAATACAACCGATCTCTCACTACTCCGCGGTCCCTCTACCAACTGAAGATCCGATGTAGGCAGTACGGAAATTGAAAGCCCAATTTGATGCCTTAAAGCATAAGGACCAGCTCAAGAAATTGGGGATCAACCAGCCTTACCCAGCTATCTGGGATGAGATTCCTTTCCCTCCTAAATATAAACCACAGGCTATAGTTTTTTTTGAGGGAAAGACATCACCAAGTTAGTACATGAACTACTTCAGCATGATGACGCTATTATTGTAAGGGAATGACTCCCTTCTCACTCGAGTGTTCAAAGGTTGTCTCTCGGGAGTGGCTTATCAGTGGTACCGTAGTCTTGCGAACAACTACATTACTTCCTTTGAAGATTTCAAGACTTTGTTCTTCGCACAATTTTATGAAGGGGGATGGACATGTCTATGTCCTCTCTCATCGAAGTAAAGAAGAAGAAGAAGAAGAAGAAGAAGAAGAAGAAGAAAGAGAGCGTTCGCACTTTTATCGAACATTTTCGTTAAGCCACTCTGTAAATGCCTCCTGGAGTTCCAGACTCGGCGTTGGTGGATATTTGCAGGAAGAATCTTCTTCTGGTGATCTCGATGTTCACAGGACCATATCAGTTCCATGATTGGCCCTCATTTATCATCTCAGCAGCAGCCGTTGAAGATAACAGTCGAAAGGCACGTAATAATGGAATTATGATATCTACCTATGATAGAGGCAAGAAGTCATCCTCCAACAGCGACCATCCTCGTGGTTCTAAAGAAAAAGAAGCTCTGGCGATCAATACGTCCAGGCAAAAGACTGCGGCAACCACACAGACAAAACCTGGGACTTCCAGACGTATTGAAGTATACTCTTTTGATGATGACGACATTCCGAGCATCTTCGAATGTCTAGTCAAAAGTGGCAAGCTCACCCTCCCTGAGGTAAAGCGGCCTAATGAAGTCGACAGTACCAATAACCCTAAGTATTGTATTTTCCATAGGTACATACATCACCCCACTAAGGCATATTATGTACTAAAGAGGAAAATCCAGGAGTTGATCGATGCCAAGACCATCACTTTGCGCAATAACGAGAAGACAGTCACTGCCAATATGATCTCTCTCTAGTTTGGCGATCTGCCTCCTCAAGAAGTTCCACATGGTGTTGTACCTATGTCCTGGACAACGATGAATATCGTTAATCTTCCTCCAGCCAGGGGTTAAAATCATGACCTGGTGCCCCTAACTACCCAACGTGGCGAGATTATGTGGGTTCATCCAGATCTGGTGTCAGAGATCGAAGAAGAGACATGAAGCTGCTAAGGCTAAGTCTAAAAAGAACTCAAAGTGTAGACCATATCATACGGTTGCGATATCCTCAATATCAGAAGAAGAGATTTTGGCTACCGAAACCCGTTCAGGGAAAGCCTACCTCAAGGACTATGGAGGAAATCAGAAAGATGCATCAGCAGACACTTCAGCTGCCAAACTTCCAGAACCTGAACCTGTCATACCAGAGACAGGTCCTTCTAGACCAACTCCTGCGGACAAGGAAAAATAGAAGGAAGTTCGTTTCGACAAACCTTTGAAGAACATCCAAAACAAGGGTTTGGAGAAACCATACAACTTCGACATCCTCGCCCAATTGGCTAATACACCAGCCAGATTATTAATTTTTGAATTACTCAGGCTCTCCAAAGACACTCGTCAAGCCCTGAGTGAAGCATTAATGCAGGCGGATGCATACTTGACCCAGCTCAAGTCCCCTAATAAAAAACTTATGGCATGTCCTCAATGCCATAGTGTGATGGAAGTGGTCCCGAATATCACTTTCACTCAAGATAACATGCTGTTGAAACATAACAAGCATGATAGACCCCTCTATTACATCGGATATGTCGGTTCCATGGAGGTTGACCGAATTCACATAGATCCGGGATCATCGATCGGTATTATTCTTCATAGTCTGCTCAGACCGTTGAGGATTCCTACCAGCAAATTGGCTTACACCACCACTATAATTGTGGGCTTCAACGCCAGAAAAAGTAAGCCATTGGGGAAGATTCATCTGAGGATCCAGATTGGCAACCTCAGATCAGTAGCTACATGCTATGTCATTGATTCATAGGTGTCCTATAACATTCTACTGGGCAGACCAGGGATCCATGATCACAACATCGTTCCTTTGACTCTACATCAATGCTTCAAATATGTAGATGCCCAAGGAACTGTACAAACAGAGTTTGCTGACCTTAACCCATTTAAAGGAGTAGAATCCTACTACTCCAATGCCATGTTGTACACCCAAGACTACATAAAAGAGGTGTCAGGCAAGATAGAGGAAGAATCCCACCGGGAGCCAGAAGAACCCTCTGCCGAACAACCCCTGTCAATCAAGGTGAAAGGGCGGACTACCCGCTCGAAAGTCATGGAACCCATGGCTATCCACTTGAACAAAGCCAAGTCAGGACAAGAAGGTGATCCCCTAGTGATCACTCTAAATCAGAAGCCTCCACCCTTGGTCATCAACCTTTGGCACAACAAACAGCCGATTTATGTAAATACAATCGGAAACATGGTTTCTGATGATAATAAAGAAACTATTTTCCAGTATACTGATGCTCAAATTCCTAATCAGGAATTATCCCTCTACAATGATATAGAGCCTATAGCACAAAATTTTTTGAAAGCCATAGAACTCTATCAATCGTATGTATGGGAGGAGGCATCAACATCCAATGTCGTTACGACATACGGGTCACATGAAGATTCTTTCTTTATCGTCCCACCTACCCGCAAAGGTCAGCATCCAATAGTCTTCAGCCGCATGCAAAATCGACCGATTGTACAGGAAGATTCTCCCAATGACGATGTTGGTAAAATACAGGTTTTCAGATATAGTCCACAGGCCTTGAAGATCATGCAAAGTATGGGTTATGACCTGAAGTTAGAGCCAGGCCTCAACTTTTGAAAAGGTAGACGAATGCCACTGTATGGTGATCCCTACCATCAACGAACGCACTTCGGGTTAGGGTATACCATGTCTCTTACAACTTCTGAGTCAAATAAGGATATCACTTCCTCTTCTCAGGATGGTTCATCGTCCTTCGATGCTGATCTCGAACGAGTATTGTCAACAAATATGGTATTGACAGATTCCCTCGAAGCAGATGAACAGGAATCTGAACCGTTTGAAAATGACTCTTAGGCACAGCAAATGGATACACAATGGGAACTCCGGTTCAAACAGAGAGAACTGCCCACTAAAGAAAAAGTTATCCAAATTGATGTTGGAGATGAAATAACACCAAAGCCGATATTTATCAGTAACAATCTTTCCCCAGCAGAAAGGGAAGAGATAATCCAGCTGATAAAAGAATATATCGACATCTTTGCGTAAAATTATAAGGATATGTCAGGTCTTGATCCAAAGGTGGCTACTCATAAGCTCAACATATTGCCCAATTCAAAACCCGTAAAGCAGCACCAACGCCGGTTCTGCCCGGATATGATGGATGCCATTGAAGCTGAAATCAAAAAGTTGATAGCCTGCGGGTTCATCCGTGAAGAGCAATATCTTGATTGGGTCGTCAATGTTGTCCCAGTCATGAAGAAAAGTGGAAAAGTTCACGTTTGTATCGACTTCCGAGATCTCAATGCGGCCTGCCCCAAGGATGAGTTCCCTCTTCCCATCACAGACGTCATGATTGACAACACATGCGGTTTTGAATGCATGTCTTTCATGGAAAGATTTTTAGGGTACAATCAGATTAAGATGGATCCTGAAGACGAAAAGCATACTGCCTTCCGTACGCTACTGGGGGTATATTGCTATACGGTTATGCCATTTGGTTTGAAGAATGCCGGGGCTATGTACTAATGAGCTATGAGTAACATATTCCACGAGCATCTACGCAAAATAGTGGAGTGTTATGTAGATGACATCGCTGTCAAAAGCCGCCTTAAGGCTAATCATATTCAAGACTTGAAGACAGTGTTCGAGCTGATGCGCCAACATCAACTCAAAATGAACCCCACAAAGTCCTTCCTCGGTGTATCCAGTGGCAAATTCCTGGGATTTGCCATTACCGCCAAAGGCATTCAAGTCGACCCTGATAAAGTAAAGGCCATCCTAGAGATGCGACCGCCCCGTAATTTGAGAGAACTCAAGGGATTTCAAGGTCATCTGGCTTATATCCGGAGATTCATATCCAACCTCTCTGGAAGATGTCAGCCTTTTTCTCGTCTCATGAAGAAAGGGGTGTCCTTTGTATGGGACGAAGCCTGTCAGCAAGCATTTGATGACATCAAACGCTACCTTACTAATCCTCCAGTTCTGGTACCTCCCGTCATAGGAAGACCATTTTTGTTGTATGTTCGAGCAATGGATCATTCTTTGGGAGCTCTCCTCGTACAGAAGAACGATGAGGGTCATGAACAGGCTATTTACTACCTAAGCAGGATGATGATCAGAGCCGATCACCGGTACAATCCAGTAGAAAAAGAATGCTTGGCCCTAATATTTGCCATTCAGAAGACGCGACATTATGTTACAGGCCAAACTATTTATATCATCTCCAGAATCAATCATCTTCGGATATTGATGAGCAAGCCAAGTGTTCTTAATTCCCGACTTTCGACTTGGGCGATGTTATTAACACGGTATGATATGGTGTACGTCCCTCAGAAGTCCATAAAGGGTCAAGCCTTGGCTGATTTCTTAGCTGCCCATCCGATTCCGGAAACCTCCAAGCTATACGAGGACATTCCCGACGAAGTTTCTGAATGTAATTCGACAATGGAAGATGATATATGGCAGCTATTCTTCGATGGTGCCTCTCGGACCGGCCCCAAGGGAAACATAGTTTCAGGAGTAGGAATTATTCTGGTAACTCCTGACAAACTCGTCATCTATAGAGCATATTCTTTTAGCGAACCCTGCTCTAATAACATGGCAGAGCATAATGCTCTACTCATCGGGCTTCAAGTCGCTAAAGAATTGGACGTCGAATATCTGGAAGCTTTTGGTGATTCTCAGTTGATCATCAATCAGGTCAGAGGAGTATATGAAGTCCGTAATCCATACCTCATTCTGTATCACCAAGCAATGATCGAGATAGCCATGTCTTTTAAAGGATTCTTCCTAGAACATGTGCCTCGATCTTAAAACTTGGAAGCTGACGCTCTGGCTAGTTTAGCTGCAGATCTAGCTATTCCTATAAGGAGGCAGAATTTGGTGATCCTTTTCAACAGAGATCTATTTTGTGTGAAAAATAACTTTCACCTGGAATGCAGCTATACCGTAAACATGGTCACTCCTAAGAGAGACTGGAGAAGTCCCTTCATAGACTTTGCAGCACACAGAATCTTACCAGAAGATCCCAAAGAAGCAGTATCGGTTAAAAGATGATCATTATACTTCTACTTTGACGCTTCCTCACAGAGTCTATATTATCGAACATATGATGGACTACTACTATGATATCTCTCTGATGATGATGCAAAGCGGGTTATTCGTGAAGCTCACGATGGCGTATGTGGAGCTCACCAACCCGGTCCTAAGCTACAGGATCATATCAGGAGGATGGGCTACTACTGGCCTACTATGATTGCAGATACAGTAAAATATGCAAGACAATGCAAGCCTTGTCAGATTCATGTGGATTTTATACATTTACCTTCTGAGTATCTATATCCTACCATTGTATCATGGCCCTTCGAAGCATGGGTTATGGATATCATTGGTCCGATTTACCCATCGTCTTCTAGAGGACATCGGTTCATATTGGTTATCACCGATTATTTCTCTAAGTGGGTAGAGACAATCCCCCTTGTTGAGGTAAAGACATCTAACGTGATCAGCTTTATTAAGCATCATGTCATTTATCGCTTTGGGATACCCCGAAGGATAATCCATGATAACGGGCCTCAATTCATCAGCCAAGCATTTTACCAATTTCGCGATAAGAATCGGATACAAAATATGGCCTCTACGACATATAATTCTGCTGCTAATGGTTTGGCGGAAGCCTTCAACAAAACCATTATCAAACTCTTGAAGAAGTTCGTTTCTTCAAACAAGAGAGATTGGAATGAGAAGCTGGGAGAATGCCTCTGGGCATACCGCACAACGGTACGAGCACCGACGGATTGTACCCTATTCTTATTGGTCTACGGGAGTGAAGCAGTTCTCCCCATTGAAATCTAAATTCCGTCACTCAGAATAGCAGTGGCTAACGAGTTGACTCAGGAAAAGAATGACCTATTAAGGCTTCAAGAGTTAGAAGGATTAGACGAGAAATGCCTCCTAGCTCAATAATGTATTGCGTTCTACCAGGCACGTATTTCCAAAGATTTCAATCAAAAAGTAAAGAAAAGGGTATTCAAAGTTGGCGAGCTAGTCTTAGCTATGAAAAGGCCAATGATCATTACTCACAAGAGTAAGGGTAAATTTTAGCCCAAATGGGAGGGCCCTTATGTGATTGAGACGACGTTCTCAAATGGCGCTTACAGATTAGCTAAGATTAACGAAGACTTGTTAATGGCTCCTATCAATGACAAATTCCTGAAGAAGTACTATGCTTAATCTTCCTTGTTTAAGCGGAGTATGGTGAAGATCTTATTCTGACGATACTACGTACAAAGACTAGTTGGATCATATTCTATCATGTCCATATAACCTCTGAATAGATATGTCTAACTAATTTGGAACTTCAAAACCTATCATGTCCATATTACCTCTGATAGTATTTTGTATACAAATTTAGTTGGATCATATTCTATCATGTCCATATAACCTCTGAATAGATATGTCCAGCTGAAGCTTACCGAAAGTATATCACGTCCATATTACCTCTGATATTACTTTTACCCCAGCCTATCATTTATATTCAAAAATGATGGGTTCACCAAGGTCAGATAAAGTCTCTTTATTATCTCCAGAAAGATCAAGTTACATATAAAAGTAAAAGGTACATCATTTGGGAGAAGCAGTTAAGTTACAAATCTGTCGCACCAGAGAGGTCATTCTCTCATTACTGGAGCTCAAAACTGTAGCACGAGCCTGCTCCATTCGTGCCCCATCGTTACTCAGGATGGACAGTCCAGACCGAGTATGTACAAGATCTGCATTGATGGCACCCACACGGGCCAAGTTCTG
This sequence comes from Iris macrosiphon, assembly GCA_036927795.1. Lineage (NCBI taxonomy): Eukaryota > Viridiplantae > Streptophyta > Magnoliopsida > Asparagales > Iridaceae > Iris > Iris macrosiphon. Next base: position 123,594,920 of record JAYESA010000018.1, read on the forward strand.
CTGAACCGCTTCCATTCAGTCTTTCAACACATCTCTAGCTTTCGATGAAGCGAGAACCCTCTCCTCTGCCTGAGCGAGTTCATCTTTCAATTTGTGGACCCTCACTGCCTCTTCCTCATATTCGGCCTCGCACTTAGCCAGCTGGGGAATGACATACCCCAATACGGCATGCTCTTCATTCATCTCTTTCTACTATGCCTCGATGGACATGCTCAGAGTTTCCATCTCCCCAATAAGTTCTGCAGTCATGGAATCATACTCAGCCTGAATCAGGTTATCAATACTGCCTTGGGATAGTTGCAAATAATTATTAATGGGTTATTCTAAACTATTAACTATTTGCTCCAGTGCATCAGCCCTCCCAGCGTCGTTAAAATTTCTGATCGGCGCTATCGCAACCTGGGAGGATATCCTTAGAGCCTCGAAGCCTAGATTCTTCTCCAGTACTATTAAAATCAGCATTTTCAAAGTGGTGTAGAAAATACTAGTATACTGCTCAACTATCATGGCAAGATCCGAATGGACGCTGGGAGTAACTAAAATATTCGTGAATCTCCTTCCAGGAACGACTGCAGAGGGTGTTGTCACAGTCATCATTTTAGCAGATGGCGCGACAAAAGTAGAGGCACCAACAACGATCAAAGTGGCTGGCTTACTCAAAGGAGGTATAGTCGTGATGACAGGCTCATCCTTCTCTGAAGATATCGGGACTGTAGTGGGCAAGGCTACACCCAAAAATGCTGCAGACGAAGGAGCAACATCTTCAAAGTATGCCCCTTTAAAATCGAGCGCCACTGTTTCGTCAGCAGTATCCGCAACAAAGTTAAAAGTTACGTTGGCTCCGCCTTCCCCTGAGATGTCTTCCCTTAAAACGGAGATAAAAGAAAGTTAATATCAAACCTGATGTTAATTTTCCTAAAAAAGAGGCGTAAGGACAATATTTACCCATGGTTGATGGTATATATGTCGCGTCCGCAGCCAGTACAGCTAAATCATTTCTTAATAATGTTAAGCAAGCTGTCATACCTGGAGAGGAGGGTGCACCAAATGATGACTGAGGGTAATCATCCAAGTCTTTACCCAGATCCAATCGAAGTTCATCAGGTGGAATCTCACTGGGGATACTTACAGATGAAGAAGGGGTTGGGCCCATTATTGGTCTGGATAAAGATATCCTGAATTTGCTCGACCTCGAAGGCAATCTCGTTGCACTACCAGAAGCAGTAGTAGCAACGACAGTCTCGAGCAAAGAATCTCCGGCACTGTCAGCCGGGACTGTGGAGGTTCCCTCTCTAAAAGTCGAGGGATCTCTAATCAAAGAATTATCCCCGACCGGGGAAGAAACAGGCTCACTCCTAAGAGCCTCATGGCTGGAAGTCCTTGTAGGACGATGGATAGTCTTCTTCTTCTTACGAGGGGAAGTCTCTTTCATAATAGGAGCCCTTCGCTTACTGGAGATAATAAGAGGCTCTGCAGGCAGAGGTATTATGCCTCTCGGTACTGTCAATAAAAGCTCATCTGGGTCGACAGAGTCTTCACCTTCGTCAGAGGAGACTGATGGGATTTCCTCTCTTCCAGCGGACTTATGAGAGGGTATTCTAAAACTTCCACACATATCAAAATCGTGATAGAAGGTATTGACGACCACATAAAATTCGGCATAAGAATGGAGGATGCGTAACTCCATGGAAAGAGAAGTCGCGGGCACAGTAAAGGTTGCTCCAGTACAACCCATTATGAAATATCGCTACCCTCTAGCCCCATCAATAAGTCCACCTCTGGACTTGAAGCGGGTGATAGCATTTCCCATATGCAATTGGTTATACCAAAACTGTCTGGCGAACCGACTTGGCAGATAAGGTTCCAAGAAGCAGTGGTCTTCACTTCTGTACAACAAATGGAAAGGTTTAATGCAGACCAACTAATAAAAAGCTTCAGAAGAAAGAACGGTCTTCCCTTCACCTGAATCCTGAAGTCTCGTCCCCTGTTGATTGAGATGTACAGTGGGGACGATACAGAAGAGCTTCCAACTATGAGCAAAATTTAATGCTCGTCGACAATCTGTGACGGTCAGCACGTTCCAAGAGGAATTCTTGTAATTCAGCAAGAAATTATTTCCTGAACTACTGCCGGAGCCGGAAGATATCACCCTGGGGTTATGAAGAATTAACCATCCCATCAGATACAGGAATGGTAACTCTACCCTGGGAAAGCTTTTATGTCGTGTTTCATCTGCAAGTAGCCCATCAGTAATGGCCCTCAGGCCAGCTTGTATCCGACACACCATGGCAGGGAGCAGGCCCAGTCTTGCCCCAAATACCAAATATACTGCAGGCCATAAGGTGTTATGGTAAATGCGATCTGAAGATGCAATGCCAGGTACTACCAATCGGCGTAGCCATATAGAGAGGAAGCCAGCCAGTTGAGCTTCCCTTGACAAAGGCCGACGGCAATGCCTCATATAACTGTAGGCTTTAGTGCCTGCAGGATAATACCCTATCCCTTCGTCGAGAACTTAATCTGAAGCCCCAGCGTCTTCAATAAGATCATCGACTATTTGAGCATTAAGCATGCTCAGAAGGCTCAAAGGCTTATCTCTGCTATCCACAACTTTGTCTGGCTTAGCATCTCTGGCCTGATGAAAGAAGAGATAGGACGCCCATTTGTTGGTATGAGCCAAATCAGAGGTTTCATTATAGAAGGTGGTGCACGCTAGATAATGGCTCATTAGCACCTGGTACACTGCCACCACCCGAGGGTTTGTATTCCCTAGCTCCCTGTTGGTGGGAACATACTCTTCATAAGGAGTATCCCCATTGGCAGTCTTAAAATCTCTGCCATCTCGTGAAGGGCCAATCCCAACTCCCCTAGCGGAGTGGCGAAAGTCCCAGTGAGCGAGATATACCGCTCCATCAAAGCCAAAAATAGGTTGGGATTAAGAGGCAACCCAATACTGGTAGCCTCCACAGCCGCGAACAGACCAATGCTCTCCATCTCCGTCTGAAAATGCTTCAGGGCCCAAGCAGCTAAACGAGCCCATCAAAGATTTATAGGGGTAAGCCACCCGTTGGTCCGAGGATTAACCTTGGGGTATACTCCTCCATGCCCCATAAAGTCATTATAAAAAGTTAATAATTGGATTGGCTGGAGCAGTGAAGTGTCTTCACTCGGGACACTACCCGATAGTAATCCCCTGAAAGGCACGACTGGGCCAGAAGGGTGGCTCACAAATAATCCTTGGCCTGATCCTTTCTGATAAAATATCTTTCTCGGCTGGCCATGAAGATTAGGGGTCGGGGTCCACGACATCTTCCTGGGATACGTGGCATGGAAGAAGGACGAGATAGGGTAATCTCTCGACATACTGGGCAGGTACATGACCATGCCCCCAGCAGTAAAAATCCAATTTTTCCTCTTGGGCTTCGTCTAGGATTGCTTATCAATCATATCCCCGAATAGAAAAGCTGGTTTTATATATTTTGCCCCATCTAGAGACGTCAGGGGCTCCCCGTTGATCATATTCAACAGCATGCATTCTCCCTAGGACGAGATCAGGATTCTCCTTCCTTCAGGATAGTTGTCTCCAGAAATAGTGAATGTCACATGGGACAAATCCTCCAGGTAATTGGAGTTCAGCATCCCAGCAGCAGAACCCATCACCTCAGCCAATAGAGGTATCTGCAAGTCCACTACAAAAAGCAAGAAGAACAAGTCAGTTTCTAAACTAGACATCACAGTCTTGCAGCTTATGCCAAAGATCAACAGTCTGTGCTTTTATGCCAAGACTATAAAAACTTGAGTATTTACGCTAGAACTTATTTTCGAGGCATAAAATTCAAGGTTGGCAGTATAAAGTCTGTATTTTTAGGCCAGACTGCCAAAATTTGAGTTGTTACGCCAAATTTTTTATCCAGAGCGCAAACACTCAAAGTTTGTAGTATACGCCAAATTTCGACAGTCAAAGCTTTTACGCCAGACTGCGAAAAATATAGAGTTTTTACGCTGACATATTAGGAATGTGGGCGTAAATGATAAAACATCTATGTGCATCATCTTCCTCGAAGAGGTTCTCAGCACAGAAGATGATCTAGCATATTCACGTACAACATATGAGGAGGATTTTCTTCATTTTACTTGTCCCAAAAGCTTTACCTATGATGCCTGGTGCACAGCTTGACGGTGGGGCACTTCGTTCAGGGCGGGGTTCGTTCATCCCAATGGGAGTTGCTCGTGCTTGAGCAGAAGATCGAGAAGAAGATGCAGCTTTCTTTTCCTTAGAGGTGGAAGTTGGTTTCGGTGCCATGGCTAAAACTCAATATTCTCGAGAGAGAGACGGAGAAGAAAAGTTCTTGGAAAGCTAAGATTTTTCAAAAGACAGATGAAGAGTTTCTTCTCTCAAAGCCTTGGGGTATTTATAGAGTTCGGATAAAACTCTTCGAATCCCTAACCAAATTCGATATTTAATATTCGGTTATTATTAGGGACCACGTCAACATATCATTAGAAGACGGACAGTCATACTCTACAAACAGATCCATGCTTTACGCTTAGTAGCTACAAGTCCATGATCTTACGCTCAGGAGCTTTTTACGCTCAGAAGCTACAAATCTACGATTTTATGCTCAGAGGCTATAAGTCTACGGTTTTACGCCCGGATGCTTTTATGCTCGGTAGCTTTTACTTTCGAGAGGCTACAAACCTACGACTTCACGCTTAGAGGCTACAAATCTACGATTTTATGCTCAGAAGCTTTTTACGCTCAGAGGCTACAAATCTACGACTTCACGCTCGGAATTCTTATTTCAAGAGGCTATAAATCTACGATTTTATGCCCGGATACTTTTACGCTCAGAGGCTATAAGTCTACGGTTTTATGCCTGGATGCTTTTTTGCTCGATAGCTTTTACGCTCGAGAGGCTACAAACCTACGACTTCACGCTCGAGAGGCTACAAACCTATAATTTTACGCTTATCTATACTACAGGTCTATAACTTTCCCATATCTCAAAACACGCAGGCTAGAATATGCGTATATCTGAATAATTCTCAAAATGGCCAATTACAAGGGTTTATGCAGAAGATGCTCCTTTTTGGGCCTCAAAACATCCCAAGTACCCAAAACATACAGAGTTTGGTACTGAAAATGACTCTTCTTCTTGGGTCGATTGGAAGTTCATCCAAAATCCAGTCAGAATTCTCTTCTACAGTTCAAGCATGGCCAGCTTTGACAGCCATTTCTTGCCCAACTTTAAGGGATTTTCGGGAAATCATTCTTGAAGATGATGGTCTGAACAAAAATTCTTCTTAAAAGAAGTGACAGTTCAAAAATTCTACGCAGCTTCTCGTTCAAAACAGCAGGACAGTTCGAATATTCGACTTAAATGCTAAAGCAATTTTCTACGCGTCCTCAGTTATGCGTAAAAGACGGGACGAGATCAGATACTCTTTCTATCAGAGTTGGCATAAATTTATTCAGACGTGTCAAAGCTACACACTATTCAGACTTCATCACAGCAAAATATGGCAAATCATCAGATGCATAAAAGAAGACAAATCTATTGATCATGGTTACATATGATGGAAATCCAGTTTACAAAGGGTTTTTATCTTCATGATTGCATATGATGGAAGTCCTTTTTCTACCAAGGGTTTCTCATTCTTTTAAAGATCAAGCCAAGAATCTGTTCTGTCAGGTTCTCATATTGGTGGAGATCTTAGTCTTCTTCAGCAGTTAGTCGATTTCTGCGACCGATTAACAAAAAAATAATAAATGGCGGGAGGATACAAAATTGGGCCTGTCTAAATTATTCAAGAGCCCATCCTCCATACGCCATGACAGATTAAGTTAAGGTTTTAGACCCAACTCAATACTGGAAGACAGGGCCAGTTTGTCTGCCCTCGTCCACCGTCATGAGGAAAGAAAATACAGCTTGCGAGCTGTATGGTCAAATGTGACCCTTTCTCTCTCCTGGATGAATCGCCATATAAAATTATTGATTATCCCGAGCAAAAAAAGCTATGATATTCTTCCATGATCCATCGTTGCAAAGGACATTTGCTCGAAGATGCCTCTTTCTATGGCTTCTTATGAATGGGAAGAATATGATCTTCTTCTTCTTCCTCAAATCAGCATGATGGAACTCGGCAACCATTTCTGTGTGGTAAAGGAAGTGTGGGAAAAAAATAGGTTAACTCAATCACCTTTTTATAGGCAGAGGAGAACACACCAAATCCCAACAAACTCCTAAAAATCCGTCGAGAAATCAGCCTCGAAGAACGAGTCAAGCTTGACCGTTTCATGCTTCATTCAAAGTATTTCAAATTATAAGGAATTTGAAAACTTTGAAGGGGGTCTTGTAGAAGCATAAAAAATATGCTGCAGAACTATACGCAATATGTGTGAAGACCGCGTAAAGTAGATTTTCAGTGTTGTGTAGCGTAAGACATGACTTCAGAGCCATTGGCGTACAGCAGAGCTTCATCGCTAGTATAGCATAAAATATAGCTCCAGAACAACCCGCGTAATGCAGTATTTTCAGACTGCTTCAGCGTAAAAGGTTGTTATATCGCCACTTTGGTGTAAAACCTACTCGCTTTTAATGCAGTGGGAAGTGTACGAAGAACGCTTCGTATTCCTCGAATAAACCTGTCAAATCATGCAGTGAATCTGACTTCTGACAAAGAGTACTGCACGACTATCCAGACGACGGCTGTAATGATAATTCGGCACAGAGACCCAGACCGTCGTTTAGTGACATTTTCTGGATACAAATTGCTTTTACGCATTCAAGGGAATACGCTGCCTAGTTTTATACAGGCAGATGTGAGCTTTTACGCTCAATAAGAGACAAAATGAACTGCCATGTCAAAAGCTGCTCTTCGTGCAGAGCTTGAGGCACGTCTCTACAATTAATGCACGAGATGGGGGCAGATCTCTGCATTTAATGCACGAGATTTTGTTCTGTTTCCAAGAACTGGGTAAGTCATAATTATGGCTAAAACATCTACATCATCACCTCTGCATGTTACGACATCAGGCCATTTTTAGCTATAGGAGCACGTTGTACGCTATCTCCTCGAAATACGCTGACCTGGCTATTTCCAACTATAGGAGTACACCGTATGCCATCTCCTCGGAATATGCCAACTCAGGCTTTATTTGCATTGGTGCGTAATAAGGCTATTTTGTCTAGAATATGATCAAGACCTCAGTCAAGGAAGGAGAATCGGCTATCTCTTACGCTAGCTACCTATCCATACAGCATCAGGCTTCTATGCCTATTCGACTACTACGCTAAACTGACAGCTACTGGGCTTCTATGCCTACTTGGTTTCTATGCCAACTCGATAACTCGGCTTCTACGCCTACTCAGCTTTTACGCCATCAGAACAGCTATTTGGTTTTTACGCCAAAGAGACAGTTATTTGGCTTCTATGCCAATCATCTCTACGCGAGGGGCGGTTACCTACGTGGCTTGCATGCCATGATCTTTGCAGCAGTTATACGCATTACCTCTTAATGGGACACGCGTTACACGCTTATTCAGAAGATTATTTATACGTGGGTAGCAGTTATGATAACCGCCGCATAAAAGGTGCGGTTCTCTCTGCTGTTCAGTTTTTACGCCTATAAATAGAGACCTCCGTCCACGGAGGTCAGGGGTCGAAGAATCAGATTTTGATCTTTTCGAGAAAGGTCAAAAAATCGAAGTGAGAATAGCACAGACAGAGAGTAGTGATCGACGATTTTGGCATCGAGCATCCACTCCTTCTTGTAACCTTTGAAGCTTCTACTTCTTCTACAGCACTTCTTCATCATCGTGTGGTCCAAGGGACAAAGTGATCGACTGCAGATCAGACTCCTATAGCAATATTTACCCAGATTTAAATTTTGTACTTGATATCCTCGTATAGGATTAATTATACTTCTTGTTTGTAAACCTAAGAAAGGGTTTCGTATCAACCTGTTTTTCATTTCTTTCGTTTATTATCAAACAGCCGTCAGCATTCCGCGTAATCTGAAAAGCAAGCAGATTCTTCTCTTGATGGCGTAAAAGCCGAGAAGTCGGGAAATCCGCTACTTGTTTTCTCTTGCGGTAATTACAGGGACCATCTATCTCCTTATAGGTAGGAGATATATTTTTATGCACGGGACACTTTTGGGATTTCTGAATTGCCGCTGAGGCATTGTCAAAAAATTTGTCTGCTACGTCACAGACGGGAGACAGAGTTTTACGCACGGAGCACAGTTTAGACTTCTGGGTTAGCACTGAGGCATTGCCCAAAGCTTTGTCTGCCATATCACAGACGAGAGATAGGATTTTATGCGCAAGGCACGGTGGAGACTTCTGGATTGGTACTAAGGCATTGCCAGAAGCTTTGTCTGCCATATCACAGACAGGAGACAGAATTTTACGCGCAAGGCGCGGTGGAGACTTCTGAATTGGTACTAAGGCATTGTCAGAAGCTTTGTCTGCCATGTCACAGACGGGAGACAAAGTTTTACGCGTGAGGCACACAGGTTACGATGTCACAACCTGATTGGTCGGAGGGAGAGAGCCTGTAGGAAGGGTAGAGGATGTCTGGGGCATCCATACTTTAAGCAACTTTCTGTTGTCTTGGACAGAGAGGGAACGAGAGCCACCCCCTGCGCGAAGCATGTATTCATAAGCAGACTGGTCGAACTGGACGACCAAAGTCTTCTTCATTGATCCGACGGATACAGCATCGTGTTGAGTAATAAATTTTTTGTCAGATAAGAAAGAAGTCCCCAGTAGAGTCGTCATCTTGTGTTTGATAATAAACTAAAGAAATTAAAAATAGGTTTATACGAAACCCTTTCTTTGGTTTACAAATAAGAAAAAGAAAGTACTATTAATCATATACGAGGATGTTAAGTACAAAAGTTTAATTCTAGGGAAATATTGTTATAGGAGTCTGATCTGCGGTCGATCACTTTGTCCCTTGGACCATACGATGACAAAGAAGTGCTGTAGAAGACGAAAAAGAAACTTCAAATACTGCAGGAGGGGTTGAACTCTCGTTGCCAAAGTAGTCAATCACCACTCTCTGGAAAAATCCTTGACCCTGGGTTCCAACCTTAATTCTCCACTTTTTCTCTCCCCCCTTTCTCCTCTCAAATTTTTGACCCTGGACCTCCCTGGCCGGAGGTCTCTATTTATAGGGTTTGGTCACAGTCGGTGTAGAAGCTGAACAGCGGAGAGAGCTGCACCTTTTATGCGGCGGTTATAATAACTGCCATCCATGTATGAATGATCTTCTGAATCGGCGTGTGACTCGTATCCCATTATGAGGTAATGCATATAACTGCTCGTCGAAGATCACGGCATGCAAACCACGTAGGTAACTGCCCCTCGCGTAGAGAAGGTTGGCATAAAAGCCAAATAACTATCACGTTGGCATAGAAGCCAGGTAGTTATCTTGTTGGCATAGAAGCCAGGTAGGCATAGAAGCCTAATAGTTGTCAAGTTGGCGTAGAAGCTAGGTAGCTATCATGTAGGCATAGAAGCCAAATAGATGTCTTGTTGGCGTAGAAGCCAAATAGCTGTCTTGTTGGCGTAGAAGCCAAATAGCTGTCTTGTTGACGTAGAAGCCAAATAGCTGTCTTGTTGGCGTAGAAGCCAAATTCTGCGTAAAGCTTGATGCTGTATGGATAGGTAACCGGTTTAAAGATAGCCAATTATCTTTCTTTGACTTAGGTCTTGAGCGTAAACTGGGCCAAACAGCCTTGTCACATACCTTTACAAATATAGCCTGAGTTGGCGTATTCCGAGGAGATAGCATACGACGTACTCCTATAGCTAAAAATGTCCAAGTCGGCATATTCCGAGGAGATAGCATACGACGTACTCCTATAGTTGAAAATAGCCTGATGGCATAATATACAGGGATGGTGATGTGGACGTATTAGCCCTAATTATGGCTCACCCAGTCATTAAAAGTATAGCCAAATCTCGTGCATTAAATACAGAGATCTGTCCCCATCTCGCATATTAACTGTAGAGACGTGTCTCGAGTTCTGTACGAAGAGCAGCTTTTGATGTGGCGGTTGGATTTGTCTCGTCCTGAGCGTAAAAACTCATCTCCGTCTGTGTAAAATAGGCAGCGTATTCCTTGAGTGCGTAAACGATGCCTTATATCCAGGATTTGTCACTAAACGACAGTCTGGGGCTCTGTGCAGAATTATTATTACAGCCGTCCTCTTGATAGTCGTGCAGTACTCTTTGTCAGGAGCCAGGTTCACTGCGTCATCTGACAGATTTATTCGAGAAATACGAAGAGTTCCTCGTACAACTTCCCGCTGTATTAAAGGAAGATAGGTTTTACGTCAAAGTGACGATGTGGAAACCTTTTTACGTGAAAGCAGTCTGGAAATACTGTATTATGCGGGTTGTTCTGGAGCTGTGTTTTACGCTGAATAGTGTTAAAGCTCTGTTGTACGCTAAGGGATCTAAAGTCATGTTTTACGCTACCCAGTACTGGAGCTCTGTTTTACGTGGGCTTCCTGCATGTTGAGAGTTTTACGCGTATAATTTCTCAGCATATTTTTCATGCTTCTACACAAAGGAGAGTACATTTCTCTGTTAGTTTTTATTTTATGATGGTGTATATATCGCATGTTCTCAAACTGTATACTTGATTCCGACACAGTGGTTACACGGACTGGTACTATATGGATCATGTTAGGAGATGTTATCCCCTACCATGTTCAGCGGGTACTCTTTCACATGTTGTCACTACCATATTCCAAAAACAGGGGTATTTTCGACTTTTTATATATTATTAATATTATGGTAGTTATATTAAATAATTTCATGATATGTGTATTTAATTTAAGTAATTGTATGAGATATGTATTTAAATATATTATATTATATACAGTGTTCATTAATGTTTGAGCTGATAGACTTGACCTAGAAGCCCATTAGATGAACATATGACCGAATTATAGGATTATGTATTAATTTGTATTAATTAAAATTTAATTATTGAGGTTGTAATTAATTATTATAATTTTATTTAATTGTTGTACCTTACCGTTGCTTCGATATTTGGAGCGCTACCCTATCTTTTGTCTTCCAACAAATTTTATAACCTTGCCCTAGACGTGCCTGCCTTCCATTCTGACCATTTTGTAACTCGTAATTATGCTCTCTTGTGATTTATTTTAGTCGCATAATATTCGTCGCGGATGTTTATTTAATTTTTGAATAAATTCTAACTTTATATCGTTGTGCGTTCCAATCGAAATTAGAGACAATCTTGACCTATTTTTCGTGCAACCCAAATTAGGGTAATATTCTGTTCTGAGACTTCTTCACTAATGGTATTTGTGACCCAACCTAATTTTGGCCCCATGTATTTCTAATTAATTTTAGAACACCGCTTGCATTTATTTCTAATTAAACTAGGGATTCCATTTTGACTAATCCTGTTTAATCCTGACTTAATCCAAATATCCCACTAATTAAGCCCATACCAAACACACAACACTCCCTCACCCTACAAAACACCAAACACCAAATCGCCCACCAAATTTTCATTATTTCATGTGTCTGTACAAATACCCAAATTTAAGGGTCTAATTTACAAATATTGTATTAGGTATCACCACCCTATTGGTTCAAACCAAATGGAGAGCCCAAATATTTGACTAGTCAACAACCCTCATCCTTGCATGAGTAAATCTCTCGTGTCAAATCCTGACCACCCATTCAAAATGGGTGCATCAACACCATTCATTCCCACACACCCTTTCCTATTTAATGTCATTTCACAGACTCTTCCCAACAATGACCTAATCCCCAAACCTAGGGAAGCCCCCATCTCCTCCCTCCTTACAAGCCCCTCAACCGTAGGTAATTTTTTCCTAAAACTTTTTCTTTCTTCTTCTCTTCTTTTTCTTCCTTCTTCTTCTTCTTCTCCTTTTTTTAAGTTTAAAAATGAGGGGAATACCAACCGGGCTCCCTACTATTCACCCGGCCCGGCCATCTGGCCAAGCTCTGACCCCGCAGCCCGGCCCGCTGCTCCGGCACGGCTCTGCTACTCCCCCTCCATCCCTCTCTGGCCTGCATTCCCCTAAGCTCCACCATCACCAGCCAAAATCCCCTCTCCGGCCATTAACTCCGGCGTTGAGCTCCCCTCGACTCCACAGTCCGGCCTGCTGCACCGACCCCGATGAAGCTTCTCCATTCGCAGATCATCCGTTTACCTCGCCATCGATCCGAGCAGTGCAACCCTGCTACGCTACTGCAGTCCGACGTCGGCCTTCCCTCGACTCCACTGTTCTTCCCTCCTCCGGCCTTAACTCATCATCACCACCATCCCGGGCTCCTTCCCCGACGGCCTCCTATTGTACACGACCACCACCACCAACTGCACCTAGCTCCTCCCTGTATCTCATCTCCGGTGAGCCATTCCCCCTCAGCCGAGCTTCCTCCTCCCTGCATCCCCCGGTACCACCACCATCGGAATCACCACCACCATCATCACCAGTTCAGTCATCACCCCCACCACGAGCTATTCCACCACCACCACCTCACCATCGTCGTCGTCTTCGTCATCCTCCTCGTCATCGTCGTCTTCGCCAACCCCGTGCACGCACACAGGTATGGCTTCCTTCCCTCGCATACATGTACGCGTGTACGTACCTATGTATGAATGTATGTATTTATGTATGTGATAGTATGTTGTATTGGTATATATATAAATATGTATTTTGGTATATGTATATACATATATATATGTAAGTATTTTGGTATGTATATATGTAGCATATATATATTTGTATTGGTATATATATATGTACTTGTATACGTATTATGGTATATGTATTAAATATAGTATAGGTATATTTTTAATTAGTATATACGTATTAAATAAAATATGTTAGTATGTGTATGTATTTATATATATATACACATATATATATACAGGAATACGGTATATGTTAGTAAATACATATTTTGGTGTGTATATATATATATATATATATATATATATATATATATATATATATATATATATATATATATATATATACATATTTGTAGCATAGTATACGTTAGTATGTTTGTATATGGTAAATGTATTTTGGTATATGTGTACAAAGTATTAATTTTTATTTAAAGTATATATATATACATATATCTATTTTTTTGTACCAAATGGATATTAATGTATCTGTTAGTAGTAATATGTATATATATATATATATATAGGTACTAGGCGACCCAAGTATAATTACGGATACCTCGTCTTTACATTGACCTATGACCCTGTGAACTGTCAGCAGACTGCCATGTACACTGACGTATTGGCGAGACCCGTATCATCGACTGTCTGAATTCACAGAAATTACAGACGTGGCGCCCACGTAATTAGACGCGCACTTGACCCTAGTTGTCCAGTGTAATACCTAGCGTAGCCCCTGAGTTTAATGTATTATGATTAATGTTAGTGTAGCATCTGATATAAATATTATATTTATGATATGTCTATAGGACTGTTGGATCATCCAGATGATACTCTGGAATAGGACATTAGTATTACCAGCTAAGGACCCAAGGCGAGTACATTCTCTGATAATTTTTAATTATTTGATAATATCTATAATTTCAGTATCTAAAAATGTTAGATCTGATTCTTGACACTGTGCTACACGGACTAGTATATAGATTGGATCTGCAATCATGAGATATTACATTGATTATCGTATTGACATTGTATATGACATTGATATTTAGACCTTGTACATGATATATTGGATATTGCTCATGTATCGTGACGTGTCGTGATTGGATCCACTGTACTAGTTGGGGGCGAGGGAAATATTCGTAGATTATGTGATCATACCTAACTCTACATACATCATAGCACACCCCATATCTCATGTCGGTGCGGCCTGACCATTACATGCCTCATAGCTGTTATATATGATTAGCCTGACCACTACTTGCATCATAGCTAACCAAATAGTTAGCCTGACCTTACATGAATCATAGCTAATCATATGTAACCAGCCTGATCTTGTCCCAAGCCGATCACATGATAGACTGATATTTCAAACACTTAGAATAGTTATAGTTCTCTATTTTAGATCATATACCACATCACCCATATATGATATTGTACCTCGTTCTCTTTGTTTCATATATGCACTGACTGTACCATATTGCCTATAATGCATTTCTCTTATATTGCATGTCTCTTTATTTTGCCATTGCATTTATTTATTGTCTTCTCTCAGTATATAGCATCATCTGTTTATTGTTTATAGTCCTTATCAATTAAATGGAACTGTTATTTGAGATATACTTTGCTCCTTCCTGACTGGAAAATATCTTTCCAGACTATGCCTTAGAGGACTGGTGTCCAACATTTTTGGACCACAGGGTGAGTAGCTGCAGACTTGGACTTGGTAGTTCAGTTGAGATTCTGGGAGGTTTAGCCAGAAATTACTAGTTATCTAGTTTGTTCTTTTAGCAGATATATTGGTACCGAATTTGTCTCCGGCATACTCTTTGAGACTTGGATTATATTGTTGAGTTAGACTATTTCTATTTTAGACTTGTGTTGTATCTTACTTGTTTCTTCGATATCTTATCGTGCTGTAGTTATATGATTGAGTATGTTGTTCATATTATATTGTGTCATCCGTGCCCCCTTATGTAGATTGGATGCCCGTGTGAGATTGCTTAAATAGTATCATGACCTTGACAGTGTTCTACCGCCGATGCTGCGGCGTAGGCTGGACGTACCCACGTACTCGTGCCCAAATTTCGGGTGCGGGTCGTGACACATGTATTTTATCGTGTGTATCGGATATTGATCCCTAATTTTCTATTTTTCTTTTATTGATTTTCTATATAATTCTTTACTATTTTCTTCTCAAATTTATCACTCTTGGGGACTTGGAACTTGGAGAAGTAAGGAGCACAAGGAGGAGGAGTTTTGGAGCTCGATATCGTGTTTGAATCCTGTCCAATTGTATTTTTATTTAGAATTCATATCCTAATTGATAATTCCTGAATTTCTCTTTTATTATGGCTTCTTAATCATGCATTTGACCATTAGTAATAACCCTATGGCATAGGATTACCTATAGGAACAAGTTCTAGGCTATTTGGTTATGTATTATGAGTTCTATGTGGTATTTTGTGTGCATGTTGGGAGAATTATTAATTTGACACATCAATTATGTGTCATGAGACCAATTAGAACTAATTAGACCTAGATCGGGATTATTGGACTAGGTACGTGTCCACAATTGGATGCGTGTAGGCCGTATCATAGTATTTTTTGCTACGGTACGACACGGAGCCCAATTTTGGGTGTTTTGTGTAATTACTTTTTATTTCTCTTTGTAGCAAGTTGTATTAACTAGTATTAGGTATAATTGATTAGTAGCAATGGTCATGGTAGTGGAATTAGGATTTTAGCACTTTGGTTTGAGGTGTATCATGAGTATTTCATAGTGCACTATATAGGTGTTTGTCTAAATGACAATAATATATCCTATAGAAATATAGTAGCTATTATTAAGTATATATATATATATATATATATATATATATATATATAGTAGTGCATAGATATAGCTATGCTATATACCTATCTATATTCTATTTGGTGTGATCGGGGTAGGATTGTTTGACTGTGCAGTGTGCACAGTCAGTGAGTTACAGTGCGCATGTGTGAGAGCCATGGGGAGTAACTGTGAATGTGGTGTGTAGAGACTGACACAAATCAATGCAAGCTTGGTATGGCACTGTGCTACTTGACAGAGCACTTGATTAGCAGTTGCAAGCATTGTACACTGTTAAGTATTCAGTATAGGTTGGGGCTCATGAAGGGAAGTAGTAGGGAAGGTTTTGGGCCAGGAAGCAAATTCTTGTGGATGGGTGCATGGTCCAGGTAACTGATACACCACAATGGTGTCAGTGGGTGCCTAGTTGTACATATAGGAGGTGTTAGTATTGTGTGTGTGGGTATCGAGCAGTGAGGGGAAGGGGGTGAGCAAACTATAATTTTAGCAGCAGCAATAAGTAGCAGCAGTGCACTACTATAGAGCAGAAAGTTAACACAGCAGTAGTATCAGTGGAGGGTACTGATACTTGTGTATCGATGCACGATTATGAATATGCAGGTTGGGGGATGCATTGGCTGCAACTTGAGTTGAGGGGTCTGCACAGCTAGTGTTGGGTGATATGGGATGTGGAGGATTAGCAACATAGATAAGGTAATTAAGGGTACATCAGTGAGCAAGTCCATAGTATCAGACTTTGGGGAAGGGTATCCTTACTTGGGCATAGTAGCAGCAATATGTGATTAGTCCAACAGAAGTGTAGTGCCATTCCTCGGAGTATCAGTTAAGTAATGTGTAAATTAATACTTGTGAGTATCATATAATTGGAGGTCAGGTTATACAGGTAAGCTATTGGTGACAGTGCACACCAGAGCACTACAGGAGGTTATCAGTAGGTGAGTATTGGGGTTGTTAGTTTCTAGTTAGTGAGATGAGGTATATAGAAGTATCAGTGCAATAGGGGGTATCAGTTTAAGGGTGTCCTAAAGTAGGTAAGAATGAGTGGTTTAACTGAATATATAGAAGATAATACCCTACTATAGGATGTGAAGTCTAAGATGGACTGATGTGCAAACAATATACTGTGATGCTCGATTAAGGGTAGCTGATGTTGTAGGTGCATTAGGTAACATCAATAATATGGAGGAGTGAGGGATTTAGTTGTGAGGTGCAATGTGCACTAATGTACTTGATAGTGCATTGCACAACTCTAAGTGTAATCAAAGGGAAAAAATGGGTTCAAAGGGAAATGTTTCAGCTGAGATGTGTATGGGGAGATAGTTCAAGTCATAAGTGTAATAGTAAGGGATTGTTAGTTCTGTTATATGTCAGTAGTATATTGGTTAGTTTAGTTAAGTAAATATCAGTTAGTATATATGTATTGGTTAATTAAGTTAGATGTTAGTACTTAGAGTATCAGTTATTGTAAGTAGGTACCAGTCTTTAAATGTTATTTAGTGATATTACGAAGGAAGAACTCACACTTCGAAAGCTTGCCATAAAGCTTCCCCTTCCTGAGGGTCTCCAGAACTATCCCCAAGTATTTCTCATGCTCCTCCGGGGTCTTCGAATCAATCAGAATATCATCAATGAATACCACCACAAAATTATCCAAGTACTGATGAAACACCTTATTCATCAGGTTCATGAATACCGTCGGGCCATTGGTCAACCCAAACAGCATCACTAAGAACTCAAACTGCATATACCAAGTCCTGAAAGCTATCTTCGGAATATCTTCCTTCTTCACTTTTACCTGGTGGTACCCCGACCTCAAGTCTATCTTCAAAAATACTTGCGCCCCGCTCAACTAATGAAATAAATTGTCAATCCACGGGAACAGGTATTTATTCTTGATAGTGAGGTTGTTGAGTGCCCTGTAGTTGATACGCATATATACCGACCCATCCTTCTTTGGTACAAATAATATCGGAGCACCCCATGGTGATAAACTGGAGCGGATGAAGCCCTTATCCTATAACTCACCCACCTGCTTCTTTAACTCTACCAGTTTGCTATTGTTCACTCTATAGACGTGATATGATATCGGCTCTGCACCTATCACCTAGTCTATAAAGAACTCCACATCTCTGTCTGGTGGCAACCCAGATAACTCCTCCGAAAAGATGTCCATATACTCTGCAATTAATGGATATTGCGGCTCCTTCTCTTCCACAAAAGCTCCATAGAAGTCTCCATCGCTCTACTCTACTGCTCCTCTGCGAACTCAAACTCTGGCTCTCCTAGCGCCTGAAACAAAAATCTGTCTCCACGATAATTAATACTAGCATGGTGCCTACTCAACCAATCCATCCAGAGTACTATATTGTAGCTCGGAAGTGGCATTACGAGTAGACACATGCTCAACTATCAGCCTTCCAAAGAAACTCTCTGATCCTTACAAATATCACTGACCAGGATAATGTCACCCCCGATCATGATCTTGTAAGTCCTCACCAATGGTTCAGTCTCAAGGTGATGTTTTAGAGCAAAAAATACATATATAAAACTATGTGAAGCACAAAAATCAAATAAAGTATGAGCTAGAAAAGAATTAAGATAGACTGAACCTGAGATAATATTGCCGACTGGCTCCTCCTTCTTGACGGTCAAGGCAAAAGCTCGCCCCTATCGCTGGGCACCTCTCTGCTACTGCTGGTGCTGAGCGAACTGCTATTATTGTGGTGGTAGGGTAGGTCCTCTCTGATATCCTACTATTAGTCTCGCGGGTGCTCTTTGTGCCTGGGCCCTGCCCTGAGCTGGACGAGCTGGAGCTCTAGGATAAGCCCTCAACTGATGATCTCCTTATCCGTAAAACAAATACTGGCCTAATCTCATCTTGCATGCATCCCATCAATATCCCTACTTCTTACAGAATAGGAAAGGAATAGCTGGCCTCTAGATCTGGTGCGTCTGCTGTACTGGCACTCTAGCTGGTCCCGGGTACTGCTGTCTCGACTGCTGGAAGTGCCTCTGATGCTGTTGCTGAAAGTGAAGCCGCTTCATTGGACCCATATTAGTAATGGATCCTTCCATATCCCTCGGCCTCTTGGAGACAAGCTTTAGATCATCCTCTGACCGCTGTGCATGTCTCATAATCTTCTTAAAATTAGCGGTGGGGTCTCCATTCGTATGTGATTTGATCTCCTTGTTTAGGCTCTTCCTAAACTTTCTGGCCCTTCCTCCAGGGTTTTGCCCCTCCACAAAACGGCATTGTCATGACCCGTACCCTGGATTTGGGTATGAGTCTTGGGTACGTCCAGCCTACGTCGTAGTTTCGGCGGTAGAACGTTGTACAATAAGCCACAAGTAATCTACAACTCACAACATATATACATCTCTACACTATACTCAATTATAGGCACTAGTTTAATGAATACACCAAGAAAATAATAAAATAATAGTCTCGATGCGGGTCCAATAAATCTTTCCAAAAACTAAATATCCAAAGTATAATATTCAAAATACTTTAGAAAAACTGTCGAAGAACAATCCGGTCCAAAATAACTAACAAAATAAACTACTACTAAACTACTCCATTACAGACGGTATCTGAGCTACTAACTCTCCCTGATCCTCCGGAAGGGCAAGATCAGGCTCTATTATGTCCCTAGCATACGGTCCATAATGTATAGGGATTTTATCCTCATTGTAGTCACCTAAAATATGGTTATCCAGTCAGGAAAGAAATGAGTACATCACAGTAAAAATAGTTCCAACACATGGTAGAAGCTATAAGACAAGAAATAGTAACGAATATATGACAGCAACAAAACCAAAACCATAATAAGGTAACTAGAATAAATAAATACTAAAGTCCTGTCATGGCAACATATAGTACAATATATTCAAGCAACAAAGGAAATAACTATAATGTATGGAAGAACAGATAGGAACAACTACTCTATGTGATTTGAAATACCTTATTGATATGTGAACGGCTAAGGAATATCATCTGGCATACACAGCGGTCAGAGGATGATCTAGAACTTAGTATTTCCTCTGACCGTTGTACATGGCTGCTATAACTCAGAGGAAACTGGCATGCACAGCGGTCAGACCATCCTCTGACTGATGTGCATGGCTGCTATTATTCCAGTAAGACCATGGGATGAAAAGGGTAGTTCACACGTCCACTAAGTATTTCCTCTCCCCAAGATTATAACATGGATTCTGAACTAGTCACGAAGAAATAACAATAATCCAGAATAGTCACTGTAAACCCCCACACCCGAAATTAGGTCTACTTGGCTTAGATAATAAAATTAGGCTAGTTGAACCCAATTAGAAATAGAACACGGCATTTAATTTAACTATACAATATTTATATCGCTTAGCGTACCTTACCGTTGCTTCGATAATTGGAGCATTACACTAGCCATTGCCTATCTACAAATTTCACAACCTTGTCCTAGACGTGTCCGCCTACCATTCTGACCTTTGTGTAACTTATAATTATGGTCTCTTGTTCTATATTTTAGTCGCATAATATTCATCGCGAACGTTTATAAATAATTCTAAATAAATCCCAACTTTGTACCCTTGTGCGTTCCAATCGAAATTGGAGACACAATCTTGACCGTTTTGTGCAACCCAAATTTTGTTAATATTCTACACTGAATCCACTACATCTATGAAACTTGTATCCCACCTAATTTTATTCCCATGTACTTCTAATTAATTCAAGAATACCTTGCGCATTCAATTTAATTAATTAAAATCCAAATTTTGTCTTTGTGCAATTTTCCCAATTGTTGGGCACTTTTATGCAAATTTGCATTGAGGTGTCTATACCATTGGACAATACATGAAGAAATCCAACTTTTTCCTTCATAGAAATTTTCCTATAATTTTTTGGAATGTGCAACGCGCACATCGCCCCCCCCCCCCCCCATTTAAATTCTAGCCTGGTATTTAATTAATGCAAATTCTGGCCCTCCAAACATCCTCATGTGAGCCCAATGCCCAATTCTAAGAGATTTTGACCAAGCCAAACATTTTTAGGTCAATCCAACACCATGTATAAATATCTTCCTTCCTCTATTTTTCCCCAAAACCAAAAACCCAAAGGAAATCATAGCCGATTCTTCCTATTCACTTTCTTCTTCCTTTCTCCTTCCCTGTCAACACCCCCTCACCGGAGCTCCGCCGGCCACTGCCCTACGATGCCGAAGACCCAGTCCCTCGGGCCAGACGATCACCATCCCCCTCACCTTGCATCACCATCATCCTCCTCCGTCGACGAGGAGACAACCGACCAGACTCGACCCAATGCCATCCTGACCTCCCTGCTGAACCACCATCACCACAGCCTCCACTTCTTCCCTCCTCCGCATGAACGACATGGAGCTCCTCCTCCTCCCTATCATCTGTCACCACCCTACACTCCTACATCATCGACCTCATGCAGGAGCCCGATGTCTCCTCCTCGCCAGAACCACCGTCGACTTCCCTCACCATCACCAACACTACTAGCACTTCACCTCCACCTTCTCCCTGTCTTCCTTTTTTGCCCTGGCCGGACATCCCCCTGGCCGGAGTTCAGTCACCACCCCATCATCATCCTCGTCATCATCATTGTCCACATCATCGTCCTCGTCAACATTATCACCTATATCATCGTCCTCGTTAATATCATCACCCACATCATCGTCCTCGTCAATATTATCATCCATATCATGATCCTCGTCATCACTATTGTCCATATCACCATCCTCTTCATCACCATCATCCACACCATTATCCCCATCATCATCATCGTCCATACCAGCGACCTAATCAATCATCATCTCATTACCATCATTATCATCATTTTTATCCCCATCGCCATCGTTGCCATCATCATCGTCGTTTACCATCATCGTCGTCAAACCTCAGCGTTATTACCGTCATTCCTGTGCTCGTAACCCGAGAGGACCGATTTGGATTATCTGTGTGACTTCAGGAGCAGGTCATTGATACTACACAGCTTTTTTGCCAGTACCTTGCCTTGTGTACTGTTTAAATTCTGTATTATTAGTTGCATGTTTATATTATATAACTGTGCGCGTCCGAGAGAGACTCGGGTGCAGTCAACGAAGGTATTGACGTTAGGACTTGTGTCTGACCTAGTGTCTAGTGGACCCACCTAAAGTTGAAGAGTTATCGGTATGACTCCCCAGGTCTTGATACGTATCATTACACGTCACAGAGTGAGTTCATATAGGATCGCATGCCTCATTCTCGACTGGCCATCAGTGTGAGCAGCACATGTGATGATATTTAGCTTAGTTGTTTATTTCTTTAGAGACTTGCATTATAGTAGGAGATGTCTACGTCGTGTTCGTGACTTATACATTGACATTGGACGGGAAAGACAATTAGTAGGCGTATGGGACAGACATTTGATTGCCGTAGTTTTAGAGTAAACTGCGGGGCCGTGAACCTCAGTGTTACACAATTATGGGCCAGTGTTACCCGGTTATGGGCCAGTGATACCCGGTTATGGGACAGTATTATCCGGTTATGGGAGTATATGCTTGTCGATACATCCGACAGAGGTTACTAGATGCACGCTATCATGATCGGTGATGTAGTCAGCATATACATCTGGCATCCAGTTTAAAGCTAATGTCAAGTACTTAGCCTCTGACTCGACGCTATGTTTGATACCTTTCACCTACCCATACATACCAAGGTTGTCTTCAAAGTGCATTTCACTTAGCTGATTAGAATACCCTTGAGTTTTACTGTATTTACTTTATGGCATGCTTTATGTATCTTGTTATGTCCCTCTGAGGACCTGGTCCCTTTTCAGGTGTAGATGTTCATGAGTATTCGCAAGAACACAGATTCGGACTTGCTACGTATATTTTAAGGATGTCTTCTCTTCGAGCCCGTGATTGTTAGTTTATATTCTTATATTGTATTTATTTTGTTTATTCTATATTCGAGTTCGCTAGTGGATTTGTTTCCATCCGACTACCATCATTAGATACTTTAGATTGAGATCTAGTTTCATAGATGTTGGTTATTTATATCTATTTGATTTCTATGGATGAGATTTAGTTATGCCATGTGACTTGTGTTAAATATATACCACTTATGAATTATTGTTCATGATACAGCGTACGCATGTGTTATGGTTTCCATATATTGGAGTTGTCATATACATGCGGCTGGCATGCTTACGTGTCCTAGTCCTACGTATTTTGGGACTAGGGCATGACATATTTTTAGTGATGGCCCATGCTGGTCAAGAGCATATTTTCTCGGTTACGTTACTGTACCGAGCAAGCCTGCACCTAGGATTAGAGTATAGGATCTCATCCATAATTGACTATGATTCACCTTTCTTCCAATCTATTCTATTTGAATAGCTGTATCCAGCTTGATTCATGTGCTTTCCTAATAGTTCCTTGAGTATAGCCCTGCTAGAATATAGATGTCTCTGTTGTTAGATAATAAGTAGGGTAACCTTCCTATTAAGAGTATAACTAGGATATTGACACATCACTAAGATAAGAAATACCTAATGAACCCTAGCGTCCCTTACCTGTAGATTAATTTACCATTAGCTCTTTATATATTTAGGGATAACTTGAGAGTAGTATAGACACTACTAGAAATAGTTGGAAGTTTGATCATATTGTTGACCATAGTATTGAGGAACCAGTAGAAATCCAAGAATAAAGATTAGGACTAAAACCTAACTTTCATAGTGGGATAGTATTATAGAACTATAAATTTAGATTCTTGTCTTGAGATTAGCAGACAATACCTTAGAAAGCCAAGAGCAATGCATAGAATATTTTCTTGATCATACCTCAAACACAGAGATTAGCATAGCATCTTCCCTTAGGAAACCATAACATTATCAATAGCCTCCCTATTTTATTTCATGTCTAGTTCCTCTGAAACCTTAACGCTCGCTAGTTGTGCGACGACTAAAATTATGACCTTCTATTTTTATCTTTTAATTCGTGCCACCTGACACTTCTGATTGTAGGCCAAGTAATTTTATTTGGTGTTAAGGACATATAGTTGCTAGGATTATAGTTGTTAATATTAAATTTTAAATTTCAGTGCTTGGTAGTTAGAACTTGATAGTTGAGTGCTCCTCTAGATTATAATTTTATGATTATTCTTAGTTTTAAATCATGTAACATTTACCCCCACCTCGATTTGAGTTATATCATCTTTCCCCTTGAAGGCCAACAACTTTTTTGTTCATACTCTTGACACTTGTTCTATGAGTACTATGACTAAGACTTAGGATAACCATGACCTAGTATCACATAGTCCTCTTGACACACTAATAAAGTATAATTGAATGACATTAATTATATGCTAGCATAAGACGATAGTGTTTATTCAGACAGTAGAACTTAGAGGCCCATATCCCTATTTGGTCGACTAGCAACTTAGACAAGGAGCTAGTATGACAATTGTAGAGACTTTAGAGTCTTATTTTTTTGTGACCTTGAATTATTTTGTACCTTCTCTCATCATAATCCAGCATATTTATATTTTCTAAATGACCTCGACTTATGCTGCTATTTTATAGCCTAGTTTTGCAAGCTTATTCTTTTATCGAGCTTGTTCATGACATATGTATTATTGAGGATGCCTACTAATATATTGTCTAAATCAGAATCAGTGTATTATGGTCTGGACAACCTTAGTGCGCTTGGTTCGCTCTTCGCATGACTACTTTACATGGATTGAGATATATAGTTGACTAGTAGACGAATATACCTGCCTCTAGACATGTTTGAGCATATCGTATCAGTTACATAACTATTTCAATATGGACATACGAATAAAAATTTACCATAATAGGATTTTAATCCACAACTACCCTGACAACTTTTCTTTTTGAATTCTATAATCTCCTCGAACCTCGTACTTATATTCTATCACCTTCACCTTGAGTTCTTTATTATTGCTCTCCGTCTTCCCCTATTTTCGAAAGATGAACGCTCTTGCTTGGTATAAGTTGATACACAGAGAATACTAGATATACCTTATAGGCTAATCACACGACTTGGCGACCCTCTTTTATAATTGATTAAGGACATATCATATATGATATGTTTAGTATTAAAACTTTGAGGATTAAATAACATGATTAAATAATTTGAGGAATAGCTTTCTTAGATATATAGCCTTAGATGATAGATGGATAAATTCTAAGTTGGGTAGAAACTGCATTGTTAAAACTTGAGGTAAATTATTTTAGATTGTGACCAAGTGAGATTAGATAGGGAGAAACCATGCCTTATTTTTATTTCGAGGACAAAATTATTTTAAGTTGGGTAGATTATAAACCCACACACCTGAAATTAGGTCTACTTAGATTAGATAGTGAAATTAGGCTAGTTGAACCCAATTAGAAATAGAATATGGCATTTGATTTAACTATACAATATTTATATCACTTAGCGCACCTTACCGTTGCTTCGATAATTGGAGCACTACACTAGCCATTGCCTATCTATAAATTTTACAACCTTGTCTTAGATGTGCCCGCCTACCATTCTGACCTTTGTGTAACTTATAATCATGATCTCTTGTGCTACATTTTAGTCGCACAATATTCGTCGTGAACGTTTATAAATAATTCTAAA
The DNA here is from genome assembly GCA_036927795.1 of Iris macrosiphon. Lineage (NCBI taxonomy): Eukaryota > Viridiplantae > Streptophyta > Magnoliopsida > Asparagales > Iridaceae > Iris > Iris macrosiphon. The sequence goes on from JAYESA010000018.1 coordinate 123,620,135, forward strand.
TAAATCCCAACTTTGTACCCTTGTGCGTTCCAATCAAAATTGGAGACACAATCTTGACCGTTTTGTGCAACCCAAATTTTGTTAATATTCTACACTAAATCTACTACGTCTATGACACTTGTGTCCCACCTAATGTTATTCCCATGTACTTCTAATTAATTCAGAATACCTTGCGCATTCAATTTAATTAATTAAAATACAAATTTCATCTTTGTACAATTTTCCCAATTGTTGGATATTTTTATGCAAAATTGTATTAAGGTGTCCACACCATTGGACAATACATGAAGAAATCCAACTTTTCCCTTCATAGGAATTTTTCCATAATTTTCGAATTATGCAACGCGCACATCGCCCCCCCCCCCCCATTTTAAATTCTAGCCTGGTATTTAATTAATACAAATTTTGGCTCTCCAAACATCCTCATGTGAGCCAATTTCAAGAGATGTTGACCAAGTCAAACCTTTTTAGGTCAACCCAATACCATGTATAAATATCTCCCTTCCTCTATTTTTCCCCAAAACCAAAAACCCAAAGGAAATCATAGCCGATTCTTCCTATTCACTTTCTTTTTCCTTCCTCCTTCTTTGTCAACACCTCCTCGACGGAGCTCCGCCGGCCACTGCCCCATGACGCCGGAGACCCAGTCCCTTGGGCCATACGAGCACCATCCCCCTCACCCTGCATCACCATCGTCCTCCTCCGTCGACGAGGAGACAACCGACTGGACTCGACCCGATGCCATCCCGACCTCCTTGCTGAACCACCATCACCACAGCCTCCACTTCTTCCCTCCTCCGCCTGAACGACATGGAGCTCCTCCTCCTCCCCATCACCTGTCACCACCCTGTACTCCTCCACCGTCGACCTCCCGCAGGAGCCCGACGTCTTCTCCTCGCCAGAACCACCATCGACTTCCCTCACCATCACCAACACCACCAGCCCTTCACCTCCACCTTCTCCCTGTCTTCCTCTTCCACCCTGGTCGGACATCCCCTAGCCGGAGTTTAGTCACCACCCTATCATCGTCCTCGTCATCATCATTGTCCACATCATCGTCCACGTCAATATCTTCAGCCACATCATTGTCCTCGTCAACATCATCATCCTCGTCAATATTAACATCCACATCATCGTCCTCATTATCACCATTGTCCACATCACCATCCTTGTCATCACCATCATCCACACTATTATCCCTATCATCATCATCATCCACACTAGCGACCTAATCAATCATCATCTTATTAGCATCATTAACCCATCATTATCATTATTTTTATCCCCATCGCTATTGTTGACATCATCATCGTCGTTTACCATCATCATCGTCAAACCGCAGTGTCGTCACCGTCATTCCCATGTGCATACCCTGAGAGGACCAATTTAGATTATCTACGCGACTTCAGGAGCAGGTCATTGATACTACGCAGCTTTCTTGCCAGGCAAGTATACCTTGCCTTGTGTACTGTTTAAATTCTGTATTATTAGTTACATGTTTATATTATATAACTGTACGCGTCCGAGAGAGACTCGGGTGCAGTCAACGAAGGCATTGATGTTAGGACTTGTGTCTGACCTAGTGTCTAGTGGACCCACCTAAAGTTTAAGAGTTATCGGTATGACTCTTCAGGCCTTGACACATATCATTACATGTCACAGAGTGAGTTCATGTAGGGACGCGTGCCTCATTCTCAACTGGCCATCGGTGTGAGCAGCATATGTGATAGTATTTAGCTTAGTTGTTTATTTCTTTAGAGACTTGTATTATAGTAGGAAATGTCCACGTCGTATTTGCGACTTGTATATTGACATTGGACGGGAAAGATAATTAATAGGCGTATGGAACAGACATTTGATTGTCGTAGTTTCAGAGTAAACTACGGGGCCGTGAGCCTCAGTGTTACCCGCTTATGGGCCAGTGATACCCGGTTATGGGATAGTGTTACCCAATTATGGGAGTATATGCTTGTCGATACATCCGGTAGAGGTTACTAGCTGCGAGCTATCATGATCGATGATGTAGTCAGCATATACATCTGGCATCCAGTTTACAGCTAATGTCAGGTACTTAGCCTCTGGCTCGACACTATGCTTGATACCTTTCACCTACCCATATGTACCAAGGTTATCTTCAAAGTGCATTTCACTTAGCTAGTTAGAATACCCTTGAGTTTTTACAATATTTACTTTATGGCATGCTTTTATGTATCTTGTTATGTCCCTCTGAGGACCTGGTCCCTTTTCAGGTATAGTTGTTCATGAGTATTCGCAGGAACACAAATCTGGACTTGCTACGTATATTTCGAGGATGTCTTCTCTTCGAGACCGTGATTATTAGTTGATATTCTTATATTGTATTTATCTTGTTTATTCTATATTCTAGTTTGGTAGTGGATTTGTTTCCATCTGACTACCATTATTAAATACTTTAGATTGAGATATAGTTTCATAGATGTTGGTTATTTATGTCTATTTGATTTCTGTAGATGAGATTTAGTTATGCCATGTGACTTGTGTTAAATATATACCACTTATGAATTATTGTTCATGATACAGCGTACGCATGTGTTATCTTTTCCATATATTGGAGTTGCCATATACATGTGGCTGGCATGCTTACGTGTACTAGTCCTACGTATTTTGGGACTGGGCGTGACAATCACGTATCTCATAATAATAATCTATCATACTAATCCATATAGAGTGTCAAGAATCAAATAATCAATACTAAGCATGCATTATAAAGACTATCAAGCACTGAAAGTAATCACGAAAATGTACTCGTCTTTGGTCCTTAGCTGGTATGAGTCAGAATCCAAGTCATAATCCAAATAGCCTATGTACTACAAATTTACCATGTCAAAAGATAAGTTATTTTAATTTATTTAATTCTTAATAATTACTCTAAAATCCTATTTTAATCTTATTATTCTAATTTTTTGGTTAATTCCTAAATTTTGTTCAAAAGAACTTAATTTTATCAACTCGAGACTCATGGCACGCAAATCAAGGCAATCTGTTGACCGAAAAGTTAGCCGATACAAACTTAACTTTCATGCATGATTTTTTATATATTTTAGCGTCATAAACATACTGGAATTTATGGCTCATCCGAATTCAAATTCATTTGAAAATTATTGCACGTACAAAATTATATTGTGCAACGGTGGTGGATTATTAACCTAGAAGTTCTACAGAATTAACAGTACTAAAATATTTTGTATTAAATCCTGGATAAAATATATGTCAATGATCTCAACATTAGCTTCTGAAACTTCAAACGGTTCATTATTCAGATTCATGTTCTCCCAAAATCGAGAAAATATCGAGTCACGTCTATTTTCGGATATACTATGCTCTACTAATTTTCCTAAATTTAATATTTAGAATTTTGTTAAACAAATTATATATTCAGAAAACTGACCTTAATACGGTTCTAACGCAAGAAACAGTGCTACGTTTAGAGTCCGGAGCTATGAGTAATGGCTTTTGGAAGATAAAAAAATCCTATATGACAATTCTCCAAAATTAGCTTAAAGAAAAACCCTAGAACTTAATACTATATATATAGAGGAGAGAGAAACCATAGCGGCTCGGAGCACACTATGTGGCAGCCATCTACTACTTCCTGCTTGGATCAAACAGCCAGGGTACAACTAGGCTTGGCTCGGCTGAGTCCGAGTCGGATTAAGACTCGGCTCGGCTCGAGGTCGGCTCGGTGACCCGGTCGACTCGCACTCACCCCTGTAGAAGCATAAAAAATATGCTGGAGAATTATACGCATAAAACCCCTAACATGCATGAAGCCCACGTAAAATGGAACCCCAGTGCTGTGTGGCGTAAAACATGACTTCAGAACCATTGGCGTACAACAGAGCTTCAACGCTGTTCAGCGTAAAATAGAGCTCCAAAATAACCCGCGTAAAGCAGTACTTCCAGATTGCTTTGGCGTAAAAAGGTTGCTACATCGCCACTTCGGCATAAAATATGTCTACTTTTAATGCAGCATGAAGTTGTACGAGGAACTCTTCGTATTCCTTGAACCTGTCAGACAAAATAGTGAACCTGACTCCTGACAAAGAGTATGGCACGACGATCGAGAGAACGGCTGTAATGATGATTCTGTACAGAGGCCCAGGCTATCATTTAGTGACATAATCCTAGATATAAGTCATCTTTTACGCATTCAAGGAATACGCTGCCTATTTTACACAGGCAGAAATGAGCCTTTATGCTCAACATGAGACAAAATCAGACGCCACGTCAAAAGCTACTCTTCGTACGGAAATTGAGGCACATCTCTGCAGTTAATGCGAGAGATGGGGGTAGATCTCTGCATATAAGAAAGGGTTTCATATAAACCTATTTTTAATTTCTTTCGTTTATCATCAAACACAAGATGGCAACTCTGCTGGGGACTACTTTCTCATCTGACGAGAAAGCCATTGCTCAACACGATGCTGTATCCGTCGGATTAATGAAGAAGACTCCGGTCGTCCAATTCGACCAATCTGCTTATGAAGACATGCTTCGCGCAGGGGGTAGCTCTCATTCCCTCTCTGTCCAGGACAACAGGAAGCTGCGTAAAGTATGGATGCCCCGGACATCCTCTACCCTTCCTGCAGGCTCTCTCTCTCCGACCAACAAGGTTGTGACATCGCAACCTGTACGCCTTGTGCGTAAAAATCTGTCTTTCGTCTGTGACGTGGTAGACAAAGCTTCTGACAATGCCTCAGTGCCAATCCAGAAGTCTCAACCGCACTGTGCGCATAAAAATCTATCTCCCGTCTGTGATATGGTAGACAAAGCTTCTGGTAATGCCTCAGTGTCAATCCAGAAGTCTCAACCGTGTCCTGCACGTAAAAATCTGTCTCCCGTCTGTGACATGGAAGACAAAAATTTTGGCAAGGCCTCAGCGCCAATTCAAAAATTTCAAACGCGCCCTACGCGTAAAATACATCTCCTACCTATAAGGAGGCAAATGGTCCCTTGGATCGCATCAAGGGAAAACAAGTGGTGAATCTCCCGACCTCTGAGATGGTATGCCCCAAAGAGAAGAAGTTGCCCACTCTTCGGATTACGTGTGACGCCGAAGGCCGTTTAAGGACTTTCCCATTTTTACTCCAGGATAAGTCTGTCCACATAAAGAAGACCCGCGTCACGAGAAAATACGTCCCTCAGACGGATGATGGGTCGTATGCTACTCACATGGCTGAACTGCTGTGTTCTTATGGCAGAGAGAGAGTTATGATTCCCAATCTCCATACCCCAACTGATGTAAAAAGGCAGAATAAGCCTTTTTCTTCTTCTTCTCCTGCTAATCTCCCTGATTTACGTGATTTCTTGATCCAGAAGTGCAAAGACAGGGGATCTTCTAATATATCTATTATATCCCCTAGGGAGCATTGTTGTAATAGTCATAAAGTTGTAGTTAACTACTGCTGTTCTAAGGCAAAACGGTCAGTTTTTGACCGGTTGAACTACTCTTTGCCCTTACAGGAAGAAAAATCGACATTCGCATCAGTAAATATGGCTTCACACATTCCTAGAGGAAGGCCAAGTTTAAGACGTCATCCCTCTAGAACTCCAAGCCAAAGGAGATTTGACAGACTCCTTGAGAATATTGAAGCAGGTGTCTTTCGAAACACTCGCTCGAGGTTGCGACAATCATCTTCATATTCTTTCGATTCCGACACTAGGGGTCGCCAATTTTCTGAATGTGATACTGACAGTATAGACTCGATCTCCACCGAGATCTATACTAATCCCTCGGTAGCATCCAGAGAAATGGGAGTGTATGCCATTGGAGATGAACAAGAAGAGGCTTCCCCATCAGGAAGCACTGAGCAACACATCACTGTATTGGAAATATCGCTGAAAGAGATACATTCCATGATGGAGAGTATGCTCTAGATGATGGTGACTCAACAAGCAGCTACTATAGCTCAAGCATCAGTTCCTCCGACTTAAGTACGTGTAGGGGTGGACATGCCACCATCCAACGCAAGCCAGGAGCCTGCTCCAAATCAAGAGTCAACGGCTCCTCAACCTCTGAACCCAAAGAATATACTGCCTCCTGTTGGAATTACAATACAATCGACCTCTCACCTCTCTGCGGTCCCTTTCCCAGCTGAAGATCCGATGCAGGCAGTTTGGGAATTGAAAGCCCAATTTGATACCTTGAAGCATAAAGATCAGCTCAAGAAGTTGGGAATCAACCAGCCATACCCAGCTGTCTGGGACGAGATCCCTTTTCCACCAAAATACAAACCACAGGATATGGTTTTGTTTGAGGAAAAGACGTCACCAAGCCAGTACATGAACTACTTCAGCATGATGACGGTGTTGTTACAAGGGAATGATGCTCTCCTCACCCGAGTGTTTAAGGGCTGTCTGTCTGGAGTGGCCTACCAATGGTATCGTAGTCTTGCGAACAACTGTATTACTTCTTTTGAAGATTTCAAGACTCTGTTCTTCGCTCGATTCTATGAAGGAGGGATGGACATGTCTATGTCCTCGCTCATCGAAGTGAAGCAGAAGTAGAAAGAGAACGTTCGTACTTTCATTGAACGTTTTTGTCAGGCTACTTTGCATATGCCTCCTGGAGTTCTGGATTCCGCCTTGGTGGACATTTGCAGGAAGAATCTTCTTTCACTGATTTCAGTGTTCACAGGACCATATCAGTTCCATGATTGGCCCTCGTTTATCATCTCAGCGGTAGCCACTAAAAATAACAATCGGAAGGCTCGTGATAATAGAATCATGATCTCTACCTCTAATAGAGGGAAGCAGTCATCCTCCAATAGCGACCATACTTGTGGTTCCAAAGGAAAGGAAGCTCTGGCGATTAATACGTCCAGGCAACATACTCCAGGGACTACGCAGACAAATCTTGGGACTTCCAGGCCTAAAGAAGAATATTCTTTTGATGACGATGATATTCTGAGCATATTCGATTGTCTAGTCAAAAGTGGCAAGCTCATTCTCCCTGAGGTAAAACAGCCAAATGAAGTCGGAGTACCAATAATCCAAAGTACTGCATTTTCCACAGGTACATACATCACCCCACAAAGGCATATTATGTACTAAAAAAAAATCTAGGAGCTGATCGATGCCAAGGTCATCACTCTGCGTAAGAGCGAGAAGACGGTCACTGCCAACATGATCTCTCTCCAATTCGGTAATATGCCCCCTCAAGAAGTCCCGGATGGTGTGGTACCTATTCCATGGGCGATGATAAACATTGTGAATCTCCCTCCGACCAGGGGTCAAAATTATGACCTGGTACCCCTAACCACCAAGCGTGGGAAGATCATATGGGTTCATCCTGATCTGGTATCAGAAATTGAGGAAAAGACTCAAGCTGCTAAAGCTAAGTCTAAAAAGAACTCAAGATGTAAACCATGCCATATGGTTGTAATATCTCTGATATCAGAAGAAGTTTTGGCTACCGGAACCTGTTTAGGGAAAGCCTACCTTAAGGACTATGGAAGAAATCAGGAAGAAGCGATGGCAGACACCTCGGCTGCCAAACTTCCAGAGCCCGAAACTGTCATACTAGAGGCGGGTCCTTCTAGACCAACTTTGACGGACAAAGGCAAGCAAAAAGAAGTTCGTTTTGATAAATCTTTGAAAAATATTCAAAACAAAGGTTTAGAGAAACCATATAACTTCGACATCTTGGCCCAGTTGGCTAATACTCCAGCCAGGTTGTCCATTTTTGAGCTACTTAGGCTATCCAAAGACACTCGTCAAGCCATGAGTGAAGCGTTAATGCAGGCGGATGTATGCTTGACTCAGCTCAAATCCCCCGATAAAGAGCCTGTGGCATGTCCTGAATGCCATAGTGTGATAGAAGTGGTCCCTAACATCACTTTCACTCAAGAAAACATGCTGTTGAAACATAACAAGCATGACAGGCCTCTTTATTACATCGGATACGTCGACTCCATAGAGGTATACCGAATTCACATAGATCCGGAATCGTCGATCAGCATTATCCTTCATAATCTGCTCAGACCATTAAGAATTCCTACAAGCGAACTGGCTTACACTACCACTACAATCGTGGACTTCAACGCAAGAAAAAGCAAGCCGTTGGGGAAGATTCATCTGAGGATCCAGATTGGTGACCTTAGATCAGTGGCTACTTGTTACGTTATTGATTCGGAGGTGTCCTACAATATTCTATTGGGCAGACCGTGGATCCTCGATCACAATATTGTCCCTTCGACTCTACATCAATGCTTTAAATATGTAGACGCCCAAGGGACAGTAAAAATAGAGTTTGCTGATCTCAATCCTTTTAAAGGAGTTGAGTCCTACTATTCCGATGCCATGTTGTACACCCAAGACAACATGAAGGAGGTATCAGGCAGGACGGAGGAGGAATCCCACTGGGAGCCAGGAGAATCTTCTGCTGAGCAACCTCTGTCAATCCAGGTAAAAGGACGGACTACCCGTCCAAAAGTCATAGAACCCATGGCTATCCACTTGAACAAAACCAAATCGGGAGTAGGAAGTGATCCCCTAGTGATCACTCTGAACCAGAAGCCTCCATTGGTCATCAACCTTAGACGTAGTGCGCAGCCGACTGATGTAAATAAAACCGGGAACGTAGTTTCTGACGATAATAAAGATTCTCTTTTCCAGTATACTGACGCTCAACTTCTAAATCAGGAATCCTCCCCTCATAACGATATAGATCCTATAGCACAAAAATTCTTTGAAGCTATAGACTCCTATCATCTGTATGTGTGGGAAGTAGCGTCAACATCTAATGTCATCACGACATATGGGCTACATGAAGATTCCATCTTTATTATTCTACCTACTCGCAATAATCAGCATCCAATAGTCTTCGGTCGCAGGCAGAACAGACCGGTTGTACAAGAAGATTCTCATAAGTCTGATGCTGGGAAAATACAGGTTCACAGATATAGCCCACAGGCTTTGAATATTATGCAAAGCATAGGTTATGACTTGAAGTCAGAGCCAGGCCTCAACTATGGGAAAGGCAGGCGAATATCGTTGCATGGTGGTCCCTACTGTCAACGAACTCACTTCGGGTTAGGGTATACCGCATCTTTTACAACTTATGAGTCAAGTAAGGATACCTTTTCCTCTTTTCAGGATGGTTCGTCGTCCTCTGACTCATATGATGTACTCGAACGAGTATTATCAGTAAATACGGTATTGACAGATTCTTTCGAAGTAGAGGAATAAGAATCTGAACCGTTTAAAAAATGACTCCTGGGCACAGCAAATGGATACACAATGGGAACTCCGGTTCGAGCAGAGAGAACCACCCACTGAAGATGAAGTTATCCAAGTCGATGTTGGGGATGAATTTTTACCAAAGCCGATATTTATCAGTAAGTTGGGTATCGGAAATTAGGTAATTGTCTATACACTAGGTTATATATATATATATATATATATATATATATATATATATATATATATATATATATATATATATATATATATATATATATATATATATATATATATTAGTATATGGTAATATATATATATATATATAGTTAGTTAGCTAGCTAGTGTTAGTGAGGGGTAAGGCTTGAGTATCTCAATACCTTGAGATACTCAAGGTATTGAGCTTCGGGGCAAAAAGGAAAAAATGATCCAGCTGATAAAAGAATATATCGATGTCTTTGCGTGGAATTATAAGGATATGCTAGGTCTTGATACAAAAGTGGCTACCCATAAACTCAATATACTACCTAATTCAAAGCCTGTAAAGCAGCACCAATGCTGATTCTGCCCGGATATGATGGATGCCATTGAAGTTGAAGTCAAGAAACTGAGTCTGCGGGTTCGTCCGAGAAGAACAATATCCTGATTGGGTCGCCAATGTTGTCCCGGTCATGAAGAAAAGCGGGAAAGTTCGTATTTGTATCGACTTCCAAGATCTAAATGCAGCCTACCCCAAGGATGAGGTCCCTCTTCCCATCACAGACGTCATAATCGATAATACGTGCGGTTTTGAGCGCATGTCTTTCATGGACGGATTTTCAGGATATAATCAGATTAAGATGAATCATGAAGATGAGAATCATACTGCCTTTCGTACGCCACTGGGGGTATATTGCTATACAGTCATGCCTTTTGGGTTGAAGAATGCCGGAGCTATATATCAGCGAGCTATGAGTAACATATTCCATGAGCATCTACGTAAAATGGTGGAATGTTACGTAGACAATATCGCTGTCAAAAGCTGCCTCAAGGATAATCACATCCAAGACTTGAAGACGGTGTTCGAGTTGATACGCCAACATCAACTCAAAATAAACCCTATGAAGTCCTTCCTCGGTGTATCCAGTGGCAAATTCCTGGGATTTATCATTACCGCTAAAGGCATTCAAGTTGATCCTGATAAAGTAAGGGCTATCCTGAAAATGCGACTACCCCGTAATCTGAAAGAACTCAGGGGATTTTAAGGTCATCTAGCTTATATCAGGAGATTCATATCCAACATCTCTGGGAGTTGTCAACCTTTTTCTCGCCTGATGAAGAAAGGTGTGTCATTCGTTTGGGACAAAGCCTATTAGCTAGCGTTTAATGACATCAAACGCTATCTCACTAATCCTCCAGTTTTGGTGCCTTCCGTCATAGGAAGACTATTTTTGCTGTATGTTCGAGCAATGGATCATTCTTTAGGGGCTTTCCTCGTACAGAAGAATAATGAGGGTCATGAACAGGCTATCTACTATCTAAGCAGGATGATGGTCGGAGCTGAACACCGGTACAATCTAGTGGAAAAAGAATGCTTGGCCCTAATGTTCGCCATTCAGAAGATGCGATATTACGTCACAGGCCAAACCATTCATATCATCTCCAGAATCAATCATCTTCGGGTATTGATGAATAAGTCAAGTATTCTTAATTCCCAACTCACGACTTGGGCGATATTATTAACACCATATGATATGGTGTACGTCCCTCAGAAGTTCATGAAAGGTCATGCCATGGCTGATTTCTTAGCTGCTCATCCAATTCCGAAAACCTCCAAATTATATGAGGACATTCCCGACGAAGTTACAGAATATAATTTCATAATGGAAGGTGATACATGGCAGCTATTCTTCGATGGCGCCTCCAGGACTGGTCCCAAGGGAAACGTGGTTTCAAAAGTAGGAATTATTATGGTGACTCCTGATAAACTCGTCATTTATCGAGCATATTCTCTTAGCGAACCCTGCTCTAATAATGTGATAGAGTATAATGTTCTACTAATCGGGCTTTAAGTCGCTAAAGAATTGGATATTGAATATCTGGAAGCTTTCGGTGATTCCCAGCTGATCGTCAATCAGGTCAAAGGAATATATGAAGTCCGCAATCTAGACCTCATTCCTTATCACCAAGCAACGATCGAGATAGCCATGTCTTTCAAAGGATTCTTCTTAGAGCATGTGCTTCGATCTCAAATTTTGGAAGCTGATGCTCTAGCCAGTCTAGCTGCAGATCTAGCTATTCCTATAAGAAGGCAGAATTCGGTAATCCTTCTTAACAGAGATTTATTCTGTATGAAAAATAATTTTCATATAGAACGCAGCTACGCTGTAAACACAGTTCCTCCTAAGAGAGACTGGAGAAGTCCCTTTATAGACTTCGTGTTATATAAAATCTTATCAAACGATCCTAAAGAAGCAGTATCCATCAAAAGATGATCACTACGTTTCTATTTGGATGCTTCTTCACAAAGTCTGTATCGCCAAATATACGACAAACTATTGTTACGATGTCTCTCCGATGATGATGCAAAGCGGATTATCCGAGAAGCTCATGACGGAGTATGTGGAGCACATCAACCCGGTCCTAAGTTACAGGATTGTATCAGGAGGATAAGCTACTACTGGCCTACTATGATTGCAGATGCCATAAAATACGCAAGATAATGTAAAGCCTGTCAGGTTCATACAGACTTCATACATCAGCCCTCTGAGTATTTAAATCCTACCATTGCATCATGGCCCTTTGAAGCATGGGATATGGATATCATTGGTCCGATTCACCCATCGTCTTCTAGAGAACATCGGTTCATATTGGTTATCATCGGTTATTTCTCTAAATGGGCGAAGGCGATCCCTCTTGCTGAGGTAAAGACATCCAACGTGATCAGCTTTATCAAGCACCATGTAATTTATCGCTTTGGGATACCCTGAAGGATAATTTATGATAATGGCCCTCAATTTATCAGCCAAGCATTTCACCAATTTTGCGATAAGAATCGAATACAAAATATAGTCTCTACGGCATATAATCCTGCTGCTAATGGTTTGGCAGAAGCCTTCAACAAAACCATTATCAAACTCTTAAAGAAGTTTGTCTCTTCGAACAAAAGAGATTGGAACGAGAAGCTGGGAGAATGCCTCTGGGCATACCGCACAACGGTACGAACACCAACGGGTTGTACCCCATTCTCATTAGTCTATGGGTATGAAGCTGTTCTCCCCATTAAAATCTAAATTCCATCACTCAGAATAGCAGTAGCTAATGAGTTGACTCAGGAAAATAATGATCACTTAAGGCTTCAAGAGCTAGAAGGATTAGATGAGAAATGCCTTCAAGCTCAGCAGCGCATTGCGTTCTACCAGGCACGCATTTCTAAAGCTTTTAATCAAAAAGTAAAGAAAAGAGTGTTCAAAGTTGGTGAGCTAGTTTTAGCTGTGAAGAAGCCAATGATCATTACGCACAAAAGTAAGGGTAAATTCCAGCCCAAATGGGAAGGCCCTTATGTGATTGAAATAATATTTTCAAATGGCGCTTACAAATTAGCCAAGCCTAATAGAGATCTGATAATGGCTCCTATCAATGGCAAATTCCTGAAGAAGTACTACGCTTAATCTCCCTTGCTTAAACGGAGTATGGTAAAGATCTCATTCTGATGATACTACGTACAAAGACTGGTTGGATCATATTCTATCATGTTTCTATGATCTTTGAATAGATATGTTTAACTAATTTGGAACTTCAAAACCTATCACGTCCATATTACCTCTGATAGTGTTTTGTATACAAATTTAGTTGGATCATATTCTATCATATCAATATAACCTCTGAATAGATATATCCAGCTAAAACTTACCGAAAGTATATTACGTCCATATTACCTCTGATATCACTTCCATCCTAGCCTATTATTTATATTCTAAAATGATGGGTCCACAAAGTCAGAAGAAGCCTCTTTATTATCTCCGGGAAAAGCAAATTACAAAAGAAGCAAAAAGGTACATCATTGGGGAGGAGCAGTTAAATCATGAATCTGTTGCGCCAAAGCAGCCATTCTCTCATTCCTGGAGTTCAATATGTTAGCGCGAGCCCGTTCCAGTCGTGCCTCGTCATCGCTCAAGCGAGATAGTTTTGACCGAGCATCAACAAAACTGGCGCAGATGACACCCGCATGTGCCAAGTTTCGCTGAGCTGTATCCGCTTGGCCCTTCAGCACATCACAAACTATTGACGTCTTGAGAGCCCGCTTCCTTGCCTGAGCAAGTTTAGCTTCCAATTCTCGGACCCTCGCTTCATTTCCCTCACATTCAGTCTGGCACTTAGCTAGCTGGGGAATGACCTCCACTAAGACAGCCTGCTCTTCATCTATCTCTTGCTGCTGTTCCTGGATGGATTTGTTTAGAGATTCCATCTGCTCAGCAAGTTTCGCAGTCAAGGAGTCATACTCAGCCTAAACCAGATCTTCAATGCTGCTTCGAGATAGTTGCAAATATTCGTTAATGGGCTATTCTAAACCATTAACTATTTGCTCTAGCGCATCAGCTCTTTCAGCATCGTTAAAATTTCTAATCGGCGTTATTGTAAGCTGGGAGGACGTCTGCAGGGTATCAAAGCCAAGGTTCTTCTCCAGCACCATGGATATCAAATCCTTCAAGGTGAGGTAGAATATGCTTGTGTATTGTTCAACTAGCGTGGCAAAGATCAGATATACGCTGGGAGTGGCTGCAATACCAGTAAATCTCCTTTTGGGGATGATCGCAGAGGATGTCGCCACAGTCGTCGCTTCTACAGATGACGCAACAAAAGGGACACCAGCAACGGTTGAAATTGCTGGCGTACTCAACAAAGGAGGCACAGTTGAGATGATGGGCTCATCCTCCTCTGATGATATCTAAACTACTGTTGGTGAGACGATACCCAAAAATATTGCGGATGAAGGATCGGCAGCTTCAAAGTATGCTTCTTCGACATTAAGCACTGTTGTTTCATCAGTCGGATCCGCAACAAAGTCAGAGGTTGCGCCAACTCTGCCCTCCCCAGAGATGTCTTCGCCTGAAAAGAAGAAGAGAGAAAGTTAGTATCAATTTGATGTTAATTTTCCTAAAAGAAGCGTAAAGACAACATTTACCCATGGCCGATGGCATGTATGTTGCGTCTGCAGCCTGTACAGCTAAATCATTTCTTAATGATGCTACGCAAGCTGTCATACCTGGAGAAGAGGGTGCACCAACTGACACTTGCGGGTAGTCATCCCAGTCGTCACCCAGATCCACTCGAGGTTCATCGGGTAGAATCTCGCTGGAAATACTTACAAACGAAGGAGGGATTATTCCCATTATTTGTCTGGATAAAGGTATTCTTAATATGCTCGGTCTTGAAGGCAATCTCGAAGCACTACCAGTATCAGCAGCAACCGCGGGCAAAGAATCTCCAGCGCTTTCAGCTGGAACTGTGGAGGTTCCCTCTCTAAAAGGTGAAGAACATCTGATCAAAGAATCATCCCCAACTGGGGAAACAATAGACTCACTCCTAGAGGCCCCCTTTGTGGAGGCCCTTTTGGGACCTCTGACAGTCTTTTTCTTGCGGGGGGGAGGCTCTTTCGTAGTGGAAGCCTTCCGCTTATTGGAGATAACGAGAGGCTCTACTGGCGGAGCTATTACGCCTCTCGGTATTATTAACAAAAACTTGTCTGCACCAGAAGGGTCTTCACCTTCTTCAGATAAAACAGACGGTATTTCCTCCTTGCCAGTGGACCTATGGGAGGGCATCCTGAAGCTTCCATGCACATTAAAATCGTAATGGAAGGTATTGATTGACGCATAAAACTGCCCGTACGAGTAAAGAATGCGCAACTCCATGGAGAGAGAAGTCGTGGGCACAGCAAAAGTTGTACCAATACAACCCGTGATAAAGTACCTCCATCCTCTGGCCCCATTAATAAGTCCGCCTTTGGACTTGAAGCTAGTTATGGGGTTCCCCACATGCAACTGGTCATACCCAAATTGCCTAACGAATCGGCTGGGCAGATAAGGCTCCAAGTAGCACTGGTCCTCACTTCTGTACAGCAAATGGGAAGGTCTAATGCAGACCAACCAGTAAAAGGCTTCGAGAGAAAGAATGGTCCTCCCATGGCCTACATCCTAAAGTTTCGTCCCCTGTTGATTGATATGTACGGGGGGGACGATACAGAAGAGCTTCCAGCCTTGGGCAAAATTCAATGCTCGCCGGCAACCTATGACGCTAGCCACGTTCCAAAGGAAATTCTTGTAATTTAACAAGAAGTTATTTTCTGAACCGCTGGCAGGCCCAGGAGCTATCACTCTGGTATTGTGAAGGATTAACCATCCTATCAGATATAGGAACGGTAATTCCACTCTGGGAAATCCTTTACGCCGTGTATCATCTGCAAGCAGCCCATCAGTAAGGGCCCTCAGGCTAGCTTGTATTGTGCACACCATGGCAGGAAGCAGGCCTAATCTCGCGCCAAACACCAAATGTACTGCGGGCCATATGATGTTGCGATGGATGTGATCCGCAGACGCAATGCCAGGCACTACCCATCGGCATAACCAGACAGAGAGGAAGCCAGCCAGTTGAGCTTCCCTTGACAGAGGCTTGCGACAATGTCTCATATAACTGAAGGCTTTAATGCCTGCAGGATAACCCCCTTATCTCCTCATCGAGAATATAATATGATGCCCCTGCATCTTCGATAAGATTATCGACAGTGTCGGCATTAAGCATGTTCAGGAGGTTCAAGGCCTTATATCTGCTATCTATAACCTTGTCCGGCTTAGCATTTCTGGCCTGGTAGAAGAAGAAGTAGGAGGCCCACTTGTTGATATGAGCCAAATCAGAGGGCTCCTTGTAAAAGGTGGTACAGGCAAAATAGTGGCACATCAGCTCCTGGTACACCGCCACTGCCCGAGGGTTTGTATCCCTCAGCTCCCTGTTTGTGGGAACGTACTCTTCATAAGGACTGTCTCCCATTGGCAGCTTTGAAATCTCTGCCATCTCATGGAGGGCTAAGCCCAACTCACCTAGCGGAGTGGCGAAAGTCCCAGTGAGCGAATTGTATCGCTCCATCAAAGCCAAAAACAAGTTGGGGTTGACAGGCAGCCCAACACTGGTGGCACTCACAGCCGCAAACAAACCGATGCTCTCCTGTTCCGTCTGGAAGTGCTTCAGGGCCCAGGCAGTTAAACTGGCCCATCGAAGATTCTTGGGGCTAAGCCATCCACTGGTCCGAGGGTTAACCTTAGGGTACACTCCTCCCTGCCCCATAAAGTCATTGCAAAAAATCGATATTTGAACCGGCTGGATCAGTAAAGTATCCTCACTCGGGACACTGCCCGGCAGTAATCCCCTAAAAGGCATAACAGGGCCTGAAGGTCTGCTCATATAGGCCCCTCGGTTCAATCCTTGGTTGTATAAAATCTTTCCTGGCCGCCCATGAAGATCTGTAGCAAGAGTCCACATCATCTTCCTAGGATGTGTGGAATGGAAGAAGGCCGAGATAGGGTAATCTTTGGGCATTCTGGGCAAATACATGACCGTGCTCTCAGCAGTAAAAACCCAATCCTCCTTCTTGGGCTTAGTCTGGGACTGTTTGTAGATGACATCCCCGAATAAGAAACCTGGTTTCTTATATTCAGTCCCATCTATGTATGTTAGGGGATCCCCACTGATCATGCTCAGCAGCATTCGTTCTCCTTGGAACGAGATCAGAGTTCCCCTTTCTTGAGGATAATTGGCTCCAGAGATGGGGAATGTCAAATGGGACAAGTCCTCCAGATAGTTTGAGTTTAGCATCCCAGCAGCAGAATCCATCACTTCAGCCAAAGGAGGGATCTGCAAGTCCACTGCAAAAATGCAAGAAAATAAATCAGTTTTACGTTAGACGCTGCACTCTTGCAGTTTACGCCAAAGACTAACAGTCTGAGCTTTTATGTCAGACTGCAAAAACTTGATTTTTACGCTAGAATCTATTTTTCGGTGCGTAAAAATCAAGGTTGGCAGTATACGCCAAAATCTAACAGTCTGAGCTTTTTACGCCAGACTGCCAAAATTTGAGTTTTTTTCCGCCAAAATTTACATCCAGTGCATAAAACTCAAAGTTTGTAGTATACGCCAAATTTTGACAGTTTGATTTTTTATGCCAGACTGCAAAAAGATAGAGTTTTTACGCTGACACATTAGAAATATGGGCATATTTTTTGGCATACACGTACAACGTGTACGGAGGGTTCTCTGTTTCTTCTCGAAATCTTTACCTGTAATGGCCGAAGAACAGCTCGATGGTGGAGCACTGCGTTCAGATCGAGGCTCGCTCAGCCTAATGGGGTTTGCTCGTGCTTGAGCAGTGGAGCGAGATAAGGAAGCGACCTTCTTCCCCTTAACAATAGAAGCCTGTTTAGGTGCCATGGCGAATCTGAGTTCTCAGAGAAGAGACGAAGAAGAAGTGTTTTCGAAAAGCAAGGGTTTTGCGAAGACAGAAAAAAGTTTTCTCTTTCAAGACCTTGGGCTATTTATAGAGTTCGGATAACTCTTTAAATCTCTAACCAAATCCGATATTTAATAGTCGGTTATGATTTGGGACTACGTCAGCCTATCATTTTGAAAAAAGGAAGACGGACAATCATACTGCGTAGGGGATCCAAATTTTACGCGCAGAGCTATAGATCTATAATTTTATGCTCAGGAGCTTTTACGCTCAGAGGCTACAAATCTATGGTTTTATGCTCAGAAGCTTTTACGCTCAGAGGCCACAAATCTATGGTTTTACGCGCAGAGCTATAGATCTATGATTTTACGCTCATGAGCTTTTACGCTCAGAGGCTACAAATCTATGGTTTTACGCTCAGAGGCTACAAATCTATGATTTTACGCTCAGGAGATTTTACGCTCAGAGGCTACAAATCTATAGTTTTATGCACAAAAGCTACAAATCTATGGTTTTATGCTCATGAGCTTTTACGCTCAGAGGCTACAAATCTATAGTTTTTTACTCAGAGGCTACAAATCTATGGTTTTACGCATAGAAGCTACAAATCTATGGTTCTACGCTCAGAAGCTTTTACGCTCAGAGGCTACAAATCTACGATTTTACGCAGGACAGAATGTGTGTATATCTCGACAAATTGGGTCTTACACTCGATAAGGCCAAGGGTTTACACAGAAAAGGCTCATTTTTGGCTACAAAACATTCCAAGTGCCTGAAACACATAGATGTCAGCATTGAAGATGACTCTTCTTCTTGGGCCATTGGAAGTTTATTCGAAGTCTAGCCAGAATCCTTTACAAAAGTTCAAGTATGGCCTGTTTGGCAGGCATTTCTCACCCTATTTTAAGGGATTTTTGGGAAAACCATTCTTGAAGATGATAGCCTGAACAGAAAATCTTCGTATCAGAGAAGTGATAGTTCAGAAGTTTTATGCGACTCCTCGTCCAAAAAAATAGCATGACAGTTAGACCTTCAAGAAAACTTAATGCTAAGGAGCTTTTTACGCATCTTTCGTTACGCGTAAAAGTCAGGACGTGATCAGATAAACATTTATCAAAGTCAGCATAAAATTATTCAGACGTGCCAAAGCTGCACATTATCAGACTTCCTCACAGCAAATATGGCAAATCAGCTATGCATAGAAGAAGACAAGTTTATTAATCATGATTACATAAGATGAAAATCTAGTCTACAAAGGATTTTTCATTTTCATGGTTACATATGATGGAAATCCTTTTTTTACAAAGGGTTTCTCATTTTTATTTAAGATCACACCGGGAATCTGTTGTGCCAGGTTCTCATATTGGTGTAGATCTTTTTCTGCTTCTTCTATGGCACTTCTGTCACGACCCGCACCCGGTTTAGGGGCACGAGTGCGTGGGTACGTCCAGCCTACGCCGCAGCATCGGCGGTAGAACGCTGTCTAGGTATTGATACTATCTAACTAATGTCACGCAAATATCCAATCTCTATTAGGAGGCACGGATGACACAAATAAATGAACATATACTCAATCACAGGCTAACAGCACGATAAGATTTCGAATAAAAACTAAAATTAAACACAACACAAGTCCACAAGAATAACTTAACAATATCCAAAAATCATCAAAATGCCGGAGACAAATCCGGTACCAAAAAGTCTACTAAAAGAACTAACAAGAAATAATAACTCCGACTAGACTTTCCAGAATCACAGCTAACTACCAAGTCTGCAGCTACTCACCATAGTCCATAAAGTGTCGGACAGCGGTCCTCTAAGGCATAGTCTGGAAAAATGTTTCCAGTCAGGAAGGAGCAAAGCACATTCTCAAATAACAGTTCCATTAATTGATAATGTCTATAATACAATAAAACATGTCATGCTAGCTACTGAGAAGACAGTGAAGTAATGTAATGACAGTTTAAGAGAGACAGGCAATAGCAATATGATACAGTCAGTGCATGTATAAAATGAAAGAACAAGGAACAGTATCATATACGGGTGATGTAGTATATGAAAATATAGAGAACTGTAACTATTCTAAGTGTTTGAAATAGTAGTTTCGAAATGTGATCGGCTTGGGAACATGTACAGTAGCTACAGGGCCTGGCTAATCATGGGTGAAGAGCATGATCAACACTTACAGTTTTTATACTACAAATAAGAGGTTATGATCACATTTCTTACTAACTACTTCCCCGCCCCAACTAGTACTGTGGATCCAACCATGACACGTCACGATACACGAGCAAGTCAAGTCTATCATGTACAGTGTCTAAATATACATGTCGTGTACAATGTCAATACGATAATAATGGTAACATCTCATGACTGTAAATCCAAGCTATACGAGTCCGTGTAGCACAGTGACAAAGATTCAGATGTAATATTTCATGATTTTTGAACTTATAGAATTTATCAAGAATTGGAAATTATCAGAGAATGTACTTGCCTTGGTCCTTAGCTGGTATTTATGGTGTCCTGTTCCAGAGTATCCCCTGGTAAAACCAACAGTCCTAAAAACATATCACAATAACAACACTTGTATCAGATGCTATCCTAACACACAGAAGAAATATACTGGCCTCAGGGCTATGCCAGGCAGGGCACTAGTCAACTAAGGTCATCTAGTAGGACTACGTATTTAAATAACAACTTATTAATTAATTACACATAATATCCCTCAATACAATTATAGATATACGTATAAATATATATACTTTAAAATAAATGATTCTTGTATGTATCTATAAACGTAATAATTTATACTTACAATATTTTATACATGCACCAAATTTAAATACATTTACAATATATATATATAATACCTTTTTAAAATTACATTTTAGTTTATACTAGTGTATACTCATATATATGCCAAAAGTACATTAATTAAATATAAATACTTTACCTTTTATATACAAATTACATGAAATATATATACTAATTATTTATACAAATAAATAAAATAATTACTATACGTATTTATACTTTAAATACATACATTATATATACTATACATATACAATTTAATATATACTTACACATATATATACACTAATTATTATATATACAATTTAAATATATACTTATACAAATATATATACAATTTAAATAAAATACATATACTAATTTATCAATTTAATTAAATATATAAATACTTTATATTAATTAATATACAAATTTAATTAAAAACATATACTAATTTCATACTAATTTAAATATATATAAACAAACATTTATATATACATTAGATATATATATATATACCATACTAATATATATTAAACATTAATTTAATTTCATAGTTACATATACATGCAAATGTAACCATCTACTTATACAAAATATATTAAATTATATATACACATTTTATTATATACGTTTAACATATAGATATTAAGAAACATTTATACAAAATGTTTGTATATATATACCAATATAATTAACAAATATATACTAAGTATATAGATATATATATATATATATATTGATTTAAATGTATACATATACGTATACTCTTAATTATATACAATACATTTATATACACTAATTATATACATATATATAATACACTATACATATATTATACCAAAATAATATTGATACACATTAATTAATATATATATACAATACTTATACATACACTTTAATTAAATATATACATATATTAATTTTACACATACCGGTACCTACACATTGATTTAATATATACAAATACATATATATTAGTATATACTTGAACGTATATACGTATATATATATAAATATATACATCCATATATATATATATATATATATATATATATATATATATAACTAAAGAAGAAAGAGGGAGAGAGGCTTACTGTGATCGGCTTGTCTTGGCCGCCGGACCGGAGCAAGGGGTTGGCCGGACGCTCGGGGAAGAGCAGCAGCGAGCGGAGGAGTCTTCAGGGAGGAGGAGCAGCCAGGGGTCGGTGTGCGCAGATGGGAAGAGCGGGGCCGCCGGGGGTCGAGCTCGGCTCGGGGGAGTGGCTGATGGCCGACCGAGCGCCGGGGGTCGAGCTCGGCTCGTGAAGCCGCCGGAGTGGGCAGGGTCCGCCGAAGGGGGATGCTCGGGAGGGGAGCAGTCGGCTGAACGCCGGAGAGGGATGTCGGCCGGCCGTACACAGCAGGGTGGCTGTGGGGGACTCGGCCGCCGGGCTGAACCGTAGGTAGGAGGTGGGGGTGATTATTGGTGGAGATGGAGGTGGGAGTAGCCGGAGATCCGCCGAGGAGGAGCAGCGGGCTGCTGCCAGCGGTTCGGAGGGCCGCCGGACTCGATGGGGGAGCCGGACACAGTAGAGATGAACAGGAACTGGGGGGAATGAACAGTATTCCCCCCTCTCTATAGAATTCAAATTTAAAAGAAAACAAGGAAGAAGAAGAGAGAAGAAAGGAAAAGAAGAAGAAGGGAAGAAGGAGAAGAAAGAAAAAGAGAAGAAGAAGAAAGTTTCCAACGTAGGAGAGAGGGAGGAGGCTTGAGGAATTTTTGGAGGCTAGTGAGGTGGGGGATTCTAGGTTTCTAGGGATTAGGGTTGAGGTAGACATGTTATTAAATAGGAGAGAGGGTGTTATGATGGAGGGTGAGGATGCACTCAATTAATTGAGTGGTCCAGATTGAACATGAGGAATTTATTCATGGGAATGAGGGTGAGATTAATTAATTAAAAATAATATAATATTAAATATTGTAAAAAAATTTGAAAATTCTCCTGTTTTCAGAATGTGGTAGTGACAACTTCATCGACTTCTGCGGCCGATGAACAAGAAAATAATTAATGGCGGAAGGATACAAAACTGGGCCTGCACTATTCAAGCCCACCCTCCATACGCCATGGCAGACACGCCCTAGAATTGTGTTAGGGATTCAGACCCAACACAATACTGGAAGACAGGGCCAAACTGCCTACCTTCGTCCAGCGCCATAATGGGAGAAAATATAGCTAGCAAGCTGTGTGGTCTAATGCGACCCTTCCTCTCTCCTGGACGAAGCGCCATATAAAATTGCTGATCATCCCGAGCAAAAAAAGCTATGATATCCTTCCATGATCTACCGTTATAGAGGACATTTGCTCGAAGATGCCTCTTTTTATGGCTCCTTACATGCTGGAGAACATGATCTTCTTCTTCCTCAGGTCAGCCCAATGGATCTCGGCAACCATCTCTTTTGGTGAAGGAAGTATGGAAAAACAGGTTCACTCACTTGCCTTTATATAGGCAGAAGAGAAGAAACCTAATCCCAACAAATTCCTAAAATTTGCCGAGAAATCAGCCTTGCAGAACAAGTCAAATTTGACCGTTTCATGCTTCATTCAAAGTATTCCAAATTACGAGAAATTTGAAAACTTTGAAGGGGGTCTTGTAGAAGCATAAAAAATAGGCTGGGAAATTATACGCATAAAACCCCCAACATGCATGAAGTCCACGTAAAATGGTGCCCCAGTGCTGTATGGCATAAAATATGACTTCAGAACCATTGGCTTACAACAGAGCTTCAACGTTGTTCAGCGTAAAACAGAGCTCCAAAATAACCCGCATAAAGCAGTACTTCCAGACTGCTTTGGCGTAAAAAGGTTGCTACATTGCCACTTCGGCGTAAAATATGTCTGATGTTAATGTAGCATGAAGTTGTACGAGGAACTCTTCGTATTCCTCGAATGAACCTGTCAGACAAAATAGTGAACCTGACTCCTGACAAAGAGTACTGCACGATGATCGAGAGGACGGCTGTAATGATGATTCTGTACAGAGGCCCAGGCTGTCGTTTAGTGACATAATCCTGGATATAAGACATCTTTTACGCACTCAAGGAATATGCTGCCTATTTTATACAGGCAAAAATAAGCCTTTACGCTCAATATAAGACAAAATTAGACGCCACGTCAAAAGCTGCTCTTCGTACAGAACTCGAGGCACATCTCTGCAGTTAATGCGCGAGATGAGGGCAGATCTCTGTATTTAATGCACGAGATTTGGTTCTACTTTTAATGACTGGAAGAGCTAAAATTATGGCTAATACGCTCACGTCACCTTCCTGGCATTTTACGCCAACCAGGCTATTTTCAACTATAGGAGCACGCCGTATGCTATCTCCTCGAAATACGCCAATCAGGCTATTTTTAGCTATAGGAGTATGACGTATGCTATCTCCTCTAAATACGCCAATTTAGGCTATATTTGCAAAGGTATGTGATAAAGCTATTTGGCCCAGAATACGCTCAAAATATCAGTCAGGGAGGATAATTGGCTAGTTTACGTTGGTTACCTACCCATGCAACATCGAGCTTTACACAGAACTTGGCTTTTATGCCAACAAGATAGCTATTTGGCTTTTACGCCAATAAGACAGCTGTTTGGCTTTTACGCCAATAAGACAACTATTTGGCTTTTACACCAACAAGACAGCTATTTGGCTTTTATGCCAACGAGACAGTTATTTGGCTTTTATGCCAACCATCTCTACGCGAGGGGCAGTTACCTACGTGGCTTGCATGCCGTGATCTTCGATGAGCGATTATATGTGTTACCTCATAATAGGACATGCGTCACACGTAGATTTAGGAGATCATTCATACGTGAGTAGCAGTTATTATAACCGCCGCATAAAAGGTGCAACTATCTCCGCTGTTTGGTTTCTACGTTGACAGGTCAGTTACTGTGACCGAGCTCTATAAATAGAGACTTCCGGCCACAGGAGAAAAAGGTCGAAAGGAGGGTGGAGAAAACAGAGGTCAAGGTCAAGATCAGAGAGAGAGCACGTACAGAGAGTATTGATTGGCAACGAGAGTTCAATCCCTCCTGCAATCTTTGAAGCTTCTTCTCCTTCTTCTACAACACTTCTTCGTCATCGTGTGGTCCAAGGGACAAAGTAATCGATCGCAGATCAGACTCCTATAGCAATATTTTTCCAGAATCATTTTTTGTACTTAACATCCTCGTATAGGATTAATCGTACTTCTTTTTTCTTGTTTGTAAACAAAGAAAGGGTTTCGTATAAACCTGTTTTCAATTTCTTTCGTTTATCATCAAACAGCCCCCTCTCACTGACCGCTGGACCCCGCTGTCTAGGCCGCGTTGGCTAACACACGGGCTAGGCTGGCTTCTGACTGGGCAGGTTAGATTTTATTAGGGTTTTCTTTTTCTGTAAATTACTTTTTAATTCAGTTTTGCATAATTAACTCAAAATAAATGCTAAAATAATCAAAAAATTTCCAAAAAATTCTAGAAAATATACTTGATTATTTAGAACCTAAAATAAAAGTTTGAAATATTTTTAATTATGTTTGACCCTAAAATAAATTCTTGAAAGTCCTAAATAATTAATGTTACTAGTTTTTAATGAACCAAAAATTATCGAAAAATTCCAATAGCCCCAAATTAGCCTAATTACAACATTTAAGTTAGAATTTTAGGATATGGAGGTTACAAGCCTAATCTGTAATACTCTGCCGTATACTCATCTACTGTCATACCTTCCTGAACGAGGTACTAAAACTGGCTCTCTAGAGATGTCAAAGCCATATCTGGAAAGAACTTTTTTTTGAAGAGCTCCTTAAAATATTTCCAAGTAATCCCGGTGCTGAGATCCTGGGGTCCGTCCTGAACCAAGTCAGTGTAATGTCAAACATCATGCTTCCTGTGGCCTCTACTGCAACCTCTCTGGAATCTGCGCCAGCCAAAGGTTTATCTCAATATCTTCTATCCAATCATCAGCATAAATAATCCCCTCAATGCTTTTAAAGTATTTCGGCCCCATCCTCTTGAAGTCTATGATTGTCCCCAGCCTGGCTGCTGTGGGGTAAAGTAATATGGTGCCGTCTGTGGCTGGAGTCTACTGCGAGAGCAATCTGGTGAGCATTCTTAATGCCCTGTCTCATAACCTCCGATTGGCATTGTTGTACCTCCATCATCTGTTGAAAGAGTGCAAATATTTGTGTCTGATCGACTGCGGGTGGTGGGGGTGAAAGATACCCTGAAACTGTCGGCGCTATCCTTTGTACCGGAGGTGGAGCACCCCTGAAAGCTGCTGCAGAAATTCCCACATGGATCAATGAAATAGACCTCTGAAATGTACCTGCTGGAACAGTGTCCGCTGGTGCTGCCCTTAGAGGCAACAAAGTGACCGACCTCGCTGATATTGCACCTGAGCACTGGGAACGCATCTTCAGCGGTATCCTGAAGATATATTGAAACAAGAAATCAATATTGAGTATGATATGATATCATCAAAGAAGGATGAAATTATTCAAAGTAAAGCAAATATTTAATAGATAAGGATAACAAAACAGATATTTGAAATTATTTCCTAGTTGTGATTGAGTAAACTCTCAGCCTATATCTTATATCCTAAAACAGGCTTGTAGCAGTACTCTAGGTGAGCACCACTACGATATCACTCTAAATGCGGCTCTTTGACCTGCATAAGCCACCATTAAAAATGTGTCATAACCCTCACCCGAAATAAGGGCACAAGTAGTGAGCAACGCCCAACCTATGCCACAGCATCGACGGTAGAACATTGTCTGGGTCAACCATACTATCTATACATCTTATACAATATATATATTATACATGTCAATGTCATCTCAACTCCCAATGGAGGAATAATATGGTAGATGATAATGATAAACAATACTCAATCACATAGTAAACAAAGAAAGATAAAGCACGATATGGAATAATGAAGAAAAAGAGTCACAGTACATCCACAAGTCCGACATAATATAAATACATGCCAATATCCTCAATAAAACCTAATACAAGTCTAAACAAATCATCTAAACCTCCTCAGCCTCTGGTACTAGGTCCTCCTACTCTAAAAGAGTATCCTCTAAAGGTATGCCATCATGTGGCTTATAGTAGATAGAACACTAGTCCACAAGCCAATCATCTAAAAAATATTTTTAGTCAGGATTGGAGCGAAGTACATACCTCTGAAAGCAGTCCCAAATACATAATCGAGCATATATAATAGATAATAAAAAAGAATACAAGATAACTAAATATCAAAATATAATGAACTAGAGTGAACAAGTAATGTACTTAAATAAAGAACATGCAATAGAATAACTATAATAAAATAAAATAGATACAACTAGCTAATGTGCCATAGAATACAAGTTCATTATGTGATCGGTTTGGGTTAAACACGAATATAATATAGTAACTCGATTACACGTGTGATATGTGATCGACATGTACACGAATATACTTGGACTTGATCACATAACCAACTTCTACTCTCCCATTTCCAACCAATACTAATGGATCCAATCATGACACATTACGAACACGAATATGGGTATACTTGATATGAGCAGTGTGTGAACATGAAGTACACTAAAATCAATACCCGATACACATGATAAAATACATATAAAGGAGTACCCGCTAAATACTGTAAGGGATAACATCTCCTGACAGATCTATATAATACCAGTCCGTAAAACCACTGTGTCGGAATTAAGTATACAGTTCTAGAACGTATGATATATACACTATCATAAAATAAAAACTAACAGAGAAATATACTCGCCTCTGGTCCTGAGCAAAAAGTGTATCCCAATGCCCGAGTTGGTGTCACATAATCCTATTTAGAAAATACCATATTAAATGGTGTAATGAGTAATAATAAGTAAAAGAATGCACTAAAATAATTTTTAGGTCAATACTAGGTCACACTAGCCAAACTAGGCCAAACTAGATCAACACTAAGTTAATTGGTCTATGTTGGTTACTAACTAGCTAATACTAGCTTATTATAGCTACACTAGGTATTAACATTGGGTATGGATAATACCTTAGCTAATACTAACCCTAACTAGTGCTAACAGATATTCCTATATATACTACTAACGGATAACTTAATCCAACCCATTTGGTACTTAAAACCAGTGTTCAAACACTGAACTCACTACTCTATATAAATATACATGAGCATACACATACTTGTATCAGTCAATTTTCCCAAATGCCATAACACAATCACCCACCAATGACTAACCTACTGTTGTTGGGTACTTGTGTCACCCAAGCCCCTTGTCTTATTTGATGCACATGAGTACTGACTCTAAATGCTGTATCCAAATAGCTACTCAAGTCTGCAGCATCCCAACCAATCACTCCTACTGCAATACGCCTGTATATATAGCAATTAGGGTTAACATCTAACTGCCCTGAACAACATTCCCAAGTTACCTTGATTGCATATCATTGGCTTTTTCCCCTCTCTACTCTTGTTGTTATCTAGTGCAAGTTGCATAAACTGCAACTGTAGTTGATAGGTGCCCATTACCCATGTTTCCCCTAACTCTAGCTTTGTATCAATATCAACTGATACTACTCCCTCTCTCCACTGCAGTACATGTATCAGTGAAACTGATACATACCAGAGCCCAATACTGGATATATTTTCACCTGACTTAACACCCAATTAACTCGAGTCCCCTTCCCCAATAACACACAGCAACTCACTCCCAATTAATCGAGTTTCCCCTTAACACTAATATGTGATACACCAAGGTATCGCATAGTTGTTCTTACTGAGGCTATGATACACAAGGTATCACACTACAACTAAGGATATCAACACCAAACAATGGTTGCCTGGACACACCCTTCACTTTTTATTAATACTGAGCCCTCACTTAACTGTTGATGCTTGCAATATGTCAAACCCGACACCAACTTTACTTGACAACTAAGCTCCTCTCCTTGTCATCAATTTATGTTTAGTTTATATTTGAACTGCTACTGATACTGATCCAAAGTGCAGAGAAATTTCTCATTCATAACACACAGGTCCCAACTCGAATCCCCTCATCCATTCCCTTGTTGTGTATTCCTACTGATGCATTACTCAGGTCATTGCACCTTGGACACTGCAATGAGTCGAGCAGTGCACCCCAGTATAAATATTTCTCATAATACTCTCCACATACAGACACAAGATCCTGACAACCCTCTCTCTATTAACAGTTAACACCACCAAGCACTATAACACAGTATTCACTTGAGTGGTCACACTACTAATCATATAATCAAACACCACCTACACCAAGCACCAAACTCACCAATTCCTAATAACAATCAATTATATATATAAATAACATATATAAATAACAACTATTTAAAAATAAAAATTGAAGAGAATTTGCACAAATCAAC
The DNA here is from genome assembly GCA_036927795.1 of Iris macrosiphon. Lineage (NCBI taxonomy): Eukaryota > Viridiplantae > Streptophyta > Magnoliopsida > Asparagales > Iridaceae > Iris > Iris macrosiphon. Next base: position 123,649,065 of record JAYESA010000018.1, read on the forward strand.
CAAAATGAGCAATGTATCACATCGTATCGCAAATTACTATGATACGCCCTACTCGTTTTCAATTGTGGACACGTACCTAGTCCCATAATCCTGATCTAAGTCTAATTGGATCTAATTGGTCTCATGACACACACTTGGTGTGTCAACCTCGTAATTTTTCTAAAATTAATACAAAAACCTATGTAGAGACCACAATACTCAACCAAATTGTCTAGCACTTATTCCTATAGGTAGTCCTATGCCATAGGGTCATTCCTAATGGTCAAATATATGATTAAGAAGCTACAATGAAGGGTAAATTTAGGAATTACCAATTAGGAGATAGATTTCTAATAAAAATATAATTAAACACATTTCGGACACGATCTCTAGCTCCAAAGCTCCTCCTCCTTGTGCTCCTTGCTTCTCCAAGCTCCTAATCTCCAAGAGTGATGAATTTGAGAAGGAATAAGGTAAATTGAGTGAGAATTCAAAGGAGAAAATGATAGAAATTGGAGATCTAAATTCTAGATCTAAATAAATGCAAATGAGAGGAAAGAGAGAGAGAGAGAGAGAGAGAGAGAGATGAGTGCCCCCTCTAATAGTGGTTGGCCCCCTTCCCCAAGTCACTTACAAAGGTCCAAGTTACCCCTACATGGTAAATTATGAGAAATAATTAGGAAGGATAAATTTGGAAGTCTCTAACTAATTATAATTAAGCTAATTCTCCTTAATTAATTAGTGAGAAATGTATAATGGCTTGAGTCCAAGTTAGGCTCACTAATTGTCATGACAAGTCTAAATGGGCTTACAAGAAGTCTAACTATTATACTAGTCTCCTAACTAAAATAAATAATATAAGTCACAAATAATTTATAGCTCAATCATAATAATTAGTACAATCATCACACTAATATTTAATATTTATTCCTAAAATTATTTACCTATGATAATTTACCAAACTATCCCTAGTTGAAAAAGTGAAGCTGACACCTAGACAGCGTTCTACCGTCGATATTATGGCATAGGATGGACGTGCCCACGTACTCGTGCCCTCACACCGGGTACAGGTCGTGACACTCCTTACATGTTCCTGCATTATAGCTAACCTTACACCTCACGTATGGTTAGCATGACCTTATTACATACCTCATAGCTTACTATATATGATTGAGCCTGACCCTTCATGCATCATAGCTAATCTTTCATCTCACATATGGTTAGCCTGACCTTACATGTATCATAGCTAATCTTATATAGAAAGCCTGGTCAGATCCCAAGCCGATCGCATAACAAACTAATATTTTAAACACATAGCTAGTTATTTCTATTCTTTTATTCTAGCTTGTACTTGATGAGACTGATATTTACCTGCTTACTCACTACTTATTATTTTTCTATGATATAATATTTCTTCTCACCTGCTTCCTTATATTTCTAGTATACTATTCTATCATATATTATCATTACTCACTGTTTTATAGTCTTTATCAATTTAATTAGAACTGTTGTTGTTTGTGCTTCGCTCTAATTCTGACTAGATAATATTTTTCAGAGGACATAGAGGATTTTTTATCCTACCTTATATGGACCGGAAGTAGATGATGGTCATATCCAGGAGCCTCGGGAGGAGCCAGTCCCCAAAGAGGAGATACTAGTAGTGACTTAGCTAATTTAGCATTTTATTTTTGTACTGGATTTGTTTTCATTCTGGAGACTCGTGAATTATTTATATTTTGAGACTTATATTGGTGTGGAGATAGCTAGACTCTTAGACTCGTTGATGATATTTTGAGATATATATTTCTAAACCTCTCTTGATTCTTTTATATCATATCGTGCGTTTCACCTTCCTTATAGTTTTATTGTGCTTAAGTATTGTTATTGTCATTATATATTCATCTTTTTCTTCTTATGGAGTTGAGATTATCATTGACATGTAATGATATATTATTATGAGATGTTGATAGATAATATAGTTGACCTAAACAGCGTTCTATGTCGTTGTTACGGCGTAGGTTGGACGTTGCCACGTACTCGTGTCCAATTATACGGATGCAGGTCGTGACACGGATCACCAGTAGTCCTAGTTAGGATAGTTTATTTGTTTGTTTATGTATTAGCTCATGATCTTGGGTCCTTTATGTATTTATTTCATACATTTGTTGAGATAGTTGATTGTTCCAGACTATATATATCTCGGTCTTGAGACTCAGTACTAGTTGTGATGCTTCTTGGATATTTATTTCATACTTTATGTATCTTATTCTTTAAACTCGGCTTGTAATGCCAATGTGTCCTTTTTCTTAAAACTTTACTTTATTATTTATATTAAATGCATAAAAATTTATCGGTGTGGAATGTTCTACCGAAGGGTTCGATGAACCCATGGAATTCATTGTAAGGTTGCTCCGGATCTATTTACATAAACTACGATTTGATAAAATGCAGGTAGATTGTTTTGAAAACTATTTTATAATAAACTACATGATATTTTTTATATTTTTCAGATTAGTGATGTTTAGCGACGTTTAGAAATATACAGCGACGAAAATAATGCATCGCTAACATGTATAAGGACGTCGCTACTCTGTATCATCGACGTCGCTAGTGTGTCGCTAAACATCGCTAATTTGTTGGTATGTCAGCATTGTTGTAGTTAAATGTCGCTATATCCATCGCTACATTTTCGACGTTTAGCAACAAAGAAAGACGTCGCTAATATGGCGACATCATGTTGCTATACGTCGCTAAATGTAAAAATATTAGCGACTTGTGTACGTTGCTAAAACACATCGCTATAGCGACTAACAGCGACATTTTTGTCATCATCGACCATGGAATACATGATAATACTTTGACATCGCGAAAGACGTCGTTAATTAAGTTTGGCGACATAATTTTACTAATTAGCTACTTTTTTAGGCGTCGCTAATTTATTTTATTTTGGTGGTGCTTGCTTACACTACCTAGGACACTCATAGTTCTACTCATATGTAGTATCATAAGTTATCATCATATTTGTATAGTATATATTATTGAACAAAACTAAAAGAATCCAATAATATAAAGTTAAGACAAGTAATCAGTTGCATACTAGAAAAGAGTGCTAGATCCTCGTATCATCATTGCCAAGTATGGAGAAAGGGACATGCATAGAGTCATTTCCAAATCTAGACTGTTCATTTTAGCCTTGCCTGGTCATTCACAAGTTCAGTTTGCTAATTTATCCTTGTCTAGTTATTGCCAAATCCAGATTGATAATTTTTGTTTTGTTTGTTCGTTGGCAAGTCAAGACTGTTAATTTTAGTCTCGTATAGTCATTGCCAAGTTTAGACTATTAATTTTAGCCTCACTCGATCATAGACATCATCGTAGTCTATCATGAATATTAAGTTACTAAAGCAATCATCCAAGCTGGCCTTGTAAAGTGGCTTTGTCAGTTGGTTTGCTCTCTCTTAAGAAACATCGAAGGGCCCTATCCTTATAAATTATGCTCATTCGAGCCAAAAATAAAATAGCAAAAGTGAATGATATGATTGGTACACCTTGCATGCTCTAATGGTTGGATTTGTACCTTATACACTTATTATCCTACATACTAAGTAGATGACCTTGACAAAGTACTTAATGAACAATAATATTGCGTGAACATGAACAAAGGTGCACCAAAACCTCTCTTTTTCCTATCAAATGAACGATCATTGGGTCACCCAATCTTTTGTGATTAACAAACTCTTAATAACTATTTTCAAGCAAAAGAAATGTTCATTATTATTTCCCTAAACTAAGAACAAAATATCAAGTCTCACATTAACCAGAAGCCAAAAGAAAATGCATGATGCCTTTGATATTTCATGTTCAACAGGTAAATTATGCACGATTATTTACTCCTTTCATCCATAATATATTGATCAGTAATACATGAACTCTTTTTAGTCATGAAATCTTCTTAGTCACATAAATTATTCCATGATACAAAATTGGCATAGAGATTTAGCCAGCTAGTGCACAATTTGTGCAAACAAAAATATAGTTCCCAAAAATTGGGTCAGTCAGGGAGATATTGGACAGATATTGGACATAGAAAATCTCTAAGAAGCACGGGTACTACAAAATCTGGGCCAGTCAGGGAGATACCTCCGATTAATCGGAAGATACCTTCGATCGAGCTTCTACAAAGAAGGAGGGGGACCACCGATAGAGGAAGGGCTTCGACAGCGGGGTCATGGTCAGATTTTGATAGTGTTGCCCCAACAGTGGGGTTGGCGTTTGAGCTTCACCGCTAGAGGAGGAAGAGGAGAAGGGATGAAGTGGGTGTGCCGGAGGGGGGATTTGGAGTGTGGAGCATTGCACTCCAGACAGTCTGAGTAGAGAGAGAGAGAGAGAGAGAGAGAGAGAGAGAATTATGTTTTCAATCGAGTTAATATAAACCTTGGCTCTGATACCAGATGTCAATCGTCGAGCACTCGACGGCGCCAGCAACAAAGGAGGGAAGCATAACCTTACACTACCCGATGCTGACATATGTCAACTACTCCACTTGGGCGATCAAGATGGAGGTCTTCATGGAGGCTCAAGGCGTTTGGGATGCCATTGAACCCGCGGTCGGGGTGGTCGTAGAAAAGAAGAGAGACAAGATGGCGTTGGCGTGCATTTTTTAAGCTGTCTCCGAGGAGATCCTACTCCAGCTGGCCAAGCACAAAATGGCTAAGGAAGCTTGGAAAAGCCTGAAGATAATGTACCTCGGCGCAGATCGGGTGAAGAAGGCAAGGATTCAAACCTTGAAGAGTGAGTTCGAGGTTTTGCATATGAAGGGGACAGATTCCATCGATGAGTTTGCGGGAAAATTGACGACCCTCGCAAACAAGATTCGTGGATTAAGAAACAAGATGGAGGACGTTATCATTGTCAATAAGTTGCTCGTCTCCGTCCCAGACAAGTACCTGCAGGTAGTTGCTGTGATCGAACAGTTTATGGATGTGGAGACCATGTCGGTCGAGGAAGTGATCGGCCACCTCAAAGCATACGAAGAACGCATACGTGGTCGAGGCGAGAGCAACAGTGGACAACTCCTGCTTACTCACGCTGAGTGGCAGGCTCGATTGAAGAAATGCAGCGCTAATTTGTCATCGAGCGGAAAGGGGCACTCTAGCGACGACCAAGGCCGTGGCAAGCCTAGTGGACATGGCCGCTGGCGCAGCAGGGGTGGTCGTGGCGGCCAAATAGTGCAATACCAGGAGGGTGAGGGGACTCGCGGTTCAAGCTCCAACCGCAACAAAACAAAAATCAAGTGCTTCAATTGTGAAAACTATGGGCACTATGTGTCGGAGTATCGCAACAAACATCGTGATGAGGAGGTGAACTTCGCACGAGCGCAAGACGAGGAGGCCGCATTGCTGCTGGGAGAGACTCAGGAGGAGATGCCTGACCTCGTCATGCTCAATAAAGAGAAGATAGTACCAGACTTGCGCAGTGCTGGAGAAGCGCAGGCCGACACCGATGTGTGGTACCTCAACAACGGTGCTAGCAACCACATGATGGGCCACCGAGGAAAGTTCAAGGACCTTGATCAGGACATCACCGGCCGTGTCAAGTTCGGTGATGGCTTAACCGTACATATTGAGGGCATAGGATCAATCATGTTCCAATGCAAGAATGGCGAACAACGTCTTCTGTCGGAGGTATACTTCATTCCAAGTTTAAGAAGTAATATATTAAGCCTTGGTCAATTAACAGAAGATGAAAGTAAGGTGGAGATTGTCGGTTCCTACTTGAGGGTGTACGACAGGAACGGCATTCTGCTGATGAAGGTGAGGAGATCACCTAACCGCCTGTACAAGATAGCCCTCGAATCTTGCAGGCCGATATGTCTGATGGCCAAAGTACAAGACCTAACCTGGTTGTGGCATGCAAGGCTCGGGCACGTGAATTTTTTTGCGCTCAAGATGATGGCAGAGAAGGGAATGGCCACCGGGCTGTCGAAGATTTCTCATCCAAACCAGCTCTGTGAAGGGTGCCTCATCGCCAAACATGTACGACTACCGTTCCCTCTGCAGGCAAGCTTCAGAGCTGAGAGGCCGCTGCAACTTATGCATGCTGACATTTGTGGCCCGATTATACCCGCTACACTTGCTGGTAACAAGTACTTTCTTCTACTTATTGATGACTTCAGTCGCATTGTGAAACCCTAATATTTTTAATAAACCATATTAGTCATTTTTTTATTTTATTTTTATAGTATTTATGTGCTAAATAGAGAATATAGAATTTATTAAATTTTTATTGAGGTATTTTGTGCACCTAAGAGATTGTTGGAGCCATTATAAAAAATTTCCTAATTTATTCCATGTAGGAGACCCGGTGGACAGTTGCTAGCTTAATGGTGTGCACAAATATATTTTTCTAGAATTTTATAGGTATATATATGTATATATATAATTTTATATATATATATATATATATATATATATATATATATATATATATATATATATATATGTATATATTAGTTTATTAAAAAGAAAAATAAAAGAAATAGAAAGTGGGTTTGGATCCTTAATGGATCCAAACCCAAAACCCTTGAACCCAAACCCAAATCCATAAGCCCAAGACCCGTTTAAGCAAAACCAAAACCATTCCCACAAATTTGAAACAGCAGCAGCAAAACTACTAAAGTAAGAAGTTAGAAGGAAAGAAACAAGGAAAGGAAAGAAAGAAAGTTAGTAAAGAAAGAAAGGGAAGAAGAATAAATAAGAAAACAGCGGCAGCAGCATAGCGGTTTTGTCCCCCCTTCCGCCGACTCTCTCTCTCTCTCTCTCTCTCTCTCTCTCTCTCTCCCTATATATATTTAATCCAAGATCCAAGCCCTAACCCAAATCCTCCCTCTCCACCTCGACGCCGCCGCCGACCACCCCAGGCCGCCGCCATGCGCCGGAGCCGACCGCACACCGTGACGTCGTGCGCGTGAGACAGAACATCGTACCTGTGTTCATGTTCCGTTTTCTGTCTCCTCGCTCGACCAAACTCGACCTCATCTTCGCCGGTATGATCCTCACCTATCCCCCTCCATATTTGTATCTTAGTTCATCTCGAACCAAGCGCAACCCTAGGTAAAAATTGACTCCAAGTCAAGGAAAAAAATAACCACTTTCTAAATTCCAAAAATTCTGTTGCAACCACCCCTGTACTCGGACTTGTATCTTCCACTACAGAGATCCGAATTCGATTTTTCTTGTTGATATGCGAAGACCACCTAACCTAGTTTATTTTCTGTCAAATATAATATTTTTATTTATTGTTGTATGTTAAAATAAATTAGGTACAAAAATCCGAAAACATATTTTTTCAAAATTCCAAAAATTGTGAAACAGAGCGCGTCCCGCCAAACGGGACCGCCCCGCTGTGTACCAAGTGCACCAAAAAGTTCATGCAGTGTACCGGTCATGTAGGAATTTGCGGAAACTGATTTGGACGCATGTGCGCGTCGGAATCAGCCGGTATCCGCAGCGAATTTCCAATATTATGACTTTTACAAAAGTCGTGCGTATTTTGTGCACGCTAGACAGAATGCGACGAAACTTGCGCCACTGGACTCATGGTATCACGCCGGTCCTGTGACCCAATTTTCACGCAATTCTGAGACAGTTGACCAAGTCACCAATTGGCGGGCCCCACAGTTGACTTTTTGGGCAAAATTATGTTCGGCTCATCGGAATCCACATCTGGATATACCGTTGAGTTCGTACTGACATTTAGAGTTTGTTTAACCTATAATTCATCCCTTTTAGAGATTTTTATCCTTGGCACGCTTTTCGATGCAAAGTGGACCACTGGTGGACCCCTATTTGACCGAAATTACCGTTTTGCTCCTGTGTCCAAATTAGACGAAATAATAGTGTTTTCTAGCTATTTTGCTTATTCTGGAAACATTGGTGATATTTATTTCAGCATCCGAAGACGTTCATTCTGAGGCCATAGTTTCTGACTTTTGGCATTTTACATCTGGACGTTATATTTTGCAGCTCTCTTGCCAGGCAAGTATACCTTGCCTTGTTGTACTATTTAAATTCAGTTATTTTAGTTACATGTTTATTTATTTTAATATTATATAAATGTGCGCGTCCGAGCAGACTCGGGTGCAGTCAACGAAGATGTTGACGTTAGGACTTGTGTCTGACCTAGTGTCTAGTAGACCCACCTAAAGTTGTGAAGTTATTGGTATGACTCCCCAGGCCTTGACACGTATCATTACACGTCACAGAGTGAGTTCATCTAGGGACGCGTGTCTCATGCACGACTGGCCATCAGTGTGAGCAACACGTGTAACGGTATGTAGCTTAGTTATTTATTCTATAGAGACTTGCATCATAGTACGAGATGTCTACGTCGTGTTCATGACTTGTATATCTACATTGGATGGGGAAGACAACTAGTAGGCGTATGGGACACCTACCTCCTTGAATGTTATACCTTCGGATACCATGCTCCTCGGAGATGGCCGATTGCAGAGTGCCCATGAGTCTGGGGGCATATGTGGCATATATTAGCCAGTCACGATGATTGGTGAATTAAGTCAGCATATGTCTAGCCTATACTTTCCCATACGTACTATAAGGTCTTTACATTGCATTCACTTAGATGGTTAGCTCACCCTCTATTTATTCAGTATTTATATTATGGCATGCTTCTATGTATCTTGTTATGTCCCTCTGAGGACCTGGTCCCTTTCCAGGTGTAGATGTTTATGAGTATTCGTGGGAGCGCAGATCCGGACAGGCTACTTATATTTTGAGGAGATCTTCTCTTCGAGCCTCGTGATGGTTAGATGTTGTATTTATATAGGGTTTATCTTGTTCATTTTATATTCTATTTCGGCAGTGGATTTGTTTCCATCCGACTGTCATTCTTTATATACTTATTATTAAGATCTAGTTACATGGTTATTGGTTATTCATATTTAATTTTTGTGAATGAGATTTAGATTATACCCTGTGACTTGTGATAGTTTTATCACTTATGAATTATTGTTCATTATACAGCGTAACATGTCACGCCCCGATCTCCCGCAGGCAAATCGGCCGTTCCCGCTAGGCGGCAATCACCCTCGCCAGCGCTCCCGCGGAACGATCGCTTGACCCATCCGGGCGTGATGTTGCACGGGCGCGTCACGCCCGGATGGGTCAAGCGATCGTTCCGCGGGAGCGCTGGCGAGGGTGATTCCCGCCTAGCGGGAACGGCCGATTTGCCTGCAGGAGATCGGGGCATGACATGTTGGTATCAGAGCCAGGTTTCGATCCTGGGACCTGTGCGTGTATTATGGTTATATTGGAGTTGCCATATATACAGGCGGCTGGCATGCTTATGTGCCCTAGTCCTACGTATTTTGGGACTGGGGCGTGATATATTTTTAGTGGTGGCCCATGCAGGTTAGAGCATATTGTCTCGGTTTCGTTACTGTACCGAGCAAGCCTGCACCTAGGATTAGAGTATAGGATCTCATCCATAATTGACTATGACTTATCTTCCTTCCAGTCTGTCCTACTTACATAATTGCATCCTGCTTGATTCATGTGCTTCCCTGATAATATTCTTTGAGTATAGCCCCTGCTAGAATATAGAAATCCCTGTTGATAGAATGATACTTAGGGTAGTATTCCTATTAAGAACACAACTAGGGCATTGACACATCATTAAGTTCAGACTACTTAATGAACCCTAGCCTTCCTTATTACCTAATGAACCCTAGTGTCACTTACCTATAGATTAGTTTACTATTATCCCTTAATGTAATTAGGGATGCCTTGAGGATGGTATAAACGCTACTAGAGTTAGTTAGAGAATTGACCATAGTGTTGACCCTAGTCTTGAGGAACCAATAGAAATTCAAGTTGAATACTAGGACTGAAACCTCATCCTATGTTGGATAAACAAAGTTTTACGCCAGAGACCCTTTACCCTTGTTGGTGTAAAAGCCAATTGACCATTGTTGGCATAAAAGCCAAAACAACTGCCTAGTTGGCGTAAAAGCCAAATGACTTTCTTGTTGGCGTAAAAGTCAAATTATGCAAAAAATTGTCTCCTTTACGCCGCAGTTATGACAACTGCTACCCCCGTTCCCTTAGTCTTCCTTATCCTGCGTATGACACGTTATGCAAGCCACGTAGGTAACTGCCCTGCATAAACTTGATGATTCATGAATAAATAGATAACCAGCGTAGAGTAACTTGATTAGGCGTAAAATATAAGGATAGGATGTGAGCGTATTTGTTACAGCCTTAGCTTTTCCTAGCCATGACCAAATCTTGTGCATTAAATGCAGAGATATGCCTCCAGCCTTGTGCAAGAAACAACTTTTGATGTATCGTCTGATTTTGTCTTATCCTTGAGCGTAAAAACTCATTTCTATCAATGAAGAATAGGCAACGTATTCAGAAAACTCAATTTTTTTTTTCTTTGAGTGGTGTATCAAATATGTCACTAAATGACAACCTGGATCTCCGTACAAAATCATCATCACAGTTGTCCTCTCGATTATCGTGCAGTACTTTTTGTCAGGTGTCAGGATTCACTAACTTGACTGACAAACTCGTGAGTTTCTCGTAAAACTTTACGCTGCAACGCAGGAGATCTTTTACGCACAGATTTCTATGCAGACTTTACGTAGGCAAAACTTTACGCAGGAAGACTTTTATACAAACTTTACGCACGCTACTTTTATGCGCAGATTTTAGCGCAAATCTTTTATACGCAAACTTTTTACTCAGACTTTACGCAGGAAGATTTTACGCGCAGATGTTACGCGCAAATCTTTTATGCGCAGTTTTTCACACAGACTTTTACGCACAGATTTTTATGCAGGAAGTATAGCAGATTTTTACGCGGACAGCTCTGAAGCCATATTTTATGCTGACAGTTTGAATCCCTGATTTACGCCAAACTACTTTGAATCCTGACTTTACGCCAGACAAATTGAAACTCTATTTTACGCAGACAGTTTCGGATCTCTACCTTATGCGGACTACCTTAAATCTCTATTTTATGCGGACAGTTCTAAAAGCTCTACTTTACGCCAAACTTTCTTGAATCTTTGTTTTATGCGGACAGCCTATAGTGTTTATTAAGATTGTAGAACTTAGAAGGCCATACCTCTTTTTGGTCAACTAGCGACTTAGACAAGGAATTAGAATAATAACTGTAGAAATTGTAGAGTCTTATTTTTTTGTGAATTTGAATTATTTTGTATTTCTCTCATCATAATCTAGCGTACTTATATTTGTTGTACTACCTTGACTTATGACGCTATTATAGCCTTGTTTTGCAAGCTTATTCTTTATCCAGCTTGTTCATGATATATGTATTATTGGAGTACTACACTAATATATTTCAGAATTAGTGTATTACGGTCTGATCAACCATAGTGCACTTGGTTCGCCCTTCGCATAACTACTTTACGTGGATTGAGATATATAGTGAGTAGTAGACGAATGTACTTGCCTCCTAGATATGTCTGAGCATATCGTATCGGTTACATAATTGTAATAATACGAGCATGTGAATAGGAATTACCAAAATAGTATTTCAATCCACAACTGCCTTGACAAATTCCCATTGAATTCTTTAAACGCCTTGATCCCCACATTTTTAATCTATTACCTCCCCCTTGAACTCTTGATTATTGTTTTCCATCTTTCCTTATTTCGGAAAAATGAAACCTCATGCTTAGTATAAGTGTGAAAAGTGTATTATTTCTGTAGCCATTTCTGTTTGTTTCTTGGAAATTACCAAACTCTATTATTAGATTTGATTTCAGTATATAAACTGTGCTATCCTTAGAATGACCTTCGCCACCTACCTATATTTTATTACTTTCCTGATACATGCATCACTATGGCAGTGTAAAAAAAAAAAATTCCTCGTAACTTGAGTCAAGTTCAGAACTCAAGTGTTACAATAAAGAATGTATCATTTTGCTGTCAAGGGTCTAAATAGATTTTACCAGGATAAACAATTGACTGACTCCTGAATGGATAGCAGCACCTATGACTAGGTTGACTTGTAAGGATCAAGAATTCCTATGGATCGACGAGTATCAAGCTGCTTTCGAGGAGTAAAGAAGCGACTGATCACATCATCAGTATTGACTATTCCATCCGGATCAGGTGGTTATGTGATCTACAGACGTATCAGGAAAAAGTTTAGGATACGTATTAATGCAGGATGGCAAGGTAATGCCATATGCATTTATACAGTTACAAGTGCATGAGAAGAATTTGGAACTTGCAGCCGTTGTAATTGCTCTGAAGCTATGGAAACATTACTTATATGAGAAACAAGTGGAGATCTGTACAGACCACAAAAGTCTCAAGTACGTCTTCACGCAGAAGGAATTAAATATGAGACAATGCCGATGTCTTAAACTGATAGGGCTACATTATCACCCAGGCAAGACTAACGTTGTAGCAGACGCGTTAAGTCGGAGGCCAGCAGCTTATTTCTTGATAGCACAGAGAGAATTATTGGAGGACTTGCAAGAGCTTGGCATTGAGATAATTTTACCCGGAGCAGATAGGACATTACGATGTGGTAATCATCTTTATGTTCCAAATGGAGAGATTTGACATGAGTGGGTGATAGAAGCTCATAGTTCGATATATTCGATTCATCCTGGAGGCACCAAGATGTATCATGACTTACGGCAGCACTTTTGGTAGCATGGAACGGAAAGAGAGATAGCTCGCTTTGTAGCTAAATGCCTAGTATGTCAGCAAGTAAAGACGGAGCACCAGAGGACAGCAGGAGTATTGCAACCACTTTTGATTCCAGAGTGGAAGTGGAAGCACATCACTATGGACTTTGTCACAGATTTTTCCAAAGAGTCCAAGTGGAAGAGATGCAGTACGGATAATAGTGGACCGACTCACCAAGTCAGCACATTTCTTACCTTTAGAGTTGGCCAGTCTGCAGAAGCTTTAGCTAACTTATATATGAGGCAAATTATAAGATTGTACGGCATACCAGTCAGCATTATACCAGACAAGGATTCGCGTGACCAGAGTTGGTGGTCAATACCGTAGAGACAGTTAAGTAGATACAAGGACACTTGCGAGCAGCACAAGACAGACAGAAGCAGGGGACAGACGTCATCGTCGTCCCTTGGAGTTCAAAGAGGGCGATCATGTCTGCTTGAGGATATCACCTACCAGAGGCACCATTCGATTCAGATGACGCAACAAGTTGAGTCCAAGGTATATTGGACCATTGACGTGCTAGAAAGAGTGGGAGAAGTAGCATATCGACTTGCGCTACCACCTCCACTTGAGGGAGTACATGATGTATTCCATGTGTCGTAACTCAGGCGATATGGGACAGACAGCAGTCATATTTTTGATCATTCGAAGATCACCATTGGGCCGAGATTGTCGTACCAAGATCAACCCGTAAAAATCCTTGCTCGTTGAGAGAAAAGTATTGAGGAACCCGTCTATTCCCTTGGTCCGCGTGGCATGGAAGCATGGTGCGCCAGGAGAATCAACTTGGGAGCGCGAGAACGACATGCGCAAACATTTTTCGAACCTAAAGGTATAAATTTATTTCCTTAATTTATACATTATGTCATCCTTGGCTTCTACCGTGGCTTAGTTCAAATTTCGAGGATGAAATTCTTATAAGTTGGGTAGATTGTGAAACCCCAATATTTTTAATAAACCATATTAGTTTTTTTTATATATAGTATTTATGTGCTAAATAGAGAATATAGAATTTATTAAATTTTTATTGAGGTATTTTGTGCATCTAGGAGATTGTTGGAGCTATTATAAAAAAATTCTAATTTATTCCATATAGGAGACCTGGTGGACAGTTGCTAGCTTAATGGTGTGCACAAATATATTTTTCTAAAATTTTATAGGTATATATATGTATATATATAATTTTATATATATATATATATATATATATAGTTTATTAAAAAGAAAAAGAAAAGAAATAGAAAGTGGGTTTGGATAAGGATCCAAACCCAAAACCCTTGAACCCAAACCCAAATCCATAAGCCCAAGACCCGTTTAAGCAAAACCAAAACCATTCCCACAAATTTAAAACAGCAGCAGCAAAACTACTAAAGTAAGAAGTTAGAAGGAAAGAAACAAGGAAAGGAAAGAAAGAAAGTTAGTAAAGAAAGAAAGGGAAGAAGAATAAATAAGAAAACAGCGGCAGCAGCATAGCGATTTTGTCCCCCCTTCCGCAGACTCTCTCTCTCTCTCTCTCTCTCTCTCTCTCTCTATCCCTATATATATTAAATCCAAGCTCCAAGCCCTAACCCAAATCTTCCCTCTCCACCTCGACGCCGCCGCCGACCACCCCAGGCCGCCGCCATGCGCCGGAGCCGACCGCACACCGCGACGCCGTACGCGCGAGACAGAACAGCGTACATGTGTTCATGTCCAGTTTTCTGTCTCCTCGCTCGACCAAACTCGACCCCGTCTTCGCCGGTATGATCCTCACCTATTCCCCTCCATATTTTTATATTAGTTTATCTCGAACCACGCGCAACCCTAGATAAAAATTGACTCCAAGTCGAGGAAAAAAATGACCACTTTCTAAATTCCAAAAATTCTGTTACAACCACCCCTGTACTCGGACTTGTATCTTCCACCACAGAGATCCGAATTAGATTTTTCTAGTTGATATGCGAAGACCACCTAACCTAGTTTATTTTTTTTAAATACAATATTTTTATTTATTGCTGTATGATAAAATAAATTAGGTACAAAAACCCGAAAACGTATTTTTTCCAAAATTCCAAAAATTGTGAAACGGAGCGCGCCCCGCCAAACGGGACCGCCCCGCCGTGTACCAAGTGTACCAAAAAGTGCATGTAGTGTACCGGTCGTGTAGGAATTCGCGAAAACTGATTTGGACGCATGTGCGCGTCGGAATCAGTCGGTATCCGCAGCAAATTTCCAATATCGTGACTTTTACAAAAGTCGTGCGCATTTTGTGCACGCTCGTCAGAATATGACGAAACTTGTGCCACTGGACTCGTGGTATCGCGCCGGTCCTGTGACCCAAATTTTACGTAATTCTGAGACAGTTGACCAAGTCGCCAATTGGCGGGTCCCACAGTTGATTTTTTGGGCAAAATTGTGTTCGGCTCATTGGAATTCACATCTGGACATACCGTTGAGTTCGTACTGAAATTTAGAGTTTGTTTGACCTATAATTTGTCCCTTTTAGAGACTTTTACCCTTGGCACACTTTTCGATGCAAAGTGGACCACTAGTGGACCCCTATTTGACCGAAATTACCGTTTTGCCCCTGTGTCCAAATTAGACGAAAGGATAGTGTTTTCTAGCTATTTTGCTTATTCTGGAAACATTGGTGATATTTATTTCAGCATCTGGAGAAGTTCATTCTGAGACCATAGTTTCTGACTTTTGGCATTTGACATCTGGACGTTATATTTTGCAGCTCTCTTGCCAGGCAAGTATACCTTGCCTTATTGTACTATTTAAATTCAGTTATTTTAGTTACATATTTATTTATTTTAATATTATATAAATGTGCGCGTCCGAGCAGACTCGGGTGCAGTCAACGAAGACGTTGACGTTAGGACTTGTGTCTGACCTAGTATCTAGTAGACCCACCTAAAGTTGTGGAGTTATTGGTATGACTTCCCAGGCCTTGACACGTATCATTACACATTACAGAGTGAGTTCATGTAGGGATGCGTGTCCCATGCGCGACTGGCCATCAGTGTGAGCAACACGTGTAACGGTATGTAGCTTAGTTATTTATTCTATAGAGACTTGCATCATACTACGAGATGTCCACGTCGTGTTCATGACTTGTATATCTACATTGGGCGAGGAAGACAACTAGTAGGCATATGGGACACCCACCTCCTTGAATGTTATACCTTCGGATACCATGCTCCTCGGAGATGGCCGATTGCAGAGTGCCCATGAGTCTGGGGGCATATGTGGCATATATTAGCCAGTCACGATGATTGGTGAATTAAGTCAGCATATGTCTAGCCTACACTTTCTCATACGTACTATAAGGTCTTTACATTGCATTCACTTAGATGGTTAGTTCACCCTTTATTTATTCAGTATTTACATTATGGAATGCTTCTATGTATCTTGTTATGTCCCTCTGAGGACCTGGTCCCTTTTCAGGCGTAGATGTTTATTAGTATTTGTGGGAGCGCAGATCTGGACAGGCTACTTATATTTCGAGGAGATCTTCTCTTCGAGCCTTGTGATGGTTAGATGTTGAATTTATATAGGGTTTATCTTGTTCATTTTATATTCTATTTCGGCAGTAGATTTGTTTCCATCCGACTGTCATTCTTTAGATACTTATTATTAAGATCTAGTTACATGGTTATTGGTTATTCATATTTGATTTCTGTGGATGAGATTTAGATTATATCCTGTGACTTGTGATAGTTTTACCACTTATGAATTATTGTTCATTATACAGCGTACGCGTGTATTATGGTTTTCATATATTGGAGTTGCCATATATACAGACGGCTGTCATGCTTATGTGTCCTAGTCCTACATATTTTGGGACTGGGGCGTGACACGCATGATATGGGTGTATATGCTCAAAGAAAAGAGTGATGCCTTTAATGCTTTCAAGAAACTCAAGTCTCTTGTAGAGAATGAATGTGACAGCAAGATAAAGACACTAAGAACTGATCGAGGAGGTGAGTTCATGTCCAAGGAATTCACAAGCTTCTGTGAAGGCGAAGGCATACAACGGCACCTCACCGCACCATATACACCACAACAAAATGACGTAGTAGAGCGTCGGAATCGCACCGTGATGGCTACGACAAGGAGTTTGCTCAAGAGCATGCATGTTCCTGGAAGTATGTGGGGCGAGGCGGTCAGACATGTTGTGTACCTGCTCAACCGGTTGTCAACTAAAGCTCTCAGTGCGCTCACGCCGTATGAAGCCTGGACTGGTAAGAAACCAAACCTCGAACACTTAAGGATGTTTGGATGCGTCACACACATAAAGACTGCAGGTCCTCATCATAAGAAACTTGATGACCGAAGCACGCCATTGGTGTACCTTGGCGTGGAAGAGGGCTGCAAAGCACACCGTCTATATAATCCTCAACATAGCCAGATCCATGTGAGCAGGGATGTTGTGTTCGAGGAAGAAAGGAGATGGGATTGGAACAATGGTGATGGTACCGAACCACAAGGCTGGGTAGAACTCTCAGTCGAAGATCTTGTTGTCGAGACAGTGGTCACTCCACAGAGAACAGTGGGTACGGCTATGCACACACTGGAGGGCACAGGAGATACGGCAACACCTATGACGCACGGAGCGGCAATAGCATCAAGGGATCCTACTACACCACAAGCTGCGGCCTCAACTTCGAGCGGCTCACCCACACCGACGGCAGACTCGAATGAGCCAAGGAGATACCGCTCAATTGTTGACGTATATGCTGAAACTGAGGAGACCTTTCTTGATCCAGAGATGTTATTTTTGTCGGCTGAAGAACCAAAAAAATTTCAAGATGCTATACTTGAACATGAATGGCGGAAAGCTATGAAGAAGGAGTTTGAAGCCATCGAGAAGAATGGGACTTGTGTGCTTACTGAGTTACCATCTGGGCACAAATCCATCGGTTTAAAATGGGTATACAAGGTGAAGAGAGACCGTAAAGGCAAGATCCTCAAGCACAAAGCTAGACTTGTGGCAAAGGGCTACGTCCAGCAACATGGAGTTGATTTTGATGAAGTGTTTGCTCCAGTTGCCAGACTCAACACGGTTCGCTTGATCATTGCCCTCGCAGCCGAGCACGGATAGGAGGTTCACCATTTGGACATTAAATCTGCGTTTCTGAATGGTGACCTCAAAGAGGAGGTATATGTAGCTCAACCTGAAGGCTTCATCGTCAAGAACCAGGAGCACAAGGTGTACAGGCTGTCCAAGGCTCTCTATGGCTTGCGACAAGCACCGAGGGCTTGGAACAAACGCCTGGACAGCTGCTTAAAGGAGCTGGGATTCATCAGATGCACTCAAGAGCATGATGTGTACACGAGGAACAATAGAGAGGGTGCACTCATTGTCGGAGTGTACGTTGATGACTTAATCGTCACAGGCACAAGAGCAACTGCAGTAAAGGTTTACAAGCAGCAGATGATGCAAAAATTTGAGATGAGTGATCTTGGATTACTCTCTTACTACCTTGGTATAGAGGTAGATCAACAGGGTGATCGCATTACACTGAAGCAATCAGCATATACGAAGAGAGTTTTGCAGCAGTTTGGAATGGGAGATTGCAATCCAACCAGGTATTCCATGGAAGCTAAACTGCAACTCAGCAAGAACCTTGAAGGAACACAAGTCGATCTGACGCAATATAGGCGAATCATTGGCTGTCTCAGGTACTTAACTCATACTCGCCCGGATATTTTTTATGATGTTGGAATGGTGAGTATGTACATGGAGAAGCCAACAACCATGCATCACCAGGCTGTGAAACAGATCCTCAGATATGTGAAGGGAACACTTGAGTATGGACTCATGTATGGAAGAGGACATGGTGAAGATGAACTGCACGAATTCACCGACAGCAACTTAACCGGAGATGTCAACGACAGAAGGAGCACCAGCGGAATGGCGTTCTACCTCAACAAGAACCTGATCACTTGGGCGTCTCAGAAGCAGAAAACGGTCGCGTTGTCCTCCAGTGAAGCTGAGTTCATGGCGGCAACGGCTGCAGCATGTCAAGCTTTGTGGCTGAGGAATCTAGTTAGTGAAGTGACTGGCCGCGAACCTAAGCTAGTCACGCTCTATGTCGACAACAAGTCTGCAATTGTGCTGATGAAGAATTCAGTGTTTCATGGGCGCAGTAAGCACATTGACACTCGCTTTCATTTCGTTCGCGAGTGTGTTGAAAGAGGACAGATAAAGGTGGAGTTCGTGAGCACTGAAAAGCAACGTGCCGATATTCTCACGAAGGCTCTCGCCAAAGTAAAATTTGATGAGATGCAGCGGGTGCTTGGAGTTATCAACCTTGATCAAACCTAGATTAAGGAGGAGAATATTAGTTAATAATCTAATTTGACCATTTCTTTGTAGGAATAGAACTTGTCTAAGTTCAGATCCACTTTAATGGAGTTTGTTTGCTTATTTTTAGGGTTGAGTTGTTACCATAGTGACTATATAAATATGAGTGTACTTATTTATTTAATCAAGAGTAAGAAATAAAAACATTCTCCAATTACATTGTGTTCACTGTCCCTGCCTCCTGAATGTTACAACCCGCTACTTCTAGCCAACAGAAACTAGCGACATTTATCAGCGGCGTCGACATTCAGACAGTTTGTGACGAAAATTGTAACACTAGCGACGTCGGAAAAAGGAGTCGCAGTCTATTTTTTTTTAATGTGTTGTTATGACGTCGTCGCTCTAAGCCGCTAATGGCGACGTTGCACCATGGAGTGGCTAGATTCGTCGGATCACTGTTGAACGTCGCGGAATTGGCTTGTTTTTGTATTGTCTAACTATGGTGTCAACTACCCAAACAATTAATTATTAGGCCAGTTGCACTCATCATTTGAGCTCGAAGCAGAGCATATGTTTTAGAGCAATTATTTGTCCCTACATCTGTATATATTATATATATAGAGAGAGAAGAGAGAGAGAGAGAGTGGGGGCTATATATAGTGAGCAACTAGCTCGATTGTCTGGTGCCTTGCTCTAGAATTAATCTTTGTTCAGAAAGAAATGAATATGGGACCTGGAAATAGGGGTAGCATATCCTTCTTCAGTACCTACCGGCCCCCCGTGCCGCTGGACATATTCTCGTGCTTGCCGGAGAAAGATGAGGTCCACCTGACCGACGGAGTGTCCTACAATTACAACGGCCGAGCCGTCCCGCCGGCGGCTCTCAAGACGATTCTGAAGCTCCCGAGGCTGGCTGACTACGAGGGCAAAGAGGCAGACGTGGACTCGGGCCGCCTGTCCGGCACGGCCTTCATCTCCGAACGGCTACGCGGCTTCGAGACGCTTCACATAGCTCTCCGCCTCAACGGCGAGAACACAGTGCTCAGCTTCCACGATCTTTTCCCCAAGACGTTCGACAGTACTGTTCGCATGGAAGACAGCTGTTGCTTCGCCGGCGGTGACCGTCTCCTCTACGTCAGCACCAAGCAACCTGCTTCTCAGCGTCGTCAGCCCTGGACTGCCGTTTATAGCACCGATCTTGGGACTGGGACAACAGAACGCCTTACCCCAACAAGTAAGTCCGTCAAGTCAAAAATATAAAAAATAATATGTCCCTAGGAATTGTTTTCATATGGATCATCCATCAACAGGGTATGCTGATCTAAGCCCCTCCTTGTCGCCGTCCGGAAAAAGGATAGCGGTGGCGTCGTTCCAGAGGAAGGACGGCAGCTGGGACGGAGAGAACGAGGATCTAAAGACCAACATTTATGTGATGAATACTACTGCAGAGAAGGGCTTGGGTCGCAAGATGGTCGTAAAGAATGGCGGGTGGCCGACATGGGGGAGCGACAACGTCCTGTTTTTCCACCGCAAGGTTGGAAGACTCTGGGGCGTGTTCCGGCTCGATGACGTCAGCAGCGCCTCGACGGATCGAGACACCTCCACTCGTGTGACCCCGGAAGGAATTTCCGCGATGACTCCGGCAGCCATCGACGCCACCAGAGTGGCAGTGGCAACTATTCGCCAGGGGTCGGAGTTTAGCGACAGGAGTGCCCGCGTGGAAGCACAGTACCGGCACATCGAAGTTTTCGATTCCACAGAACCGGGGCTAGTAAACCAAATCACCCAGAGGGGCAGGCCATTGGCTGACCATTACAACCCTTTTGTGATAGATGGGGAGAAGCTCAGCATCGGTTACCATCGCGCCAACAGCGACGTTCTCAAGGTAAGTACGTACGTACGTACGTCAAACAAGTAGCTGCTCACTTTTAGTTGATTAAATATTTGTAGCTAGCTAGCCAGCCAGCCAATCGAAGTCTTATATAGATAACGTAACTGTTAATGTTGCAATTACTTGCGATTTGAGGACAGGGGGCTAATAAAGATGTCCCGAGACAGTTCCACAAGCTAGACTCTCCGCTTCCGGATGTAGGGCTGTCTAGGGTGACGGGAGTGTTTCCAACTTTTAACAGCGACGCCTCCATGGTTGCATTCGTTGACAACGAGTTCAAGAACGTTTGGGTTGCCAACAGCAAAGAGTCCCATATTGTTTGTAAGGTAAGTATAATTATTATTTTTCCTTTTTATATATATATATATATATATATATATATATATATAAACGGAATATGAGTTACAGTGCTACAACTAACATTAATTTCTTCACAGCAAACTAAATATGTTTTTCACGTTACTTGATTCTGCAACCTCTTGGGAGGATATATATGCCTCATTCTAACCACTTGAGTTAGAGGTCCGTGTCATTATATAATGGGATAATTAGCATTTAGATTCTAAATTTAATACTATATTAGAGTTTAAGCTCTGATATATCCAATTGAAAATTTTAGACCCTGAATTTTTATTTTTTATTTTTTATTTTTTATTTTTTATTTTTTAGACCCTCATGTGTCTATATAGAAAATTTTCATCGTTATAAATGGGAGGGAGTGAGAGAATAATAGAAAAAAAAAAAAACCAAAAAAAAAAAATTGATCTTCCAAAATTTTCGATTTGACATGTCAGAACTTAAACTATAAATCTTATTTAAATGACAAGATGCACATTATAATCAGTTGATGTAAAGTAGGTCCTCCAAAATAAAATTATTTTGTGAGAGCTCTATGAATTTTTATTTTTATTTTTTTTTTCCCCTTATATATGATGCTGGTTTTTTTGTTTTTTGTTTTTTTTTGTTTTAAGTAGAGAGGTCGCGACAAGCTCTTCTCGCCGGTTTGGAACAAAAAGAAGGATACACTATATGTATGCTATGGACCTTCTTTCCAGTCTGATAAAAATTTGGAAATCCGCTTCATCGACAACGTGTCCGATTTTTTCTCCAAGCCTGAAGAACGAAAACTCCGTCCAGGACCAGGACAGCTGATCTATAATGGATTCAATAATGCCTTCCCATCCACCAATCCAGAGGGTAATTTACTAGTACTTCCTACTTGTTTCTTAGTTCTGATAGATACCTAATTACTTAATTTTCAAACTGATACCAATTCTTAGTTTACTACGTACTTCAATAGAATATAATATATATAGTATAAAGCAAGAATTGGTGGAGGAAAGACTTTGGTTTATCCACCAATTGCTTGATTGGTCAAGAGCAGGGCCAAAAATTCTAGTTGTGGTGGATTAGAGTGGACTATATACGATGGACTAGATTTGATCGGACTAATATATGATAAATTATGATTATATACTCACACGAAGAACAAAGATGGCAACTAGAGATATCCGGATAGATCTCCTCTCCAACGTAGCTGTCAATTCCATCTTTCTCTTTTCAATAGTTGTAACCTTGATATTGTTATTATGCATCAACTTGCATAAACCTATTTTTTTAAACCCTTGCATAGATTAGGGTTACCTTGCATAGATTAGGGTTACCATGTATTTTCGAAATCTATATACGGAAGTCTAATATATCTTGAAATTCAATTACATTCAATCATATATTTGATAAAAATTCAATCATAAATTGGCTTGTCATATATTGAAAATCCAATTATATGAAAAATCAATATATGAAAGATCCAATCATAAATATATAATCAAAGACAAAGATGAAAATCTAATCATATATTTGTTTACCGTATATGTTACAATATATGACGCTCGATGCGCTCCCCGAGCTTCTCCCACACACGGATGGTGCTCGCCGCACTCCAGGGTATTCTCCACATAGGTTGGGAACCCCACCCACTCTAACAAATTTCTCCCCTCCCAGCTAGATGGAGGAGCTCGTTATACCGATGATCCGCCTGTAGTACTCAAACTTTTTTCATGGTAGAACCTTCGTAAACATATTTGCTGCATTATCGTCCGTGTGGACCTTCTCAAGTGCCGCGTCCTTTTTCTCTAGCACATCTCGTATCCAATAATACTGAGTCTCAATTTGTTTGAACTGACTATGAAATCTCTGGTTCTTCACAAGGTGGATCGCACTCTGGCTAATGCAAAGCAAATCATACTACTCTTGCTTTAGCCCATTTTCTACAGTAGCTTCTTCATCCACAATAACTTCTTACAAGCCTCCATCACCGCAATGTACTATGCCCCCGTCATAGACAAGGCAACACATTTCTGCAATCGCGACTACCACGACACCGCTCCGCCATCAAACACCATCACATAACCCGAAGTCGATCGTCTCGTGTCTACATCTCTAGCCATGTCAATGTTAGTATACCCGACCAACTTTGGCTCATCACCACCAAATAAAATCCTCCAATCAGTAGTGCCCTGAAGGTACAATAGAATCCACTTGACCATACTCTAATGTATCCTTAGGATTGGAGAGATACCTACTAACCATGCCAACTTCATGAGCGATGTTTGACCTTGTACACACCATGGCACACATGAGACTCCCTACTGCTAAAGTATATGAAACTCGTTCCATATCTTCCTTTCTGTCCTCGGTCGATGGACACTGCTCCTCAGTAAGCTTACAGTGAGCCGCAAGAGGGTTGCTCACTTTCTTTGACTCGTCCATCCCGAAAAGCTGAAGTACCCGGTGAATGTATTTTTTTTGGGACAAATGAAGCAGCTTAGAATCTCTCTCGGTTGATCTCTATCCCAAGAATAGTCTTCACTACAGAGAAGGCCATACCGAGTTGGTGCTTCAACTCTCTATCATGGTGGCATTCTGACCCACAAAAGTATAATAAAATCATCATCGAAAAAGTACCTAACGAAAACACAGTGGTCTGATATCCTTTGTGCATAATCATGCTCTCCCATGAAAGACTCAAACTTCTTGTACCACTATCTCGATTCTTCTTCGACCGGCAGACTAGGTGTTACTTGTCATTCTCATAAAATCCCTCTGGCTGCTCCATGTCCGACTCCTCCTCTAAATCACCGTGGAGGAATGTCATCTTCACGTCCATCTGCTCAATCTCCAAGTCGAAATTGGCTGCCAATGCTAGCACCACTCGAATAGACGACTGTTTGACAACTGGCAAAAAGATCTGGATCTAATCCACGTCGTCCCGCTGACCGTAGCCTTTAAATACCATCCTTGCTTTGTATCTGTCATGACTCGCACCCGATGTAGGGATGCAAGTCGGAAATAACGTCCAGCCTACGCCACAGAATCAGCGGTAGAACGCTGTCTGGGTAATCTATCTATCAATATAATGAACCACCAATAGTAACAATATACTCAATCACAGATCTAAGATAGAAACGAGCACGAATATGATAAGGAATAGAATAGTCACATACAACTCATGAGTCTAAAATAATAACATCAATGAGTCTGAAAGAATACTAATAAATAAGCTTGAGACAAATCCAGTACAAAGGAATACTAAGAAGCTACTAATCCCGGGTCATCTGTCTCGGTTGGGGTAAGTCCCTCCTGAGCTAGGGTCTCTGACTCTAAACCCACAACATCCTGAGGTCCATAATGTGTAGGGTATCACTCCTCAGTGTCATCTAGGAAAAATATATTCAGTCAGGAAACGAGCAGAGTACATCTCTAACAGCAGTTCTAATCAATGATAAAAACTATGTAATAGTAAATAGATGTGAATATACAAATGCAACAATAGATACAAGAGATACACAATAAGAAAATACTGGAATAAATACAATAATGAACAATATATCAATGAACAAGAATACTAATGACTAAGTGAGTGAGTACTAGCTTTAACATGTGATCGACTTGAAAACTTGTGCAGGAATAATGGCCTGGTTAGTCATACGTGCGGTGTATGACCAACACTCACAGGAAAATAATAATTGCACAGGAAGGTATGATCACATATCTACACTAATACTCCTCTACCCCGACTGGTATAATAGATCCAACCATGGTACGCTATGGCACGAGATTCCCCAAGAAGATAGCTAGTCTTCCCAATAATCAGTATCTGTATATGTATAAGATAAACAATGAAATAATACTTGCACAAGATATACCATATACCAAGGAATAACATCTCATGACGAGATCCGGATATACCAATCCGTGTAACCATCGTGTCAAGAAAACATGGATATCTACACTAAATACAATGAACATAGAGGATATCATAAATGAGAAACTATCCGAGAATGTACTCGCTTGAAGTCCAATGAATAGTCTCACGGATGTCTGACATGGTGCCTCGAGGACCTAGATATGGAATACAACATCAATACAAGGTTTCGAAAAGAAAATAAGTTAAACCAGTCAACTTCTAATTCAACAAGTCAATTTTAAGTCAAAAGTCAAACTAGGTCAACTCTAAGCCAAACTATGGTCGAACTATGGTAAACTATGGTCAATCATGTCAAACTACCTATTTCTATGTTGCATGAGCCTATCTCAAATGTCAAACTACCTATTTCTAGGTTGCATGAGCCTATCTCAAGGATATTGGGTTCAAACACTAGAGTCTAGGTCATAAACTACATCTTAGTATACTAGGATACCGTATCTCAGGATACGAAAAATAGGGATATGAATTATCACACTCATACAATATAAAACAATATTAATTATAAAAGACCTAATTACAAACATTAAATGGATACCTTGGTTTCGAACCAACTTGGTATCACAACACTATACCTCAATCTTAATACCCAAACCCAATACCTTGGATATCCCCAATTACCTTGATACTTACCTTGGCATCTCAAGGTAATATCCAATACCTTACTTATACTAACTACCCATAATAATATAGGCTAACAACTAAATATTATACATATAGCATACTAAAACACAATTAGCAATTAGGAATATATATACGTATATATTAATATCATATATATATACACATATATAACTATTATATATAAATATATAATATATACTCAAAACCGCATATATATCGCTAAAGCCCTGCTGATCATCGCTAAAACTGCGAATACGCTGCTGATACCGCTGTTGTTCCTGCTGCTATAATATTATATAATATTTATAATATTATATATTATAAATATATAATATATGTGGTTTGTACCGCATATATATCTAAATAATTAATTTGACTTAATTATTTAGATAGCACAATACATTTAATTTTACATATGTGATCCATAATTATTGGATAATTCCAAGTAGCTACTATTGTGATAGTTTCTTGTTCATAAGGAAAAGAGTGAAGGACCCTCATTTGGGACTTAGGGAGACGGGGGGAATTCTAATCACATAAATTTTGTTAATCGACTCAGAAGAGTGAGAGAAGATTATTTGGGATTGTTTAGTAGTTGGACGTAGGGGGTTGATTGATGTAAAATTTTGTGCAAGAGTACCAGCATAGGACTAATATCAAGAAGTAAAATATTCCTAAATTTCAGGACTATGCTATGACTACAACCAAATGCCTACAATCTTCTTACAACCGCCACGTGGCGTCCACGTGTTCGGGTGGCCGTTATGTGGCAGAAACGTCACGTGACAGCCGTTTATTGAAGGAAGAGGTGGGACACACAATTTATTTGTTGCCTTCATCTAGCAGCAGGGCGGGGCGGGACACAAAAGGTTGAGGGGGCCGAGGGAATATACAAGAATGAATTACTTCAACGAAAACGTGATTAGGATGTAAATGTTAAAAGCTTATTAACTTCTCAATATGCGAGGTTGCTTGGTTTGAAATTAGACTCTGATGCAACGTCCAGGGACGAAGCTAGTGTTTCGATCAACAAAAGATGCAGGGGGGAAGGAAAACTACAAGAATCTATACATACTGCATGAGTTGACGGAACCAAACGGGGAAATAACAAGGCTAACAGAGGGGCACTGGACCGACACACATTGCCAATGGTCCCCCAACGGAGATTGGATAGTATTCTCCTCAAACCGGGAGAAACCCAACACAGAAGAGGAGAAGAAGAAGCGTGCGAGCCGCGAGCCTCAGGACGACGGCGAAGGATACTTTGCCGTGTATCTAGTGAAGTGGAACGACCCGTCGGTGGTGGTGAGAGTGATGACGAGTGCAAAGAACATCGCAGGCCATGTGAACCATCCCTTCTTCAGCCCGGACGAGAAGAGCATCGTCGTGGCTTCGGATCTCGCCGCGGTGTCGGCCGAACCCATCTCTCTGCCTCTCTTCGTGCACTCCGTGAGGCCCTACGGGGACATCTTCACCGTCGACGTCGACCTCGTGGAGATATCTCGCCTCGTGGATCAGCTGAAGGCGGATGCTGCTGCTGCCGGCAAGCCCATCGCTCCGTCGCAAACTCCTGCATATATTTTGGTGAAGGATGTCAAAGATTTCAAGCGACTCACACACAGTAGGTACGAGAATTCCACTGCTACTTGGTCGACCATGCCTCCGACTGAGGACCCGAATAAAATGATAACCATGAAGCTTTCAAATAACTCCATTGCCTTCGCCCCGGCGTGTCCTTTTCTACATCCTGACGGAGCCGAAAGCTCGCACATCACTGGCCACCTGTTCCTCCCGAAGAGGTGTTGTTGATTATAATATCATCGCCAAATCCCCGGCCGGCCCCTTCGCCGTCATTTCGTACCGTACCTTTTGCTTTCGTTTGTTGTTCCAATAATATCGCGCGCGCGCGCTCTCTCTATCGATATGTTTGGTTTGTCTTAATTAATCCAGAACTGTAAGCACGGGCCGGGTATGCTAGCTGTATTGATTGATTGTTGTTTGCAAACTTAATTGGTTTTTGTTTTCAGAACGAAGCTTATAAATTACTAATACTAGCTCTTTGGATGGGCATGCATGCATGCACGCACGCACTTTCTGTAGGCCAGATAGCTACTCTTTAACTTCGTGAGAAATTAATATAAAAGAGTATGCTAGCTATATTTAATTTAAGCTGTCCTATTCCAATATTAACTGTTTTGATAAAAGTACTCCCCGGCAAAAAAAAAATCATATCAGTGTTTTGAGAACATTTTTTCTCAAAATACCCAGTTTTCTAGCAGTCGTTTGTGAATGTTCCTGTGTGATATTTTATTCATTTTGCTAAAAATGATCAAATATCTCTAGAACAATTATATACTAAGGATATTGATGGTCATTTGGTACCCGAAATTTTCTGTAAATAAAGCTTAATCCATCCGAATGTACCAAAAAATATTTTCTTTAATTTTCTCTCTTCTAAATACTTACAAGCAAGGTAATGCTATATTTGGAGAAGCGGCTTCTCTTTTGCTGTTATAAAAAAAATGAACAACCGCAAGATAAACAACTCCAATCCGTACTGCAAACGGAGAGGATACAAGGGACGTCTCAAACTGTGTTTCAACTGCGATACAACCTCAGGGGTACAAGAATGTGGACATTTACTATTTTGTGTAAACTAGTAAATGCTCCCATTTTATGTAAAACAGTCATTTTTTGTCTTTGTCAAAAAGTGTGAGTATATCTCAAATTTTTAAATATTCCGTACAAAGAATGTGGACATTTACTATTTTATAAAAAACGAAAATATATGCTGATTTCTATACTTTAAATAAGAACATTTGCAAAAATATTCCTATTTATATAGTCATCAAACGTTGGAAAGTAATTTTTCCAAAAATTTAATTACTTAAAATTTGATTATCAAAAATATAAAATTTTCGACTATATATAGTACAACGCATACCAAATTAAACGTCCCCTTAACTCTCCTTAAGATGTCACAATGTCAGAAGAACAACCGAACAACCATATACGAGTCTTTCCTGCCCATAGTAGACTGTCACAATATTCTAAGCTGGTGAAACATTCTCTCCAACAAGTGAAAATTTGATTACAACCACAGGCAACAGCAGGCTCAAAATATGTCATCACAATGACCATCAAAGAGTGGTATGAACTTGCACCCTCTTCACCTCCTCATTACTTCGGTCAGGCAAGCCAGATAAGGAATCAATCTGGGCTTATTTGTAATTTGCAAGGTAATTATGTTTCTCAGTTTTGGAAATTTCCCTTTTTGTGTACACAGTTACAATAGTCTATTCAAATACAATCAGATACAGCTTTAGCCCTGAGAAAAGAGAAATAACTGACAATATTATTGCCAGCCACAATCCCCAGCTACATAGAAGAACAATATAGGCATATACAGGTCTTTCCTACACATTAAGATGTCAGAGTCAGAAGAACAACCATATACAAGTCTTTCCTACCCATTAAGATGTCACAATCTATAAAATGGCGAAACATTTGGTCTCCAGTAAGTGAAAATTTGATTACTCTGAACCACAGGCAACAACAGGCTCCAAATATGTTCATCGCAATGACCATCAAAGAGCGGTATGAACTTGCGTCCTCTTCAGCCCCTCATTCCTTCGGTCGGGCAAGCCAGAGCGAGCTCAAGGCACGGAGACGGGAGAAGTAGTCGTGAATGGCAAGGAATGCCCTTGCAGATTGACGGGTTGTCAGTATCCGGTGCATCTGCTGCAGTGTTTGCAGCCTCAAGTTGTCAGCCTGAAATTAAAATGGATTAGAATTTAAGTTGCTTCCTCCCCAAGGAGAACAAAAATCAGTGGCTTTTGCTCTCTATTTCCTTTTTACCAAAAACAGTGGAATCTTTTTTGCTACACAATAGAAAAATAATATGACAATAGATATTAGTAAATTAACTTTATTTAAAATCCATACAAAGAAATTTCCCCTCAGTAAGGTCCTTAAAAACAAAAGTGAAGTAAATTAGGCTAAACAAATGATAAGAGTATATAGAGGCGAGCATTATTCGGTTTTGGACCGAGAACTGAACAGAATAAAAGCTTCGGATCGATTTAAAAATAAAATAAAAAATGGGAGTCCAGGTTCGGTTTTGAAAATAATAAAATTTCTTATTTTGTTTCGGTTTAAAATTGAAAACCGAATAAAACTTGAAATATTATGTAAATTCTCTCAATTCTATGCATATTTTAGGGAGTAAAGTGCAAAAAAAAAATCACAAAATTCACACTTTTTGTAAAAAAGAGTTTAAAAAACTTTCAATTTTTAATTTGGTGTAATTAGTAATTTTGTACCCAAATTGAACGACGACGTCAACGGACAACCAATTTACATTTGGATTATTTATGCAAAAAAGAAAACAAACTAATAATACATAAATGTGAAACGAAGTGGGAACGGAGTAAAACATGAAAGATAAAATGGAAGAAAAATAGAAAGAATGGTAAAATATGAGTATTTTAAACCTATATACAGAAAGGATGGCAAGACCATTGCAATTTTTAGTATTTTTGGTATCTCAAAAAAAAATTCAGTCAAAATTTGACTATAATGTTCAAATTGTAACGACTAGTAGACAAATGAAATGATTTGATCAAAGTATCCAAAATGCGAGGGTTTAATTAATCAAAAAATTCATTGAGTCTTTTTTGCTAAAAATATAAATCTTGCAAAAAAAATTGCACTTTACACTATTTTACGATAAAAAATTTGTATATTTTGAAAACATCAATTCTATGTATACTTTTTGAGGTCCAACTTTGGTAATTTAATTAGTCCAACTATGGCCCAACTTTCAAATACAACAATTGTATGTATAAAAATTGCATTTTAAAAAATAATTTAACCACGTCTAACTTTGGGCCCGGTCAATTAAACAACAAAATTTTATTGGATTTTGACTATTTCGATTGGATTGAAACCGAATAAACCGAATCCTCACCCCTAAGAATATATCTGATAGTCATCAAGCAATATAAAATGCAAAAGAAAATTTATATTAGCAATTATGTTCACCATGTAATATACACACTAGGAGTATAAGCTTTAGCCTATAACAACACATCAATTTGTTTGTTTTTTTAAGCAATCAAGTGATAGGAGTTCTCCAAGAATAAACTTATAACAATTTTGTCATATGCCTTCTGTTGACCTTCTTCCCTATTAAATTAGAATAGAATGAAAA
Organism: Iris macrosiphon; assembly: GCA_036927795.1. NCBI lineage: Eukaryota > Viridiplantae > Streptophyta > Magnoliopsida > Asparagales > Iridaceae > Iris > Iris macrosiphon. The sequence continues at coordinate 123,680,079 of JAYESA010000018.1, forward strand.
ATTGAACTTTGACAAACTTTTTAGGAGGATTGCACATGCTGAAGTAACAAACTTCGAACACTTGTAATTTGTGTTTCCTCAATAAATCCAGATAATCTATAGGTCTAAAAAAGTGAGATCATATCCTACCTGACAAAGGAAGTTTTCAAGTGTCCCAAGCTTTCCCATAGCCATAGCCATCTGGCCCATATAATTTGCGACATTCCCAGACGAACCAGTGGATGAAGAAGCAGAAGACAATGTTTCTGCCAGGGATTGCTGCAGTGTATCCATCCCTTGTGAGAGGGCATCTTCTGCTTGTTGGGATGTTTGTTGGAGGTTGCATAGTCCCACTACCTGTTGTTCAGTGAGTGGTTCCAATTGATTCGATAGTAGCTGCCATATAAACCAGAGGCACAAGATAAACAAACAAAATAACTAAAGCAGAACCTTGACTAAACATTAAACCTTGTTCCAACCAGGACTTCTACAGCATTATATTCTAAATAGTGAAGTTTGTAACTTCAAATACAAAAAAGGATGTTCTAGTGCCACAATGCTCCCGTTAACAGGGATGGAAGATGTCCGCATATGCCCATTTACGAAGAGGTTTCTGTTGCATTGACAACCACTTTGCAAGCACGCCTCTGATATTTCTTGATTTCAAATAAAGATCTGATAGTCTAAGAACTGGAAGGGCGGGCTATATGCATCTACAGTTGTCTGGTAGGCGTTTTTTTTTTTTTTTTTGGGGGGGGGGGGAAGAGGGGGGGGGGGGGGGGGGGTGCGCAGATAGAAGTGGTTTAGGTATGACAGTATCAAGTGATGATATTCAAATGTCTACTATAGAATGACAGGGCAGACTAAGTGGAAGTCAGATGATACATCCCAAAAGAATTTCCACTTGTAAAGGGTTTCAAAGACTGGAGAAGTGAAGAGTTCTATCAACTAGATCTGGAGACACACATAATCATCCTCAGAATCTCAGGGAAATTTCTTATGCACTTTTGCACATGTATCAGAGTCTACATTGTACAATCTTTTATCAATTTTTTTCTTGTACTATCTGCTACTTGTATCTATAGTTTTACCTTCTGCTCTATCTTACTGGAATTTGACTAGGATCTCCTTGATCCCATCCTTTATCTATAGTAAAAAGTGAAGAAACGGTGGATGTAGATGCTACATGTTCCTGACACTAGTCAGGACTTGAACCTCAAAAGCATCTGGTCTTATCTGCACAAGGAATATATCCAATAAAGACACATGGTAAAGAAAGTGAAAGCAATGCCAATTCCACCTTCTTAACCCGTACTGCTAGGAAGCAAATTAGATGTTATTTTCTAATTTTGGATTGGTACAATTTTGGATGAACGATACAGATCATAAATCTTAATATGGTTACAAATTCAAGACAAAAGTGTAAGAAAGTAGCAAATTTCAAATGCTTGGTAGGTACCAAAAGCGCCTAATACTTCAAAATATTTTATCTCAGGCAGGAACTCCAGAAACACCCTTAAAGATCGGATCAAAAATCGAAACGGATTATGTTCAAGGTTCTAAAGTTCTGCCATACAAATTCTTTATAAGATGATAGCTCATTTCAAAAGAAAGAAGTTCCTTCAAATATTTTGCACTCTTTATTGCTGATTCCATACACCTATACCACAAAAATACTGCAGAATAAACTATTGAAGTCCATCATGTCGCTTCTGTTGGGACCAAAAATACAATTTTGATTGAAATATTAAGTTATTAACTAGCAGGGAGAGCTGGAATTATAGAAGTAAACTATGTTGCAAAGGCACATGTGAAGAAACAATCTGTATCTAACAATATACTTGGCCCGACCCGCATAGTCAACCAAGGCTGGTCCATGTCTGAATACTAACAAACCTCAAAACATTGGTGTCCATTGTTGGACCCCTGTTTCCACAGGAGAGTCAAGCAGAGAGCATTCTCTACACATGGGAAACCAGTACCTCCAGTAATGATATATATGAATAATTGTGTCTATGAATAACATTATCCTAAATCATTTAAAGAATTGGTGCATCCTGATTATCTGTCTTGTATGTACCCATCTATATCACTGGAATATAGATAGAAAATGTACCTTGAGAAGTTCGGATGATCGGAACCCCCCAAGCCACAAGAAACACCTTTCGGCCGGTGTTTTCCACATCCCAGACAACATATGAAAAACATCAGCCTTGGCAGCGGTACTCTTAAGTTTAAAAATGTCAGCCCAGTGCGCCATGACGCCATCTACAATAGCACGAAGATCATTGTCACTTGCATGAGCATTCACCGCAGCCCTCAGCTCATTTATCTGCCGGTTCTGATCTTCCACCCACCGCGCATACTCAACATCAAATGCCAAAGGCCCTGAAAAGGTTTCTTCAATATTAGACTGGGGAGCAATTTAACAAAAAATGAAACGCATTATGTCAACAACTTCAACATTTTCTAGGGCTGATTCCACAGGATACACCCAATTAATCTCAGAAGCAAATATACAATTTGGAACCACAACATACCTATCAGAACTCAAACTGATGGTATGTAATAAGCTATCAACTTCATATAGATTATTTCAAGGAAGACAACTGTGAAAGTTAGGACACATATTTAACATCTAGCAACAATAATCAAGAAATTTTTACATAAGATCCCTAGTTGAGTTTCACCCAACGAAGTAGTTTGAATCAAGGTTTGCAGTATCAACCGTATAGTATCGATTTTGGAATGTCCCGATCTGATACTGACCCCCACCAACACCAGCTTATGCTGACATTCGGGCTCTCTTTCCCGGTCAATTAGTAAAGAAAAACTAAAAGAAAATGAGAGAATTATTGGAAAAAAGCAATATTGACACAACGACTTGGTTGTGCCGAAGACGACATGATATAGCGTGCCGATAAGTACAGACTGCACCACGTAACAATTATTATTTGTTGAAGTTCTATAGCAGTAAACTCGCATCATTCATCCATCTTAATATCACTCCGTTCATAAGTATCTATTGTTGCTGGTGTACTCTCTAAAAGCAAGTAATTAACAACAATAAGGGTGAATGATTCATCAATATTGAATATTATTACATGCAAATCTAATGAGAACCAACAAACAATACATAAACTATGCCCAAATCTATCAAATATTTTTTATTATATTTTGGCTCTCCGAAACAAGTAAATTTGAAACTCCAGTCTGGAATTGCCAAAACTGTTGGTACCAATACTCATAAGAACTGGAGACCAATTCTGATATCAATACTGTGAGCCTTGGTTTGAATGTAAACAAAGATGATAAAGCATCTGAACCACAAAATTCTGCAAGATCACTGACAACTTACCCATAGAAAGATCAACTCCTCCCACATGACCAGTTTACAGATGTGACTTTCATAATTATCATAAATGGTTATAGGTACCAATCAAATGTCAGTAAAACTCCTGGTTGTCCAAATTAAAGTAATACCTTGCAAATTGAGTAAAGTTGCTTGTTTAAAATGAGCCAAAGCAAGATGTTAGCTTTTCAATGCCGCATATAATTTGTTCCACAAAAATATTGCTAGATCCATAAATAAATTTTGAAAATGATATTTATTCAAAAAATTAGATTACTTAAGTTACCATTTTGGAAGAAAAAAAAATCCTAGAATATAGTGTTTCCTTATAAGTCACTATATATAGCATATAATTCGAAAGTCCCAATTTAGCTCAGAAAAGAAAAAATAAAGTTGAATTAAAGTCAGAATTTGGATCTCGAACTTCAACTTTAACAACAATACTAAAAGTTCGAGCTTCAAGTTCCTACTTTACCTCAACCATGAAAAAGTTAAAAATTTATTGCCATGTGTAACATATGTTACATGCACTTTTAAGCATAGTTTGCAGTATTGGCCGATATCAATCTGATACAGCCGATACCAATACGGTTTGACATATCCCGATCCGATACCGACTGCTACGGATACTGACAATGGAGTTCTCTTTCCCAATCAATTCGGTAGAGAAAATTGAACGAAGAAGACCAAAGAGTAATGGTGTAACCGTGTAAAACATAGTAAAGGTTGTAAAAGTTTATAAATGAAGAAAACTTGAATATCCCAGGGAAAGCAATCAGCAAAGATGACTATTATTTCATTCAATTTCAAAACCACTAAGAAACAACACAAAAAAAAAAAACTTTAAATTATAGTTAAATGCAAGGTAGTCAAAGGCACAAGGTGCACTCGAGGTGCAAAGGGTCTATGTCGTCCAAGGCGCAAGGCACATTTAAGACGTACGTCCGAGCAAAACGAGGTGCGAAAAAAAAATACATAAATAAATAAATTAGTAATGTAAGAAATAAAACCAAATAACTTCTTAAAACCAACAAAACATGTTAATACACAACTAAGTGAACTAGTAGAGTAGGAGTAACAGTCAACAAAACTAACAAGAATTTGTATTCTCTAACAAGAAATAACAAGGAACGTAACTTATAAAATATAAGTAAAGCCAATAGAACAATCATTCATCTTCATCAAACTCCAGCAAATCATCATTACTATCATCACTATCGATACTCCAATCAGTTTCATTTTCTGTCGAGTGTCCATAGAGCAAAAATAAAGAGAAAATGCAAAAGGTGTGCCTTCACTTGTTTGTGCCTTGCTGTGAGACGCGCCAGGAGAAAGACATCACCTAGTAAGGTATATGGCGCAACTGGTGCCCTTGCTGCAAGGCGCACCTTTGACTACACTACCTAAATGTATAAAATATTTAATAAAAAAAATTAATAATTATTTGCTTTCTGATACTCCAATCCTGATTCTCAAAGGAAGGGTCGGATACTAATTTGAATACTACGAACCTTGCTTTAAGCACCCATGTATACGTAGTGCAAGAATGTTGTGTGCTAATAAACTTCCACATAATATGTTTTCAAAAAGTAAATCAAAACTTTTGCCCTTAGAGAAAAAATGTAGTGTATCTAGAAGTTAAACGCTATTGAGAATCACTATATTTAGTATATAACAGGAGGGGTCCTGATATACAATAAAAAACAAATGTCTCCGTCTATATGCCCAAATTTCATACCAATAGTTTGATCTTAGATTTGAATATATGCTAAATTACAACTTGATACTCTCAAATTCAAATTTTTCAACTTGATATCTTGAACTTTGATAGGCATCAACTTAATACCATCCCCCATTTTTGCCCTAACGATGTTAATCGAAAAAGGAAAATAAAAAAATACCCTCCCCTCCATTCTCTCCCCCCCCCCCCCCCGGCTCTCCGACAGCCCCCTCTCTCCGGCGCCGACAACCGGAGGGGAGGGCGTGCATCAACAACAATAGCAGCGAGCAGCAGCTACAACAGCCGGCAGGGGGGCGCTGGTAGAGGGGTGGGGGGGCAACCGGAAGGCGGGGTTGCCAGAGAGGGGGGGGGGGCGGCTGAACGGTTGAGTGCGACCGGAGAGGGGAGGGGCGCGGCTGAGTGGGGGATTGCGACCAGATGGGGAAAGGGGGGGAGGTCTGCAGAGGGGGTAAGTGGGGTGAGGGTATTTTAATTTTTTTTTTAAAAATTTAACGGTAAACTTAACCCTGACTGGCAGAAGGTATAAAGATGAAAATTCTCAATAGTTGATGGTATTAAATTAATACCTATCAAAGTTTAGGGTATCAAGTTGAAAAACTCGAATAGGTGTGGGTATCAATTAGCAATTTAGCCTTGAATATATTAGAAAGAATATTACCTAGTCGCGGTTTGCTTTACAGGTATGGGTGTGCGGTGAGCAACTTTTCCTGGCACTTGGTTTGACTTAGGTTTAACCGGAACACTATTTCGAGAAGTTGTTCCTAAAGAACGGGTCATTTTTGTGTGGTGTACCATGTGCATGTATATTGATTTCAGATTTTGTTGTCTTTTGTTTGATTGATCACTTATTTAAAAAAAGTAGACCCACTTTTAAATATTCAACTTCCAGGATCACCACTTACGGAGATCTGGATCGGAAAAGGGGGAGGGGTTGATTAGGGGGGTTGAGGAAACAATGTAACGCTGGTTAGAACCATAGCATATGTGGATGTGTACAAGAGTGTCCAAATTTGACACGATCTATTATATAGATACATGAAGGTTAGGACGACTTCTGCCCATAACTCTCGAGGAATAGAAGCGAGATATATCGAAGTGAGGTGAGCGCAGTGAGGAGCTTGACCAGAAACAAATATTGTTTGATATTATTAATTTTCATCCCTACTCTCGAAACGGTAAAATGTGACAATATAATTTCTACAGCCGATAAAGAGATCCCGGTAAATATCCTTAACACGAAATAGACACAGGCAGGTTTGAAAATACCATTTCCGCTCATGGAATGGGACTGGTCCCCAGAGTTTGAAATGAAAATCCCCTGTACAAGATTGTTGAAAAATCAAGACAACAAATTATAAGCATTAAGCCAATAATAATATCAGAAAAGTACACAAATAAAAATGGAATTTAAATCTCCTGCAGCCATTTTCTTGTGCAACTCAGTGTAACCATGCCATAGAGGGGGCGGCACCACATCACGTGCAAGATCTCATAGAAAATATCATGCAGCCACTATATGGGATGGCTGCACGAGTTTTTGGCTGCAGAGGATGTGGATCCTAAAAAATGAGCAACCGCTAAAAAATAAAGGTAGGAATATACTTGCTGACGAGCACGCTGGACTTCCTGCTCTAGCTGAGTAAGCTTCAATCTACTACTCTCAAGTTGTTGTACATATGCCTTGCAAAAGAAAATAACACATAGGCAGAATTATGAAACTAAGAAAGAACATTTGATTTTTTTTTTATGAGAAAAAGAATTTACTTAGATACAGGCAAATCAAATAAATATTACATGTAATTTAAATAAGAAAGATGCCCCTTAAGCACACATCTGCATTGGTTCCGTGATGGCATGCACAGATGACAATGTATTGGATGATAGATCTCAAAACAACATCCCACCTCCCATCTCCCTCTTTTTCTCATGCTATTCTCCCACCCTCCCATCATTCTCCCATCCTATGCATGTTTGTGCCCATGTATAATTTGTCATGAATTATAGCTGCCATTCACGAGTGATTTAATGCAAAACACAACTTATCTGCATGGACATAAATACCACACGAAAAGATGCATCAGTACACACACTACTAGTTTTATCATGTCCTATTGATGCAGGGGATCGGTCAACCGACAGGTCATCTGAGCCGTTCGGTCTACCGCACTTCGCGTCCCAGTTGCTAACTTGGCCTACTTTTGCTATTCTTTTCTGGCTTTTGGCGTCTTTATATAGCAAATAAAGCCAGCATGGAAGCAGCCTTGCTTGGCACTTAGGGTTATGACTTTTTGTATTGCTTTTAGGGCTAGGGTTCTCTCTTTTCCATGTGTATGGGCTATATATAGCCTCCTTGAAACCTCCATGAGGATTAACTTCGATATATTAAAAACTTCCTCAAAAGAGTTCAATATGATATTGGTGGATTCCAAACCTCCAAGGCTTGTGAATTCAAGCACCCTTGTGGATTCGGGAATTGTGGATTCATGCCTTAAGGTGTTCATTTGGTGGCTCCTCCATCAACGACCACCATCCTCCACGCCTCCGCAACATTGTAGGGTCCCTTCTCGACATCACCTATTGCATTTTTCTAGTGCTTCTTTCATGTTTGATACATACACAACACAGCCACGACGCCAATTTGGAGTGTTCGTGCTTCTTGCTTCCAGGTCGAAAAGGGACTCCTGAATCAACAACGAGCCCACATGGACTGTTGGTAAATTAGACAACCGGAAAGCATTGAAATTTCAAAAAAAAAAAAATCTGAACAAGTATATGATGTTCCTCCCCAGAGAGCATTTAAAGTGGTGAAAGCCCTTCGGCTCTCCCCTGTAAACAACAGGATTACTAATTCATCAAGCAGTTTTAGCCTAGAATGATCAAATATTAGGAATTGAGCATTTCATAATCTAAAAATTGTCAACGGAGCCTTTGTAAAAGTTGAACCTCTTCTCAAGTAATATACCATACATAAGGCAATGGCAGGAAAGTTCTGGACCAGACTAGTCACCTTTTTTCTCAGTCGGCTTTTTCTTGCAGCCTCACGATTTTGAGCAAGACGGCGAAGTGTCTGCAGAAACATAAATTACATACAGTTTTCTGACAATAAATATTACATACGAGAAAACATCTCTAGCTTGTTAAACATCAAAAGACCAGTAATACCTTATGGTCGCCGATCTTTTCCTTCGATCTGTCACTGGAATCAGAAGCTGCTACAAGAGCACCTTGTCCTTGTTCAAACTAATTAAATAAAAGATGATCATCAGCAGATCTTGAAATTTTCAGAGGATAGTAACTAATTATTCTTGTTGAGATAAATTATTTTCTGGTAAAGAAACCAAATTCCAGAAGAAAGGACAGATGAAATATAAAGATTAGGCGGACCTCAAAATGAATAAACAATCTAGAAGAACATCAGGATAAATTTACAACAAAATGAGGATTCCAGAATAATGTAGAGATGAAAATATAAAGATAAGGCAAGTCTAACTGAAATGAAGAAAAATAATATAGGAAGAACAATAGGATGATACAACCAACTTGAAGACCCCAAAACAAATGAATCACAAGGACTAACACCACAAAGAATTGTCACATTGAAAGTAGATGACCATTATACTAGCAGAACTGAGAATAGCCTTCAGACATTCCGGCACCCCAACTTCCAAGGCCGTCAATCAACAACAAATGTCAGAAATAATCAAGGGAGCCAATATTATCTAAAATCCCATGTTCATAGAAGTATCCACCAGCAAACCGAAGCACGGATGCGAAAGGCCAAGCACAGAAAAATAACAGCTCAACATGAACCATTCTTATGCCCTCAGATACAAACCCATCTAGGTTTATCAGTTTTTTTACATTAAGATTATAGGCAATCTTTAAAACGATTATAGGCAATCTTTTAAAATGATTATAGGCAATCTTTAAAATGATTCATCACTGATGCCCATTGGCAATTATTAAAATTACACAGAAGAGAGCTTACCCTCGTAAGTGCACAGTTCTAGTAAGGAAGTATGTATGTATGAACTGGTTATATCATGAAAGTCGGTTTTCTCTCTCAGATGAATGAGGATCCAATACTCTCCAAGAGATTGGAAGACCAGAAAAGTTTCTTCATTTAAAAAACAAAGGGGAGACTGATTATCAGACACCTTCATAGGAAAGGAACCATCATACTATCCCTATTTATTAATTTCATTTTTTCCTAAACTTTCACATTACAGAATTTACTACGAGATGGGAACTGGTTACTTTCTAACTTTTTCAAGTTCGAGACTAGTCGGAGTCAACTTAGTTTAATTAACTTTTATATACTTGTATTTCTTTTGTGGGTAAGTTTTTTTTTTAAGTAATGGGTTTCTATTAAATCTCATGATAGGTTGTTTCCTATTTTAATTTTAAGTCATCTAGTTAGTCATGTTTCCTTGTCTGAGTCCAAGTCAAACTTGGAATTAGAAGCCTAATCAATTTAGGAGCACAATTAAGCTTCCTGTTATTTAGGATTTAGTTAATCTTGGGTGAGAGTTTTAGGCGTATGTAATTCTAGGTTAGAGGCTATTTGATGGTCGTAAATCCTCTTCAGCCAGAATGATGATTAGTGAATGAACATTTTCTTATCTTGATTGCGTGTAATTGACTATAGAAAGCAACTGAGATTAAGAGAAACCTAATGTGGTATGAAGCCATCATCCTACTCTCATTTATTTTCTCCATTAAACCATGTCTCGCAATTTTGCAGTTCCTTCACTCAACAAGAGGAAAACCTCCCATGCAGTGGGAGAACGACAGGTACTGGTCACATGCACCTATTCAATTCAAAAAGTCAAAATCGGATTTAGTGAAATATAGTTTGAGTCAAGTTTAGTTGGTTTAATTGTATATTTTTATTGGGTAATATTAGGAAACCCCCTTGAAGTTTTGCCCATTTATTAGGTTACCTCCCCCAGCGTTATTTTCTTCTTTTTTGGAATGTGAGATCCCTCATATTAAGTCAGCCATCAAAACACGTCATCTAAGGATTTCCATGCAATAACTAATTGACACTTCTACCCCTCAGTTCAAATCAGGGTGTTAAGTAATTTTTCGGAAATTTTTATTTACTCAGTTTCACCCCCCCCCCCCCCCCCCTCTCTTTCCTCTTCACGACTCCGCCCTTGACAGCAATTTGGGATTTGTGCAGCAATCTATGCAAATAGCTAGGTAATTTATTACAAGGAGTTAATTTTTTTCCTCTTTGTTTCGGTTAGGGTTCTAATATTTTTGTTTTAGAATGACCGTGTAGAGTTAGGGTTTCATAAATTCAAAATAATATGATTGGTTGTTGATTGTTAGGATTTATACTCCTGCAATTGTTTAATTTTGCGTGTTTAGATAGATATGGTCATATTAATTCCAGCAATCCGAAATATTAACCATATTTGAATTATTCTATGAAATCAGGGTTTGTGCACATAGGGTTTCCATGGTTTAATCAATATGAACTGTTCTATGAACTTATGGTTTAATATTTACATTAATAGTTGAGTTTATGTTGTAACCGCATACATTATCTGAAACTCCCAAGAATTGTGTTCAATATCTACACTACACGAATAGAATGGGACATTTTTTGTGTTTATTTTGATAACCAAATGACCTTTTGTAGTAAGCATTTCTATGGTGTAATTGCAGCCACGACTTAAGTTGTATTTCATCAATATGGTTATTTCCACAAGCATAATCGAATGCGAACATATTCTGGTGGAAAGATTGTAACACAACATCTTGAAGCTGGGAGTTTTAATTGGGAGAAGATCCATAACATTGTCTAGCAGGTCATGAATTGTAGAGACTAGCCTTTTCTACAGGGACCATGGTATCCTGAGGGTGATTGCCATGTGCATGTTAGTGACGACCATTCTGTTAGACTAATCATTGAACAATATAGTAGGGTACCTCACATTTCCCAGGTAGATGTCTACAATGTTCACTATTCACCCAAGTTACTAAATGTTGCTAACCTCTAGTTGATGATGATACTCCCAATATGGAGCTTAAGCCTTGTATGTTTGAATATGCAAAACAATGTTCACCTCCAATTTGTCATTAATGGCTTTTCAATGAAGCAGCTACAGGCCGTGCTGAGATGGAGTGGGATGACAATTTCTTCTAGGCAACTCTTTTCGTATAGGTATGAGCATAACTTGTATCTTTCAAATATAAGAAAATATATTAGTTTGTTCTTGTGATGAAAGTAGACATTGTTTGTAATTTATAAATGTAATGCAATTGGATCACAGGATTAAAATTGTGGCTGGGGACAGAGTCGGGAAGGGAAAAGGGGTTGAAAATAAGAAGAGATAAATTTCCCAAATAATTATCTATTACCACTCTGATCGTCCCTGGAGGAGTAGAATAGCCATTTAATTGTCACGTTGAACTAACGTGTCGATTTAATTTGTCTTTTGAGGGCTGACTTAACATTGGAACCTTATATTTTTTTTTTTTTTAAATTAATAACGTAAAGAACATTGGGGATGTAACCTAATAACAAGGTAAACTTCGTGGCAGTGCATTAAATAGCCTGTGAGACACGCGCCTAAGGCCCAAGACTCACCCTTGCGCCTTGTTTTCTATGACAAGAAGCTCATTCATCTAGGTTCACCTAGGCACACCTGAGGCACGCATCTCATGCGCCTCACGCCTATTTTTAAGTTGTGCCTCACAACTACTTTTAAGGCAGATGATACACAAGGCTCATTAACCTAGTGTTTTTGTTCTTTTCTTTTTTTATTTACGCTTTCCTTTTCTGTAATAGATTTGTTTTAGTAGCTTAATGTTTTTATAATAATTCAACTAGTGTTTCCATTATGATTAATATGTTTTCTACCATGAGTTTTAATGTTATCAAGTCAATCAAGCAAACATCTTGGTTGAAAATATTGTCATCAAATGTTAGGGACACTACAATGTATCAAATCAGTCAAACAATATTTCTACTGCAATTAATAATCTTTTTCTACAATTAATAGGTATTGTATTGAAGGATGATGATGATGAATGATACAAATCAGTTGGTAGTGTTGATAATGGAGATAAAAATATGAACGATGATGATTTTTCGGATTTCTAAAATTTTCTATTACTACTTGACGATGGTTAATATTGTTATCCTTAGGATTTTATGTAATCCACCTTTTACTACTTTAATAGTGTTATAAATTGATTAGATATAATATTAGTTTGTTAATATGAAACTACAATATTCAAAAAATTCCAAATAAGTAGACTCCTGTTCGTTGAAGCGCTCGATGTGGTTTCTCGCCTTAGGCTTCAAAGGACCCTAGTGCCTCGAGTGCGCCTTGTGCCTTTTAAACACAATGCTTCATAGAGGTTCCATGATCTTTATTCTTTTTTATTTCACTTGTCTAGAGTTATTTGTAAATTTGTACACTTGTATAGAGTAATTTGGATATTTGGAAGTTCCCTTATTAATTTTAAGAAACAATTTTTATATAAAAACGACGATGAGTTGTTTCTTTACATGAGTTGTTACCTAATTTTAGTGGATGTCATATATATTCGCCTCGAGTCCAGTCAATTCTCCTTAGTCCAGTCCAATTATTATTTGGAATAAAAGCCCAAGTTACTTAGGAAAGAAATCCAGCTTCATATCTTCTAGATTTGGTCAATATTAAGAGTTTTATTTGGCATTGTTCGGCGATTAAAGCCTACGAAGTAGTGACCACCTTCTTTAAATGTATAAAGATCATTGACCTAGTTCTTTTTCATCTTGTTTTTTCGTTTCGTATAATATGTGTTTTAGTATTTTAGCGTTTAGATAATAATTTGATTCATCTTTCGATGGTGATAAATAGGTTTTCTAACATGATTTTTGATGTTATCAAGTCAATTAGAAAAGATCTTGGCTAAAAATGTTATTACCAACTGGATCCCAAGGATAGAAACACAACCAAACATACCAAGTCAATCAATTAATCTCAACTAATCTTGCTATTTTAATTAATAGGTTTTGTATTGGATGATGATGACGATAATTAAGGATACTAATTTGTTGTTAATATAGGTGATGTAGATGATAATATGGATGATGTTGATTTTAGGGTTTTGTAAATTTCCTATTATTGTCAACAATGGCAAAGCCAGGATTTTTGCAGTGGGGGACCAAAATGTTTACAGAGAGACATTTACGGTGACCGTTATCACTTATAGGTAAATTGACTTGGAGATCCAGTGTTTGTCCGCAAGTTAAAAGAGAGAATATTCATGCAAATTAACAGAGCGGCTCTTGGGCTCGAAACCGCTTTTGGGCTCGAATCGATTCAGCTCAACAAGTATCTACTTAAACCTCAATAACAAGTCGAGCTTTATTGGAAATGAACTTGATTTCTTTGACAAGCCAAGTTTTAACATAGGAAGCTTGGCTCATGAAAAATCTCTTAAAAAGCGTGTTAACGGGCTTTTTGCTCTGTACTCCATGTACAATACACAACTTGACTCAGAAACAAGTTTGACTTGCAAAAAGGTTATTCTAGTATTGATACAAAACAAGCCTACACAGGATCAAGTGGACTATACTTTGGAATCGAGCTACTCGTAAGCGCAATTGAATTCAAGCTTGAATACAACTTTCAGTTTCAGCTTGAGCTCTCGAGTCAGCTCAATAATTTGAGAAAAGCTGGCTCTCATGCCATAAATGAGTCCAACTTGAACTCAACTTGGCTCCATTGGGGTTCTGCTGTCCATGCACAATTGTCCATGACCATCTAAACTCCATGCACATATACATAATACTTAAATATTTTGGCTAATAGATCTATAGAATACTTAACTATGCAAAAGTACGGGGGACATGCCCCCCTCCCGCGCCAGTGTAACCAAGTGATAACGGTCACCGCCGGTTATTAACTAATGTCAGCTAATCTTGCTATTGTAATTAATAGGTTTTGTATTGGACAATGATGGAGATGATGGTGGATACAAATTTGTTGTTAGTATTGGTGATGGATATGATAATATTAATTATGATGATTTTAGAGTTGTCAATTTTCTATTATTTTGAACAGTGGCAAAACCAGGAATTTAGCAGCAGGGGGGCAAAATGTTATAAGAAAACGACTTTTACGGTGTGCATAGTTGTAACTAATTTTCAAATAAAAAACAAAAATACAAAAGAAAACATGATACAGCTCATACACTGATACTTTTTTTACGGTTGTGCATGCACTAAATAAAGAAAAGAAAAAAACTCAGTTCGGGGGTTTATGACAGGGCTGAAGAAGAGAACAGGAAAAAAAATTGGATCGAAGTAGGGAGAAAGGTTTAATAGATATTCCCATCTTCAATGAGTTAATGTTTACAGTATTAATATGGGAATAAAGCCAACAGGACTGGATCAGATCAGAGTTTAACTTATTTACAATAATAACCATGATGGCTGCTCAGCCCATACCAAATAAATATCTAGATCCTAACCTCCTCCCAACACACATTTTCTGAAAAGAAGTGGACCAACTTCACCAGCGGGCCAATATGGGAACGGAAGAATCACTGAAATATCATACAGGAAAAAGTGCATGATCAGCGTATCTTGCTTGCCCCTTACCTTCAATGGGAAAGGTATTTTTGTCATATGATCTCCCAACATCAGCATGCCAAAATGACATTATTTTTTCATTTTTATGCCTAAATTGGGAAAATTATATTTATAGAGCTGTATTTTGCCCATGAAAAATATATTACCTTTATTCAGCAACTCTATAAAAGCTTTGAACTGAGAAAAGACCATCTAACAAGCCCTTAATTTTTCCATTACAAAAGTTATAGGAAGAGGTTTACCAGTGAATCATTATGTTGTATACTTAGAGCTATAACCTGTAAACATTTGTAACATATTATCTCCAATCTCTAATAATACCACAATACCAGCTGTTTACTCTCAATTCTCAACATATACTTGCATATTTACCATCATCAAAAAAAAAAATTTTGCTTCAGTATACTATTGACCTTCCATACAACAATGTTTCATCCGAAACCAGATTTGGTACAAGTTCTTCACTAAAGGAGAATGATATATCATGATGACAACTGATACTTGTGTATATCGAAAGGAGGTCACAGAGTACCTACTGACTGGAACTATCTTAAAGAGCTTGAGCCTTTAGATTCCCCTCGATACCCAACTCTCTTCCTATTTTTCTTTCCCTTTTTTTGCGTTGACACTGGCATTTCACCCTTCAATTTCCCAGCCAGCCAAAAGAACCAAGGTTTTTGACCCTAATATAACTGACGTTCCTCCCCGAATCATGAAACATTGAATATACGTACTGAAACCCACTATTCCTAAGGTGATTAAAAATGAATTCCTAAGGCCCATATATAGCAAAAGGATTTAATGAGTTGAGAATGTCTTTGGCAACAAGCTCTATTAGAGACTAGATCTAGTAACTATCATGACCTAACAAAATATTTTGAAAGCAAACAAAGAAAATCTAGCAATCAGCATTAAGCATATCCAAATATGCACCTTCTAACAAAGTCATCTCACTAATGATTTTTCATTTCATCTAACCAACCTAAATTTCTCACTAAAGAGAAACACAGAATGATGCATGTACATGCCACATGATTATCTAGAAAGCAAAACATTTTGGAATGATGAACAAAAATGGAAACATGGTACGCCAGTTGGTTGGAACCAAGAATGGTGGGGTAGGTACAGAATGGTTAGGTAGAAAGAAGTGTGCATCTAAAAGCATTTTTCATTGATTTACAATGGGGGAGACATCTTAGTACTCAAAACAAATGCAGTGTAGTTTTCCTCCATTAATGGTGTTGAACCATGTCCCTTTTCTAATAAAAACAATCTAAGTGTCCGAGTAATTCAACTGGCTTGAATTTGGAATTCAGAACACTGCATTTTAGCATTCTGGAACAAAATGTCCCACGACCACAATTGAAAATGAAAATTGCAGAATGCAAATGGCAAATTATAAGGGCACTACAAAGTTTACTCAGGGCTAGCCCAGGATTCGGGCTAGCCCATTAATGAGCAAAGTTTACTCATAGTAGCCCAATAGTTTACTCATACTAGCCCAAACCTCCCTAATCTCCACCGAAGTTCTCCTCCCTCCTCCCTTTCTTGTCGGAGCCCTCCTCCTCCGCCTCCTCCCCCGTCCTCCACCGCAGCCTCCCGTCGCCGCCTCCCGTCTTCGTCGCCGTCGCCGCCTCCCGTCTTCGTCGCCGCCGCCGCCGCCTCCGCCGCCTTCCTCTCCCGTTCCTCCGTCTCGTACTCCCTTTCAGTGCTCGACTACCTCGGCACCCTCGGCGTCCGCCGCTCCTCCCTCCCCTCCTTCCTCCGTCGCTACCACCAGGTCCTCCACTCCGCCGCCGGAAGACATAAATAATAACACAATGACAAAGAAAAATAACAGCACACAGGAAACCAAAAAAGAAAAAGAAAAAAATAGAAGAACTGTCAAAATTTGACATATATGTTGATTTTTAGGACTGTCAAAATTTTGACAGTCCTACAAATTGAAAGTACTGTCAAAATTTTGACAGTCCTAAAAATTCAACATATATTTTTAGGACTGTCAAACTTTTGACAGTCCTACCAATTGGAAGGACTGTCAAAATTTTGACAGTCGTAAAAATATATGTTGAATTTTTAGGACTGTCAAAATTTTGACAGTCCTACCAATTGGTAGGACTGTCAAAATTTTGACAGTCCTAAATTTTTTGACATTGACAGTCGACAGTCTAAAAATCATGATCTAAAAATTTTGACTGTCAAAATTTGACATATATGTTGATTTTTAGGACTGTCAAAATTTTGACAGTCCTTCCCATTGGTAGGACTGTCAAAATTTTGACAGTCCTAAAAAAAATTTCTGTTAATTTATTTTTGTTAATTGGTGGGGGGAGGGGGCAATTTATTTTGTTAATTTTTTGTTTTATTTAAGAAAATATATTTTAACGAAATAAAATTAAAATAAATTAACAGTAAATTTACTGTATCGAAATTTCAAAATTAACAAAAAATTAAAATAAATTAACTCAATTGTCGATATGTATCAAAATTTCAAAATATTCCAAATTTCTATCCTTAAAATTTGTTAAAGTATTCTGTTATTTAAAATAGTAAATTTATTATTGGTACATTAAATATTTTGTAAAAAAAAATTTACCAAAAGTAAAATTTGGAGGTCGAAACATCGTTTTTTTGCGATTCCAAAAATTTGTGAAGTCCGTCAAACGGTGAAACGATTTATCCCGAAGTACTTTTCTATACAATCATTTTGGCACAAATTGGACCTTGTTTCCATCTCCCAGTCAAAAGTTATGATACTTTAAAGTTTTATATTTTATATTTTTGTCTGTAATATGTACGTCTTACTTCGGATGAAAATTCTCTCTACACGAATTGTGTTACTCTCGTCGAAAACATACAAATCGACCTATTGTGTGACGAAAAACGATTTGAAAACAAATAGTTATGGCCGTTCGAAGTCTGATCGACAGCAGACGTAATATTTGTACGGTAGATTTTCTTTTTGGGTTCAATGATAACATATTTTATTTTGGATGTTAAACTAAATAAAAAAATCAAAATCCAAAACTAACTAAATAGAAAAAAACTAAAAAAAATATATCCTAACAATTAAAATGACTGTCAAAATTTTGACAGTCCTCATTGTTTGTGGGACTGTCAAAATCCTGACAGACCTAGTTTTATATAAAATTTTCAGTGGGTTAAAATTAGGACTCTCAAAATTTTGACAGTCCACATAGCTTGTGGCACTGTCAAAATTATGACAGTCCTAACAATTTGGGACTGTCATAATTTTGACAGTCCTTCTGTCAAAATTTTGACAGTCCTGATTATAACAGTCCCGAGTGAATTTTGGTGGCAAACTTGTAATTATCAATGATAAAAATTTGGGCTAGCCCCAAGTCACTTTAAGAGTGGCAAACTTGTAATTTTGGGAATAATTACATTGGGCTAGCCCCAAGTAACAAGTGTAGTGCCCTTATAATTTGCCAATGCAAATAGATGGAGTTGAGAGATTATGGTAACTCTTGTCGTGGTATGGCATGCCAACTAAATTGATGATTCTAGCAATTAGCACACAACATTACCCAAACAAACATTTCTAGCTAAACAATGTCATCAGCGGTGAGCCCTTCCATTTAACCAAAGCCCCTTGTATTTTCAAACAGAAAATTATCAAATGATGGATGTACTAAATTATATATGTCAAGCCACTATTAGTTGATGATATGAACCAGAAAATCACCCTTTGGTTATTTTCGTCAGCTTCTACATCTGTCGAGGTATCAGTTCTTGGACTGTCCATTGTGGACTCTCCCCAGTTCTCAAAGTGACCAGTAGGCAATGAGACAATATCGGGCTGTCGACCCTTCTGCTGGAGCAATGGAACAGAATCAACTCTAGCTGCCGAGGGAGTAATTTCAGTCGATGCAAGCGATTGCTGTCATGTAAGAGATCTATTAGTACCGCATATTTCACTCCCACAATGAATTTGACTATAATATAGAAAGGCCTACACATGAACATGAGAACTTACTTTAGCAAAGGAACCAAACTGTAGAAGATCAGAAGCAATGGCTGGGCCACTTGACTTTGGATTGAACACAGAATCTGCACGAAGCATTAATGGAAAATATGCTTACATGATATGCCGAAAAAACTACAGTGGTAGATGAATTACTATGGCTTTGATATGATTCGCCATCCCACCCCTCGTATCGGTCATAAAGAGACCTTGAGGTATTCAGGTGGCAAGTCATTTCAAACTTAAAAAGACTTGCTACTATTACAAACTTATTAAGACACAAGTAGACAGCTAATTTCCCCACTTAGATGCTCAAAAGTACCAACAATAATAGGTATATTAGGGTCAAAGAAAATAAGTCTGATACTAGAAGCCAAGTGAAAAAATAACAAAAAATACAGTGTGAGTAAATCACAACCAAAAAAGAAAGCAAGCAAGCAAGTACTTCTTCTACTTAGATCAGCAGCATCCTCTGTGCGGAATCCCATAGATTGCTCAAGCACCCCGAAGTCGGAAAAACGAGAAAGATGCATGTCGTTTCCTTCTGTGCCACTAAAAAAGGCAAAGCAAGCAAGGGAGAGCACATGCAAACAAGAACAACAGAAAGTCAGATTAGCAGTGTAAACATAAGGTTGAGAAACCGAATCAAGTAAATTAACATAGAAAGAAAAACACCAAAGAAGAAAGAAATATAGAAATAAAAGAGATGCATAGTAAAGAGCTTATGTGGAACCATTTTGTGTTGTTTCCTTGTTTGATCTTAAATATGGCCATTCAAGTTCATCTAAGCTACAAAATTAGTCCTGTTTTACCAACTGAAACATGTAAAAGAAGCAGATTACATGAACCCACCCCATTTATTCATATTTCAAGGCATTAGTGACTCTTTTCCAGGATGCAAGGCTTTGGATGATCAGCCAAGTCTCAGGAAACTAGAACCATGATACTAGCGGCACCAAATAGCTTTTATAGTCACTTGAAGCACTGATAAGTCCTCCAATAGCTATATCAGACTTGCTGTGACACCAAAGCAAAGTAAAAAATGCTGGCAAGTGACAACGCTTCTGTTTTGCCGTAAAAACTAGTAACTTGTCCAAAGCAGCTGAAACATTATTGCATCACATATTTGTCATATTTCGGGACAGCAAAGCACTTATTTCAAGGGCACATGGCTTTGGACAACTAGTCAAAGTTCAAAGAGTGAAATGAGACAAAGAGGTACTACTGGAATAAATTTATACTAATCAGTATCCCATGGATAAATATTTTTTATATTCTTGGCCACAGAAGTTATTGTTATTTTAATAGCTGTGAGAATTAATAGTCTTTGCATCTTCCCTGCTTGATGACTGAGGACAAAAAATAATACTAAAGAGTTTAATACAGCATTCGCGACAAGTCATGCCTAAACATGTCATAAAGTTTTTATCTATCATTGTATCGTATTTCTTTTTAATGGGTAGCAGTATATAGTAAACATCTCTCAATGTTTATATTGACAATTGTAAGAATGAGAAGGAAAATGGGGGGAAATATGTCCCCTTTACCCCTCATTAAGACACCCCTCAAAATCTGAATCATACAGACTTGACAAGAATGACATAGCATATGAATGCTCTAGTAAATAACTGTTATAAACAGTTCATAAAGGAATACAAATAAACAAGACTAGCACAAACCATTAAGGAATCAGATGAAATGTCTAATATTTTGAGAAAAATCGAAACCAGGAACATGTGAGTTTGATTTTATAACAAAAATACTAACAATTATTACAACTTGTGACAATAAAACATACTTGTTATCATTATGTGAACTTTGATACAAAACAATATAAGTTGTATGCCCATATTCTACAATAATCCTAAGGTGGCATTAGAAAGTCAACTGACCAAATCAGTTGTTCACACGACATAGTTAACTTTTAGATAAGACTTGACAAAGGCGAAAATGTCAAAACGTGCACCTAGGTGCAAAGGTTCTCCGAAGCCTAGACGCAAAGCAAAGTGCAAAAGCAAGAAGCGCTCGAGGAAAAAAATGCATGCAAGTATAAAGCATGTATATTTCCGTCAAGACATCGAGGAGTCGAGGAGATGTTGATTGCTTGACTACATTGAGGACGTCGTGACTGAGTTGACTGCTTTGAGGATATGTCAATCTACTGTGAAGCTGGTAGGGGAGGAAGAGGAAGGCACTCATTTGTAGCCGAGGCAGTCAGTGGTGAGGTTGGTGGGGGGAAGGAAGAGGAAGAGGTTGATAGGGGAAGGAAGAGGTAGATGTTGTTGACTTGTTGGGGGAGGAATAAGAAGGCAAGGTTGGCAGCGAGGTTGTGCTAAAGTCGAATTTTGAGAGAGAGAGAATTGGGTGTAGGGTTGGTAGGGTTTGGACCTTGAGGTATTTTGGACAGTTGAACTTTTTACAAAAACCTCAAAATCAGCACACAAACCCAGACGTGCGACTAGGTGCCTCGTAACGTCACCTTAGGCGTGCACCTGGGCAACGCTTCAGATTACTATGCGTGCTTTGGAGTCGAAGCAAGCATGCACCTCGCTGCAATTTGCACCTAGTTGCTTATAATAACACTGCTATATAAGTTCTTGAATAACTCACATGCTTTGAAACAGGTGTATCATATAAATATTCATGAATTCTATCCTTTTTACATTATATGTTCCCTATCTTCAAAACAAATTTTGCTATAAGAAAATGTCCATTTTTTGCCACAACAAAAACCTTACATACTAATTGATCTGCCTAATCATGAGTTATCTTTCTTTTTAATGTCCTAATTTATACAAAATGCTTCAAATAAAAATTAAAGACATATTCCAATAACATGAAAAGCGAAAGCAAGGATATACGACCATAGAACCTAGAGAGCAACAGTCAAGAACTGGCTCATAGCTCGGCTGTGTTGGTCTCAAAGACATATCATACAGACACTCAAATCAATGCCATGTCATGTCCTCCATAATACGATAAGCAAAGGCATGGATATACAACTATATAAACCTAGGAAGGTACACACCAGGTTAGCATAGTCTCGGTGTTGTATCCGTATCGATTATCGAACACATATCTCAGACAAGGACAAAAAAATAAAACCAATGTCGTGTTCGTTTCTTTGTGTGCATTGTTTGTGTCGTGTCCGTATATGTGGGAACTAGTAGAAACTAAACATTTGTCTGTTTCCTTATTATAATAAAATAAAATCCCTTCACAAAGTCTACTGATAATTGTGCCCAAGGTTCCAACTATTAGGTACTTATACCAGCACCATCAGCAAACACATAAGTGATTCAGAAAACCTGCTAGTCTGTTAGAGAGTAAATCCACTTGCAACACTCACTAGAAGTTGCAAATATTTGTTCTAAAACATGTGATATGATAACTGATCTTAAAAATATCCTCAAAAGATGTCACTTCTACATTGTAAGAAAGGATTTCTGATCCGAGCTCTTCAACTTGCACTCCAATGGATGCAAAAGCAATTTTTGACGTAAAAGTAGCTAAAACCAGAAACCCTAGAGTTCAGTTGCTTACGTGCCTACATGTCTGAATAACAAAAAATACAACAAAAAACTAAAAATAAACAGATGCAATTCCATAAGCAATCCTCACTCGCTTCATAATCCTTCAACAGGACCTACCAGGGATAATAATATTATATAACAATCTAAATTCCCCTTGTTTGTTACAAAAATTAGTAAAAGTAAACAAAAGGGAATCACAATGCCACGAGGCTCCTGCTAGAACAGGGTCTGGGGAGTGGAGGGACATAATGTATGGAGAAGCTGTGGCTTAAACCCACATTTTCCAGGATAAATTAAAACATTTAGTAACTATCAACATCGTTCTAGTCCTCTCAGTGACCATATTGTAACCTGAATCAAAACAAACAGATGCAATTTTTTAGCGCCCGTGTCGTGTCGGACACTTCATCGCTATTCGGAGTGTCCGTGCTATCAAACAACCATATGTTAAGCCAACTTCCAACTTCATCAAACTGAACTAAATCTAAAAAAAGACTCAACTTTAAGGATCAAAATGCGAACTTTCACACACATCTGAGCTGAACAAAAGGATATCCAACCAACTTCACACAAACTCGATCAAAATTCAAAGCAAGAAGAGAGAGAAGAACATACTCAAGCGATCAAAATGCAAACTTTGACATACATCTGGTGAGCGACCAAGTTCAGCATCTCCTTCACATCTTCCACCCCTCCGCCCCAACTCCCCCTCCCTTGTTCTCCAAACCCTAACCCTGGGATAAAAAGAAGCTTCCGGAAGAGCCCTAGCTCGAGAACGATCGGTACCCACCCTCAAACCGTGCTCCCAAAGCAAACTCCCGAGGAAAGGCGCGATCTTGGCGAGGAATTTGGGGGTTCTGATCTCTAGACCCTGATTTTGAGCTGCTGAAACCCAAAAAAATAATTGGGGGGGAATTTTTATTTTGTGGAATTAGGGAGCTGGTGATGTCGAGCGGAAAACCGCCACTCTCTTCCTCTCGTCTTCTCAATCTCTCTCTCTCTCTCTCTCTCTCTGCTTCTGACCTTTTCTATCCATTAAAATAACAATAACAATTTTGGCTATTTTGCAGTTGAGTCCCTTTGACTTCTTATATTGCATTTCTTTATAAGTCTCTCAAATGTTGTTATTTGCTTAGAATCACCTAACAAAGTAAGTTTATCAAAAAAATAAAAATAACACGAATAGTTCCAGAATCAACTCCTCCAGAAAATCCATCATTCTATCAAAAAAATTGTATCAAACGTACGAAAAAAATGTATAGCAGGGTATCTCAACAACAACAACAACAACAACAACAAAATTACAAAAATATATAATATTGATTAAACAGTGCAGACATATGCATTCACAACTATATCAAAGATATATGTATTTACAATGATATTATGCATGAATGAACTTAAAATTTATATATATTTTGGAATTTTTTTGGGACTTCTTAGTTTATTTTTATGGCTTCAAAGTAGTTGTCGTATAATAATAATTGAATATTTATGATGTGTATGGTTATAGGCTTCTTATGTTAATCTTGTTAAATAAAATATAAAGTTATTAATGAATATGTCATATTTTTTATAATCTAGTTCTTTATCTTTCTACTCTTTTGACATTCTTTTGAAAGTAAATAGTCAGACTTTCAAGATAATTCTCGATAGCAATAACACAATCTCATCCCTGAAATTTTTTTTAAAAAAAAATATGTTAGATTTTGTAGTCCTTGAACTCGTCAAAAGCAAGAACATAAGTGATTTTTAAATCAAAAGCTCTTCTTCTCTAATAAGTTATGCAAGAAAAAAAAAATCTATCATATTTTAAATGTTAGACTCTAACTCGGATGCTCATGAGTTAGAAATCCATATGGCATTCTAAAAAAAATTATAAATTAAGCATACAAATGTTCCACCAAACATATTTTTTCTAAAAAAAGATGAAAAAAAATGGTAGACTAAATAAGTGTTTGTAAACCAAGTAGAATATAAGTTATATAACAAATCCACCTTAAAACTCACTACTCAAATTGTCACTAATTTAAATTTGATACTTTATAAATTAATAATAAGATTCGGGTGACCAGTATAGCAACAAGGTATAAATAAGGGGCTTATAAGCAAAATAAAACATTAATTATTTTCCCAAAATTCCTACTTTTAAATTAGAGAAATTCCAAATATCTAGACGTCAATTTTCCTCCCTCCAACATTTCACAGTTTTTTTTTCCTCTTCCCGGGTTAAAAAGTTCAACTTCTGATTGCCACTAAATTTCCATTCAATTACGGTCGTGCCACCGGAGTTGATTAGCCAAAGTCAAGCATGTGGGACCCGAGTGAGAATGTTGACTAGATCACAGCCGTTGAGATGTTGGGCAGTATTGTCATCTTTGGGACCCACCGTTGAGAAGAAATGGAGGCTAGTGGAGCTTTTTTTTTATTATATATATATATAATTTTTTTTTTTCCTTGTAGCCATCCGAGTGCGACATACTCGTTTTCTTGAAAGAAAATTTTCAAATTGTATTCATTTTTTTAAAAATTATGAAAATGTTCAAACCGCCGCCATCTTTGTGTTTAGTTAACTGAGTCCATTTGTTCACCCTCCAAGGGACTTCTTCGGTGTTTGGTATTCAGGAGATTGAACGTGGGTTTAGGCCATCTCGGAGTTCTATCTCTCCTATTTCTATGCTATAAATTTTTATTTTAAAAAAAAATTTAATAGGAATTTTTATTTTAATTTTTATCCTATATGGCATTGATGTAGGATAAAAAATTTCTATGAAGATTTCTACATATATAAACTCTCATAAAAAAATTTGTATCTCTCATGACAATTATTATTGGGCCCCACATCATTAAATTGATCATTTTATTTCCTATCAGGTAGGATAGAAATGAAAAACCATTGGAGAGGGTTTTTTTGTTTGTACAATTTTTATTTAGAAACTCCACCAACTAGGATAGAAATTTACTAAAAGTACAATGTCAAGTAGGATAGAAACTCAACTTTAGAAATTTTCATTGGAGATGGCCTTATGATGATTTGATAGTCCATAGAGTTTCTCTTTCGTTATTTTTTTTTTGGGTGTTAATTAGTGTTTAGATCCTGAATTTTATATCGACTTATAGTTTAAGTCCTAACATATTCAATTGGAGAGTTTTGATTCTAGATTATTTTTTTATTTTTCAATTATATCCTTCCTTCCCATGCCTAACACTAATTTTTTTATATGTAGACTTGATGGGTATAATAAAAAAGATAAAATAAAAAATAAAAATTCAGGATCTAAACTCTCTAACTGGATATGACATGGCTTCAACTCTAACCTGGTATCAAATCTAGGGTCTAAACTCTAATTAGCCCTTTTTTAGACGAGACGAGGACAAGGATGTCATCCTATCCGGGCGTGTGTGGTTGGTGTGTGAAATGTATAGTGTTATGGTGTGTTGAATTAGTATAGTAATGATGATTACTTATGATTAGGGATGTGCAGTCTAATCCAAATCAAATCAATCGATTTTTAACCGAATCGATGGACTGTTCGGGTTAGATTATTTTGGTGTTGTTAATAATTGAACGGTTTGGTTCAGTCAATGGATTGATAATATAAAAAATCGATAAAATCGATCAACCGTTGGACCTTATGTATTTTTATTCTTTGCTTTGTTGTTTTTAGATTTTTCTTTTCCTTTATGAGATATACAATGATTGAAATTAGCTAATGTGTTTGTTGGATATGGGATAATAAAATGATGGAAATGAGTTATTAGCAAATATATGACAAATGATTGCTCAAGATATTTAAATTTTTGTTAATTTTATGTTGTGTTCAAATACAAAATTGATCAACCGAGCCGAGCCAAACCGAATCAAGTCGATTAGTTTCAAAATCGACTCGGTCAGTTGGTTGGTTTGGTTCAGTTGTCATTATTTCACAACCGAATAATTTTGGTTTAGTTGCGGTTGTGACCAAATAGATTGACCACTAATCGATGCACATTCCTAGTTATGATGTTATAGTGTTGGTAGATGAGCTTTGATATTGATTTGTTTGTATTGCTTAAATTTTGATATGGTATGGTTAAAATTTGGTGTGGTAAACGACTAGAAATTTCACTTTCATGTTAAGTTCAACAACCATCCAAACAATCGAACTCTATTTTTCTCTATTTTAATTTCTTTCAATTTCATCATCTTAACAACAATTTGAAAGTCTAAACTGATGCGTACGCAAACTCACTTTCACACTTTTGCTACACTTTCGGGCAACCAATTAGGTCCCAAAACTAGTTTTTATATTTTTTATATACCTAGTTCCGCCACCAACCGGCAGAGGAGAGATTTGAACCTTGGTATACTCCAATATCCCAAAATTAGTGGAGATGCTCACCCTTCCGCTCAAGGGTAGGCACTTGTCAAACTAGTGGTAAAAATTAGTGTGGATGTTCATCCGATCACTCCCAAAGTAATTTTAGATTTGGATAAAAATAACACGTGGCAAATATTGAGTGAAAGGTTGAACATTTTTGCTATTTTTTTTTGGGTGAGACTCGACCAAAATACTTGCTTATGTACCCTTTTCAATTAATGCGTGATATTACATTGCGTGGTGAACAAGACGAACCCTGCTTTTTGGCCCCCGGGGACATGACTCCCGGATGACGTGGCCGACTTGGAACAAAGAGGGGGGCCAAAAAATTCAGAAGTGGGCCTCCAAAGCTAGCGGGGTGATCGTGAATTTGACACGTGGACGGGAGTTGAATGGAGGCCAAAGGAAGAGGACCATTAAGTATTTTTGGAACAAAAATGGACCCTACCAAAATATTGGCTTATGTACCTATTTTAGTTAAAGCATGATACTGCATTGATCCAACAAGTGGTCAAAATAATAAATGTATTGGGAAACACTAATCCAATACCAATGCATATGAAGTTTGAAACTGCATTTGCGTGATTAATAAACAAAATAATGAATTTTTTATTCTCCAAAACGCCAACCACCTCAACCATAAATGGTTAAGGTGAGATGCATTTGTCTCATCAATCCGGATTAAATCGTAGTGGGAGCTTATTATTCTTCCCATATTTATAAATACGAAAATAAAATTTTGTTCACCGAAAGGGGGCGACCACTGCTGGTCCGCAGTCACGTGACGGCCACCCATTGGTCATCGAAAGGGGTGACCACCGCTGGTCCGCAGTCACGTGGCGGCCACCCATTGTCCTGCTGCTAGCACGTACCCACCTTCTTAAAATACAAATTATGTGCCAATGGGTGGCCGCCACGTGGCCGCGAATCAGTGATGGTCACCCCCTTCCACGGTCAAAATAACAACGTTCTTATAAATATTGGAAGTTGAGTACAGGTGCAGTGGCCCCAAAGACATGCAAGTCAGCATGTACAAAGTCATAAATGTTATGTCCAGTGTCGGACTTTAGATTTTGAGATATGAGATAAACTCTAAAAGTAGTGCCCTCAAAACTTGATGTTCATATAGTTTTTTTTGTCGATGATTATACAATAGTATTTTTTTTTATATGTCCTTTTCTTCAGGTTAGGAACTTCCTAAGAAAAGATTCAAACTATGTCCATCTCTACAGGTGCCCCCCATCATAACCAACAGGTCACGACCCCACGGACACAATAGTATTATCAGCACAAAATTCAAGAAATAAAACAATAAAAAAAATAATATTCAAAATAATATTTGTCATTATGAAATACTAATAAAACTGAAAATGATCTAAACCAAAAAATGAAACTGATATAAAAAAAAAAATAACAGTGCTTAGGGTAGTTCATAATGATAATAATAAAAAGGAAAGAATCCTTAGGTCACGCTTTCTCAAAAGGAATCATATAGTCACTTAAATATTGTCCACCCTTAAACATGTAACGACGGAAGGGTAAAGGAGATTGAGAGTGTCAGTCTGTTAGAACGATGAAAAGAAAACAAATTTTGCCTATATATATATATATATATATATATATATATATATATATATATATATATAGCCTGACCAACTAACTTGTCTTTTTGTATTATGACGTTTAGATATCTAGCTATGACAACAAAAATCTTTTTTATGCGGACTAAAATGATTATAATGAGTCTAGTAGGATTTGTTCATAATTGAACTTACATACATTGAATAGTATATAAAAAAAATGGTGTCTTCTAAAATTTTGGGCCGAGACAACAACCTCATGAGCCTCATATCAAGTTTTTCGTTATGTTGGATATCGCAAAAAATAAAATTTCTTCAAAAGTCCCTTAAAATAGTTAAAATAAATATTATCCAAAGATTTAATTCAAGATACAATGGTTGTCCAGCATTATCAACGATTGGGTATATATTATAATAAAAACTGACACAGTTTGTATGAACCTGCTATTAATTTGACATACAAATATATAATATTTAGACAATAACAGTATTATAGAGAGAGATAGGACACTGTTCTAGTACAATTCTATATATATATATATATATATATATATATATATATATATATATATAGAGAGAGAGAGAGAGAGAGAGAGAGAGGGGACACTGTTCTAGTACAATTGTAGCTGGATAAAGTGCAAGAGGAGTGATGGCCTTTTACTTGGATCTTGATAAAGGCCTGCAAAATGACTCAAACTGTTATAAATTATTTTTTAAAATTTTTTCATTTAAAATTTTACTCATAGCTAGAAAAAAAAATTATTTAGGACTATTAAAATTTTGACAGTTTTTTCAATAGTTTGGACTGTCAAAATTTTGATACTACTAAATAATGTATGCAATTCAATGGACTGTCAAAATTTTGACAGTTCTAAATAATGTATGCAATTTAATGGCCTGTCAAAATTTTGACAGTCCAACTTATTTGAAGGGCTGTCAAAATAATTTTTTGGACTAGTCAGGATAAAATTTTAAGTGAAAAATTTAGACTAATCTGAGTATATTTTGTAGTGCCTTTATCATCAGTCTTTTTCTTGTGCTCGTTTTGGCTTTCCATGACCTAACAATGATCGATGCAAATTCGCTTAGATTTTGACACTTCCAAGGAACTTTTCTCACATAATGACATTGGTGGGAATAGGTATATAGGAATCCATGATATCCATACATAAACAGAAAATTTATAACGATATAAGTTTTAAAAAATTTATATTTTTGATAAATATTGCCAACTGAGTTGACGAAAATTAGGAATGCTCGATTTTTGTCAATCCAGTTGGCAAAAATTTGACAAAAATCGACTTTGAATCCGACGTGTCAAATTTGGACGAAAATTGATGGATTTTCGCAACTCAGTTGACGAAAATGTGATGGGTTATTTTTTTTTAGTTTATTTTTTGTTTTATTTTTAGGGTTTAATTTGGTTTGATTTTTTGTGTTGGTTTGAAACAAACAAACGGAGAAGCCAACTCGATTTTTTTTTCCGGTTTTATTTTATTTTATTTCCTTTTGTTTAGTTTTATTTAGGTTGTAGCAATATTTTTTTTTTAAATAAATTAGAAAAAAATAAAATTTAACATCCAAAATATGCTATCAATGAAAACAAAAAAAATCTGCCATAAGAATATTACGTCTACCGTCGAGTAGACTTCGAGCGGCCATAACTATTTGTTTTGAAATGGTTTTTCGTCAAACAATAGGTCGATTTGTATGTTTTCGACGATAGTAACACAATTCGTGTAGAAATAATTTTCATCCGAAGCAAAGACGCACATGTTACAAGTAAAAATATAAATTTTAAAACTTGAAAGTATCATAACTTTTGACTGAGAAATCGAAACAAGGTCCAGTTTGTGCAAAAATGACCATATCGAAAAGTATTACGGGATAAACTGTTTAACCGTTTGACGGACTTCAAAAAAATTTAGAATCGTAAAAAACGATGTTTCGACCTCCAAAATTTACTTTCGGTAATTTTATTTTCAAAATTTTTAATTATCTATACTAATTTGTTATTATCTATACTAATATGAATGATAATTAGTTTGTTATTTGTTTTAGTTATCTATACTAATTTTTGAAGGTCGAAAATTTAAAAAAATCAAATTAGTATTGTCAAAATTTTTAAAAAACCAACAAAAAAAACCTAAAATAAAAAAAATTCGCCATCAGAGATGGCAAAAGTTTTCGTGATTTAAAATTTATGAAAAATTGTTTCGTTTTACTTAATTTAAAAAAAAAAAATTTCTATACAACAATTTTTTTGGAAATATAAACCAAGAAAAAAATAACACAAAAAATCAACAACAAAAACCAACACAAATCAAAAAAAAAAAAACCAAACAAAATCAAACCCTAAACATTAAACCAAAAAATAAACTAAAAAAAACCAACCCATCACATTTTCGCCAACTGAGTTGGCGAAAATTTGGGCAAACAAATTTTAGCCAACTCAGTTGTCAAAAATCCACCAATTTTCGCCCGAAATTTGACACGTCGGATTCCACGTCGGTTTTTGTCGAGAGCACTCCTAATTTTCGTCAACTCAGTTGGCGATATGTATCGAAAATTTAAATTTCTTAAACTTCTATCGTTAGACTTCATTAATATAAAACTATTATCGATACAGTAGTAAATTTTCTGATACATAAACCATATGCATCCATCCTGCCATCACCCATTTTTTGATTGAAAAGCACTTCACAAATCCAGTTTCTTAATTGGAAATTAAGCTATCATATTAATTAGGTGCAAGCAACCAAACACCTCTAATTCATGTGTTTAAAGTGGGAGACATTTGTTATATTTGGACGGTGGGTTTGATCTCGCGGAGAAACGATAATTTTTTCAGGATTTGTTTTTTCAAATTAGACATGTACATGTGAATTATTACAGGGATCTCGCGGAGAACGATATTTTTTCAAGATTTGTTTTTTCAAAAATATATATATATAATTTAAAATTATTTTTTAACAATATCAGTTAAACAATTATTTTACTTACAACCGGCTTAAATTTACTAGTATGGACTAATAAAACCCCATATGTGGAATGCTAGTCTCACACCACCAATTTACACATGTAGGTATGTACTTTGTTTGATTAATTAAAATTAAGGACGATGACATGGAAACAAACTATAATTGTTTCAATATCAATCTCTTGTGGCAAAGCATGACCTCCATACCTTTCAATTATTGCGCACCGTGCATGGATAATGGTGACAGTCCCATATTAATTTTTGATTAATTGGTCATTACTTTAGTATCGTATCGAAGCTACAAAGAAGCATCCTATGTTTAACTTAGTTTTATAATCAAGTAACATTAATCAAATGGCGCCCAACCTTGTGGAAATTAGGCATTATGGCTTTCATGCAATTCTTAGTAACACCTACAATAATAGGTAAACCCTAACTCTCCGGCGACCGGCTGCGGCTACTCCGGCATCCCCCTCCTCCTCCTCGAGCTCTAAGTAAACCCTAACTCTCTCTCTCTCTCTCTCTCATACACACACACACACAGGACACACATGTGACACTGACACAACACACACTTGACAGACACGACACACACACACAGACACTGACAGACACACACGACACACACACACAGACACACACACACACACACACACACACACTCACACAGACACTAAAACTGACACGACACGAGACACACACACACACACACACACACACTGATCAGGACCTAGGGTTAGGTTTTTTGACCTGGGGTTAGGGTTAGGGTTAGGGTTAGGGTTTTTGATCATGATTGATTCCTATACATCTATTTTATTCAATATTGTCAACTATTAGTTTATTCATACAATATTTGATCTATTGGATGTGTCCATGTGAATTGAGGGTTGGTATCATGGTGGTGTGGTGTATGGAGGATGTATCCTAGAGTATCTTGGTGTTGCACACCAAATATTTGTGAATTGGACTAGTGGTTGTGTGTGTGTGTGTGTCTATTTATGCCTTAGAGTATCATATGATATGTATATGTAAATTGGTGTATTATCTATTTGCATATGAGAGAGTATATGCATATATAGGTGTATCTCGATATATATATAGATAGGTATATAGCTACTGTTATCTGTGTTGGTGTTCATAGTGTCTTCTAGCTGTGCTTGATTTGGGAGAGGGTAGAAGAGTCGAGTTGTGTGTGGGTGTCACTACTGAACTATGAGGCTTCAGGAACTGAACTCAATTCAGTTTGGCCTAGTGCATTAGGCAAGCTGGCAATGTGTTGCAGTGGTGTCGGGTTGGCACTGTGAGGAGGGGATTGGTTTCTGTCATCTTCTGCAGTGGGAGAGTGTTGGTGCACACTTGAGCAGCATCAAACACATGCATGCTTGAGCAATGGCAAGGTAGCACCAAGCACTGCTGTGAGCCATGGCAGTAGCTAAGGGCAGTTGGAAACAACTAAGTGAAGGGAAGATTTAGCCACTATAGCAGCAGTGCAAAGTATCAGAGGTTGCAGACTTAGTTAGGGTCTGCAGGCATGTGTTTGGGTTAAGGTATAGCCAAGTATCGGGTAGGTGTTCACAGGTCACTTGTTGCATGCCAATACAACCCTTAACTGATACTAAAGTATCAGTTCCTCTATTTGAGACTCATATATATATATATAATCATTTAACTGGTAATAGGGGATGTGGGTGTTGCATGACTTGGGGACACAAGTATTGAGGAGTGTAATGTTAATGGCATAGATAGGTGATCAGTGGTGTGAAGATGTCTGTTGGTGCAGAGACATTTCAGCAACAAGTAGAGTACAAACCTGTGTGATGAAGGATTTAATTGGCAAGAGTGATCAGTGCAGTGCAGTTCAATTAGAGCACAACAGTGCTGTGAAGTAAACTGATACTGTGGTATCAGAGAGGAGTGACTGCTATGGGTTGTAGTCTAGTGAGCAAGTATAAGGATGAAGTGCAAGGTGCCAGGCCAAGGGGTTGCAGTTTGGGAGTGCAGAGTATTCAGGTAAGAGGCTCTCAGTGTGGATAGTAGAGTACTTAATATCAAAGCAGAATATCCTAGTAGTCCAGTATCAAGTGGGAGTAACAAGTGACTGGGACCAAGGTATTATTGTGACATACATTTATGAGCTAAGATGTGAGTTGGATCTAGAAGTGGCTTAACTAGTATAAACTAGAATACCTTAGTACGACCTAGAAGACATAGTGTAGCAAGGTATTAACCTAGTATTGACTAGTATGGATCTAGAAGTGGCTTAGAAACATCACCATTAACTAGTTAACCATGTTTATCATTTCAAAACACTCATTAACATTTATATTCCATATCTAGGGCTCTTGGACTTTCATAAATGAAAGTATGTATTATATCAGTTATGAAATAAAAGTATTGCTTATTTTAGACTTTGATAAATGGTCAGTTGTTTTGAATATTGCTTATTTTAGACTTTGATAAATGAAAGTATGTATTATATCAGTTATGATTTTTATAGTACGGCTAAGTTATGAAGTTAGGTGATAAACCACTGTATGTAATAATTTATATGATACATACTGTCATTTTTGTAGAAGTATCTAGAAATGGATATGAATTACTATCTACGTCATCGTTCGTGGATGTACAACCGTCATCCTGATGACATGTGCGGTGTGCGGAATGAATTCATTGAGGGTGTACAACAGTTCCTGTAGTTCGCCAAGGCGTTCCCTCATTACATGGACGGTACCAAAATTAAGTGTCCGTGTGTGAGATATCGCAACAGGAAATATCATCCAGAAGTGGAAGTTACATATCATTTGTACTCGAAGGGCTTCACGCCGAATTACTATCAGTGGACCGCGCACGGAGAACTTGTATCTCTAGCATCGGAGTCGGAGCCCTATGTGGAGCCGTATATGGATGTCCACGACCACGATGCTTACGACGACGGATTGGTGAACATGGTTTATGATGCGACGGGGAAAATTGACGAAGTAGATGTACTATTTTGTTGCCTGTAGAATGTAAATATATTTTGACTGTAGAATGTAGATCAAGGTTGGAAAATTGACGAAGCAGATGTACTACTTTAACGAATATATGTATTATATTTTGACTGTAGAATGCTTTGAGATATGCATCACATTTCGACTGTAGAATGTACTATATATTTGTGTTTCTCTATATTCATCATATGTTGTTATCAGATATGACAGGACGACGCGGAGGATTCAGCAGGTCCCGAGGTAGACAGAGTGCTCCTCCGGTACTGCCTACTGTTGGTTCCGGATCATCGTCGCCCAGTACTCCAGTATATCGATCACTCACATCTCCGACTGTTGGAACGAGTAGTTCCAGGTGTGATAGTACACCCTCGTCCAGCGTTCCTCCTGCTGACGGAACCATGGGGACAGATGAGCATGTCGAGGAGGTCGTGCCCACGTTGTCCCAACATCAGCAAGATCCTCCATGCGCACCTCCGGAGGAGACGAGGACAGAGATTTGGGCCGACGGTACAAAGTAAGTCAATTAGATGGTTTAGTATAATATATATCGTGTATTTCTTTATTAATCGTATATTGACTTTTTCAGTATTCTAAATAATTATCTCTGTATAGATATCGTCCATCGTCGGTTCAGAGACGCCTGGGCCAATTTCTGAGGAACAACTACGGTGGCCCTTGGATCAACTACTCTGAGGCTCCGGAGGAGAGAAAGGCATTCTGGTTTGCGCACTTCCAGGTAAAAGTATATTAAATAAATCCTCTAATTTATGCATATTATATAACTTATCCGTGATGCTCACTTACTAAATTATTTACTTTAGCAAACATATTTCTATCCTCCGCACCGGGCCGAGTTGATCGAGCGACTCTTTCCTACCGTTGCCGCCAAGCTTATCCGAGATGCTCTGGATGACCAGAAGGCTCGTGATCGTGCTGGAAAACCGATCCAAGGTTGGATCACGCCTGAGCAGTGGACTGCGATGAGGGCTAGATTCGACGATCCGAGCTACAAGGAAAGGTATGAGAAGGCCAAGGCGGCTAGGCGGAATGATGCCAAGTGGTGTGGTGGCTCGATTCCGATGATGGAATATTTTCGTCGTTTGGTATGTTTTTTCTTTTAAAATATATTATTTTAATGTAAGTACCATAAAATGGTACTTGGAAAAAATGTTTAAGTTTAGTACTAAATAATATATTTTTAACAGGTACAGAGGGGTGAGGATGCAAACATGGTGACCGTCTTCTTGGCCACCCATCGCAAGGACGAAAATCTCATTGATGAGAGGGCCTCGCAGACCTATGTAAGTATTACTTTACTTTGTGTTAATTTTAATATAACTTAGGCAATTATCGAGTTTCCAAACCTTTCTAGGCCGAGTATCTTAGGCTGCGTGAGCGGGCGATTGCTAGTGCACCTACACCTGGAGAGGCTGGTACTTCGTCGCAACCCACTCTAGCTCCGTCGGCGGACGACCTGTGGGTGACCGCAGCTGGTGGTCTCCAGAGGGGTACGTACTACTGTACGGGCTCCTATGGCGCCCTGGTTGCGACCCAGTCATCTAGGGCCTCCCCGACAGCTGCGCATTCCACACAGCCCTCGCAGTCGCAGCCCTCACAGTCGTCGGCCAGAGTCCAGGAGGCCGTTGACCGTCAGATTGCGTCTCTCCGTGACGAGTTGCTGCGAAGGATGGAGGATCAGCCCCGGTTCCAGCCGTAGGCGGACGATCCGACGCTCATCGCACGATTCGATATGCTCGACCGCAGCATGACGGAGCTCCGAGATTTGACAAATGATATTAGAGCCTCGACAGACCGCAACATCATGGAGCTGCATGCATCACAACTATCGATGGGCGAGAGGCTGACGATGATGCAGGATTCAATGGTTCATAGCAGTACGAGGCTGTTATCTACCATGGATTCTTACAACCAGCGACTCGCAGACTTGGAGCGGGTACGGCCTCCTGGTGCGCCTACATCGACACAGACTCCACCGACGTCACTGCCTTCTCCATCGACATCGGTGTCGATTCCACGGGACGAGTATGAGCAGTTCTTATCCTTCAGGCGCGCCGGTGGTCAGCCTCCTGCAGATCCGCAGTAGTATAGCTAGTTGCTGGATATTTATATTTTTATTATTATTTAGGATGCGATTGTATGGATATAAATTTGCCATATTCTTTACGATGAGATTTGCTGGATGCTTTCTTTTCTTCAAATTTTATTATATTATTCATATTAAATATGTTATTTTACCGGTGTTGAGTGTTCAGTGCTTATTTTTTCCTATTTTTTTCCAGTTCAATGATACAAGTTGCAATATAATACACAGTCCCTGTACAAACTCAAACACACTGAATTATAATACACACACTCTCCCTATCTCTGAGCACATTAAGACCAACACACAACACAGATAGTACTGTCTTAATTCACTGATATTCACACAGTTCCTAATATATTTTGGTTTACAACTGATGACTGATACTTGGCCTGTATTTACCCAGTGCACTAGAATTTTCCCCCTTGTTGCTGCTACTGTGTCCCTTATTCAATTATTTCTACTACCATCATATACCTGATAATGAACCCAAGGGGGTTGGCAAACCCAGAAATGCAATTCAGTATTTTTTTTTATTTTTTCTGTAAAATTAGCGACATTTTTAGCGACGTTTAGCGACGTTCATATACGTCGCTAACTACGTCGCTAATTAGCGATGCTGTTACACGTCGCTAATGACGTCGCTAAAGAAGTCGCTAAAATTGTCGCTGTACATCGCAAAATGCTGACGTGGCATTATTGCCAGGTCATTAAAGACGTCGGTGTAACGTCGCTATATAAGTCGCTAATTAGCGACGTTTAGCGACTTTATTAAACGTCGCTAATTAGTGACGCTGCGTCGCTAAACGTCGCTAAATTTAGCGACACATTAAAGTCGCTAAAAAACGTCGGCATAACGACGTTTAGCGACGTTTTTTGTTTTAGCGACTTGCTTTTTTCCGACTTCTTTAAAACGTCGCTAATTACGTCGCTAAACTTACTTAGCGACGTTTTTTGGTCATTTAGCGACGTTTTTAGACATCGCTAATTTGACTTTTTCTGGTAGTGCATCCCCACCACATTGTCTTCCTCATCTACCGGTCCCACATCCATGTGCCCTGGCCCATGATCATTCACGTCGGGGTAAGTCTGGAAGTCATCATGAACAACCCTAGGCAAGAAGACACAGTTGGATGGTCCATCCATCGAACCAATTTTCAAGTCTGGACCACTTAGAACCTTGGTTCCCTAGCAAGGGCTTAAAGTCTGGAAGTCATCATGAATGAGTTGAGATGAATTATGCTCTTCAACGATAGTTACATGAGCCCGCTCCACTTTTTCACACTCCATTCACGTGGTACTATCCTTGTTTGGACCTTTATATATGTTGTTTGGAAGATCAGTGTCTCCAAAACTGTAGCAAGTCGAGCACCTAATAGGAACCCATTCATATTTAATCTCTTGATAGAAAATTAGTCTCGAAGCAAGTCTAACTTGGAATATCTTTGGGAGATCGACATTTGCCTCCACTTTAATGAACACTCTTGCAAACGCTAGTCTCTTTTATTGAGGAGTTGGGGCATCCATCCACAGCGGAGTGCCAATGAGGCTGGTTAGCTTCAAGATGGCTGAGGTATTCTAGAGAGCCAGGGACATCCACAGAAAGCAAATTAATCCACCTCGAAACCTTAGAGAGCCTATCCCTCTCAAAACTCATGATGGTTTCACATCTTTTTATAATGGCTAGTCTTCCATTAAAGGTACAAGGCCCTCCCCATCCCCTTCCTCTAGAATCCACTATAAATCAGACTCTATCTCGAATCTGAACAGATAAAATCCATTCTCTTGCGAATAGGCATCAATCTCCTCCCTCGATTGCCACAACCTTAGTATCGTCACTGGGACGGTCTCGTAGCTCCTCCTGGAACCCACTAGGTATAGAACTATATATGGAGTTCCTCCAATATTCTTCTGTTTTTGCCAAGTCGTTAGTTGATATGTCAGCTGTACGTCTTGACGCTGTTCACTAGTGCTAGTTCGACATATTATAACTTCAATGAATCTTACGACTGTCCCGCCTTGCAAATCGATGCCCAGGAGATTGGTCAGTTCCCAAATATAACCATAGGTTGCTTGCTTGCTTAGGCGAGAGGTAAGTCACCTTATATGTATGGGCATGTAAGACCTTTCTTCCCCATGTAGGGATAGAGATGTGCGTGGACCTAGGTGACCCTGTGGTCTATGCCTCGACCAGGATTCCTGAAGCATAATATATATATATATATATATATATATATATATATATATATATATTAAAAAAAGGTAATTGTATTAATAAAGAATCAAGTACATCCCCATCATATTATTTGGCAATGGCATACCCTATAATACGAACATCATACTCAATGTTATGTCTAATTCCAATAAGAGCAGTGACAATTTGCTCAAACACTTGGTTATTTCATTCCCTTCATACGTGCCAGATTGCTGCCGCCAACCGAATCCTTGCTTCTCTCAACTATTGTGCGCCCATTCCATTTACAGCTAAGATATCTTCCATCACTTCCCTCTATTCCTACGGACCCCTGTATACCATGTGAAGCTGCTCGCACTATATGTAAACACCCTAAATTTTGAGAATAATTTTAAAATAAGTTATTTCGTTTTTGGAATTTTCTGGAAATTAAAACCAAGATGAGTGTGATTTAAAGAATTTTTAAGTGTGGCCAAAGGGTGTTAAAATATTCTGGAAGTAAAAATTTATTGTGTATAATGGAGAACCGGACGCATGGCATTTTTCGGTGAATTTATTGGACACCGGAGCAACGAATCGAGGACCAAAAGCTATAGAATTGTGAACCGAACCCAAACGAACCAAGTCCGAACCAAACCAACCCGAAACCCGCAGGGGAAACCCTAGCTGCCGGAGTTCCTGTAGCAGCTATAAAGGGGCTGCCTCGACATCCGTGCGGCTCTCTTCCCCATCTACCCGCTGCCGAAACCCTAGTTTCATCCTCCGCCGAACCCCGCTCGATCCAGGCCGGCCGAAAACCCCTCCGTCCTCAGTTCAAACCGTCCTCCGACTCCTCCCTGCCGATCGTACCCCTCGCCGCCTTCCTCTTTCTGCGCTCCGCCGCCAAGCTCAGCGCCCCGACTCCTCCCTGTCGCTGCTACCCCGTCGTTCGATCATCCCTCACCCTTCGACTCACCGCCAGCGAATCCCGCCGGCCGCCGCCAAGTTCAGCCCTCAACCCTCCGACTCCCCCTCGACCCTTCGACCCGCGCCAGACCGTCGCCCGAGAACCGGCCGCCGCCTGAGAACCCAGCCGCCCCGAGCTTGTCGACCCAGCAGTGAATTCGGGACAAGACACAGAGCTCAGCGGACACGGGAGATCGCGATTCGGACGCGAGCAGTAGACATCGGATACGAGCAGGACACGTGGAAACTCAGATTTTGGAGCTCGGTTCAGGTATCATTTTCACCCTCATCGCAACTCCAATTTCAATTCCGTCAATTGCTATGCGTAGACTGTATAACCCTCTCGGTTCCCGTGCAACTCGCTCGGTGCATCGCGTCCTGTGGTGATCGCACA
Source organism: Iris macrosiphon (assembly GCA_036927795.1). Lineage (NCBI taxonomy): Eukaryota > Viridiplantae > Streptophyta > Magnoliopsida > Asparagales > Iridaceae > Iris > Iris macrosiphon. Next base: position 123,719,815 of record JAYESA010000018.1, read on the forward strand.
CCGCGATCCAAAAACAGGAAAAACAACACCCTGTTTCACCCCGGAACTGAGTACGCCCCGCCAATCGGGACGACTTGGTCGCACGCGGTCTTTACCGAACTGTGCGCGATATTGATACGGTCGTGTAGGATTTCGCAGAAGTCGATTCGGAGGTGCGTGCACCCCGGAATCAACGCGTATCCGCCGACGACACCCCGTATCCGACCTTTCTGGAACATGCTGTAACTTTGTGTACACACGTCGGATCGAGACGAAACTTGCGCCATCGGACTCGTAGCAATACGCTGGTCCTGTGACCCAAGTTTGGTCCGATTCCGAGAACGTTGACAAAATCACGTATCGTGGGCCCCACAGGCTCCACTGGACGGGTGATTTTGAGATCGGCTCATCGGAATCCAATTCTGGAAGTTCCGTTGGGTTCGTATCATCGTTCCTGACTTGTAGACACTGAGTTTACGGAATTTGGAGACCTTTGACCCTGACACGCTTTTCGGTGCAAAGTGGCCCACATATGGAACCCGCTTTGGCCCGGAAAATGACCTTTTTGCCCCTGTGTCCAAATTGGACGTAAGGACAGGCATTTCTAGCAGTTCGATATCTTCTGAGACGATTGGTGATATTTATTACAGCTTTTGGAGTAGTCCCTACCGGTTCCACCGATACCAGGACGACAGTTGATATTCAAACATCAGGCAAGTGTACCTTGCCAAACTCTACAGTATTGTTATATATTTCCTTGCTTTATTATAGTGCTGTGCATGCTCAACCTAGGACCGTGTGACGTACTTAGCGTCCGATTATCAGTCGGGTGCCGACACTGTATGCAGTGTTGGGTACGGTCATCTAGAGATGGACATTCGTGACACCTTATTTTCGTACTTGTCTTATCAAGTACCATACGACCCAGGACACTTGACACTATTCATGAGACAGGATTTTCTCGAGATATTCGTGGTGATTCTGTGTAGGATACAGGACATGGACATTATACTCTTAGATACTTTATGACTTGTTGCATTAGCTATGATCGCGCTTGACATGGACATGAGACGTTATGGTCATGATATGCGTAGTTACATTGGGTGGGGAGAGACACACAGGCTACAGGCTGTTTCATAAATCTATCTACTACTATTGTGAGGCCTCAGACTCTCGTAGCAGAGCTAGGCACATTACGTGTTTATTACCGCTACCGGCTCCCCGACACAGAGCTTGTAGTGGCTTCAGCCTGAGTTTTAGTGCTGCTCTCATCTTGCATTTTCACATAGATGGTTACTTACTTGCCCTATTTATTCATTATTTGCTGTACTGTATTTATTTTGGCATGAGCTTTCTTGTACCTTGCTATGTCCCCTGAGGACCTGGATTCGGATTTTGTCCCCAGATTTTACAGACGAGGTTTATCCCGAGGTATACGGGACCGTAGCAGCAGGAGCTGATCCAGGAGCTGTACCACCACCCGAGGATGAGGTCTTAGCTGAAGATTTCTCTTGAGCATCCATGTTCATGCTCAGCTTTTATTTCAGTCATTTACTTTCTGGTCTGTTGAACCATTGTACTAGATATTTATCGGGTTGTTCCCCGAAGTACTTTGTGAGACTTGCTGATGATTTACATTCCTTATTTATTCTGTGGATCATATTTTATATCTTGTGTGGATGAGATTAGTTGTGCCGTGATTGTCGTAGACTTGTTTTACAGCTTAAGTATGCCCTGATGGATCCATTATATTGAGTTGGTCCATCGGTGCGTACTGCTGGCCATTGACACGCGTCCAGTCCCTCGGTATTTTGGGACTGGGGCGTGACATGGTTTTTGTGGTGGCCCATGCAGGTCTACGACTAAATTGTTCAGTTTCAACTTAGGGACTGAACCAGCCTGCCCTAAGGATAGGACAAGTTCTAGGTTCTCATCCATCATTTAATCCATCGTTGAACTCTATATCGACTTGAAATTTTACTTGAACTACATCCTGTATTGATTCCTCTGTGCGTTCTTACAGTTTATATTTTGATTGCAGAGCAATGGATTCCGGGAACAGAGATGATATTCCTTTGGATACGCCACACGACGCTGTGGTTACTTATGGAGACGGAGTGACACCAGGGGATGGAGGACAAGCATCGCAGAGTGATCAAGCCGGACAGCCTAATCCAAGGTTCCGAAGAGATGACATCCCACCTCCACCACAGTTCACTCCCCAGATGCCAGTATTCCCGCCAGGACAAGCCATGGATGGGCAACAGATATTCCAGATGATGTATGCTATGATGCAAGCACAGCAACAGATTCAGCAGGAGGCCCATCGGCAGGAGGCCGAGTATCTGAGGACCAGCCTGGTATCCGCATTGGAGCAGACTAATCCCGCAGCGAGACGAACGGAAGTTCATGAGTGGCTCACAAACATTCAGCATCAGCTGAAAGCCGCTGAACTTCCAAGAGAGAAGTGGATGACTGCAGTCAGAATGCAGTTAACTGATAATGCGCACCACTGGTGGTTAGCAGAAGAAAGGAGACTTGGACATGACAGAGTCACATGGGAAGAGTTCTCTAGACTCTTCCAAGAGATGTACATCCCGGCAGTTGCACGGTCAGAGCTCAGGGACAGGTTCAACCGTCTTATCCAAGGCAACATGTCAGTGGAGGAGTACAATGCGGAATTTATTCGCCTGAGTCGCTTTGCCCGACATTGATTTCGACGGAAGAAGAGAAAGCTGAAAAGTTCTTTGACGGCTTAAAGTTCGAGCTTCAGAGAGTGATTGGATCGGTAGCACCTACATCTTATACCGATGTCCTTGCAGCAGCCAGACGCTTGGAGCGCGTCACTAGAAGGGAGTCTAATCTGAAGAGGCCTATCACGTCAGCACCAACCAAGGCAGCACATGGAGATTCTACAAAACGATTTCAGAGGAGTACGCCAGATAGAGCAGCACACAGGGCCTTATCCCTTCCTACTTGTCATCACTGCGGCAAGGTAGGACACATTGAGAGAGAGTGCAGGCGGAAGTTGGGACTATGCCTGCTTTGCGGATCAAACCAGCATCTATCCAGAGACTGCACTCACCATAGAGGAGAAGCACCCAGACTAGCTCTACCTGTACCGCGACCAACTTATCCAGCAGTAGGAGCACAGCAGACAGGAGTTGGTGGGGTCAGACTACCAGCCCCAGGAGGGAATCAGCAGAGACCACCACTGGCCCCACAGGCAGCCCTATTTCAGCAGGCTCAGCAGCAGCAGAGAGGTCCAGCACAGGGGCGAGGGCAGGCATTCCCATTAGCTGTTGAGCAGGAGGCTACAGCAGGCGAGGTCATCGCAGGTACTATTCTAGTAGCTTCATTACCAGCTGTAGCATTATTTGATTCTGGAGCATCGCATTCATTTATAGCAGCTAGCTTTGTAGCCACCCATAGAGTAGCTACCGCACCCCTTCCGAAGATGAAGAGGATTCTTACGGGAGGTGGAATTATTCCGGTTAGTGACATCTGTAGATCATGTTCTGTAGTAGTTTGTGGCCGAGAGATGCGAGCTCAATTTCTGATCTTTTCCATGCCTGACTATGACGTTGTACTTGGTATGGACTGGTTAAGTCAGTACCATGCGACTCTTGATTGTCGGCTTGGGCGGGTTATATTTAGACCGCCTGAACACCCAGAATTTGAGTTTCTTCGAGGAGCAGTAGAGCAAGGAGTTCAGCCCACTCTTAGGGTACTATCTGTAGAAGGGGAGACAGGTTACCCAAGAGTCATATCAGAATTTGTGGATGTATTTCCTGATGATCTTCCAGGTTTACCGCCTGATCGGGAAATAGAATTCACGATAGACTTAACTCCAGGAGCAGAGCCAATCACTTTATCAGTTTATCGGCTAGCACCTAAGGAGTTAGTGGAGTTGAAGGAACAGGTAGATGATCTTCTGGAGAAGGGTTTCATTCGGCCCAGTGTTTCACCTTGGGGAGCACCCATATTATTTGTGCCGAAGAAGGATGGAAGAGTACGGTTGTGCATTGATTATAGGGCACTAAATGCTGTCACCATCAAGAACAGGTATCCCTTACCACGCATCGATGATCTATTCGATCAATTGAGTGGTGCAAGGGTATTCTCGAAGATTGACCTTAGATCCGGCTATCATCAGATCAAGGTGAGGAAAGAAGACATCCCAAAGACAGCTTTCAGGACGAAGTATGGGCATTATGAGTTCTTGGTGATGCCGTTTGGTTTAACCAACGCACCAGCAGTGTTTATGAGTTTAATGAACAGAGTCTTTCATCAGTTCTTGGATAAATTTGTAGTGGTGTTCATTGACGACATTCTCATATATTCCAAGAAATATGAAGAGCACGAGGAGCATCTCAGAATTGTGTTAGAGACCTTGAGGCAGGAAAAGTTATACGCCAAGCTCAGTAAGTGTGAGTTCTGTATGGACAAAGTGCCTTTCTTGGGACACATCATATCAGGAGAAGGACTTTCAGTGGATCCAGAGAAAGTTGCGGCAATAGAGACTTGGCCTACACCCACATCAGTCGCAGAGGTGAGAAGTTTTCTCGGACTTGCGGGATATTACCGAAGGTTTATAGGGAATTTCTCGAGGATTGCAGAACCGATGACAAAACTGACACGAAAAGATCAGGAGTTTATATGGACAGAAGACTGCCAGAAGGCTTTTGAAGAACTGAAGAGAAGATTAACAATAGCACCTGTCTTGACTCTTCCATCAGGGTCAGGAGGTTTTGTTGTTTACAGTGATGCATCAGGCAGTGGACTAGGATATATTTTGATGCAACATGGCAAAGTCATTGCTTATGCGTCAAGACAGTTGAAGGTCCACGAGAAGAACTACCCAACACATGATCTGGAGCTAGCAGCAGTTATATTTGCATTGAAGATATGGAGGCACTATCTTTATGGAGAAAGGGTAGAAATCTTTACTGATCACAAGAGTCTGAAGTATGTGTATACTCAGAAGGAGCTTAACATGAGGCAGAGACGCTGGCTGGAACTGATGGTAGATTTTGACATAGATCTGCAGTATCATCCGAGAAAGGCGGATGTTGTTGCAGATGCACTCAGCAGGAAGCCTACGGCTTATTTCTTGACGATGCAGCCCGAGTTGTTGAGAGATTTATAGGAGCTACAGATAGAGGTTGTCGTACCAGGACAGAATGGCTTGATGGCTAACCTTGAGATTCAGTCATCACTCGTAGAGAAGATTAAAGAGGCATTGCCCACCGATGCTAGATTCCGAAGACTCAAAGAAAGGACAGAAGCTGGTATGCAGACAGGACTTCGCATTCACGAAGACGGGACATTGAGGTTTGGAAATCGCCTGTATGTTCCAAATGGAGAATTGAGACAGGAGTTAATGACCGAAGCACATAGCTCCATGTACTCTGTTCACCCAGGAGGAACTAAGATGTATCGAGACTTGAGACAGTACTACTGGTGGCATGGAATGAAAAGAGAGATCGCAAGATTTGTGGCCAAATGCTTAGTCTGCCAGCAAGTAAAGGCCGAACATCAGAGAACTGCAGGTATGTTACAGCCGCTTCCTATACCAGAATGGAAGTGGGAGCACATCACGATGGATTTTGTCACAGGATTTCCGAGGAGCCCCAGCGGAAGAGATGTAGTATGGGTTAGTGTGGATAGACTCACTAAATCGGCACACTTCTTGCCATTTAGAGTTGGGCAGTCCACAGAGGTACTAGCCGACATGTATATGCGACAAATTGTCAAATTACATGGAGTGCCTGTTAGTATTGTATCGGATCGAGATTCGAGATTTACATCTCATTTCTGGAGAAGCATGCAAGAGAGTCTGGGCACCAGACTCAAGTTCAGCACGGCGTACCACCCGCAGACAGATGGCCAATCAGAGCGCACCATTCAGATATTGGAGGACATGTTACGATCATGTATGCTAGACTTTGGAGGTTCTTGGGAAGATCATTTGCACTTAGTGGAGTTCTCCTACAACAACAATTATCAGGCCAGCATCCAGATGGCACCATTTGAAGCTTTATACGGAAGGAAGTGCAGGTCACCTATATGTTGGAGTGACGCCGGTGAACGTCAGATACTGGGACCAGAATTGGTCACGCAGACAGTGGAAAAGGTGAAGCAGATTCAGAATCATCTACGAGCAGCCCAAGACAGACAGAAGCATTGGGCAGATACGCACAGACGTCCCCTGGAGTTTAAAGAAGGAGAGCACGTGTTCTTGAGGATTTCGCTCACTCGAGGTACTATTCGATTTGGGAGCAGAGGCAAGCTGAGCCCAAGGTATATTGGACCATTTGACATCCTAGAGCGCGTTGGTGAGGTGGCTTATCGTCTTGCATTACCTCCATCCTTAGAGGGAGTGCATGACGTATTCCACGTCTCACAGCTGCGAAGGTACGTAACCGACCCAAGTCACGTAGTCGATCATTCAGAGATCGCAGTAGGCCCGAGCTTGAGGTATGAGGAACAACCAGTTGGCGTCCTCGACGTCAGTGAGAAGACATTACGGGGACAAACGATCAGACTGGTTCGAGTAGCATGGAAACACCATTCTCCTGGAGAATCGACTTGGGAACGAGAAGATAGTATGCGCCAGCGATACCCCCACTTGTTCGAGGAGGCAGTTGTAAACTAGGCCACCTTGTATTTCCATAACTCTTTCTTGAGTAGCTTATTCTTTGATTGCGAGGACGCAATCCTTTTAAGGAGGAAAGATTGTAAACACCCTAAATTTTGAGAATAATTTTAAAATAAGTTATTTCGTTTTTGGAATTTTCTGGAAATTAAAACCAAGATGAGTGTGATTTAAAGAATTTTTAAGTGTGGCCAAAGGGTGTTAAAATATTCTGGAAGTAAAAATTTATTATGTATAATGGAGAACCGGACGCATGGCATTTTTCGGTGAATTTATTGGACACCGGAGCAACGAATCGAGGACCAAAAGCTATAGAATTGTGAACCGAACCCAAACGAACCAAGCCCGAACCAAACCAACCCGAAACCCGCAGGGGAAACCCTAGCTGCCGGAGTTCCTGTAGCAGCTATAAAGGGGCTGCCTCGACATCCGTGCGGCTCTCTTCCCCATCTACCCGCTGCCGAAACCCTAGTTTCATCCTCCGCCGAACCCCGCTCGATCCAGGCCGGCCGAAAACCCCTCCGTCCTCAGTTCAAACCGTCCTCCGACTCCTCCCTGCCGATCGTACCCCTCGCCGCCTTCCTCTTTCTGCGCTCCGCCGCCAAGCTCAGCGCCCCGACTCCTCCCTGTCGCTGCTACCCCGCCGTTCGATCATCCCTCACCCTTCGACTCACCACCAGCGAATCCCGCCGGCCGCCGCCAAGTTCAGCCCTCAACCCTCCGACTCCCCCTCGACCCTTCGACCCGCGCCAGACCGTCGCCCGAGAACCGGCCGCCGCCTGAGAACCCAGCCGCCCCGAGCTTGTCGACCTAGCAGTGAAATCGGGACAAGACACAGAGCTCAGCAGACACGGGAGATCGCGATTCGGACACGAGCAGTAGACATCGGATACGAGCAGGACACGTGGAAACTCAGATTTTGGAGCTCGGTTCAGGTACCGTTTTCACCCTCATCGTAACTCCAATTTCAATTCCGTCAATTGCTATGCGTAGACTGTATAACCCTCTCGGTGCCCGTGCAACTCGCTCGGTGCATCGCGTCCTGTGGTGATCGCACACCACGATCCAAAAACAGGAAAAATAATACCCTGTTTCACCCCGGAACTGAGTACGCCCCGCCAATCGGGACGACTTGGTCGCACGCGGTCTTTACCAAACTGTGCGCGACGTTGATACGGTCGTGTAGGATTTCGCAGAAGTCGATTCGGAGGTGCGTGCACCCCGGAATCAACGCGTATCCGCCGACGACACCCCGTATCCGACCTTTCTGGAATATGTTGTAATTTTGTGTACACACGTCGGATCGAGACGAAACTTGCGCCATCGGACTCGTAGCAATACGCTGATCCTATGACCCAAGTTTGGTCCGATTCCGAGAACGTTGACAAAATCACGTATCGTGGGCCCCACAGGCTCCACTGGACGGGTGATTTTGAGATTGGCTCATCGGAATCCAATTCTGGAAGTTCTGTTGGGTTCGTATCATCGTTCCTGACTTGTAGACACTGAGTTTGCGGAATTTGGAGACCTTTGACCCTGATACGCTTTTTGGTGCAAAGTGGCCCACATATGGAACCCGCTTTGGCCCGAAAAATGACCTTTTTGCTCCTGTGTCCAAATTGGACGTAAGGACAGGCATTTCTAGCAGTTCGATATCTTCTGAGATGATTGGTGATGTTTATTACAGCTTTTGGAGTAGTCCCTACCGGTTCCACTGATACCAGGACGACAGTTGATATTCAAACATCAGGCAAGTGTACCTTGCCAAACTCTACAGTATTGTTATATATTTCCTTGCTTTATTATAGTGCTGTGCATGCTCAACCTAGGACCGTGTGAAGTACTTAGCGTCCGATTATCAGTCGGGTGCCGACACTGTATGCAGTGTTGGGTACGGTCATCTAGAGATGGACATTCGTGACACCTTATTTTCGTACTTGTCTTATCAAGTACCATACAACCCAGGACACTTGACACTATTCATGAGACAGGATTTTCCCGAGATATTCGTGGTGATTCTGTGTAGGTTACAGGACATGGACATTATACTCTTAGATACTTTATGACTTGTTGCATTAGCTATGATCGCGCTTGACATGGACATGAGACGTTATGGTCATGATATGCGTGGTTACATTGGGTGGGGAGAGGCACACAGGCTACAGGCTATTTCATAAATCTATCTACTACTATTGTGAGGCCTCAGACTCTCGTAGCAGAGCTAGGCACATTACGTGTTTATTACCGCTACCGGCTCCCCGACACAGAGCTTGTAGTGGCTTCAGCCTGAGTTTTAGTGCTGCTCTCATCTTGCATTTTCACATAGATGGTTACTTACTTGCCCTATTTATTCATTATTTGCTGTACTGTATTTATTTTGGCATGAGCTTTCTTGTACCTTGCTATGTCCCCTGAGGACCTGGATTCGGATTTTGTCCCCAGATTTTACAGACGAGGTTTATCCCGAGGTATACGGGACCGCAGCAGCAGGAGCTGATCCAGGAGCTGTACCACCACCCGAGGACGAGGTCTTAGCTGAAGATTTCTCTTGAGCATTCATGTTCATGCTCAGCTTTTATTTCAGTCATTTACTTTCTGGTCTGTTGAACCATTGTACTAGATATTTATCGGGTTGTTCCCCGAAGTACTTTGTGAGACTTGCTGATGATTTACATTCCTTATTTATTCTGTGGATCATATTTTATATCTTGTGTGGATGAGATTAGTTGTGCCGTGATTGTCGTAGACTTGTTTTACAGCTTAAGTATGCCCTGATGGATCCATTATATTGAGTTGGTCCATCGGTCCGTACTGCTGGCCATTGACACGCGTCCAGTCCCTCGGTATTTTGGGACTGGGGCGTGACACTATATTTCCAGATTTAAGTAGTGGTTGGACAAGTAAAAAATATGTGTCCCATCGATTTGTTAGCTTGTTGTTGTTCGTCATTAAAATTGATTGGTTCAATAACAAACACAAAAGAAAGTACAAAGAGGTCCTAGATAGACAATCTAAGTACAAATTTTTGATTCTGGGGTGTGGCGATGAACAAAGAGCGCTATGGCGGCTCCTTTACTCTATTGACGATCCGAGGTAGGGTGAAGAAGCTCTCTTCGGCTCTCTCTCTCTCTCCTCTGTTGTTCTCTGTTTGTCCTTCTCTCTGTGTGTCTTCGTGTTTTTTTTGGGCATGTCATCCTGGTATATATAGTCATCCTGGAGCACGCATATGTTAGGCCGCATGGATGCTAGAGTGTGCCTTCCTAATATGGTGCAGCTGTAACCGTGAGCAGGCCAAGCTGCCACATGGGCGCTTGTTGGAATTTTTCGTTATTGAAGATCTGGGCGGTTCTCATTCTTTGCTGGAGTGACTTGGTCAATTCTGACGTAGCCTGCATTTGGTTGGAGAAAGCTACTTCAGTTGTAATGGCAAGACTTGGTCTTCATGGAGTCTGAGACGCATGTGGCCAGAGACGCATGAGGCGCATAGAGTCTGGGATGCACGGGGCCAAAGACGCATGTAACACATGGAGTCTGGGGCATATGGGGCCAAAGACGCATGAAACATATGGAGTCTGGGATGCATGGGGCCAGAGATACATGGAGTATGGGATGCATGGGGTCCTTATTGTGCTCTTCACGTGGCGTTGCACACCCGTCAATAGTGAAGTTCTATACTGACGTAAGACTTATGTCGTTTAGTATGTTCACATCTTGTGATGTAATAAAACAAAATCCTTTTTGTCAGGATTCCGTGTCAGAGACAATCCTGTTGATGGGACGCCATATCAGGTCCATCTGCGGCCAAGGGTGCTTCGGCTGATTGGGTCGTAGGGTGCCTCTACGGCCTGATTTCTGCTGAGTCTGCTTAGGGGGCACATGGTTTGTTGGACGCATGGGCGTGTACTGCCGAGCTGGAACTTTCAAGACTTGGCTCAACCTTTGAGGAAGGCTATCCACCTTTTGTATGTAGACTTCTTGAAAACTAAACTGTCGGTTACATGCAGACTTCTCGGAAGATAAACCGTCGGATTCATCCTTCTAGGTTCCTCTATCCAATTATTGTAGTCATGCAAACTGTCGCTCTCTTCTGTAAATACCACTGCCGTGGTTTATCGTATTCCACTTTGTAAAATATGTCGTCCAAGGGAGGTTCTAGTTGGGAACCCTAGCCACTCGCCTTACTTCATTGACGTCCCCTCCCTGCTTTGCCATGGTGCTCGGGTATAGGAGGGTCCATAATTTGAGGGTCTCATGAGGGACGAGCTAACGGTTCTCTGCCGGCTGTCGCAGTCTCCTCCTGCAAAGAGAGCATGGGTCGGGGATGAGTTATCCGTCGCTGAGGATTTCTTGTCCTCGTTAGAGTTAACTTTGGAGGTTCTTGCTAGGCCTCTGGAGTCTACTCCGAATTTTGCCTTGCTGCCCATAACTCCAGAGTAGAGGGAGACGTTGGAAAGGAGGAAATGACTGTGCCGCCAGTTTCATCGCGCGGGCATACGTTCGCTCCAGGAGGTTGCCACCGTGCTTCTTGAAGCTCGTGGCTCATCTGACTGATCACGTTTTCTTATTTTTGTTTTTATTTTGTGTAGGCCTTGATGGCTACATGTTGTAACCCCTATTTTGCAAATAAACTTTTTATTTTGTTTTTATCAATATTTCTTTTATGCGGCCCCCGTACTCTGAGGATGTTCAGGCCGCATGCATGCAATCTATACGATTGGCTATTCTGGTCGCATAGGTCCCGTGCGGCTCCCATGTAGCTTGCTTTCATGTTGGGGTGCATGAGATCTTATGCGGCCTATATGATTTTCATACTTCTACAAGACCCCCTTCAAAGTTTCCAAAATGATGATTTTAGAATACTTTGAATTGGAAGCATGGTTGAGTTTTGGCTGCATATGAGCGACGTGCTGCATAGCCGGTCCTGACAGACTGTCGGATCATTAATCGAGTGGATTTGCTCAATCTTTGAACGGGTCTCCTCGGATTCTAAGCCATCCCTTGACACAGGGCTCGGGGCATCAGTTTCCAAGAAGATTGAGATAGATCACGGGTATCGAGGCGTCAGGTTCATCCTCATTAACCGTTGGGTTCATCACCTCTCCTCATGTGGTCTAACGACCTATAAATAGGCGTCCATGAGAGAGAGAGAGAGAACTTTATCCCTTCGCTTCTTTTTCTTTTCTCTGTGAGGGATGCCGAGGGCTGTGACTCTTCTCGTCGGAGAGTTTGTCAGGGGCAGTCTCGATCTGTGGCCCCCTGATCTTGATATTTTTCTTGGAGGTAGTACAATACTACACTTCTCATACTGGCTGTGAAGGACACAGAGGCACCAGTATACAGTCTTGCTGCAGGGAATTGTGCAAACCCTTCATGAAGTTCTACCATATGGATGGAGACTCGTCTTGGACCTCTTCTCAGAGCTCTGTCGTGTGGACAATCACTCCTCTGCAACATGCACGTCGAGCTTTGGCATGGCTGTATGGGTGAGGGATCATCTGCTTCATGCACGCAGAGATTATCTCTCGTTTAGCCGCATGGATGAGATCTCCTCTCGCTCGTGCGCGCAGACTCGGTTGCACATCGCTGTGGCCGGGCAGCAGTATGCGGCAGTTATGCCTTTATGCGATCTTTGCTGAGACTGATGGATGTCTTCTTTTTACATGTTTTTTCCTTGCTCGTGCTGCTCATGATGGAGCATGGAAGGATATCATAACACCCGTTATTCGAAGAGAATATTACTCTCATACGGTGGTTCCTCGTCAAGAACCAATACAGGTGACGATGACGGTTCACCAAGAACCGATCTAGGAGACGAGGACAGTTCGGTAAGAACTGATCCAGGAGACGAGGACAGTTCGACAAGGATTGATCCAGGAGGCAAGGATGAACATCCTGCATCACGCTCCGAGTCGTCCTTGTTCATGCCGTGTGTTAGCTACGTTTCTCCCCTTTATGCGGCTTGCTACCGGCTGGGGTCTTACGGCATCAACGACATGATTTAGATTAATTTTTAATCCTTTGCTGGTCTTCTCGCCTGGTCGTAGAGCGTCTGGTCCTGCTCCTCCTTTGCTATCCATCAATATGGCTTCTTTTTCGTATATTGAGGTTTGTAATATAGAGGAGTCCTTTAGGGACATCCTGCTGGGGGATATTTGGGGGACTTATTACTTTTGTACACGAGAGTACAAGTAATAAGTTCAAAACGGGTCTTGCCAGAGGTGATATGGATGTGGCAAGTTTGGTGGACTTAACACTGTTGGCGTAGTTAAATTTAAGCATGGGTGATAAGTTGAAATGATGACTGATGATAGTCGTAGGAAGATGTTTGCTCAGAGGTCACATGGATATGGCAAACTCTCGGAGAAGGACGTGAGGATGATAGCTCAGAGGTGACATAGACGTGAGCTGTTCAACAGTCATACCGAGAGGTTAGGTACGATCCCGATATTTTTGTGGAAGGAAAAGGAAGCGAGCCAGAGGTAATATGGACGTGGCTGTTTGCTTCCATTGAGGACATCCCACTAGGGAATCTTTGGTGGACTTACTACTCCTTGCGCACTAGAGTACCAGTAATAAGTTTAAAAATAATCCCTATCGGAGTTAATATGAACGTGATAGGTTTGGTGGGCTTAACACCATTGGCGTACTTAAATTTAAGCACGGGTGATAAGTTGAGATGATAACTGATAATAGTCGTAGGGAGAGGTTTGCTCAGAGGTCACATGAACATGGCAAATTCTCGGAGGATGATGTAAGGACGATAGCTCAGAGGTGACATAGACGTGAGATAATCAACAGCCATACCGAGAGGTTAGGTACAATTTTGATATTTTTATGGAAGAAAAAAGAAGCGAGCTAGAGGTAATACATACGTAGCTGTTTGCTTCGATTGAGGACATCCCACTTTAGGATCTTTGGTGGACTTACTACTCCTTGTGCACTAGAGTGCATGTAATAAGTTCGAAAACAATCCCTATCAGAGGTAATATGGACGTGATAGGTTTTGTGGACCCATTACTTTTTAAGTATTTGAGTGCAAGTAATGGGTTTAAGACAAGTCCTGCCAGAGGTAATATTGACGTGGCAGATTTTGTGGACTTAACACCGTTGACGTATCTTGGTAAATACGGGTGATAAATGGAGATGACAACCGATATCAGAGGTTATATGTACGTAGTGATCGATAGCCAAGACCAGGGAGGTTTGCTCAGAGGTAATATGTATATGGAAATCTCAGCGGGAGAGAAATATTAGGACTATAGTTCAGAGGTAATATGGACGTGAACCGATATCCGAGAACTCGTTGAGGAGTGATTTGCTGAGTGTGGTCTATCCTGGAGTATGGATAGACCTGAGGATTGCTCCGTTGGGGAGATTGGTAGGATGATAGCTCAGAGATAATATGAATATGGCTAGCGTCTAACGAGATTAGTTTTGAGTGGTCACTGCGAGAGTGTGCCAGTGGACCTGAGGACTGTTCTGCTAGGGAGACTTTTAGGATCCATCATCCATTGCGTATCCAGGACTCCTGGATACAGATGATGGATTTTACATGAATTTGTAAAGAAGGAAAAATATTGTACATAGGCACTTGCTCGGGATGAAGAACCAAGAGTGTAGGGATGTACATCTTGATTGCCCGACTGGTGATAAGCGGCGTACAAGTCAAGTTTAGACGTAGTAATTTTTCAGGAACTTGCCGTTGATAGGCATCATGAGTAAGTCGCTATTGGGTTTTGTGAGCCGGTAGGCTCCGTTGGAGAATACTGATTCTACGATGAATGGGCTTTCCCATTTGGGTTGGAATTTGTCGACCATTTTGTGGGTCATAACCATCGGCCTCCTTATGGTCAGGACAAGATCACCCACTTGTTAGGTCCTCTTACTCACCTCTTTGTTGAAGGCTCCCGAGAGACGTGCTTGGTATAGCTCAATGGCTGTTGAACTGAGAGACGTGTTAAGACCCATACCCAAAAATTGGGCATGAGTCGTGGGTACGTCCAACCTACGCCACAACATCGGCGGTAGAACACTGTCTAGGTCCAACATAGCTATCTATCAATGATATTATAACTTGTCAACATATCTCAACTCCAAACGAAGGACAATGAATATGCATATGATCATCAACTCATAATGTACTCAATCACAATAACTATAAAGAAGATAAATTGCACGATAAAGATGTAAAGAAACACGGGGGAAAAATAATATATATCTTAATACGACAGAGTCTAAGAGTCTAGCTATCTCAACACAAAATAAGTCTCAACATAATAAAACTCAAGTCTATAAGTCTGGAATAATCTAATACATGAAGATAAGCTAAGTGCTGATTAAACAACTGTGGGTGGTATCTCCTCTATATGGAGTGGCTCCACTGGACCTCTAGGATATAATCGTCATCTACTCCTGGACCATATGGGTAGGACATAAGTTCTCAAGATCCTTTAAAAAATATTATCCAGTCATGATTGGAGCGAAGCACAAACACTAACAATAATTTTAATTATATTGTTAAAAACTATAAAGTAGTGTAAGGAAATACATGATGAATGGTATACTGGAAGATAAAAAAAACTGTAGAGACATGTAATCATCATATAGAAATAACTAGTAGTAAACATATATATATGTGAAAACTATCAATGAATGTACTGGAACAGAGAATAAAAATACTGGCTAAGTGCCGTAAAATATCAGTTTGCTATGTGATCGGCTTGGGACTAGATCAGGCTTGTTATATATGATTAGCTACGATACATGCAAGGTCAGGCTAACTATCTGGTTAGCTATAATGCGAGCAAAAGTCAGACTAATCATATATAACATGCTATGAGACATTTAATAGTCAGGCTACATCCTACGTGATATGTGGGGTGAGCTATGATGGATGTAAGGTGGGATATGATCACATAACTTGCTAATATTTTCTCGTCTCCAGCTAGTACGATAGATCCAATCATGACTCCTCATGACAGGTATCAATGATACTAGTCTGTGTATCCAGTGTGTCAGAATCAAGTATACACTACAACTAGAATTATAGTAATGATAAAATAATAATAAAAACTGTCAGAAAATGTACTCGTCTGTGGTTCTTAGCAAAGTGTGAGGATCGATGACCAAAATGGAGTCACAAAGACCTAAATATGAAATATCAATGTTAAAAGGTATTTAGAATGGTAAAAGTGATTATCTAGGTTGAAATGAGGTTGTTAAGCCATTTCTAGGTCAAAACCTTGGTTAGAGTCTCTAATTAGGTAAATTAATCAATAATAGACTTCTAGTAACTAATTATTTGTTATACTAAGTATACTAGCTTATACTAGTTGATATTAAGTTATACTAAGCTATAATGGTACTAACTGATACTCTAAAACCCCTTACCTTAATGCTACATATAGTTACCTTACTCATTCATAACTGATATACATCTAACCCAAGCAAGGCAACCCCACATCTGATACAAGCAGGAAAACTCCAAGTTATAGGTGAACTGCAACACCATGACTCCCTCTTCGAGTGTACCTACAAAATCCTCCCACTGATACAAAGTATCAGTCCAACCTCATTGCTATTGCACCCTTATCATTTGTTGTCAAATAGCTGCAGCAACCCAAGAACCATCCTACACTTTATTGTTTCCATATTTGATTACCCCACATAGTTAACCTCACACCACAGTCCATATTACAGACCTGATACTCTACTGATGCACTTGCTCACCATGGTTGTTTTCCCATACAAGGGTGCGCCACAACCCTACATAACTCGCTGAACTGATACCCTATTTCAGTCCAAGGTTTGATCAGGTGTACACAATCCTTGCTTAAATGACACACCCTCACCTGATGCTAAGTATCAAGATACCAATACTCAACCTCATACCAATCTAACCTCAATCCCTCAATTCTTCACTGAACTAATTTTCCCCTCTCCAAAACCTGTGCACTCAAGTACCAGGTTTGCAGCACACATCAATTAAATTCAAACACCATATTGGTGCATGAGCAAACTCACACACCCGACTGCGTATGCCCCCTTATTTTGAACCCGATACTCCCCTTTCCTTATCTCCTGTTGCATACCTCCCCACAACAGCTAGATAGCTGATGTTGTTGTTCTTTGCATTCAACCCAAAACCCGATACCTAATGCCACACACCCAGTCACTATATGCACTGATATGCCTATACTTGCTACTGCTATCCTTATCTCTGCTACCAACACAACAACCACAACAATAATACCCCAGCAACCCTTCACAGTCCCACTCCCCACTTGTGAACACAGTTCACAGTCCCCATATTTATACTCATCTCAAATACCAATGTATATACACACTCATCTCAAATACCAATGTACACACACACACACACACACACACACACACACACACACTAGCAATGAACATATTATCTAAATAGATATACTTCTATTAATGGGCAATTTAACAAACACCTTGAGTGCATGAGTCATGATACTCTCTATAGTGTCATGATACACTATCAAACCACATGCTAAAATCCCTAATACTCTATTAAATATACAAATACATGTTAAATACTTCTATTAATAACTATTATGATAAGTTATAATAAAGAAAAGAGAAAACACACCCATGAACACAAAATCCCAAACTATGAACACAACTTCATGAAAAAAATACTATAAAACCAATAGAGACTCATTCTCTCCCCTTGTGTGTATTCCTAAACCATGGGTGGGCTCCTAATGGTCTACAAAACAATAAAAATAGAATTTAAAAGAGAGATTTTAGAATTTTACCTCTTGGTAGATGAATTTTGAATGCAAAACCAAGGATTCCCTATGCAAGCTTCTTCTTCTCCAATGCTCATTGAAATCTAAGCTTCTAGGCTTCTTAGATGAGGGAAATAAGAGGGATTTAGGATTGATTTTTCTGAAATTTGGTAGAGAAATGAGGGGGTTTGGGGAAGAACTCAACCTAAGGTTTCATGAACAATAAATGAAGCTTGAGGTAGGCTCCCCCCCTCCTTATAGGGCCGGCCAAAGAAGACATACGGTTGGCTAAGACACAATGTCTAAAATACCCTCTAGGATTTTCATGAAGAGTTTTCCAATTAGTGGGGTTTTTATCCTTAATGGAAACTTAATCAAATTTCTAATTTAATGAAGGGGATTGACTAGTTAGGTCCCCAAAGTGGCTAGTCTAGTATTGAGTTTAATGGTCACATCAAGTCTAGTCCACTAACCCGTATTAATAATAATAATAATAATAATAATAATAATAATAATAATAATAATAATAATATATATACTATAAACAATATATATACTATAAACAATATATATATATATATATATATATATATATATATATATATATAAATATTACAAATGACAAAAATGCCCATTTTCTAGAAATGTGGTAATGACAAGTCTACCCTACTTAAAATAATTTCGTCCTCGAAATTAAACTAAACTAGCACAAGAACACAATTAGAACAATAAGAACAATACCTCAAGGCTCGAAGAGATATGGGTATTGCTCGCGCATTTTATCCTTCCTCTCCCAGGTTGACTCACCTGGAGAGTGATGTCTCCACGCGACACAAACCAAGGGAATAGTCTGGTTCCACAATACCTTCTTCCTACGATCCAAAATCTTTACTGGCTACTCTGAATAGCTGAGAGTCGGACCAACCTCGATCTCCGAGTGATCTAGTACGTGACTAGGGTCTGCCACGTACCATCTCAGCTACGACACGTGGAACATGTTATGTACTCCCTCTAGTGCAGGCGACAAGTCTAGTCTGTAGGCCACTGCACCGACCATCGCAAGAACACTGAAAGGTCCGATGTACCGTGGACTAAGCTTTCCGCCTCCACCAAAGCGAATCATGCCCCGTGTCGGAGAAATCTGTAAGAACACCAAATCACCAACCTATAACAAAATACATCCTTAACACGCAATCTAAAACAAAGTAATCACAAGCAATTACAACAAAATCTATACCTTAAACTCTAAGGGTCTACGGTGGTTGTCGGACCAATGCCGTTGTCTGTCCTGCGCCACTCGAAGTCTATCTCTGATGAGCTTCACCTTCTCAACTACATCCAAGACCATCTCTGGTCCCAACAAGGCTCTCTCACCGACATCATCCTAAGATAATGGAGTACAACATCTTCGTCCACATAGATCCTTGAATGGTGTCATCTCAATGCTGTCCTGGTAATTATTGTCGTAAGCAAACTCTACCAGGTAAAGATGATCCTCCCAAGATGTCACGCCCCAGTCCCAAAATACGTAGGACTAGGAATACGTAACATGCCAGCTACGCATTCGACCAGACTCCGGTCCGACTCGAATACGTATAAGCTGTATTAAAATGGTCACTATCTATATAATCAAGTAAATATAAATATCTATGCCTCAATCCACATTGATCAGAATATACAAGAATGAGCTACATGTGCTAAAGTCGGCCGCCAGTAACACATAAGCTCGAATAGACTCGAGAAAGGAACACGAGTCTATAAAACTAGGCTATATCAGCAGATGAATAAATAATATAAATAATAACTATGACTCCGGAAGAAAAGATATAAGTACCTGGCACCAATTCGTGCAAGACAAAGCAACACACATCAGCAACTCCAGGCAGGCTTCACAACGGTCTATGCTGCAAAACTGGCAAGGGACCAGGTCCTCAGAGGGACGTAACAAGGTACAAGAAACAACATGCCAAAATAAATGCAGTACAAGAGTAAATAAAATAAATAGGGTAACTATGTATCCATCTATGTGAAATACAAGTGAGAGCATCACTAGTACTTAGGCTGAGACCGCTACAAGCTCTGTGTCGGGGAGCCGGTAGCAGTAATAACAAGTAATGGGTCTAGCTCTGCTCGAGAGTCTACAACCTCACAATAGTAGTAGATATATATAGAACAGCCTGTAGCCTGTGTGTCTCTCCCCACCCAATGTAATCACACGTCTCATGTCCATAACGTCTCATGTCCATGTAACACGAGATCATAGCTAATGCAACAAGTCATAATCTCTATGAATATAATGTCTATGTCAATCCTGCATCCTACACAGAATCACCATGAATATCTCAGGAAGATTCTGTCATATGTATGGTGTCAAGTGTCCTGGGTTATAATGTACTTGATAAGACAAGTACGAGAGTGTAAAGGGTCACGAATGTCCATCTCTAGATGACATACACAACTCCACGTACGGGGTTGGCACCCGACTATGAATCGGACGCTAAGTAAGTCACACGGTCCTAGGTTTAAGCATGTACAACAATTATAATTAAGTCAAAGTATTATGTAATAAAAATTGCAAGTTGGCAAGGTACACTTGCCTGGAACTCCAAGTTGATAATACAAAGAACTTGCTCTCGAATCCACGCTCGTGCGATCCCAAGAGCCTAAATATATAATATCATAAAATTAGTTACTATGACATGGTTCACTAAGCATGCAAAAGAGTACAACTACTCTACGTCATTAATCATTAGACAATTAGGGTCTAATTTAATCAAGGATACCACTTATACAATGCCATCAATTATTTAGAGTCTAAAATAATTTGGGGTTCTAACAAAGTAGGTTGGCTAAGGTTCACTAGTCAAGGACCAAGAAAGTGTGTAAACACCAAGCCTACTAGTCACATAACATCATCAAGCCTCATAAACATGGTTATAACAAAGGTTCATATAGGTACTAGGTGTTCTCACACTAGATTTCCATATACAACATATCGTCAACCTTGGTATTCACTAAGTGTCAAACTATGTTAACCAACTTAGGGTTAGTTTTGTCTATTAAAACATGCACATGAGCATTAACAATAGGTCAAGTTAGGATCATAACAAACAATCACATACTATATTTCTCAAGTATATCCGTTCATCCAACTATATACAACTCTCGTTCTACTACAAAATATCAAGTATACATAGACAAGTCAAATCTGAATTTATAATAAGATCATGGCATATACTTCATTTCTTTCTTGTATTTGTCATGAAACATGTGTGCAAGCACTATTATAACTAGTGAACAACCTTAGCATGACATCTTCTATATTCCAACATAGTGTTTATAAATAATAAAACTAGCTATCACAAAACCTAGGCAAAATGCAATACTAGTTGCACAATATTTAATCATGTCTCAACCATGAATTTATTTATATATAACACCCTAAACAAAATTTATACATTCTGAAATTTAGTGATAATTAGAGTAAAAATTATATTTTGTAAGTGGTTGCTTGGGTTTTATATCATGGTAAAATGAATAGGACAACAAGTGCATAAATAATATTCAAGTCTAGACATGAGAAGTAATAAATATTCTTGGTATAATATCATAAAAATATGAATAAAAAGTTAGTGAAATTTAATAAGAATATGAAGTACATGTAGAAAGGGTTGAGTAGGAGGAGTTGGAGCTCTTACCAAAGTGAAATGGGAAGGCAAAAGAGGGTTGTGCACTGCTTGCACAAATCTGTCCAGATTTGGACACTTCGTCTCGTAGCTACTGTCCGGGGCTTCAAAACATTTATCCAAGTACTTTAAGGATTAGAGAGATTAGGAGAGAGATAGAGGATGAAGATAGGGTAGTTGTTGAAGGGGTTTTAGTGGTGAAATTGGTGGCAACAAGGTGTTTAAGTGGTGCTATTGCTGGCGGATTCAGCATGGTGTCTTCATTTTGTAAGGGGTGTTTGGGGGAGTTGTAGGATGATTTAGGTGCTTAGTTATAAATGAAACTTGTTAAGGAGAGGTAGGAGAAGGATATTTGGGTGCTGTAGTGGTGGTTTGGAGGCTATGGAGGTGGTGGAGTGGCCTGAGAAGAGGATACACTGAATTCGGATTCAGCCTGGACACCTCTGATGGAGGGCTATTTTTGAGAAACTTAGAATGAATTTTGATAGAAGGTTTGTGAAGAGAAAGTGATAATAACAGGGAGAGGAAGAAGCATACAAACTTTGAGAGAAAGATACTTACTGTGGAGGGAGATAGGGCCGGATTGGTGGGGGTATTGCTGAATTAAGATTCAGCCTGGGTAGGGTTGGATGGATGAAGGTGTGGAGGGAGATAGAGAAGGAATTTGGAGATGTTTTGTGAATAGAAAATGTGAGGAAGAGAGTTAGGAAGAAGTTTTCTTCAGGTGGTTCTAATGGGGGAGGTGAAGAGAGGGGGGTTATGGACAGCCTAGTGGGGAGGGGAAGGATTTGGAGTTACGAATGGGGTAAGGAAATGTCACAAGTTATAACCCCTTTCCTTTCACATTCTACCCTAATGATTTAATAAATCTATGGCTGTCCCAAACTGAAATGATATTTAATATGGATGGTCAAACCTAGCTTAGTCAACCTAGGTTAAGTCCAACTACTTCTAGTTGGGTAAGGTTTGGGTCGTTGCGGTTTAGTTTGACTAGGTTGGTCCGATTCACTAGAAAATTGATCATTTGTGACTATTGAGGGTAGGTAGCACATAGAGTTTCAATAGAGTGGGATACAGGTATCATGTGTGTCTTAGACCTAGTATAGATCATGATCATACATTAGGTCGAAAGAATTGGTCGAAATTTGATCTCCAATTTAAATTGGAATGGTCAACGGTTGCACTGTAGGTGCTAGAAATTAAGTTTTTGACCCGAATGTTTTACATTAAAAATAGAGCACAAGGAGATATGTTTGAGTGGGATATGATAATCATAAATTAAGGTGGGCTCGTCTAGATCATGCATATAAAATTTGTTTGGAGATAATGGCTAATGTTGTGCTCCGAAAAATTAAAGTTACGAAAAATATTTTTTAAGGGATACTTTTGTTTACTTAATCCAAATTAATAATAAAAATAATAATTTTAAATATTATATTAAATTAAAATAGCCAAATCTCTGGTGGTTTATAATCTATCCACCTTAGAAAAATTTCGTCCTCGAAATTCAAAATCTATCTCTCCAACCACAACTCATCATCTCTCTAAATATATAAATATATCTTGGTACTTACTCATACCCATTCTAAAAACTTTAAACTTCCATATATATACAATTTAATCGTCTAAGGCTGTTGGTCCTCAAAATATATTTTCACCACCATGTACTATCTCATTATTGTTATCATGCTAATCGTCATCTAGAAAAATTTACCACCTATAGGCCTAGGTTTCACAAGGATGCCGTAACACAAACCCAGTTCAAATCTTTCAATATTTACAAGAAAAATAATGCCATATCTTAATTCTTAAAGGAGTGCATGGGTTAGGCACTAAAATCTTACAAGCACAAAATATTCAAGACTCCCTATGTTGTATCTAAATTCTTTATTCTACAGCTAAGACTGCTATTATATTTTTATTCTTTCCTTGGTACAACGTCATCAACCTATAGTATCCCCAATAAAATACTCTAACCTAACTTCTTATGATTGCTCTTAGCAGCAATAAGTCTAATCTAGTCAGTCAGTCATACATAGTCTAGAATCTCAACTCAACGATTTCTAAGAGAAATACATATAATAAAATACGACATAAGCCCCTATTCAAATACGTAGTACAAAAATATATATATAGATATTATGTAATAAATATCTATTCAATCATTCTAAATACCCTAGATAAAAATATAATCAATACAATAAAAAGAATAAGATTTCTAAAATCCAAAATTCCATCGGCTATGGTAAATTAAAAATAGGTTCTCATCACCTACTACTGAGGATAGGTCCAGCAAGATCATACCCTATTAGTCAAAAATCTAAATCCCTGACCCTAATAAGTTTAGGTGTAAATTCACAATATTCAACTATTATTCATATAAGACTTCTATCTTCCATTTACACTTTTCTACCATATGTAAATCTATAATCTAAGGGTCTTGTGATAATCCTCTACAGAATGACTAACAAGTCAGTATGTGATTCTGAACCTGTGTTTAATTCCTTAAAATTCGTATCACTTCGAGACTGATCAACAATTTTTACTAGCACTAAATTCTCAAAATTCTAAAATTATTATAATTCATAAATGCTAAAATTATTATTCCTGAAGTCCATACCACAATCCCTTCTCTTTGGATTATGCGACCATAATATCTTTTTCTTATCATTTGTTTCCTACTCACCTTCGTATCTTTTTAGTATGTTAATCTTGTTTTCAATTATAAGCTTCGTCAATCATGACCCAGTACTTTCTACTTTGTAGTATAGATCTTCTAGGCAACTGCCGAGTGATAAATCTTAAGTCCTTCCTAGATCTTTCTCTTAATTTAAAATGCTCAAGATCATGTACTTCTCGTGACTCTTCTTGTTACCATTCTACCTTCTTCACCTTGAACCTGAGATTTTCTCCTTGTTCATTCCATGTATACCCTTCATCCAAACTATATGGTTACCATCTTTTTATAGCTTATCATCTATTATAAGCAATTCATTATATCTAACTCAAGGCTATATCATAAAACTCTCATCCTTCAACCTATTTTCTTTATCACAGATACTAGCTTGTCAATGGGTGGTACTCACTTGTTCAATTAACACTAACAACCCAGTTAATCAAATACATCTAATTTGATTTCGAAAGCTATACTTTAGTACTTGAGTTATATAATTACTCAAACATTAGGTCTAGCAATCTACATATCTATTTAGTCCAGACCTATAGTCATCAATAATTTAAGGGGTCATAAGATCTAATTTTGATACTAAAAGTCACAAGACAACTAGAGATTTAACCACTATGGCCTGTTACTTAAGGTTCCAATTTCTTAAGGTCATAATATAATTTCTTGTATCACCATCATGAGCCATATTTGATCCCTAGCATATAGCTATGTATTCCATAAAGTATTCTAAACCATCTTGCTAACTTCTAATACTTCCAAATTACTGCTACCTTAAGCAAGGGTAAGGTTTTATTAGTTCTAAGCCTCTAATACTATATTTAATTCTCATGCTAACAATCTATACTAGCTCTAGCATATAGGAATAACCTATCTACCTATCCTATTAACGGTAACCATCTTCTCAAAAATTTATATCTAGCATGTCTTCTTCCGCCTTGACAAGGATCTGCTTTTGGAGGAAATACCATGCACGAACATTCATCTCTCTGAAATAAGGAGAGATGATAAACAATATTAAGGATGCCGAGGGAAATAAAAGAGTACAATTATGAAGTCCAAGGGCGATAATCAAATGCTAAAGAATTTTCAAATCAGTTGTGGATTGAGATACTAATACTGTTAATCCTGATTACAGGCTCGCTCGGTATTAAAAAATAACCGAAACGATTTAATCAAGACCTGCATGGGCCACCACAAAAATATGTCACGCCCCAGTCCTAAAATACGTAGGACTAGGAATACGTAACATGCCAGCTACGCATTCGACCAGACTCCGGTCCGACTCGAATATGTATAAGCTGTATTAAAATGGTCACTATCTATATAATCAAGTAAATATAAATATCTATGCCTCAATCCACATTGATCAGAATATACAAGAATGAGCTACATGTGCTAAAGTCGGCCGCCAGTAATACATAAGCTCGAATAGACTCGAGAAAGGAATACGAGTCTATAAAACTAGGCTATATCAGCAAATGAATAAATAATATGAATAATAACCATGACTCCGGAAGAAAAGATATAAGTACCTAGCACCAATTCCTGCAAGATAAAGCAACACACATCAGCAACTCCAGGCAGGCTTCACAACGGTCTATGCTGCAAAACTGGCAAGGGACCAGGTCCTCAGAGGGACGTAACAAGGTATAAGAAACAACATGCCAAAATAAATGCAGTGCAAGAGTAAATGAAATAAATAGGGTAACTATGTATCCATCTATGTGAAATGCAAGTGAGAGCATCACTAGTACTCAGGCTGAGACCGCTACAAGCTCTGTGTCGGGGAGCCGGTAGCAGTAATAACAAGTAATGGGTCTAGCTCTGCTCGAGAGTCTACAACCTTACAATAGTAGTAGATATATATAGAACAGCCTGTAGCCTGTATGTCTCTCCCCACCCAATATAACCACACGTCTCATGTCCATAACGTCTCATGTCCATGTAACGCGAGATCATAGCTAATGAAACAAGTCATAATCTCTATGAATATAATGTCTATGTCAATCCTGCATCCTACACAGAATTACCATGAATATCTCAGGAAGATTCTGTCATATGTATGGTGTCAAGTGTCCTGGGTTATAATGTACTTGATAAGACAAGTACGAGAGTGTAAAGGGTCACGAATGTCCATCTCTAGATGACATACACAACTCCACGTACGGGGTTGGCACCCGACTATGAATCGGACGCTAAGTAAGTCACACGGTCCTAGGTTTAAGCATGTACAACAATTATAATTAAGTCAAAGTATTATGTAATAAAAACTGCAAGTTGGCAATGTACACTTGCCTGAAACTCCAAGTTGATAATACAAAGAACCTGCTCTCGAATCCACGCTCGTGCGATCCCAAGAGCCTAAATATATAATATCATAAAATTAGTTACTATGACATGGTTCACTAAGCATGCACAAGAGTACAACTACTCTACGTCATTAATCATTAGACAATTATGGTCTAATTTAATCAAGGATACCACTTATACAATGCCATCAATTATTTAGAGTCTAAAATAATTTGGAGTTCTAACAAAGTAGGTTGGCTAAGGTTCACTAGTCAAGGACCAAGAAAGTATGTAAACACCAAGCCTACTAGTCACATAACATCATCAAGCCTCATAAACATGGTTATAATAAAGGATCATATAGGTACTAGGTGTTCTCATTCTAGATTTCCATATACAACATATCATCAACCTTGGTATTCACTAAGTGTCAAACTATGTTAACCAACTTAGGGTTAGTTTTGTCTATTAAAACATGCACATGAGCATTAACAATAGGTCAAGTTAGGGTCATCACAAACAATCACATACTATATTTCTCATGTATATCCATTCATCCAACTATATACAACTCTCGTTCTACTACAAAATATCAAGTATACATAGACAAGTCAAATCTGAATTTATAATAAGATCATGGCATATACCTCATTTCTTTATTGTATTTGTCATGAAACATGTGTGCAAGCACTATTATAACTAGTGAACAACCTTAGCATGACATCTTCTATATTCCAACATAGTGTTTATAAACAATAAAACTATCTATCACAAAACCTAGGCAAAATGCACTACTAGTTGCACAATATTTAATCATGTCTCAACCATGCATTTATTTATATATAACACCCTAAGCAAAATTTATACATTCTAAAATTTAGTGATAATTAGAGTAAAAATTATATTTTGCAAGTGGTTGCTTGAGTTTTAGATCATGGCAAAATGAATAGGACAACAAGTGCATAAATAACATTCAAGTCTAGACATGAGAAGTAATAAATATTCTTGGTATAATATCATAAAAATATGAATACAAAGTTAGTGAAATTTAATAAGGATATGAAGTAAATGTAGAAAGGGTTGAGTAGGAGGAGTTGGAGCTCTTACCAAAGTGAAATGGGAAGACAAAAGAGGGTTGTGCACTGCTTGCACAAATCTGTCCAAATCAAATCTGTCCAGATTTGGACACTTCGTCTCGTAGCTACTGTCCGGGGCTTCAAAACATTTATCCAAGTACTTTGAGGATTAGAGAGATTAGGAGAGAGATAGAGGATGAAGATAGGGTAGTTGTTGAAGGGGTTTTAGTGGTGGAATTGGTGGCAACAAGGTGTTTAAGTGGTGCTATTGCAGGCGGATTCAGCAGGGTGTCTTCATTTTGTAAGGGGTGTTTGGGGGAGTTGTAGGATGATTTAGGTGCTTAGTTATAAATGAAACTTGTTAAGGAGAGGTAGGAGAAGGATATTTGGGTGCTGTAGTGGTGGTTTGGAGGCTATGGAGGTGGTGGAGTGGCCTGAGAAGAGGATACACTGAATTCGGATTCAGCCTGGACACCTCTGATGGAGGGCTGTTTTTGAGAAACTTAGAATGAATTTTGATAGAAGGTTTGTGAAGAGAAAGTGATAAGGACAGGGAGAGGAAGAAGCATACAAACTTTGAGAGAAAGATACTTACTGTGGAGGGAGATAGGGCCGGATTGGTGGGGGTATTGCTGAATTAAGATTCAGCCTGGGTAGGGTTGGATGGATGAAGGTGTGGAGGGAGATAGAGAAGGAATTTGGAGATGTTTTGTGAATAGAAAATGTGAGGAAGAGAGTTAGGAAGAAGTTTTCTTCAGGTGGTTCTAATGGGGGAGGTGAAGAGAGGGGGGTTATGGACAGCCTAGTGGGGAGGGGAAGGATTTGGAGTTACGAATGGGGTAAGGAAATGTCACAAGTTATAACCCCTTTCCTTTCACATTCTACCCTAATGATTTAATAAATCTATGGCTGTCCCAAACTGAAATGATATTTAATATGGATGGTCAAACCTAGCTTAGTCAACCTAGGTTAAGTCCAACTACTTCTAGTTGGGTCAGGTTTGGGTCGTTGCGGTTTAGTTTGACTAGGTTGGTCCGATTCACTAGAAAATTGATCATTTATGACTATTGAGGGTAGGTAGCACATAGAGTTTCAATAGAGTGGGATACAGGTATCATGTGTGTCTTAGACCTAGTATAGATCATGATCATACATTAGGTCGAAAGAATTGGTCGAAATTGGATCTCCAATTTAAATTGGAATGGTCAACGGTTGCACTGTAGGTGCTAGAAATTAAGTTTTTGACCCGAATGTTTTACATTAAAAATAGAGCACAAGGAGATATGTTTGAGTGGGATATGATAATCATAAATTAAGGTGGGCTCGTCTAGATCATGCATATAAAATTTGTTTGGAGATAATGGCTAATGTTGTGCTCCTAAAAATTAAAGTTACGAAAAATATTTTTTAAGGGATACTTTTGTTTACTTAATCCAAATTAATAATAAAAATAATAATTTTAAATATTATATTAAATTTAAATAGCTAAATCTCTGGGGGTTTACAATCTATCCACCTTAGAAAAATTTCGTCCTCGAAATTCAAAATCTATCTCTCCAACCACAACTCATCATCTCTCTAAATATATAAATATATCTTGGTACTTACTCTTACCCATTCTAAAAACTTTAAACTTCCATATATATACAATTTAATCGTCTAAGGCTGTTGGTCCTCAAAATATATTTTCACCACCATGTACTATCTCATTATTGTTATCATGCTAATCGTCATCTAGAAAAATTTACCACCTATAGGCCTAGGTTTCACAAGGATGCCGTAACACAAACCCAGTTCAAATCTTTCAATATTTACAAGAAAAATAATGCCATATCTTAATTTTTAAAGGAGTGCATGGGTTAGGCACTAAAATCTTACAAGCACAAAATATTCAAGACTACTTATGTTGTATCTAAATCCTTTATTCTACAGCTAAGACTGCTATTATATTTTTATTCTTTCCTTGGTACAACGTCATCAACCTATAGTATCCCCAATAAAATACTCTAACCTAACTTCTTATGATTGCTCTTAGCAGCAATAAGTCTAATCTAGTCAGTCAGTCATACATAGTCTAGAATCTCAACTCAACAATTTCTAAGAGAAA
The DNA here is from genome assembly GCA_036927795.1 of Iris macrosiphon. Lineage (NCBI taxonomy): Eukaryota > Viridiplantae > Streptophyta > Magnoliopsida > Asparagales > Iridaceae > Iris > Iris macrosiphon. The sequence continues at coordinate 123,749,059 of JAYESA010000018.1, forward strand.
TACATATAATAAAATACGACATAAGCCCCTATTCAAATACGTAGTACAAAAAAATATATATAGAAATTATGTAATAAATATCTATTCAATCATTCTAAATACCCTAGATAAAAATATAATCAATACAATAAAAAGAATAAGATTTCTAAAATCCAAAATTCCATCGGCTATGGTAAATTAAAAATTGGTTCTCATCACCTACTACTGAGGATAGGTCCAGCAAGATCATACCCTATTAGTCAAAAATCTAAATTTCTGACCATAATAAGTTTATGTGTAAATTCACAATATTCAACTATTATTCATATAAGACTTCTATCTTCCATTTACACTTTTCTACCATATGTAAATCTATAATCTAAGGGTCTTGTGATAATCTTCTACAGAATGACTAACAAGTCAGTATGTGATTCTGAACCTGTGTTTAATTCCTTAAAATTCGTATCACTTCGAGACTGATCAACAATTTTTACTAGCACTAAATTCTCAAAATTCTAAAAGTATTATAATTCATAAATGCTAAAATTATTATTCCTGAAGTCCATACCACAATCCCTTCTCTTTGGATTATGCGACCATAATATCTTTTCCTTATCATTTGTTTCCTACTCACCTTCGTATCTTTTTAGTATGTTAATCTTGTTTTCAATTATAAGCTTCGTCAATCATGACCCAGTACTTTCTACTTCGTAGTATAGATCTTCTAGGCAACTGCCGAGTGATAAATCTTAAGTCCTTCCTAGATCTTTCTCTTAATTTAAAATGCTCAAGATCATGTACTTCTCGTGACTCTTCTTGTTACCATTCTACCTTCTTCACCTTGAACCTGAGATTTTCTCCTTGTTCATTCCATGTATACCCTTCATCCAAACTATATGGTTACCATCTTGTTATAGCTTATCATCTATTATAAGCAATTTATTATATCTAACTCAAGTCTATATCATAAAACTCTCATCCTTCAACCTATTTTCTCTATCACAGATACTAGCTTGTCAATGGGTGGTACTCACTTGTTCAATTAACACTAACAACCCAGTTAATCAAATACATCTAATTTGATTTTGAAAGCTATACTTTAGTACTTGAGTTATCTAATTACTCAAATATTAGGTCTAGCAATCTACATATCTATTTAGTCCAGACCTATAGTCATCAATAATTTAAGGGGTCATAAGATCTAATTTTGATACTAAAAGTCACAAGACAACTAGAGATTTAACCACTATGGCCTGTTACTTAAGGTTCCAATTTCTTAAGGTCATAATATAATTTCTTGTATCACCATCATGAGCCACATTTGATCCCTATCATATAGCTATGTATTCCATAAAGTATTCTAAACCATCTTGCTAACTTCTAATACTTCCAAATTACGGCTACCTTAAGCAAGGGTAAGGTTTTATTAGTTCTAGGCCTCTAATACTATATTTAATTCTCATGCTGAAAATCTATACTAGCTCTAGCATATAGGAATAACCTATCTACCTATCCTATTAACGGTAACCATCTTCTCAAAAATTTATATCTAGCATGTCTACTTCCGCCTTGACAAGGATCTGCTTTTGGAGGAAACACCATGCACGAACATTCATCTCTCTGAAATAAGGAGAGATGATAAACAATATTAAGGATGCCGAGGGAAATAAAAGAGTACAATTATGAAGTCCAAGGGAGATAATCAAATGCTAAAGAATTTTCAAATCAGTTGTGGATTGAGATACTAATATTGTTAATCCTGATTACAGGCTCGCTAGGTATTAAAAAATAACCGAAATAATTTAATCAAGACCTTCATGGGCCACCATAAAAACATGTTACGCCCCAGTCCCAAAATACGTAGGACTAGGAATACGTAACATGCCAGCTACGCATTCGACCAGACTCCGGTCCGACTCGAATACGTATAAGATGTATTAAAATGGTCACTATCTATATAATCAAGTAAATATAAATATCTATGCCTCAATCCACATTGATCAGAATATACAAGAATGAGCTACATGTGCTAAAGTCGGCCGCCAGTAACACATAAGCTCGAATAGACTCGAGAAAGGAATACGAGTCTATAAAACTAGGCTATATCAGCAGATGAATAAATAATATGAATAATAACCATGACTCCGGAAGAAAAGATATAAGTACCTGGCACCAATTCCTGCAAGACAAAGCAACACACATCAGCAACTCCAGGCAGACTTCACAACGGTCTATGCTGCAAAACTGGTAAGGGACCAGGTCCTCAGAGGGGCGTAACAAGGTACAAGAAACAACATGCCAAAATAAATGCAGTGCAAGAGTAAATGAAATAAATAGGGTAACTATGTATCCATCTATGTGAAATGCAAGTGAGAGCATCACTAGTACTCAGGCTGAGACCGCTACAAGCTCTGTGTCGGGGAGCCGGTAGCAGTAATAACAAGTAATGGGTCTAGCTCTGCTCGAGAGTCTACAACCTCACAATAGTAGTAGATATATATAGAACAGCCTGTAGCCTGTGTGTCTCTCCCCACCCAATGTAACCACACGTCTCATGTCCATAACATCTCATGTCCATGTCACGCGAGATCATAGCTAATGCAACAAGTCATAATCTCTATGAATATAATGTCTATGTCAATCCTGCATTCTACACAGAATCACCATGAATATCTCAGGAAGATTCTGTCATATGTATGGTATCAAGTGTCCTGGGTTATAATGTACTTGATAAGACAAGTACGAGAGTGTAAAGGGTCACGAATGTCCATCTCTAGATGACATACACAACTCCGCGTACGGGGTTGGCACCCGACTATGAATCGGACGCTAAGTAAGTCACACGGTCCTAGGTTTAAGCATGTACAACAATTATAATTAAGTCAAAGTATTATGTAATAAAAACTGCAAGTTGGCAAGGTACACTTGCTTGGAACTCCAAGTTGATAATACAAAGAACCTGCTCTCGAATCCACGCTCGTGCGATCCCAAGAGCCTAAATATATAATATCATAAAATTAGTTACTATGACATGGTTCACTAAGCATGCACAAGAGTACAACTACTCTACGTCATTAATCATTAGACAATTAGGGTCTAATTTAATCAAGGATACCACTTATACCATGCCATCAATTATTTAGAGTCTAAAATAATTTGGGGTTCTAACAAAGTAGCTTGGCTAAGGTTCACTAGTCAAGGACCAAGAAAGTGTGTAAACACCAAGCCTACTAGTCACATAACATCATCAAGCCTCATAAACATGGTTATAACAAAGGTTCATATAGGTACTAGGTGTTCTCACACTAGATTTCCATATACAACATATCATCAACCTTGGTATTCACTAAGTGTCAAACTATGTTAACCAACTTAGGGTTAGTTTTGTCTATTAAAACATGCACATGAGCATTAACAATAGGTCAAGTTAGGGTCATCACAAACAATCACATACTATATTTCTCAAGTATATCCGTTCATCCAACTATATACAACTCTCGTTCTACTATAAAATATCAAGTATACATAGACAAGTCAAATCTGAATTTATAATAAGATCATGGCATATACCTCATTTCTTTATTGTATTTGTCATGAAACATGTGTGCAAGCACTATTATAACTAGTGAACAACCTTAGCATGACATCTTCTATATTCCAACATAGTGTTTATAAACAATAAAACTAGCTATCACAAAACCTAGGCAAAATGCACTACTAGTTGCACAATATTTAATCATGTCTCAACCATGCATTTATTTATATATAACACCCTAAACAAAATTTATACATTCTGAAATTTAGTGATAATTAGAGTAAAAATTATATTTTGCAAGTGGTTGCTTGGGTTTTAGATCATGGCAAAATGAATAGGACAACAAGTGCATAAATAACATTCAAGTCTAGACATGAGAAGTAATAAATATTCTTGGTATAATATCATAAAAATATGAATACAAAGTTAGTGAAATTTAATAAGGATATGAAGTACATGTAGAAAGGGTTGACTAGGAGGAGTTGGAGCTCTTACCAAAGTGAAATGGGAAGGCAAAAGAGGGTTGTGCACTGCTTGCACAAATTTGTCCAGATTTGGACACTTCGTCTCGTAGCTACTGGCCGGGGCTTCAAAACATTTATCCAATTACTTTGAGGATTAGATAGATTAGGAGAGAGATAGAGGATGAAGATAGGTTAGTTGTTGAAGGGGTTTTAGTTCTAGAATTGGTGGCAACAAGGTGTTTAAGTGGTGCTATTGCTGGCGAATTCAGCAGGGTGTCTTCGTTTTGTAAGGGATGTTTGGGGGAGTTGTAGGATGATTTAGGTGCTTAGTTATAAATGAAACTTGTTAAGGAGAGGTAGGAGAAGGATATTTGGGTGATGTAGTGGTGTTGTGGAGCCTATGGAGGTGGTGGAGTGGCCTGAGAAGAGGATACACTGAATTCGGATTCAGCTTGGACACCTCTGATGGCGGGTTGTTTTTGAGAAACTTAGAATGAATTGTGATGGAAGGTTTGTGAATAGAAAGTGATAAGGACAGGGATAGGAAGAAGCATACAAAATTTGAGAGAAAGATAATTACTGTGGAGGGAGATAGGGCCGGATTGGTGGGGGTATTGCTGAATTAAGATTCAGCCTGGGTAGGGTTGGATGGATGAAGGTGTGGAGGGAGATAGAGAAGGAATTTGGAGATGGTTTGTGAATAGAAAATGTGAGGAAGAGACTTAGGAAGAAGTTTTCTTCAGGTGGTTCTAATGGGGGAGGTGAAGAGAGGGGGGTTATGGACAGGCTAGTGGGGAGGGGAAGGGTTTGGAGTTACGAATGGGGTAAGGAAAGGTCACAAGTTATAACCCCTTTCCTTTCACATTCTACCCTAATAATTTAATAAATCTATGGCTGTCCAAAACTGAAATGATATTTAATATGGATGGTCAAACCTAGCTTAGTCAACCTAGGTTAAGTCCAACTACTTCTAGTTGGGTCAGGTTTGGGTCGTTGCAGTTTAGTTTGACTAGGTTGGTCCGATTCACTAAGAAATTGATCATTTGTGACTATTGAGGGTAGGTAGCACATAGAGTTTCAATAGAGTGGCATACATGTATCATGTGTGTCTTAGACCTAGTATAGATCATGATCATACATTAGGTCGAAAGAATTGGTCAAAATTGGATCTCCAATTTAAATTGGAATGGTCAACGGTTGCACTGTAGGTGCTAGAAATTAAGTTTTTGACCCGAATGTTTTAAATTAAAAATAGAGCACAAGGAGATATGTTTGAGTGGGATATGATAATCATAAATTAGGGTGGGCTCGTCTAGATCATGCATATAAAATTTGTTTGGAGATAATGGCTAATGTTGTGCTCCTAAAAATTAAAGTTACGGAAAATATTTTTTAAGGGATACTTTTGTTTACTTAATCGAAATTAATAATAAAAATAATAATTTTAAATATTATATTAAATTAAAATAGCTAAATCTCTTGGGGTTTACACAAGAACCTCCAAGATCCAGAACATAAGTGCGAAGCATATCCTCGAGAGTCTGAATAGTCCTCTCCGACTACCCGTCTGTCTGGGGGTGATATGCTGTACTGAACTTGAGCTGAGGGCCCAAGCTAGCCTGCAAACTCCTCCAGAAGTGGAAAGTGAAACGACTATCCCGATCCGAGAAGATGCTCATAGGAACTTCATGTAATCTGATAATCTGCCGTACGTACATCTCCGTTAGCTTCTCCATCAATGTACCTACTTTGAATGGTAAGAAGTGGGATGATTTGGCCAACCTGTCTACGATGACCCAATTTGCGTCCTTTCCTCCTGGAGAATGCGGAAGTCCCAAAACAAAATCTATAGTTACATGCTCCCACTTCCACTATGGGATGGGTAAAGGCTAAAACTTTCCACCTGGCCTCTGTCTGTCCGCCTTTACCTGTTGGTACACTAAACACCTGGATACGAAGCATACTACCTTGCGCTTCATACCATACCACCATACGTGCTCCCTCGGGTCTCGATACATCTTGTTGTCACTTGGATGCATCGAGTACTGAGAGCGATGCACCTCCTGTAAAATCTTCTCTCGCAGCTCACCGCTCGACACACATATCCTAGTACCGTACCGCAATGATCCATCATAAGCAATAGTGAAGTCCTCTGATAGTCCTGTCCTAACCTGCACTCCGATACTCCTCAGAGCCTTATCATCATACTGTGTAGCTCTGATTCTGTCCATCAGCTCGGAATGTATCTACAATCCCCACATCTGAATCCTGATACCAGGAACTAGCACCTTAATTCCCAAGATCTCAAGATCGGCCAACAAGTGTCTGTCTGTTGTCAAGTACATAGCCATCGGATACCTAATTAAGGCATCGGCGACTACGTTGACCTTTTCTGGGTGGTACTGTAATGAAATATCAAAGTCCTTCATCTACTCCAACTATCTCCTCTGTCTCATGTTCAACTCTTTCTCCATAAATATGTACTTCAAGCTCTTGTGGTCTGTGAAGATCTCCATACGCTCTCCGTACAGATAGTGTTTTTACAGCTTTAGAGCAAAGATGACCACTGCCAATTCTAAATTATGGGTGGGGTAGTTCTTCTCATAAGGACGTAATTGTCGAGAAGCATAGGCAATTACCTTCCCGTGCTGCTGAAGAACGCAACCCAAACCCTTTCCTGAAGCATCACTATAGATAGTGAATCCACCTGTCCCTGATGGCAACATCAAAACTGGAGATGTCATTAATTTCTTCTCCAGCTCATTGAATGCGGCCTGAGAATCCTCCGTCCAGACAAAATTTACATCCTTCTTGGTCAACCTAGTCATCGACTTCGCAATCCTGGAAAAGTCTTGTACAAACCTCCTGTAGTAACCTGCTAGTCCGAAAAAATTCTGGATCTCAGCCACTGAACTGGGAGTAGTCTACGACTCCACTGCTTCGATCTTCTTTGGGTTAACTGAGATCCCATCACCCGTCACCACATGCCCAAGGAATTCAACCTTGTCAAGGAAGAACTCACACTTCGAAAGCTTTCCGTAAACCTTCTCTTCCCCGAGAGTCTATAAAACCATCCTCAGGTGCTCCTCATGCTCCTCCGAGGTCTTCGAATACACAAGAATGTCATCGATGAACACCACCACAAACTTGTCACGGTACTGGTAGAACACCTTGTTCATTAGGTTCATGAATACCGCCGGGGTATTAGTCAACCCAAACGGCATGTCCATAAACTCGAATAGACCATACCGAGTCTGAAAAGCTATCTTCGGAATGTCTTCCTTCTTCACCTTCACCTGGTGGTAGCCTGACCTCAAGTTTATCTTCGAAAATACCTTCGCTCTGCTCAACTGATCGAAGAGATCATTTATCCTCGGCAGCAGGTATTTGTTCTTGATAGTGAGGTTATTCAGATCTCTGTAGTCGATACACATGCGTACCAACCTATCCTTCTTCGGCACAAACAATACTGGAGCACCCCACGATGATGAACTAGATTTGATGAAGCCCTTGTCCTGCAACTAATCAACCCGCTTCTTCAGTTCTGTCAGTTCGCTGTTGTTGACTCTATAGACGTGTTATGATATTGGCTCTGCGCCTGGTACCAAGTCTATAGAGAACTCAACATCTCTGTCTGACGGCAATCCTGGCAACTCCTCTGGAAAGATATCCGGGAACTCCGCTATCAAAGGATGTGGCTACTCCTTCTCTTCCACCATCGCTCCACAAAAGATGCTCCTGCTCTGCTCTGTTGTTCCTCTGGCGATCTTGAACTATGGCTCTCTTGGCGGTCAAAATATCACTCTGCCTCCACGATAATCTATAGTAGCATGGTTTGTCACGCTCCAGTCCCAAAATACGTAGGACAAAGAATACGTAAGCATACCAGTCGTATGTATATGACAACTCCAATATATGGATACCATAATACACACGTACACTGTAATATGAATATTAATTCACATGTGGTAAAAGTCACAGAAAATACTAATCTCATCCATAGAACAAGTCATAGTAAAAAAATAACTAAACCAAAATAATGAGTCTGAATAATCCAAAAATGATAGTCGGATGGAGACAAATCGACTACCAATGACTATTTTCAAAACTAAAATGAGAGAGGAGGACGAAACTCCAATATAAAATAAGATGATGATAGAAGAGTATTAGCTAAGAGATCCATCGCTAGAGATAATCAAAGATGCTCAGAAGGTAAGACCTCCTCGGTAGAAAATAATGTGTCAGGTCCTGGCCCATACTCCTGCGGATACTCTTGATCGTCTATACCTGGCAAGGGACCAGGTCCTCAGAGGGACATAACAAGATACAGAAAACAGCATGCCAATTAAATACAGCAAAATATGTATAATAGACAAAAAATATACAAGTACGCTGTACTAGACAATCTATATAAAAATGCATAATGAGGACAATTTTTCGACGTATGGGCAGGTGTAGGCTACTCTAATACACATGCTATCTCATAACTCATGAATACTCACACACACGTACATGTACCATCAATCGACATACCGCGAGGGTAGTGACCATCGTGATACCATTAATCGATATACCGCGAGGGTAGCGACCATCACGACACAACTACCGTAGTGCGTCCAGTTACTACGGTTTACCAAAGTAGGTAACCCATACGCCTACTGACTGTCCTCCCCTCCCATGATACTATGTGTCAAGTGTGTGTCAACATATATAATATATAATTATGACTGAAAGAAAATACATATAATAAATATATGAAAATATGACAAGCATACAAAGTACTGTAAGCAATTTGGCAAGGTATACTTGCCTGACAAGAAAGCGTCCAGACGTCAAGCACAAGGGATCAGAAACTATGGTATACAAAAAAACATCTCCGAATGCTGAAATAAACATCACCAACGTTCCCAGAATAAGCGAGATAGTCAGAAAAGTCTACCATTTCGTCCAATTTGGATACAGGGACAAAACGATAATTTTGGGTCAAAACGGGATCCACATGTGGCCTACTTTGCATCAAAATACGTGCCAGGGATAAAAGACTCTAAATAAGACAAATTATAGGTCAAATAAATCCTAAACAACAATACGAACTCAACGGTATATCCAATTTTGGATTCCGGTGAGCCGATCACAAATTCGTCCTTCAAGTCAAATCGTGGGGCCCGCGAATTGGTGGCTCGGCCAACTGTCTCGGAATCGCGTAAAACTTGGGTCATAGGACCAGCGTGATACCACAAATTCAATGGCATAAGTTTTGTCATATTCTGACGAGCGCACACAAAGTAGGGTGGTTGTTTGCAAAAGTCGCGATACGGGGACTTTTTACGGATACGGGTTAATTTTGACGTGCACACACGTCCGAATCAACTTCCGCGAAAGCTCACACGTGTAGAAGCATGAAAAATACGTCAGATAGCTATACGCAGCATGTTGGTGCCAGGCAGCGTAAAATATGGCTTCCACGGCATCGGCGTACAAACAGAGCTTTTTCCGCTAAATACAGCGTGAAATATAAAGCTCAAGGACTATCCGCGTAATGCAGTACGTCCAGGCTGCTTCAGCGTAAACAGGGTGCTATATCGCCTTTATGGCATAAAACTCATCCGCTTTTAATGTAGCATTAAAGCGTACGAGGAATGCTTCGTATTCCCCGAAATAAGCCTGTCAAATCATGCAGTGAACCTGACGTCTGACTCCTGACAAAGAGTACTGCACGGTTACCCAGACGACGGCTATAATGATGGCAGACCTTCGAGACACGCCTCTGCATTTAATGTGCAGGATGATGGCGGATCTCTGTATTTAATGCAAGGGATTTGATTAAATGTCACCAAACCGTCGTTTAGTGACATCTCCTTGGCGTAAACCGCTTCTACGTATACAAAGGAATACGCTGCCTAGTTTTACACAGGCAGATGTGAGCTGTTTACGCTCCGCAGAAGACAAACAGGCTGCCACGTCAAAAGCTGCTCTTCGTACAGGGCTCGAGGCACGTCTCTGCATTTAATGCGTAGAGTGATGGCAGTCCCTTAAGACACGCCTCTGCATTTAATGCGCAGGATGATGGCAGATCTCCGCATTTAATGCCAGAGATTTGATTATATCTCCAAGAGCCGTAATTCTGGCTAAGAATTACTTTGGCACGCTACGCCATCAGGCTTTCGCGCCCCCTCGGCTTCTGTGCCTACTCGGCTTCTATGCCCACTCGACTTCCATGCCTGCTCGGCTTCTACGCCCACTCGGCTTCCATGCCTGCTCGGCTTCTACGCCTATTCGGCTTCTATGCCGGTTTGATAGCTCTTTTGGCTTCTACGCCATAGTGACAGTTATTGGCTTCTACGCCAACCTTCTCTACGCGAGGGATAACTACCTACGTGGATTTTATGCCGTGATCTTCGCAGCAGTTATACGCATTGTCTCTCAATGGGACATGCGTCACACACTCATTCAGGAGATCATTTATACGCAGGCAACGGTTATTGTAACCATCGCGTAAAGAGGTGCCATACTTTCCACGGCTCGGCTTCTACGCCGGCTGGGTGGTCACTGTCACTAAAACTCTATAAACAGAGACCTCTATCGACAGAGGTCCAAGGTCGAAGATTGGTCGAGAAAAAGATCAAAAGGTCGAAAAACCGAAAGATGGAGAAAAAGGTCAGAACCGAGGTCAAAGATTCCAAGATCAAGGGAGAAGGTCAAGGAACCAAGAGTCAAAGAGTCTTTGAGAGAAGAATCCAGAGCTCAGGCAAAGAGTGGTGATCGACGACTTTGGCATCAAGCATCAACCCTCTTTTGCAGCCTTCGAAGCTGCTTTCCGTCTTCTACGGCACTTCTTCATCATCGTGTGGTCCAAGGGACAAAGTGATCGACTGCAGATCAGACTCCTATAGCAATATTTTACCCAGATTAAAAAATTGTACTCGACATCCTCGTATAGGATTAATTGTACAAGCTTGTTTGTAAACCAAAGAGCGGGTTTCGTATAAACCTTGTCCTTGTATTTTCTTTCGTTTATCACCATAAACAAGATGGCGACTCTGCTGGGGATATCCTTCTCCTCTGACGAGAAGGCAATTGCTCAACACGATGCGGTATCCGTGGGATCCGTGAAGAAGACCCTGGTCGTCCAGTTCGACCAGTCTGCCTATGAAGATATGCTTCGAACAGGGGGTAGCTCTCACTCTCTCTCTGTACAAGACAACAGGAAGTTGCGTAAGGTCTGGATGTCCAAGACATCCACTACCATTCCTGTCGACTTTCCGACCTCTCCGATCTCTCCGACCAACGAGGTTGTAGCATCGCTCCCTCCGCGCCCTGCACGTAAAATTTAGTCTCCCGCCACTGGCGGTATAGACAAAACTTCTGGCAATGCCTTAGTGCCAACCCAGAAGTATACTCCGTGCCTTGCGCATAAAACTCAGTCGCCTATCGCTGACAGGGCAGAAAAAACTTTTGGCAATGCCTTAGCGCCAACCCAGAAGTATACAACGCGCTCTGCGCGTAAAATCCAGTCTCCCGTCAATGACGTGGCAGACAGAATTTTTGACAATGCCTTAGTGCCAAATCAGAAATTCCAAACGTGCTCCGCGCGCAAAAATGCATCTGCCCTCCGCGGAGAAACAGATGATCCCTGCAATCTACGCAAGGGAAAGCAGGTAGTGGACTGCTCAACTTCTCAGCCTTTACGCCAGCAAGGGAAGATTCTGCCCGCCCTCCGGATTATGCGAGGAGCTGATGGCCGACTAATGACCTCCTCAGCTTTACGCCAGCCCGAGCAGAGCTCCAAATTATGCCAGATGGAGTCCCTCAACGTAAAGAAGGCTCAATTTGCGGAAAGACACACTCCTCGGGGATTATCCGCTACCCAGATGGCCAACCTGTTGTATACGGGTGGCACAGGGAAAACTATGGTTCTCAACATCCGCATGCCCACTGAGGTGAACAGAAGGAACAAGCCATCTTCTTCTTCTTCTTCTTCTGTAAATCCTCCTGACCTGCGTACGTATCTGATCCAGAAACGCAAGGATAGGGGATCTTCCAGCATGTCTATTACGCCTTCTAGGGAGCACTATTGTAATAGTCATAGGATTGTAGTTAATTGTTGCTGTTCTGAAGCAAAACGATCAGTTTTCAACCGGTTAAGCTACTCTTCATCTTTCCAGGAAGAAGAGACCACACATGCATTAGTGAACATGGCTTCACACATACCTAGAGGAAGGTCGAGCTCAAGACGTCATCCCTCTAGAACTCCGAGACGAAGGAGATTCAACCAGCTCCTTAGGAACACTGAAGCTGGGGTGTTCTAAAACACCCATTCGAGGTCACGACAACCGGCTTCATACTCTTCTGATTCCAATGCTGGGGGTCGCCAGTCTCCCGAATCAGATGCTGAAAGTATAGAGTCAACTTCTACATAGACCTATACTAATCCTTCAATGACACCCAGGGAGATGGGAGTTTATGCCATTGGAGATGAACGCGAGGAAGCTTCCCCATCAGGGAGCACTGAGCAACGCATCACTATACTGGAGACATCTCTGAAAGAAATGCAATCCATGATGGAGAACATGCACCAGATGATGCTGACCCAACACGCAGCTGCTATGGCTCAAGCATCGGTCCCTCCAACTCAGATACGCATGGGGGTGGACTTACCACCATCCAACGCAAACCAAGAGCCTGCTCTAGACCAGGAGTCAGCAGTTCCTCCGCTTCCTCACTCGGAGAATGTATTACCTCCCGTTGGAGTCGCGATGCAACCGATTCCCCACCACTCCGTGGTCCCGCTACCGACTGAAAATCCGATGCAGGCAGTACGGGAGTTGAAAGCCCAATTTGATGCCTTGAAGCACAAAGATCAGCTCAAGAAATTGGGAATCAACCAGCCTTACCCAGCTATCTGGGAAGAGGTCCCTTTCCCTCCGAGATACAAACCACAGACTATGGCTTTGTTCGAGGGAAAAACGTCACCGAGTCAGTACATGAACTACTTTAGTATAATGACAGTGTTATTACAAGGGAACGACGCCCTCCTCACTCGGGTGTTCAAGGGCTGTCTCTCGGGAGTAGCTTATCAGTGGTACCGTAGCCTGGCGGACAACTGCATTGCGTCCTTCGAAGACTTCAAGGCTTTATTCTTCACACAATTCTACGAGGGAGGGATGGACATGTCCATGTCCTCTCTCATCGAAGTAAAGTAGAAGGAAAAAGAGGACGTTCGTACTTTCATCGAACGTTTTCGTTAAGCCACTTTGCAAATGCCTCCCTGAGATCCAGACTCGGCATTAGTGGACATTTGCAGGAAGAACCTTCTTCCCGTAATCTCGATGTTCACAGGACCATATCAGTTCCATAATTGGCCCTCGTTCATCATCTCAGTGGTAGCCGCCGAGGACAACAGTCAGAAGGCACGTGACAATGGCATCATGATCTATGCCTCCGACAGAGGTAAGAGGTCATCTCCCAACAACGACCATCCTCATGGTTCCAAAGGGAAAGAAGCTCTGGCGATCAACACATCCAGGCAAAAGACTGCGGCTACCACACAGACGAAACCTGGGACTTCCAGGCCCATTGAAGTATACTCTTTCGACGACGACGATATTCCGAGCATATTCGAGTGCCTCGTCAAAAGCGGCAAGATTACCCTTCCTGAGGAGAAGCGGCCCAATGAAGTCGGCAGTACTAATAACCCTAAGTACTGCATCTTCCATAGATACATACACCACCCTACAAAAGCGTGTTATGTACTGAAGAGGAAGATCCAGGAGCCGATCGATGCTAAGGCCATCACTCTGCGCAACAGCGAGAAGACGGTCACGGCCAACATGATCTCTCTGCAGTTTGGCAATCTACCTCCCCGAGAAGTCCCGGACGGTGTTACACCTATTTCTCGGACAACGATGAACATCATTAATCTCCCTCTAGCTAGGGATCAAAATCATGACCTGGTACCACTAACTACCCGGCGGGGCGAGATTATGTGGGTTCATCCAGATCTGGTGTCAGAGATCGAGAAAGAGGCTCAAGCTGCTAAGGCTAAGTCTAAGAAGAACTCTAAGCATAAACCGTGTCACATGATTATGGCACACTCGGCATCAGAAGACGAAGTTTTGGCTACAACCCGTTCAGGGAAAGCTTACCTCCAGGACCATGGAGCAAGTCAGGAAGATGCACCGGCAGACGCTTCAGCTGCCAAGCCTTCAGAACCAGAGCCCGCCGTACCAGAGGCCGGTCCTTCGAGACCAACTTCGGCGGACAAAGGGAAGCAAAAAGAAGTGCGCTTCGATAAACCTTTGAAAAATATTCAAAACAAAGGTTTAGAGAAGCCATACAACTCCGACATCCTGGCCCAATTGGCCAATACACCAGCCAGGTTGTCCATCTTCGAGCTACTCAGGCTCTCTCAAGACACTCGTCAATCCCTGAGTGAAGCATTGATGCAGGCGGAGGCATACTTGACCCAGCTCAAGTCCCCTGACGAAGAACCCGTGGCATGTCCTCAATGCCATAGTGTGATGGAGGTGGTCCCGAATATCACTTTCACTCAAGATGACATGCTGTTAAAACATAACAGACATGACAGACCCCTCTATTACACCAGATACGTCGGTTCCATGGAGGTCGACCGGATTCACATAGATCAGGGATCATCAATCAGCATCATTCCTCATAGTCTTCTCAGACCGCTGAGGATTCCTACCAGCGAATTGGCTTACACCACCACTACAATCGTGGGCTTCAAAGCCAAGAAAAGTAAGCCGTTGGGGAAAATTCGTCTGAGGATCCAGATCGGTGACCTCAGATCAGTGGCCACATGTTATATCATCGATTCAGAGGTGTCCTACAACATTCTGCTGGGTAGACCTTGGATCCACGACCACAACATCGTTCCTTCGACTCTACATCAATGCTTTAAATATGTAGATGCCCAAGGAACAGTACAAATGGAGTTTGCTGATCTGAACCCGTTTAAAGGAGTAGAATCCTACTACTCTGAGGCCGTGTTGTACTCTCAAGACTATATGAAAGAGGTGTCAGGCGAAGCAGAGAAGGAATCCTACCGGGAGCCAGAAGAACCCTCTGCCAAGCAACCTCTGTCAATCAAGGTGAAAGGGCGAACTACTCGTCCAAAATCCATGGAGCCTATGGCTATCCACCTGAACAAAACCAGGTCGGGAAGAGGAGGTAATCCTCTAGTGATCACTTTGAACCAGAAGCCTTCACCCTTGGTCATCAACCTTCAGCGCAACAGGCAGCCGATTGATGTAAACACAACCAGGAATGCAGTTTCAGATGGTAATAAAGGTCCTCTTTTCCAGTATATTGATGCTCAAATTCCAAATCAGGAATCCTCTCCCCATGACGATATATAACCTATAGCACAAAAATTCTTGGAAGCTATAGATTCCTATCATCCGTATGTGTGGGAAGTAGCTTCATCATCCAATGTCGTCACGACATATGGACCACATGAAGATTCTATCTTCATTGTCCCGCCTACCTGCAGCAGTCAGCGTTCAATAGTCTTCGGCCGCATGCGCAATGAACCGACTATATAAGAAGATTCTCTCGATGACGATGCTGGTAAAATGCAAGTCCACAGATACAGCCCGCAAGCTTTGAAGATCATGCAAAGTATGGGTTACGACTTGAAGCTGGAGCCAGTTCTCAACTACGGGAAAGGTAGACGAATGTCGCTGCACGGCGATCCCTACTATCAACAAACTCGTTTCGGGTTAGGGTATACCACCTCCCTTGTAATTTCTGAGTCGAACGAGGATATCTTTTCCCCTTTTCGAAATGGCTCGCCGCCCTCCGACTCATCCGATACTCCCGAACGAACATTATCAGTGAATATGGTAGTGGCAGATTCCTTCGACACAGACAAACAAGAATCTAAACCGTTTGAGGACGACTCTTGGGCTCAACAAATGGATACACAATGGGAATTCCGGTTCGAGCAGAGAGAACCTCCCACTGAAGATGAAGTTATCCAGATTAATGTTGGGGATAAACTTTCGCCAAAGCCGATATTTATCAGTAACAATCTTTCCGAAGAAGAAAGGGAAGAAGTTATTCAGCTGATAAAAGAATATATCGACGTCTTTGCGTGGAATTATGAGGATATGCCAGGACTGGATCCAAAGGTGGCTACTCATAAACTCAACATATTGCCCGATTCGAAGCCTGTGAAGCAGCACCAACGTCGGTTCCGCCCGGATATGATGGACGCCATTAAAGCTGAAATCAAGAAGTTGATAGCCTACGGTTTCATCCTGGAAGAACAACATCCCGACTGGGTCGCTAATGTTGTCCCGATCATGAAGAAAAATAGGAAAGTACGCGTCTGCATCGATTACCGAGATCTGAATGCAGCCTGCCCCAAGGATGAGTTTTCTCTTCCCATTACAGACGTCATGATTGACAATACATGCGGTTTCGAACGTATGTCTTTCATGGACGAATTTTTAGGATACAATCAAATCAAGATGCATCCTGAAGACGAGAAGCATACTGCCTTCCGGATACCATTGGGGGTATATTGCTATACGGTCATGCCCTTCGGATTGAAGAACGCTGGGGCTACGTACCAACGGGCTATGAGTAACATATTCCATGAGCATTTACGCAAAACAGTAGAATATTATGTAGACAACATCGCTGTCAAAAGCCGCCTCAAGGATAATCACATCCAAGACTTGAAGACAGTATTTGAGTTGATACGCCAACATCAGCTCAAAATGAATCCTACAAAGTCCTTTCTGGGTGTATCTAGTGGCAAATTCCTGGGATTTGTCATTACCGCCAAAGGCATTCAAGTGGACCCTGATAAAGTCAAGGCCATCTTAGAAATGCGACCGCCCCGTAATCTGAGAGAACTCAGAAGATTTCAAGGTCGTCTGGCTTATATCCGGAGATTCATATCCAACCTCTCTGGGAGATGTCAGCCTTTTTCTCATCTCATGAAGAAAGTTGTATCCTTCGTATGGGACGAAGCCTGTCAGCAAGCGTTTAACGATATCAAGCGTTACCTCACTCATCCGCCAGTTCTGGTGCCTTCCGTCATAGGAAAACCATTCTTCCTGTACGTTCGAGCGATGGATCATTCTCTGGGAGCTCTTCTCGCACAGAAGAACGATGTGGGACATGAATAGGCTATCTACTATCTAAGTAGGATGATGATCGGAGCTGAACACCGGTACAATCCAGTGGAGAAGGAATGTTTGGCTCTGATGTTCGCTATTCAGAAGACGTGGCACTATGTCACAGGCCAGACTATTCATATCATCTCCAGGATCAATCCCCTTCGGGTACTGATGAACAAGCCAAGTGTTCTTAACTCCCGACTCGTGACCTGGGCGATGTTATTAACACCGTATGACATGGTGTACGTCCCTCAGAAGTCCATCAAAGGCCAAGCATTGGCTGACTTTCTAGCTACTCATCCGATCCCGGAGGCCTCCAAACTATACAAGGACATTCCCGACGAAGTTACAGAATATAATTCTGCAATGGAAAGTGACACATGACAACTATTCTTCGATGGCGCCTCCAGGACTGGTCCCAGGGGAAACGTAGTTTCAGGAGTAGGAATTATCCTGGTTACTCCTGATAAACTCGTCATCTATCGAGCATACTCTCTTAGCGAGCCCTGTTCCAATAATGTCGCGGAGTATAACGCTCTACTAATCGGGCTCCAAGTCGCTAAATAGTTGGGCGTCGAATCTCTGGAAGCTTTCGGTGACTCTCTACTGATCGTCAATCAAGTCAGAGGAATATATGAAGTCCGGAATCCAGACCTCATCCCCTATCGCCGAGCAACGGTCGAGATAGCCATGACATTCAAAGGGTTCTTCCTAGAGCATGTACCTCGATCTCAGAATCTGGAAGCTGATGTCCTGGCCAGTCTAGCTGCAGATTTAGCTACTCCTATAAGAAGGCAAAATTCGGTTATCCTTCTTAACAAAGATCTATTCTGTGTGAAAAATAACTTTCACATAGAACGCAGCTATGCTGTGAACACCGATCCTCCCACGAGAGACTGGAGAAGTTCCTTTATAGATTTTGTGGCATACGAAATCTTGCCAGAGGACCCCAAAGAAGCAGTATCCGTCAAAAGACGATCATTACGCTTCTACTTTGACGCGTCTTCACAGTGTCTATATCGCCGGACCTACGACGGACTGCTATTGAGATGTCTCTCTGATGACGAAGCACAGCTGATTATCCGAGAAGCTCACGACGGCGTATGCGGAGCGCATCAACCCGGTCCTAAGCTACAGGATCGTATCAGGAGAATGGGCTATTACTGGCCTACTATGATAGCAGATGCAATAAAGTATGCAAGACAATACAGAGCCTGTCAGGTTCATGCAGACTTCATACATCAACCGTCTGAACATCTACATCCTACGGTGGCATCCTGGCCTTTGGAAGCATGGGGTATGGATATCATTGGTCCTATTCACCCGTCTTCTTCCAGAGGCCACCGGTTCATACTGGCCATCACGGATTATTTCTCCAAATGGGCAGAGGCGATCCCCCTTGCTGAGGTGAAGGCATCTAATGTGATCAGCTTCATCAAGCATCACGTCATTTATCGCTTTGGGATCCCTCGAAGGATAATTCATGACAATGGGCCTCAATTCATCAGCCAAACGTTTCATCGATTTTGCGATAAAAATCGGATACATAATGTGGCCTCTACGGCATATTATCCTGCTGCTAATGGTTTGGCGGAAGCTTTCAACAAAACCATTATCAAACTCTTGAAGAAGTTCGTCTCTTCGAACAAGAAAGATTGGAACGAGAAGCTGGAAGAATATCTCTGGGCATACCGCACAACGGTACGAGCACCGACAGGCTGCACACCATTCTCATTGGTTTACGGGAGCAAAGCAGTTCTCCCCATCGAAATTCAAATTCCGTCACTCAGGATAGCAGTCGCTAATGAGTTGACTCAGGAAAAGAATGACCTGTTAAGGCTTCAAAAGCTAGAAGGATTAGACGAGAAATGCCTTCAAGCTCAACAGCGCATCGCGTTCTACCAGGCACGTATTTCTAGAACTTTTAATCAAAGAGTGAAGGAAAGAGTGTTCAAAGTTGGCGAGCTAGTCTTAGCTGTGAGAAGGCCAATGATTCTTACTCACAGGAGTAAGGGTAAATTCCAGTCCAAATGGGAAGGCCCTTATGTGATCGAGACAACGTTCTCAAATGGCGCTTACAGGTTAGCCCAGCCTAACGGAGACTTGTTGATGGCTCCTATCAATGGCAAATTCCTGAAAAGGTACTACGCTTAACCTCCTTTACTCAAATGGAGTATGGTGAAGATCTCATTCTGACAATACTACTTCCAAAATGAAACTAGTTGGATCGTATTCTATCATGTCCATATAACCTCTGAATAGATATGTTCGACTAATTTGGAACTTCAAGACCTATCACGTCCATATTACCTCTGATAGTGTTTTGTGTACAAACTTTAGTCAAAGCATATTCTATCATGTCCATATAACCTCTGAATAGATATGTCCTGCTAAAGCATATTCTATCATGTCCATATGACCTCTGAATAGATATGTCATGCTAAAGCTTACCGAGAGTATATCACGTCCATATTACCTCTGATATCACTTTCACCCAAACCTGTCATTTATATTCCAAAATGATGGATCCACAAAGTCAGAAAAGAGTCTCTTTATTATTCCCAAAAAAGAGCAAAATTACATTGCAAAGCAAAAAAAAAAGTACATCATTTAGGGGGAGCGGTCAGGTCGCGAATCTGCTACGCCAGTACTGCCATTCTCGCATCCCTGGAGTTCAAAACGGTAGCTCGAGCCCGCTCCAACCTTGCCTCCTCATCATTCAAGACAGATAATTCAGACAGAGCATGTGCAAGACCGGCGTGGATGGCACTCACATGTGGCAAGTTCTTTTGAGCCGCTTCCATTTGGTTCTGTAACAAATCTACACCTGCGGCTGAAGCGCGAGCCCACTCCTTTGCTAAAGCGAGCTTAGCCTCCAACTTGCGGACCCTCGCTTCATTTCCTTCATGTTCAGCTTTGCTCTTGGCCAACTGGGGAATGACATACTCTAAGATGGTATGCTCTTCATTCATCTCTTTCTGCCGCGTCTCGATGGACTTGCTCAGAGTTTCCAACTCCCCAAGTCTTGCAGTCAAGGAGTCATATTCAGCCTGGACCAGATCGTCAACGCTGTCTCGAGATTGCTGCAGATATTCATTAATGGGTTGCTCCAAACTATTAACCATCTCCTCCAGGATGTCAGCTACCCCAGTGTCATCGAATTCTCTGATCGGCACTATGGCAACCTGAGAGGACCTCTTCAAAGCCTCAAAGCTTAGATTCTTCTCCAACACCATTGATATGAGCATCTTCAAGGTGGTATAGAAGATACTGGTATACTGCTCAGTCAGCAGGGCTAGGTCCGAATGGACGCTGGGAGTGGCTGCGATATTGGCGAACCTTCCTCCAGGAACGATCGCAGACGATGTTGCCACAGTTGTCGCCTCAACAGGTGGTGCGACGAAAGAAGATGCGCCAACAACGGTCGAAGTCATCGACATACTCAAAGGAGGAAATGTCACAATGACAGGTTCATCCTCCTCTTGAGACATCGGAACCATTCCGGGCGAGCCGGCACCCGAAGATGTTTCCTCTTCGAAGTGGGGCACCTCCGGGTCATCGCCAGGAGCTGAAACAGTGCCAAAAGGCGCGTCAACACTGTACTCCCCGAAGAGGTCTTCCCCTGAAAAGAAGACAAGAAAGTTAATATCGACATGATGTTAATTTTTCTAAAAAGAGGCATAAAGATGACATTTACCCATGGCTGATGGTATATATGTCGCGTCTACGGCCAATGCATCTAAATCATTTCTTAATGATGTTAAGCGAGCTGTCATACCTGGAGAAGGGGGTGTGCTAACTAACGTCGGCAGGTATTCTTCCGAGTCTTCACCCAGATTCAATCGAGGTTCGTCAGCTGGAATCTCGCCGGGTATACTTACAGACACGGCAGGGGTTTCTTCCATTACCGGTCTAGATAAAGGTATCTTCATTTGGCTCGGCCACGTGGGCGATCTCGCACCACTACCCGAAGCGGTAGCGGCGACAGCAGCCTCAAGCAGGAATTCTCCGGCACCACCAGCCGAAACTGTGGAAGTTCCCTCTCTAAAAGGCGAGGAACCTCCAATCAAAGAATCGTCCCCGACAGGGGAAGCATCAGGCTCACTTCTAGGAGCCTCGCGGCCAGGAATCCTGAGAGGACGACTGACCGTCTTCTTCTTCTTCTTGCGAGGGGGAGTCTCCTTCAGAATAGGAGCCCTTCGCTTACCAGAGATGACCAAAGCCCCTGCAGGCGGAGGTATGTCAGCCCTCGGTACCGCCAACAGAGGCTCATCTGGATTGACGGAATCTTCACCCTCATCAGAGGAGACTGATGGGACATCGCCTCTTTCCGCGGACTTGGAGGAGGGCATCCTAAAACTTTCACCCATATCGAAATCGCGATGGAAGGTGTTGGTTGCCACATAAAACTGGGCATACGAGTGGAGGATGCGCAGCTCCGTGGAGAGTGAAATGACGGGCACAGTAAAAATTGATTCAGTGCAACCCATGATGAAGTATCGCCATCCTCTCGCTCCATCAATGAGTCCACCCCTGGACCTGAAGCTGGTGACGGCGTTGCCCACGTGCAGCTGGTCATACCCAAACTGCCTGGCGAATCGACTAGGCAAGTAGGGTTCAAAGAAGCATTGGTCTTCGCTTCTGTACAGCAAATGGGAAGGTCTAATGCAGACCAACCAGTTGAAAGCTTCAGAAGAAAGATTGGTGTGCCCTCTACCTGAATCCTCAAGCCTAATCCCCGATTGATTGATATGTACAGAGGGGACAGTGCAGAAGAGCTTCCAGCTGTGACTGAAATTCAGCGCCCGCCGACAGTCTAAAACCGTGGTCACGTTCCTGGAGGATCTCTTGTAATTCAGCAAGAAACTACCCCCCGAACTACTCCCTGATCCGGGAGACATCACCCTGGGGTTATGGAGAATTAACCATCCCATCAAATGCAGGTATGGTAATTCTACCCTAGGAAAGCTATCACGCCGAGTTTCATCGGCAAGCAGCCCCTCAGTAATGGCCCTCAGGCCAGCTTGTATGCGGCATACCATGGCAGGGAGCAAGCCCAGCCTCGCCCCGAATACCAAACGTACTGCAGGCCATAAGGTGTTGCGGTGAATGCGGTCCGCAGATGCGATGCCGGGTACCACCAGTCGGCGCAGCCATATAGAAAGAAAGCCAGCCAGTTGAGCTTCCTTGGATAGAGGCCTGCGGCAATGCCTCAAATAACTGTAGGCCTTAGTGCCTGCAGGATATTTTCCTATCCCTTCGTTGAGAATCTGATCTGGAGCCCTAGCATCTTCCATGAGATCGTCGACTTCCTGAGCAGTAAGCACGCTCAAAAAGCTCAGAGGCTGATCCTTTCCTTCCAAGACTTTCTCCGGTTGAGCAGCCCTGGCCCGGTGAAAGAAGAGGTAGGACGTCCACTTATTGGTATGAGCCAAATCAGAAGACTCACCATAAAAGGTGGTGCACGCCAGGTAGTGACACATCAGCTCCTGATACACTGCCACTACCTGAGGGTCTGAATCTCCTAGCTCCCGGTTTGTGGGAACATACTCTTCATAAGGAGTATCCCCCATTGGCAGTCTCGAAATCTCTGCCATATCGTGGAGGGCCAATCCCAACTCCCAGTGGAGTGGCGAAAGTCCCGGTGAGCGAGATATATCGCTCCATCAAAGCCAGAAACAGGTTAGGGTTCAGAGGCAACCCAACACTGGTAGCATTCACAGCTGCATACAGACCAATGTTCTCCAGCTCAGTCCGAAAATGCTTCAGGGCCCAGTCAACTAAGCGAGCCCATCGAAGATTTGTTGGGGTGATCCACCCATTGCACCGAGGATTAACCTTCGGGTATACTCCTCCATGACCCATGAAGTTATTACAGAAAGTCGGCAATTGCACCGGCTGGAGCACTAAACTGTCTTCACTCGGGACACTGCCCGGATACAATCTCCTGAATGGCACCACAGAGCCGGAAGGACGGCTGACAAATGACCCTTGGCCAGATCCTTTCTGGTAGAATATCTTCCCCGGTCGGCCATGAAGATTGGGAGTCAGCACCCACGACATCCTCCTAGGATGTGTGGCATGGAAGAATGCCGAGATGGGATAGTCTCTCAGCATCTTGGGCAGATACATGACCAAGCCCCCGGCAGGAAAGACCCAGAGTTCTTTCTTGGGCTTCGTCTGGGACTGTTTGTCAATCATGTCCCCGAAGAGAAAAGCCGGCTTTATATAGTTCTCCCCATCAACATACGTCAGGGGCTCTCCGTTGATCATGTTCAACAGCGTTCGCTCGCCTTGAGCCGCTATCAGGATTCCCCTTCCTTCAGGATACTGGGGTCCCGAGATGGGAAATGTCACGTGCGACAGATCCTCCAGGTAGTGGGAATGCAGCATCCCGGCAGCAGAACCCATCACCTCAGCCAGTGGAGACATATGCAGATCAACTACAAAATGCAAGAAAAACACGTCAGTTTCTATACTAGACATTACAATCTTGCAAGCATATGCCAAGTGGCAACAGTCTGTGCTTTACGCCAAGACTGTAAAAACTTGATCATTTACGCTGGAATCAATTTCCTATAGCGTAAAATTCAAGGTTGGCAGTATACAGTCTGTGTTTTACGCCAGACTGACAAAATTTGAGTTTTTACGCCGGAATTCTCATCCAGAAGCGTAAAACTCAAATTTTATAGTATACGCCAAATTTTCGACAGTGAAAGCTTTTACGCTCAACTGCGAAAATATAGAGTTTCTACGCTGACACATTGGAAATGTGGGCGTAAAAGATTAAACATCTCCGTGCATCATCTTCCTCAAAGAGGCTATCAGCACAGGAAATGACCTAGCGCGGTCACGTACAACGTGTGCGAAGGATTTTTCGTCGTTCTTTTCCGTCCCAAAAGCTTTACCTCTAACTCCGGGTGCGCTGCTCGTCGGTGGGACACTTCGTTCAGAATGAACCTCGCCTTGCCCGACGGAAGTCGCTCTCGCTTGGGCAGAAGAGCGAGAAGAAGAATCGGCCTTCTTTCCCTTAGAGGAGGAGGAGATCAGTTTCGGGGCCATTGCTGAAAACTCTGAATGCTCGGAGAAGAAACGAAGGAGAGAACTCGAAGAGACGAAGGCTTTCTTTTGCAAAAGACAGATGAAAAGTTTTTCTCTGCGGGCCTTGGGGTATATATAGAGTTCGGATGGACTCCTCGGATCCCGAACCAAATCCGACAATTAATATTTGGTTATGATTGGGTACTACGTAAGCCTATTACTCAGGGAAGGCGGACAGTCAGCGAATTCGAAAAGTTTTCGTGCAAAGCAGATTCGTGGTTCTACGCCAAGGAGTTTTCTACGCTCGGCAGCTACAAATCTACGATTTTACGCTCAGAGACTATAAGTCTATGGTTTTATGCCCGGATGCCTTTGTGCTAGGTAGCTTTTACGCTCGAGAGGCTACAAACCTACGACTTCACGTTCAGAAGCTACAAACCTATGATTTCACGCTCGGTGGCTTTTACGCTCAGAGGCAACAAATCTACAACTTCACGCTCGAAAGATTTTCTTTGCAGAGGCTACAGATCTACAGTTTTACGCCCGGATGCTCTCATGCTCAGCAGCTTTTACGCTTGAGAGGCTACAAACTTACGATCTTATGCTCATCTACATTACAGATCTATGACTTTCCGCGTATCTGAGAATACGCAGGCCAGAATATCCACCATATCTGAACAACTCCCAAGGCGGTCAATTGTAAGGGTTCACACAGAAGATACTCCTTCTTGGCCCCAAAATATCCCAAGTACTCAAAGCATACAGAGTTCAACGTTGAAAAAGACTCTTCTTCTTGGGTTGATTGGAAGTTCATCCAGGATCCAGTCTGAATATTTCATCTACAGTTCAAGATGGCGACTCAATTCGACAGTCGTTTCTCGCCCTATATCAAGAGATTTTTGGGAAACCATTCTTGAAGATGATGGTCTGAATGAAAATTCTTCTCATCAGAAGTGACGGTTCAGAATTCTACGCGGCTCCCCATTCCTAACAGCAGGACAGTTCGAATACTCGACTTAAATGCTAAGCGGCTTTCTGTGCATCCTTAGTTATACGTAAAAGACAGGACGGGACCTAATACTCTTTCTATCAGAGTCGGCGTAAAATTACCAGACATGTCGAAGCTACACATATTCAGACTTCATCACAGCAAAGTATATGGCAAGATAATCATATGCACAGAAGAAGACGATTTTATTAAATCATGATTACATATGAGGGAAATCCAGTCTACAAGGGTTTTTCTTCATTTTCATGATTACATATGAGAAAAATCCTATCTACAAAGGATTTCCTCGTCGTCATCGGAAGGCCACCCCCAGAATCTGTTCTGCCAGGTTCTAGTGTGGTGAAGAACTTCTTCCGTCTTCTTTAGCAGTTAGTCGGTTTCCGCGATCGATTAACAAAAAAAATGATTAATGGCGGGAGGATACAGAACTGGGCCTGTATCAAGTGCCCATCCTCCATACGCCATGACAGATTGAGTTGAGGTATTAAACCCAACTCAAATACTCGAGGACGGCAGTTATAGTTTGTCTGCTCTCGTCCACGAAAGTATCAGGAGAATATACAGCTTGCAAGCTGTGTGGTCAAATGAGACCCTTCCTCCTCCTCCTGGGCGAACCGCCATATGAAGTTGCTGATTATCCCGAGCAAGGGAGGCTATGATATCCTTCCATGATCCATCGTTGCAGAGGACATTTGCTCGAAGACGCCTTCTTTTTCGGCTCCTTACATGCTGGAAGAACATGGTCTTCTTCTTCCTCAAATCGATCCGACGAACTTCGGCGATCATCTCTGTGTGGTAAAGGAAATGAGGGAAGAACGGGTTAACTCCTCAGCCTTTATATAGGCAAAAGAGAACACACCGAATTCCAATTCCCCAAGAATCTGCCAAGAAGTTAGCCTTGAAGAACGTGTCAGACTTGACCGTTTCATGCTTCAGTCAAAGCGTTTCAAATTACGAGGAATTTGAAAACTTTGAAGGGGTTCTTGTAGAAGCATGAAAAATACGCCGGATAGCTATACGCAGCATGTTGGTGCCGGGCAGCGTAAAATATGGCTTCCACGCCATCTGCGTACAAACAGAGCTTTTTCTGCTAAATACAACGTAAAATATAAAGCTCAAGGACTATCCGCGTAATACAGTACGTCCAGGCTGCTTCAGCGTAAACATGGTGCTATATCGCCTTTATGGCGTAAAATACATCCGCTTTTAATGCAGCATTGAAGCGTACGAGGAACGCTTCGTATTCTCCGAAATGAGCCTGTCAAATCATGCAGTGAACCTGACGTCTGACTCCTGACAAAGAGTACTGCACGGCTACCCAGACGACGGCTATAATGATGCCAGACCTTCGAGACACGCCTCTGCATTTAATGCGCAGGATGATGGCGGATCTCTGCATTTAATGCAAGGGATTTGATTAAATGTCACCAAACCGTCGTTTAGTGACATCTCCTTGGCGTAAACTGCTTCTACGCATACAAAGGAATACGCTGCCTAGTTTTACACAGGCAAATGTGAGCTGTTTACGCTCTGCAGAAGACAAACAGGTTGCCACGTCAAAAGCTACTCTTCGTACAGGGCTCGAGGCACGTCTCTGCATTTAATGCGCAGAGTGATGGCAGACCCTTAAGACACGGCTCTGCATTTAATGCGCAAGATGATGGCAGATCTCCGCATTTAATGCCAGAGATTTGATTATATCTCCAAGAGCCGTAATTTCGGCTAAGAATTACTTTGGCACGCTACGCCATCAGGCTTCCGTGCCCCCTCGGCTTCTGTGCCTACGGCTTCTACGCCCATTCGGCTTCCATGCCTGCTCGGCTTCTACACCCACTCGGCTTCCATGCCTGCTCGGCTTCTACGCCTATTCCGCTTCTATGCCGGTTTGATAACTCTTTTGGCTTCTATGCCATAGTGACAGTTATTGGCTTCTACGCCAACCTTTTCTACGCGAGGGATAACTACCTACATGGCTTTTATGCCGTGATCTTCGTAGCAGTTATACGCATTGTCTCTCAATGGGACATGCATCACACGCTCATTCAGGAGATCATTTATACGTAGGCAACGGTTATTGTAACCATCGCGTAAAGAGGTGCCATACTTTCCACGGCTCGGCTTCTACGCCGGCTGGGTGGTCACTGTCACTAAAACTCTATAAATAGAGACCTCTATCGACAGAGGTCCAAGGTCGAAGATTGGTCGAGGATTGGTCGGGAAAAAGATCAAAAGGTCGAAAAACCGAAAGGTGGAGAAAAAGGTCAGAACCGAGGTCAAAGATTCCAAGATCAAGGGAGAAGGTCAAGGAACCAAGAGTCAAAGAGTCTTTGAGAGAGAAGAATCTAGAGCTCAGGCAAAGAGTGGTGATCGACGACTTTGGCATCAAGCATCAACCCTCTTTTGCAGCCTTCAAAGCTGCTTTCCTTCTTCTACGATACTTCTTCATCATCGTGTGGTCCAAGGGACAAAGTGATCGACTGCAGATCAGACTTCTATAACAATATTTTACCCAGATTAAAAAATTGTACTTGATATCCTCATATATGATTAATTGTACAAGCTTGTTTGTAAACCAAAGAGCGGGTTTCGTATAAACCTCGTCCTTTTATTTTCTTTCGTTTATCACCATAAACAACACGTCAGGATATACCATACGCGCCTTTTGGTGCAATTGGTATATGATGAGGTAGTCCCGTTTGGCGGGGCGTACTCCGTATCACAAAATTTTAGTTTTAAATTACCAAGTTTTTGGTTATTTTGGAGGCCGAATAATTTAACAAATAAAATAAACTAATAAAAACTAAAAGAACAGTAAAATTCTTGGTTATATTGAGAAGAAAATCTTTTAATTAGATTTTGAAAATATTAAACTTGTTAGTGGCAAATTGGGCATGAACATGGAGGTTTGGGTCGAGTTTCTGGACTGTTCTGGAACAGTTTTTCGGTCGACTTTCGGTCAATTTTTTGACTAATCCTGGACTCAAAAACTCATCCCGCTTGGAGACAATCCTAGAGGGTTAGGTTGTGAACGTATAGGGATAAACCGCTCGAGAAAAGAATCAAAGATGAGAGAGATACGTCACCACGAAGATGGGACATCGAGGCTGTGCTGCTGCACTGTGCGCGCGGCCCACGGCTGCTGCGGCGGCGGTCGCCGGCCGGTGTGGGCGATCGCCGATGTCGGGTGGTCGGCGCTGAGGTCGGGGTGAAGGAGGAGAGGAGAGATTAGGGTTAGGGTTTGGATTTTGAATATATGTATATATATATATATATATATATATATATATATATATATATATATATATATATATAGAGAGAGAGAGAGAGAGAGAGAGAGAAATCGGGAGGGGGGGAGGTTGCGCTGGGTTGCTGCTGGGTTCCGCGGGTGGGATCGTGGGTTTGCTATGGGTAGATTTAGGAATGGTTAGGTTTTGTTTTAGGGCTTTTTTTCTTTCTTCTTTTCCTTCGTATTATTATTACTATTACTATTACTATTATTATTACTATTACTTATTATTATTACTATTATTATTGTTATTATTATTATTACTACTATATATTTATTCACATATATATTTACATATATAGATGAGATTAAATAAAAATTTAAAAAAAATATTTGCACACAAAATAAATTCTAGAAAATCTATCATCCTAGAACAAGACTCCAAAAATAATAAAAAATCGTTTTATGGAATAATTCTAAATGAGTATTTATATAAATAAATTAATCATTAAAATTTATTTCCTAATTAACTATAAAAATACTCTAAAAAAATTCAATAATTTAATAAAATATTTAAAATTAAATTAAATTTTTTTTAGGGCGTTTACATGGTGACTACTCAACCAATCCATCCCGAGTACAATATCTTATCCGGGAAGTGGCATTACGAGTAAGCACGTGTTCAACTCTCGGTCTTCCAATGAAACTCTCCGGTCCTTGCAAAAATTACTGACTAAGATAATGCCTCCCCAGTCGTGATCTTGCAAGTCCTATCTAAGGGTTCTGCCTCTAAACGATGCTTGAGAGAATAAGATACATATACGAAACTATGGGAAGCGCCAGAATCAAATAATACAAATGCTGGAATGGAATTAAGAAGAACTGAACCTGATATCACGTCTCCTGCTGGATCGGCCTCCTTGACCGTCATGGCATACGTTCATCCCTGGGGTGCACATATCTGCTGCTAGTGCTGGACAAACCTCTGCTACTACGGCGGGAGTGAAGGTCCCCTATGCTGGCCTCCTGGTGCAGTAGGTACTCTAGAAGGTCCCCTCTGAGCGGCTGCTCTACGCTGACCTCGACGAGTCTAAGTAGATGGACAATCTCTCAACTGGTGCACTGACAATCCACAAGACAAACATGTACCCAGCCTATTCCTGCAGATGTCTCTCGTATGTCCCGCCTTCCCACAGTACGCATACTGGACAGCGGGCTGGGTCTGCCTCTGCCGCTGCTGCTGGATATGTCCTTGAGCTGGTGCTGCTGGTGCTGATACAGCCTCTGTTGCTGTTGAAAGTGGAGACGCTTGGCTGGTCCCGCGCTACCACTCACTCCTTCAGAAACATCGTATCCTCTCTTTGGCCTGAGGTCTAGATCATCCTCAGCAATATGGGCATCCATCAGAATACCCTCAAAGGTAGCAGTACGATATCCAGAAGTATGAGACTTGATCTCTTTCTTCAGCCCCTTCTTGAAATTTTGGGCTTGGTCCCTTGGGTCCCGAATCATCGATGGTGCGAAATGACTCAAGCGGCAAAACTCTGCGGCGTACTCATCGACCGACATGTTCCCTTGGGCCAAGTCATGAAACTGACTCTCAAAGGCTTCTAGGGCCACGTCGAGAAATAACTTCTCCTTGAAGAGCTCCTTAAAAGCCTCCCAAGAGAGTGCTGATATGCTACTCTATCCACTGCTTGGAGAGCCACCTAATGAGCATTCTCTACGCTCTCCCTCATTAGCTCAGTTTGCGCTTGGTGCGCCTCTTCCTGCACCCTCTGTGCCTCAGCCTAAACTCGTTGAGCCTCTGCCGACATATTATAAACATCCACCATGCCCTGGATTAATACGAACATCTGTGCCTCATCAGCAGGCATACCTCATAGAAATAGAATCTGTGGTGGTGGTGGAAGGTCGTCCGTATCAGTCGGGACAACCCTCCGGACAGGTGGGAGAGGAGGACCCCCGAAGGTTGCAAAAACTCCTACATGAATAGGTAAAGTAGGAGGAGCAACTCCGGCTGTCTGGATAGCAGGTCGAGAGGTGGCAGACCTCTCAGAAGCTGCGGGTCTCGATCTTTGCGATCTAGTCTTCGGCGGTATCCTGAAGATAGATCGAAACAAGAATAAGTCAATTAAGTTAAAAGATACGATATCATCAAAGAAGAAAAATAAAATTTAAAGGAAGCAATTATAAAAAATGATAAGGATAGCAAAAACAATTAAATTTAAATTTTTTTCTAGTTGTGATTAAGCATACTCTCATCCTATACCCTATATCTGGATCGTAATAGTACTCTAAGTCTGAGCACTACTACGATACCGCACTAGTTATGACCTAATCTTAATCTTCTAGACCTGCATGGGCCACCACTAAAATGTGTCAGGACCTGTACCCAAAAATTAGGCATGAGTCATGGGTACGTCTAGCCTACGCCGTAGCATCGACAATAGAACGCTATCTAGGTCCAATATAGCTATCTATCAATAATATTATAACTTGTCAATATATCTCAACTCCATACGTAGGACAATGAATATGCATATGATCATCAACTCACAATGTACTCAATCACAATAACTATAAAGAAGGTAAATGACACGATAAAGACGTAAAGAAATACGAGGGTAAAATAATATATATCTCAACAAGACATAGTCTAAGAGTCTAGCTATCTCAACACAAAATAAGTCTCAATATAATATAACTCAAGTCTATAAGTCTGGAATAATCTAATGTATAAAGATAAGCTAAGTGCTGACTAAACAACTGCAGGTGGTGTCTCCTCTATATGTAGTGGCTCATCTGGGACCTCCGGAATATAATCGTTATCTACTCTTGGACCATAATGGGTAGGACAAAAGTCCTCAAGATCCTTTGAAAACTATTATCCAGTCAGGATTGGAGTGAAGCACAAACACTAACAGCAATTTCAATTATATTGATAAAAACTATAAAGTAGTGTAAGAAAATACATGATGAATGGTTACTGGAAGATAAGTAAAACTGGAGAGACATGTAATCATCATATATAAATAACTAGCAGTGAACAGATATATGTGAATACTATCAATGAATGTACTGGAACAGAGAATAGAAATACTGGCTAAGTGCCGTAAAATATCAGTTTGCTATATGATCGGCTTGGGACTAGATCAGGCTTGTTATATATGATTGTCTATGATACATGCAAGGTCAGGATAACCATCTGGTTAGCTATGATACGAGCAAAAGTCAGGCTAATCATATGTAACAGGCTATGAGGCATGTAAATAGTCAGGCTATACCCTACGTGATATGTGGGGTGAGCTATGATGCATGTAAGGTGGGATATGATCACATAACTTGCTAATATTTTTCTATCCCCAGCTAGTACGATGGATCAAATCATGACTCCTTATGACAGGTATCTATGATACTACCCCGTATATCCACTATGTCGGAATCAACAAAAAATTCCAACAAGCGCCCATGTGGCAGCTTGGCCTGCTCACGGTTACAGCTGCACCCTGTTAGGAAGGTACATGTGGCATCCTCTAGCATCCATGCATCCTAACATATGTGCGCCCAAGGATGATTATATATATACCAGGGTGACATACCCAAAAATAATACACAGAGAGGGACAGACAGAGAACAATAGGGAGAGAGAGAGAGAGAGAGAGAGAGAGAGAGAGAGAGAGAGAGAGGCCAGAAGAGAGATTATTCACCCTACATCAAATCATCAACGGAGTAAAGGAGCCTCCATAGCGCTCTTTGTCCATCGCCATGCCCCAGAATCAAAAATTTGTACTTAGATTGTCTGTCTAGGACCACTTTGTACTTATTTTTGTTTGTTATTGAACTAATAATTTTAATGGCGAACAAAGTGGCGACTCTGCTGGGGACTTCTTTCTCCTCTGATAAGAAATTTGTGGCATAATCTGACGCAGCCAAGCTCGGGTCAAGTTAAAGAATGCTGATGATCCACTTCGTCCAGCAGTCTTTCGAGGACATGGTCTTCAGGGACATGGCGAGTCCTTCTCCAAGGCTAGCAAAGCCTAAGAAGACCCGCATGACATGGGTTGCAAAGACCGCTGTGCCTCATCCAACTGTGGAGTAAGCGCTTAACATCTCTCTCTCTCAGTCGCAGGGATCGCACATCATGCATCCACTGCTTATACGGTAGCCTCTTCCAACCAGAAGGGTACTTAGCACTTGAAGACCCGCATGACGTGGGTAGCGAAGGCCGCTACGCCTCAACCAACTGTGGAGTATGCTCTTCCTGTCTCTCTCTGATACTGAAGATGCACGACATGCGTTCGCTCAGGCTGTCCCTGCTTATGCGACCTCCTTACCTAAAAAGAAGAATGCTCAGCAGCCGAACTCTAGCAGAGGAAAATAATACGATGCCAAGAGTATGGGGGTGGATGCACAGCCCATGCGACCACAACGAAGGATGCAAAGAAGAAAGCAGTATACATCCTTCAACTCAGCCGCATGCGTCTCTGAGACTCCTAGAAGCTCTGTCTTTGACAGAATCTCATTCGGCCGTGCTTCCATGTGCCGCTTTAAGGAAAATCAGAACTTTGACTCTTCGTACTGTTCTCCTGTAAGTGCTAAATCGAAGAAGTCTGGGGCAGTGCAAGCTCGTCAGGCTCAAGCAACTGTCTATTTGGCTGACCGCCAGCGGGCATCGCTTACTATGCGTGCCCCTGACTGGAAGTCATACAAAATCGGCCCTTGCGTCCAGCCCGCAGCGGCAAATGGGCATGGTCCATCTCAAAAGTCTTCCACTAATGATCTGGAGAAAGTTCTTGTATGAACCCTAGATCAGGGAGAAAAATCAATACCCACACACCCGTGCGCTCCGTCTAGCCGTGTTTACGAAAAGGTTTCAAAGGTGAATCAGCCCTCGCCGGACTTGCACAACATGATCAATAGCAAGCGCAAGACGAGGGAGACAACTACGGTGGGTGAAGTATCCTCCCCAGGACATCAATGGACTAAAATCATCACCAACTGCTGCTGGAACAAAGTGGCAGTACCCACAAACATGCAGTCGGCATTCCAGCGACTGCATCCAAAGGCACCTCTCCACCAACAACCCGGAGATCAGGTACAAACATCCGAGGAGGGTGAGCTACCATTTACCTCATGTTATTATGCTCAAAAAGATCCTTCCACCTTGAGAGAAAGGAAGTCCAGCACTTATAGTCCGTCACTCTCAACCAGCGCATTGAGAAGGTGACTATCAAGAGGACCAGCAGCAGTACCTGCCGAAGGTGTTTTCTGTGGAACCCACTCGTAGAAAAAGCTATCAACCGCTGGGGATAGTTCTTTCTCAGGACACATATGAGTTACACGAGATGGGGGTAGTAATCCCCTGGACCTGTACGATAACCCGATATTCTGAGAAGGCGATGACCCCTAGGGGACAGACTCTGATATCCCTGGGGGTGGCCACCCTTGTCAAAATGACATAGCCTCCTACGCTAGGGGTAGTACTCTCTCTGAATACGAGGAAGAGACGACGCTATCTGATAGCTACTCCCGACAATAATCTGAGACAAAAAGTGCGGCATCCACTGTCCCGTCCATCTCTTCCATGTGAGGACTGTATACATGGCAGGGGACGATCACGAAGGCCCTAGCGACTGATTATGACTGAAGGCTCTTTAGGCCATGATGCAGATGATGAGTTCATCAATGCAAGCCCTGACCCAGGCAATTCTAGAAATTAAAGCAAACATAGCTTCACAACCAGCAAGGGCTTCTTGACAAACAAGCTTGGACCCTGGGACCAACGCAGATTCTGATGCAACCGCTCCGCCCATAGGCGAAAATCACCCTTTGCCTGACTCATCTGCCCCTTCTGCAGGAGACGAAGCCAAAGAAGCAATGAAGGAAATCCAAAAACTCTGGGCTCTCCTAGATTCCATAGGCAACCGGAATTCACTGCGCGAGCTCGAAATACGACAACCATACCCCCGTGAGTGGAGAGATATTCTGTATCCACCAAATTACAAGCCCTTTAACTTGAATCTATTCAACAAAAAGACATCACCCGTCAATACATGAGTTATTTTGAGACTGCAACATGACACCTACCTCGCAGTGACACACTTGCCTTTTAGCCGCTCGCTCGGAGCTCGCTACACTTATTAGCTATATTAGCTACATTAGCTACATTTTTTTAGCTACATTTTAGCTACATATTTTTTGTCGCTTCGCTCCGTCACGAGCCTCCGGTCCGGCAAGGGGAAGGTAACCTTATCCGCAGCCGAGGGTTTCTTTTTAGGTGCACTGCAAATAAAATACCTCGTTTGAGTTCTCCCGAAGGTTTAACCGAGAATGACCCCAAGCTCTTTGTGGGAGCATTATCCGGGGTAGCATTCGACTGGTTTTACAGCCTATAAGATAACTACATCTCGTAGTCTGACGACTTCAAGAGTCTTTTTCTTAAAGATTATATGACAAAGGAAGCAACATGACGATGTCCTCCCTGATGGATATTACCCAAAGGGGAAAAGAAACTTACCCAAAATTATATCAAGCATTTTTGACAAACAATACTGAGGTTGCCTCCAGGCAATCCTGAGTCGACACTGATGGACATGTGCCACAGAAACTTACTTCCGGCAGTCAGCCTCTGGATGGGCGACGGTTAGTTCCAAGACTGGACGACGTTTATCATAAGCGCTGTCAGCGCTGAGAAGAAGTTCAAAGATGCTCGGCTCTTGGGAATATAGATCCCTATCGCTGACGATAGGGGAAAATGTCCCAAGAACAGCAAAAACGGCAACAACGGCCGCGAAGGAAAAGGAAAATAGGCCCTGGTGGCCAACTTATCCAAGAAGTCCGAGTAAAAGCTGGCTGAGGTCCCGAAGCCCCATGAGACTTAATCCTTCGAAGATGACGACATCTTGCCCATATTTGATATACTGATGAAGGGTGGTAAGCTTTGGCTCCTCGACGTCAATAACTCTGTAGAGGCAGCTGAGATGAATAATCCAAAGTACTGCCACTACCATTGCTACGTCCACCATGCGACGAAGGAATGCTACCCCCTCAAGCGGTATATCCAGTATTTTCTTAACACCAAGGCCCTCACCTTGGATATCAATGACAAGACAGTTGCCGCAAATATTATGTCTCTCCAGTTCGACAAATTTCCAGCGACGGAGGCCCAAGACGGAGTAATCTCGATCCCCCGGGCAACGATGGAAGTCGTCATCCTTTCGCCGGCTTGTGAATAAACGGCCGAGATGATACCTCTCACCACTTCGCGTGGGGAGGTCATATGGGTTCACCCCGATCTTGCTCCAGAATTGATGCAGTAAACAACACTGTCTGCCACAAAGACTAAGGGCAAGAAATCCAAACCCTGCTATACGATTTTACTTCCATCGGAGGAAGCTATAGCAGGAACATCAAGGCCAGGCCTAGCATACCAACTAGAGTACGACATCCTAACGATAGTGCACTTCCAATAGTTGCACCCGTAACATCAGATCCGAGTCCATCCCAGCCTCTAGCAGGGGACAAGTCTAAGAGAAAAGACACTCACTTTGACAAGCCGCTGCGCAAAGATTCAGCTTAAGGGCTTGAAAATCCCTACAACTTTGACATTATGGCCCAGCTTACCAACACTCTAGTGAAGTTGTCTCTATTCGAGCTTCTTCGACTCTCTAAAGATACTTGGGTCACTCTTAGTGAGGCATTATAAAGTGCCGACACTTACCTATCGTAGGTCAAGCTGCCAGCTGAAGTTCCTGCTCCTTTCCTCCACTGCAATAAAATCATGGAGGCGATACCCAATATCATGTTCTTATAACATGATATATTGTTGAAGAATAACAGGCATGATCGTCCCATGTATTACACATGGTACATTGGTGCATTAAGGTAGACCAGATGCATATCGACCCTAATTTATCAATCATCATCATCCCACAGAGTCTGTTTCAGATCCTGGGCATTTTGATGCATTTCCTGACCGCCACCAATACTGCCATCACTGGCTTCAACGCAGGAAGGAGCTACCCTCCGGGCAAGATTCGCTTGAAAATCCAGATCGACGACTTGAAAACAGAGGTCATCTGCTACATCATTGACGTAGATGTATCCTACAATATCTTGCTCAGACGTCCATGGATACATGAACATATGATCGTACCGTCGACCCTATATCAGTACCTGAAGTACGTTGACGAATATGGCACGGTTAAAATGAAGTTTATTGATGTTGATCTATTCACAAGGGTGGAAGCCTATTACTCTGACTTGATCCTTTACAAACAGGTCTACCAAGATGAGGTAGCAATGTCGTCGATGATGAGGTAGAGGCTGGGATAACACCCGAAGAGCCCTTAAGAGTCCATATAAAGGCACGTGCTCCCAACACTACCTCTTCTCTCATCGTAAAATTATACAAGAAGGCACCCGAACCTCTGGTTGTCCACCTTCATAGGACGGATAAACCGCCAAAAGGAGATCTGACACTATTTACCATATCCGAACCTTTGGTCATTTACTTTTGCAGGCCGAGTCAACCTCCGAAGGATGCTTCACTGTCTCCTACATGTCCGAACCTCTGATAGTAAAGTTGCGCAGAAAACCTACACAGTCGTCGCTCGCCCTGGAGGTAGATCCCGGGAAAGACGAGTAGAGGAGTACGTAGCTGGTCATGCTAACGTCCCTTATCTCAATGATATAATTTCGGATGACGAGATACCTCATTTCATCAATAAAGTGCTATCTTTGAACTACTCTGAAGTTGCACACATAAGTACATTGTACTCCATAGAGCACGGTCTAGGCCTATGCTTGCAGATGCAGATGACTAACACCGATGCTGTAAATTGAATCCTCCCGAGCCAAGGTTCCTACTTTATGGTTCTAACAAAGAGGAGGGGAGACAAACCCATCATCTTCGGCAGGGTTGAATGCCCCTATTCCTTCATCCCGGAGGAACAAGAGCCAAAACCCGATACCGACAAAATATAACTCTATCGTTTCAGTAGTCAAGCCAAACACCTCATCCAGAAGATGGGGTATAATCTTAAAAGCAATCGAGGTCTGAATTACGGCAAAGGTCGGCGACTGCCTTTACGCCTTACCGCTCCGGCAGACAAACCCGATGATTACTACCAGAAGACCAAGCATAGCTTAGGATAAGTTACAACTCCTACTACCCCCGAGAGCTCGAATAAAGAAGATGTGTTACACTCTCACTCTTTAGAGTCTTTCTCTTGGGACTCCGACATCAGTATCAGAGAGATGCTCAAGCAAACGTTGTCTGCCAACATGGTGTTAGCGGACGTTGAGGAAGACGACAAAGATACACTGATACTCTTTAAAGTAGAATCGTGGGCACAATGCCTGGACGCATAATGGGAGATGCAGTTCGAACAACGAGAACCTTCTAACAAGGATAAAGTCATATAAGTCAATCTGGGCGACGAATCCTCCCCCAAACCTATCTTCATCAGCAAGAGTCTGACTGATGATGAACGGGAATCCCTGCTACAGCTCGTTAGAGAATACATTGATATCTTTTTTTGGAGCTACAAAGATGTCATGTCCTGCACCCGGTATAGGGATACAAGTCGAAAACAACGCCCAGCCTACGCCGCAGCATCGGCGATAGAACGCTGTTTGGGTAAACTATCTATCTATAATCAAGACATAACAATGACACCATCATAATGTGAATATACTAAATCACAGATCTATAGATGGAACAATCACGAATATGATAAAAGAATAGAAGAGTCACGAGTATAACTCATAAGACAAATAATATCAAATGAGTCAGAGAAACTAATAAAAGTAAGCTGGAGACAAATCCACTACAAAAGGAATAACTAAGTAGTTATGAGTCCTGGGTCGTCTGTCTCAGTCGGGATAAGACCCTCCTGAGCCAAGGTCTTTGGCTCTAAGCCCACAATATCCTGAGGTCCGTAATGAGTGGGGTACCACTCCTTAGTGTCATCTGGGAAAAATATATCCAGTCAGGAAAGGAGCAGAGTACATCTCTAACAACAGTTCTAGTAAATGATATAAACTATGTAATAATAAATATATGTGAATATACAAGATACAACATATAGATACAAGAGATATACAATAAAAAAATACTGAAAAAAATATAAAAATGAACAATATGGCAATGAACATGAATACTAATGACTAAGTGAGTGAGTACTAGCTTTAACATGTGATCGGCTTGGAAACTTGCACAAGGATAAATGGCCTGGTTAAACATACGTGCGGTGTATGACCAACACTCACAAGAAATAAGACATGCACAAGGCGGGTATAATCACATATCTACACTAAATACTCTCCGCCCCGACTGGTATAGTGGATCCAACCATGGTACGTTATGACACGGGATTCTCTAAGAAGGTAGCAAGTCTCCCCAAGATCAAACTTGGTCAATCCTAAGTAAAACTGGCCAAACTTGGTCAAACTAGCTACTTCTAGGTTGTACGAGTCTATCTCTAGGAT
The DNA here is from genome assembly GCA_036927795.1 of Iris macrosiphon. Lineage (NCBI taxonomy): Eukaryota > Viridiplantae > Streptophyta > Magnoliopsida > Asparagales > Iridaceae > Iris > Iris macrosiphon. The sequence goes on from JAYESA010000018.1 coordinate 123,787,958, forward strand.
ATTGGGTCCATACATTATGTAACTAAGTCACACTAGCTAAACTAAGATACTAGGATACCGTATCGCAAGATACGCAACCAAATAGATATAAAAATATTATATTATGCATATTTAATCAATATTATATATACTAATCCTAATTACAAATGCTAAGTGGATATCTTGGCTTTGAACCAACGCGATATCAAACCACTAAACCCCCATCTTGATACTCAAATCCAATACCTTGAGTATCGACCCAATACCTTGACATTTACCTTGGCATCTCAAGGTAATGCGCTTCCTAGTATATATTACTACCCAACACTAAAATATAACTAATATGTTAACTAATACCATTATCACTAGCTATACTAACTACCAACTACTAATGTGTGTGTATATATATATATATATATATATATATATATATATATATATATATATATATATATATATATATATATATCCACACACACACACATACATACATACATATATACATAACTAGAGGTACACAAGAGATATGTATATACCTATCACTACCTAACTAGCTGAACCATACTGCTGTCTTGACCTTGCTGCTGTTGCTAACGTAACTGCTGCTGTTGCAGCTATTATCTTTATTGCCTCGCTGCCCCGAGCAGTGCTTGCTGTAACTCGGGCACTGCCTGCACTGGCCTGCTGCTACTCGATGCTCAACTGCTGCACACGGTTGTCTGCTGATGGTGAAACTGCTACATTGCTGCTACTGCTGATGTAGCTTGCTGTGTGCTAAAACTATATACATAGCACCTATATATATGTATCAATACACATAAACATATAAGTATCTATCTATCTATCTATCTATCTATCTATCTATCTATCTATCTATCTATCTATCTATCTATCTATACACACACACACACATACATATATGTACATATATATGCATACACATACACCTCTTTCTAAATACATATATAATCACCACTAATATATCTATATCTATGTATATATATATATCTCTCATAACTCACCTACATATGTAAAACATACATCTATACATATCTAGATCTATATATATACACACATGCATATATTTAAATATATAAATATATATATATACACACACATAGGGAAATATATATCACTAGTACCTATAAACAACACAAATTGAATCTAGAAAAGCAATGCAACAAATACGTGGAGTGCATCACACCCGTATCACACTAGATCTATGATACGCTTGCGATATGAGTCCACCACACAACCAAACGTACCCCGAAGGACACAAGCAAGTCTAAAATAATATATATGAATAATATGAAGAATTAAATACACAACTACGTGTCTGTGTCAAGATGTGACATGCACAAAGTTCCGTTACGGAGGAAAACCCCCAAATTAACCCGTATCTTCAAATTGACGGGATACGGCCTACATGTATCTAATTGTGGACACGATATTATCCACAAATAATCAAACATATATCAATTTGATCTAATTGACCAATTGACAAACACAACATGTGTCAATATCGAAATTTCCCCAAAATTACACAAAACACACCATAACTTTCTCCATAGGCCTCTTATGAACCTAATTCCAATTCCTATGGGTAGCCTCATCATATGTGGTGGTTCCTAATGATTAAAACACATATTTAGAATCTAATTAAAGAAAAAAAACTGAATTGTACCTATTGGGAGATAGATTTCTAATGTAACCTCCAAAATTTATGAAATATGCCTTCAACTTGTAGATCCTTGCTCCTCTTTATAGATCCTTGCTTCCTTCTTATAGATCCTTGATTTACTAGCCTCTAATAGTGATTTGGGAAGGAAATTGGGTGTGAATTGATATGGGAATGAAAAAATTGGGAAGAGAGAATTCTAGATCTAGAATTGGAGTAAAAAATGAGGAGAGAGAAATTCTCCCTCTACTTAAGTGGCCGGCCCCCTGAGCCCCTTTCCCAAGCTACTATAAAATGACTAATTTATCCCTTGGGGCCTCTCATAAAGAAATAATTAAGGAGGAAAGGTTCTAGTCTAGTGAATTTAATTAAATTAATCATCCTCCTAATGAATGGGCTTATAATTGGGCTCAATTCTAACTAATTATAAATGTTGGTCCATGGATCTAATATAAATTAGTTAGGCCCACTAACACAAGTCCAAAAAAATAAACTAACATATAACAATAATTAAATAATACAATAAATAATTATATAATATGCACAATATTTAATTAATTATGAAATGACCAAAATATTCTCTCCTAGAAAATATGGTAGTGACAAGTCTACCCCCCTTAAAATAATTTTGTCCTCAAAATTCAAAGACAAAACTACCCCCAGAAAATAACAGAACAGAACAGAAAGAACATAACAGAACAAAACTAGGAAAGAACATACCTCAAGGCACAAACAAATATGGGTAACGCTTTCGCATTTCATCCTAGCTCTCCCAGGTAGACTCCCCCGGAGAGTGATGCCTCCATGTGACACATACCAAGAAAATAGTCTAGTTTCTCAACACATTCTCTCTCCGATCCAGAATCTCAACTGACTGCTCTGGATAGCTAAGAGTAGGGCCTACCTCTATCTCCGAGTGATCCAACACGTGACTAGGAGCCGCCATATACCGTCTCAAATACGACACGTAAAACACATTGTACACTCCCTCCAATGCAGGTGGAAAGTCTAGTCTGTAAGCAACTGTACCGACCCTCTCGAGAATAGTGAAATATCCAATGAATCACGGACTAAGCTTTCCGCCTCCACTGAAGCAAATCGTGTATCATGTCAAAAAAATCCTCAAAAATATCAAACCACTAACCTAGAACAAAATACAACCTTAAGAACTTAGTCTATAACAAACAACCAATATCAAGCATGAAATAAAAATATAAAACTATACCTCAAACTCCAAAGGTCTCCGGTGGCTATCGGCCCAATGCCGCTGTCTGTCCTGCGCCACTCGAAGTCTATCTCTGATCAGCTTAACCTTTTCCGCTGCATCCACAACCATTTTTGGCCCTAGCAAAACTCTATCTCCAACATCGTCCCATGACAAAAGTGTACGACATCTCCGACCCTACAGAGCCTCAAATGGTGATATCTCTATACTAGCCTGGTAGCTGTTATTGGAAGCAAACTCTACCAAATAGAGATGGTCCTCCCAAGAACCCCCGAAATCTAGTACACAAGTGTGCAACATATCCTCGAGAGTCTGAATAGTCCTCTCTGACTGCCCATCTGTCTGGGGGTAATATGCAGTACTGAACTTTAGCTGGGTGCCCAAACTCGCCTGCAAACTCCTCCAGAAATGAGAAGTAAAACGATTATCCTGATTCGAGACTATGCTGAAGGCAACCCCATGTATCCTGACGATCTGTCCTACGTACATCTCTACCAGCTTCTCCGTAGACAAACCCACCTTGAAAGGCAAAAAGTGGGCCGATTTGGTCAACCTGTCAACGATGATCCAAATTGCGTCTTTCTCTCCTGGAGGTCGTGGAAGTCCGGGCACAAAATCTATAGTAATGTGCTCTCACTTCCACTCTAGAATGGGTAATGGCTGAAGAAAACCGCCTAGCCTCTGCCTCTCAGCTTTCACCTGCTGGCACATTAAGCATCTGGATACAAACTGTGCTATTTCCCTCTTCATGCCATACCACTACACACACTCTCGCATATCCCGATACATCTTGTTGGCACCTGGATGTATGGAATACTGAGAGCGATGCACTTTCTGCATCACTTCCTCATGCAGCTCTCCACTAGGCATACACAATCTAGCACCATGTCGCAAAGAACTAACCTCAGCAATGGTAAAATCATCCTCCAATCTTGGTCTCACCCGAGCTCTGATGCTCCTCAAAGATATATCCTCATACTGGACTGCCTTGATCCTGTCCATCAACTCTGAGTGTATTTGCAACCCCCATATCTGCATAGCAAAACCAGGAACTATCAACTCAATGTCCAAGCTCTCTAAGTCCTTCAACAAATATCGATCCTGTGTCAAGAACATTGCTACCGGATACCTGCTCAAGGCATCGACAACTATATTAGCTTTTTCAAGATGATACTGCAAACATATATCAAAATCCTTCATCAGTTTCAACCACCGACGCTGTCTCATGTTCAACTCCTTATGCTTAAAAACATACTTTAAGCTTTTGTGGTCTGTGAAGATCTCCACACGCTCTCCGTATAAATAGTATTTCCATAACTTCAGGGCAAAGATGACTGCTGCCACCTCCAAATCGTGGGTAGGATAGTTCTTCTCATGAGAATGTAATTACCTGGATGCATAGGCATTCACCTTCCCATTATGCTAAAGAACACAACCCAAACCTTTCCCTGATGCATCACTATAAATAGTGAAACCTCCGGACCCTGATGGCAACGTCAAAATAGGAGTAGGCGTCAACCTCTTCTTCAATTCCTCAAAAGCAACCTGACACTCCTCTATCCAAACAATCTCTATATCCTTCCTGGTGAGTCTAGTCATCGGCTCGACAATCCTTATAAAATCTTTCACAAACTTCCTGTAGTAGCCTGCCAAACCCAAGAAACTCCTGATCTCTGCTACTGAACTCGGGGTCTTCCAGGACTCCACTGTTGTGATCTTTTTCGGATCCACAAAAATTTCCTCACCAGTCACAACATGTCCCAAGAACTCCACCTTGTCTAGGAAGAACTCATACTTGGACAACTTCCCTTACAGGTTCTCCTTCCTCAGCACATCCAACACAATCCGCTCGAGTATATAAGTATGTCATCGATGAACACCACCACGAACTTGTCAAGGTACTAATGGAACACTTTGTTCATCAAATTCATAAATACTTCCGGGGCATTAGTCAATCCAAACGGTATCACCATAAACTCATACTGGCTACCGAGTTCTAAAAGCAGTCTTCGGTATGTCCTTCGGCTTTACTTTTACCTGGTGGTAGCCTGATCTCAAGTCTATCTTAGAAAATACCTTGGCACCACTCAACTGATTGAACAGATCATCAATCCATGGCAAAGGGTATTTATTCTTGATAGTAAGATTATTCAATGTCCTATAATCGATGCACATGCGCACCGATCCATCCTTCTTCGGTATAAACAATACCGGGGCTGCCCACGGTGAAGAACTGGATCTGATAAACCCCTTATCCTGCAGCTTGTCCACCTACTTTTTCAGCTCGACCAGCTCGTTGTTGTTTACTCTATAGACATGCTATAAAATTGGTTCTGCACCTGGCACCAAGTCTATAGAGAATTCAATATCTCAATTTGGTGGCAATCCTGATATTTTCTCAGGAAATACATCCAAGAACTCTGCTATCAACAGATGCGGCAACTCCTTGTCTTCCACCATAGCTCCACAGATAATACCTTCTCCCTGCTCTGCAGCTCCTCTAGCAAACTCAAACTCTGGCTCTCCTGGCGGACCAAACAAAACTCTACCTCCTCTACAAAACTTAAACTCTGGCTCTCCTGGCAGACCAAACAAAACTCTACCTCCTCTACAATCTATACTAGCACGGTACCTACTTAACCAATCCATCCCGAGTACAATATCGTAGCTCAGAAGTGGCAATACAAGCAGACACACACTCAGCTCTCGGCCTCCTAGAGTAACTCTTTAATCCTTACAAATATCATTAACCAGGATAATGCCTCCCCCGGTCATGATCTTGCAAGTCCTAAGCAAAGACTCAGCTACCAAACTATGCTTCAGAGCAAAAGAAACAGATACAAAACTAGAGGAAGCACCACTATCAAACAAAGCTAAAAACTGAAATAGAATCAAGATGGACAGAACCTGCGATGACATCTCCAGTGGGCTCGACCTCCTCGACTGTCATAGCAAACGCTCATCCCTGACATGCACCTCCCTGATGTTGGTGCTGGGCATAACGCTGCTGCTAAGTCTGAAGAGGCGATTCCCTCGGCTGTACTGCAGGTGGTCTCGTCGGTATCCTCTGTGCTGGAGCTGTTTCCTGAACTGCACGATGAGGACACTCTCTCAGCTGATGCCCCTCGGCACCACAATATAAACAAACTCCTAACCTCTTCTATAAACTTTCTAGATATGCTAGGGCTTCTTGCGGAAGTAGCAGGAAGCTTGCTGTAACTGTCTCTGCTGCAGTGCCTGGTGAAATGATGCCCTAGCTGGAGTCTGGTGCTGCTACGGCTGCTGAAAAGTCCTGGACTGGAAATGAGGATGCTTAGCAGTAACTGTGCTGCTGTTTGCCCCAAGAAAAGAATTACGATATCTCTTGGGCTTTAAACCCAACTTCCGCTCAACCTTGCGTGCCTCCGCAAGTATCTCCGAATATATCTCATAAAAGACGGAATGAGGATCTTTACTTCCCAGTTCAGACCCTCGCAAAAATGAACAGCTCGAACCTCCGGCTCCCTAACCAAATACTCCGCAAATTGGCTCAGCGTGCCAAACTCTGCGGTGTTTTCCTCCACAGACATGCTCTCCTGAATAAGGCTCTCAAACTGCCTCCCCAAATCTAACATGTCTGTCCGAGCAAAGAACTTCTTCTTGAAGAGGTCCTTGAATACCTCCCAAGACTGTCCTGCATCAACAAGAATTGGCTTATTCCTGAACAAAGTGCGGGCAACGTCGAACAACTGAAGTCCTACCGCCTCAACCATCAGATCCTCAGAAAGATGGGACACCCTCATGAGATGCTCAATATCCTCGAGCCAATCATCCGCATAGACGATGCCCTCCATCCCCTTAAAAACCCTAGGTTCCAGCTTCTTAAAGTCCTGAATGTTGCCTGGCCGAGGCTGAATAACCTGCTATTGGACCGAAACTTCTCTCTCAACTATGGCAAGAGCAAGCTGATGAGCACTCTCGATGCCCTGTCGCAAGATGTCGGTCTGTCTCTGGTGTGCCTCAAACTGAGCCCTCTGTGCCTCTAACATCTTATGAAACAGTGTGAACACCTGTGTCACATCTGCCAGCACAGAAGGTGGAGGTGAAAGTCCCTCAGATACAGCCGAAATAGTCCTCTGAGTAGGAGGTGGACCCCCGAATGTAGCTGACAGGCCAATTATCGAAGAAGTGACTGGTGCAGGTCATCGGGAAGTCGTAGACCTCTCAGAAGCTGCTCTCCCCTGCTGTGATCAAGTCTTAGGCGGCATCCTGAGACAAAGCAAAAGAAAAGAATCAATATGGCACATGATATAATACACTCAAGAAAGGACAATTAAAGATCAAATATCAATTTCAAGGAAGACCGTTGAATTGAATCAAAAGAGTTTTTCCTAGATGCGATTGAGTATTCTCAGCCTATAGCCTATATCATATATCCTGAAACAAGCTCGTAATGGCACTCAAATAAGACCACCACTACGAATCGCACTAATTGCGACCTCGAAGACCTGCATGGGCCACCACTAAAAATGTGTCATGACCTGCACCAGGTATAGGAATGCAAGTCGGAAATAACGTCTAGCCTACGCCGCAATATCGACGGTAGAATGCTATTTGGGTAAACTATCTATCTATAATCAAGACATAATAATGCCACTATCATAATATGAATATACTCAATCATATATCTATAGATGGAACATGCACGAATATGATAAAAGAATAGAAGAGTCACGAGTACAACTCATAAGACAAATAATATCAAATGAGTCAGAGAAACTAATAAAAGTAAGCTGGAGACAAATCCAGTACAAAAGGAATAACTGAGAAATTATGAGTCCTGTGTCGTATGTCTCAGTCGGGATGAGACCCTTCTGAGCCAAGGTCTCTGGCTCTAAGCCCCCAACATCCTGAGTTCCATAATAAGTGGGGTACCACTCCTCAGTGCCATCTAGGAAAAATATATCCAATCAGGAAAGGATCATAGTACATCTCTAACAGTAGTTCTAGTAAATAATATAAACTATGTAACAGTAAATAGATATGAATATACAAGATACAACATATAGATACAAGAGATATACAATAAGAAAATACTAAAACAAATACAATAATGAACAATATGGCAATGAACAAGAATACTAATGACTAAGTGAGTGAGTACTAGCTTTAATATGTGATCAACTTGGGAACTTACATAAGGAACTTGCACTAGGATAAATAGCCTGGTTAATCATACGTGGGGTGTATGACCAACACTCATAAGAAATAAAATATGCACAAGGAGGGTATGATCACATATCTACACTAAATACTCTCTGCCCCCGAATGTTATAGTGGATCCAACTATGGTACATTATGATACAGGATTCTCTAGGAAGGTAGCAAGTCTCCCCAAGAATTAGTATTTTTATATGTACAAGAAGAACTAGGAAACAAGGCTTGCACAAGATACACCATACATACCAAAGAATAACATCTCATAACGAGATCCAGATATACCAATCCGTATAACCATCGTATCAAGAAATCAAGGATATCTACACTAGATACAAGAGACATAGAGGATATCATAAATGAGAAACTATCAGAGAATGTACTCGCCTGAAATTTGGTGAACAGTATCACAGATGTTCGGTAGGTGCCTCGAGGACCTAAATAGGGAATATAACATAAATACAAGGTTTTCCAATAAAAATAAGTTAAACTAGTCAACTTCTAGGTCAAAAAGTTATTTTTAAGTCAAAATGGTCAAACTAGGTCAATCCTAAGTAAAACTGGTCAAACTTGGTCAAACTAGCTATTTTTAGGTTGTACGAGTCTATCTCTAGGATATTGGGTCCATACACTATTTAAATAAGCTACACTAGCTAAACTAAGATACTAGGATACCGTATCTAAAGATACGCAACCAAATATATATGAAAATATTATATTATGCATATTCAATCATTATTATATATACTAATCCTAATTACAAATGCTAAGTAGAAATATTGGCTTTGAACCAACGCGGTATCGCACCACTAAACCCCCATCTTGATACTCAAATCCAATACCTTGAGTATTGTCACGCCCAGATCTCCCGCAGGCAAACAGCCGTCCCTGCTAGGCACGAATCACTGCGCTAGTGCTCCCGCAGGACGATCGCTAGACCCATCTGGGCATGATGCCGCACGAGCATAAGCCGCGCCCGTGCAAGGCCGTGGTCCATGCAGACGGTAAGAGGTCTAAGCCACAGAGTCGCACAGATTGTCTGAGTGTAGCAGAATTATAAATGCTCAAGCGATTGGTAACATGTTCACAGAGTCGTCAATAGCGGAAGCATTGAATAACACAAGTATAAAAATAAACAAGCTCTTTATTGATATTAAACAAGTGTTACAGGCGGCGCTAGGCCGAGATTACAAGTCGCTCAAGCCTCTCTCTGAAGCAGTAAAAGCATGCCAAGTGGCTACATTTGTGGAATGATACATAGGCGATATTCCAATATTATGTCCTGTATATGTGCTTCAGTTCCAGATGCAACGCTCCAAGGCTCTAGAGTGAACTCCACGCCTTAGCATGCATGATGGAGGCATCCGCACCGAAAGAGGTTCTCCCACACCCTGCAAGCAATCTGGTGGGTTATCAGTACATGAATGCACTGGTGGGGAGGCTTCTCGCCTGCTCGACAAATCCATACACGTTATTAGGTTTCGTGCACTATCTATTTGGTTATCTTTCTATTCTTGCCTTAGGATCAGTTTTATGGCAATGATGAATAGCCTAATTCGTGTGGCAGTGCGCCGTGCGATATAGGAGAAAATACGGTAAGACTTACCAACTTACCATTTGTCCTTCCCTGTCTAAGGCAAACCAAGTTAAATCAAGCACAAGCATTTATTATGAAATCTAGGAGCAAATAGCATATGCAAACACAAGTGACGTCAGAGAGATTATATTTTGGGTGCACGATTACACAAAATATCAGGTATTTGCATAAGATATTCAAGTGTTCGATGGATTGCTCAGGTTATTCAATTTGTATAGATATCTTATACTTATATCATTCAAGTGTTTAAGATATTCTAGATGCGATACAATGACTAGCATGCAGATTGCCGCTAAGCGAGGATAACTTATCTATATGAACATGAGGTTACTGGCATAGCCATAAAGGACGAGGCATAGTCTCGGACGGATATGTGGCATAACGAAAGAGTTATTGGGTGTTAGCCATCATCCCGACCAAACATGGTGAGACTACCGCAGATCATGGAGTCAGACGAGTTATCTGTGAGTAGGATGCACTACCAAGGGCCCGATCGCTATATACCGTGTCACCCCAAACTGGAGAGCACCCTACCGATTTGGTCATACAATGCCATATTTCTCTTAGGATGGTACGATACCAGTGCCCCGGTGATCGTCCGAGGAATCCATGTTATCACCTCGTGCACGTGTTGTCTGTGACCATGCAAGTCTTGGGTCTTTCAAATTCACATCTTGACAAGACAATCCATGATTTGTGTTCTGAACGAGTATTGCTCCGCGAGCTGTGATTCTTGATTGTGCTAGACATGATTCTTGTTCAGATGTAAACTTGACATGATTCTTGTTCAGAGTTTAACTTGATGCATTCTCCTGGTTCAGAGATTTTCTTGGTGACCTAACGATCCCGGATATTTGCAGGTTCACATTGCATAGAAGGACTATTTGATAGTCTTCTGGCTAACAAGATGCATACACGAAATACGATAGTATTACTTGATTATGGCAAGTATTGGATCGAGGCAACATTACGAGTTAACATATAAGCAGGCAAGCATGCATTTATATAGAACATAAGCATTTACTTTGGCACGGGTCTAAGGGTAGAACGAGGAGTAAAACCGTAAAGGGACATACCGAGAAACATAATCTATGGGCGTGCAATGTAGCAAGTGAAGCAGTGTACTTCGAAGAGTACATGCATATCGTTCTACTCGAGGCATAACAGGGTCTAGTTGCACAAGGCAAAGGTAGCATACAAGGGTCCATTTATAAGCAAAGTTTTATTTTCATGTTCTAACACAAGCAATACAAGTTGGCATTATTCCCTTAGCTAGGTGTGTTGTATTCTTTATTAGCATGCAGGGGGTGATTCACCTAGCGACTAGCATATATCGTCCATATTTTAAGTGTGCTGGCTAAGCAAAGACAAGTTTATCGTAGCCTCCCACCTTAGCGATGATTCGCCTCGGTCGAGCGATACTTCGAGCGAGCCTCTGAAAGTCCAAGCTAAAACTCCTGAAGGGCCAAGTCAAAAAATCCTTTGCCTCAAACAAGTCTTCTTGCTGAGCAAAGCGGGTTGGGTTGTTGCACTTTTGCCATTTGAATTGGCTGTCCGCTTAAGCGGAACGGGTCATTACATTATACACAACTTAGAAAAAGTCTCGTCTTCGAGACTTCCTGAGCATAGGGCATTCTATCGCACTATCGAATCTATCCCAAGCGTATCAATCAGTACCACTAAATCCGTTCGAACACAATCTCCTACTCGTTCCTTATACCGTGTCACGTGTATATTGGGCCGGTCTCATTGCGCCTTAGCGCAGAACATGTTGCTTAACGCGGGATACGTTTCAATCTACCATGAACGATGATCTAAGGCTGAGGCAACTTATACAAGTCATTATACTTGTCCATCTGGGTATTCACTTGTACTAGAATTCGAGATCAACATATCACGAGTCTAGATCGTGTACATATTCAAAGCATCCTTCAAACATATACATGCCAACCAATTTAGTGATATCGAAGTCTTAGCACTCGAGTTTCACATATCACTGAGTCTTGGATCGAGCACACGTTCAAGGCATCCCTCAAATATATGCATTCAAACAAACTTAGAGATAATAAAATTGGACAAGCTACTTGTAAAAATATCAAGGGTCTCATTTTATGAATCACGACATACTTCCAACTGGGTCGATAAAATTCCAAGTTATTTCTATTCCAATTCAAATCAAGTATTTGCACTACCGTTAAGCATGATCTATTCGGTCTACCGACTAGCGTTCATCCGTTCTGGTCAAACATAGCACACGTTACCGTTTCCAGTCTAACTCTAAGTCTTACTGCCCTAGTTCTATGGCTTTGTTCAAGCAATATGCTAAAGTCGGTCACACAGGTCCTTTTATTCGGCACAGGGTCGTCTGCCTAATTACTAGGTCAGCTCACAAGGTCATAGGTACAAGTTCAAGCACATAATTCATCGTACAAATTCGTCATACGATGCTCTCCCCAATTCCTAGGGTCAAACCATTGTTCATTTGCATGGGGTATTCTACCCAAGCTCGTTTTACTCAAATTTTTAAACATCAAGCACGGATTATCCTACACATAATAACACGTTTGTTTGTACTGGGTCGAGTCCGTTCAGTAAAACCCATGATATATCCAAGTTGTAGGACAAGCTTAGTGATTTGTATAGTCTATCTCTCCAAACATGTTTTTGATAGAGTCCCTATCCATACCAAGTCTAGACCACCAAGCCAAGATTTAATTCTAAACCTTTAATTATAACTCTAAGTCATCCAACAATATTCACGTATCCGTTCACGAAACCATCAAGCGTAATTTATTCCATGTTCTAGGCTAACTTATCCCTGAAATACTTTTGATTTACTTGCATTTCTAAATTTGTCGTATCGTGTCAAACCAAAAGTTAAGACGATCCATCAGTTATCATGCTCCGATCTTCCGTAAGTTCGATCACCCTCGTTGGACGTGAGATCACCATGCCAACGCTTCCGCTGGATAATCATCCTAATCCAGGCATGACACATGTACGAGCATAGAGTTACCCTCACACAAGACAAGAACGTCGAACAATATGGTTATCTTCGAAATGATCAAGACACCTTATCATTTTATTTTTCTCCATTCAAGTTATAAATATTTATCCACCAAGTCAAGTCCGTTCATGCAGTGATTATTCGTCTAGCAAAATCATTCATCTTCAATGTTACCGTTTGGTAAATCCATAGTCTACTTTTATCATTCCTCGAGTAACTAAGATTCAACTATTCAAGCCTAAGTCTATTCCATCTTTTGATACATTCTATTCATCGAGTTCATTTGGAATAATCACCGAATACGTTCCCGTGAGTTCAATTATCCCTGCCGTACATGAAATTACCACGCCGGCGCTCCTAGAGGATAATCATTATTGTTGGGACTGATTTCGAAGGTTATTTTCCGAACTTGATTTCAAGATCGTTCTTTCAAACTCCAAGTCAAATCCGTTATCGCTTACACTTCTATTCGAGCAATATTGTATTCAAGTTTAATCCGTTTATTTCAAACCAAAATCGTTCGCACGATACTCCAAGTTTCTAACAAGTTTTCCTTAACCAAGATATCGATTTCCATTTTCCATGAATCCCTAATCGATATAAGCCTTATCACTTATTCAAGGTATTTCTTAATTCATTCAATCTGACTATCGCACGAGACCTATAAATCCGTTTGGACATTTCTAAATGATCCATACACCCCTCGGAATTGAGTCATCCAATTAAATCCTCAATCAATGTTCGCATCAATCGCTAGCATATTCACCAAGTTGTTTCTTAGAATTCCTGCACGATACTTAAGTATCGTCTGATAAATCTTTGTCTCGTATATATTTCTGTTGATAGTCATCCAAGTAAACCTTATTCGATTTGTATCTTTCGACACAAAATACCGTTCGAGCTATTTCTTAAAATTCGAGCACTATTCCCTATGTTCGCCTAAGCGATAATCTGATAATGTTTCTATCGGTTGCCATTCTAAGTCTGACTTATCTTATTCCAAAATGATATCCCCATCTCGTTAGCAAACTAGCTTACACTAAAGGGTCTTGGCGTACGATACTCTACACAACTTAGCCGAAAGGCTGTGTGCATTGCTAACCGTTTGGACAATATTCTATCCCGTGTACTAACCAGTTGGGAAATCATTTATAAATACTCGGGTTCGTACATAACTTGCAATTTTAGCACGGGTCTAATCTTATAAGTCTAGCACAAGTCGGTACAAAGGCCATCGTATTACAATTTTTTACAAGCAATCATATCATTCACATGCAACTTTTTAAAAGTATTTAGACTTATTGTTTAGAATATTTTGATGGGGCATAGAGAGAAAAAGAGAGAGCGTATGCACATAACCCACGAACGAGCTTTCAAAATTAAGAAAATCAAAATAAAGTCCAAAGACGTATAGCTAGGCACTGATACCAATATGTCACGCCCTGATCTCCCGCAGGCAAACGACCGTCCCCGCTAGGCATGAATTATCGTACCAGCGCTCCCGCGGGACGATCGCTAGACCTATCTGGGTATGATATCGTACGAGCATAAGTCGCGCCCGTACAAGCTCGTGGTCCATGCAAGCGGTAAGAGGTCTAAGCCACAAAGTTGCACAGATTGTCGGAGTGCAGCAAAATTATAAACACACAGGCAATTGGTAACAAGTTTATAGAGTCATCAATAGCGGAAGCATTGAATAGCACAAGTACAGAAATAAACAAGCTCTTTATTGATATTGAACAATTGTTACAGGCAGCGCTAGGCCGATATTACAACTCGCTCAAGCCTCTCTCTGAAACAGTAAAAGTATACCAAGTGGCTACATTTGTAGAATGATACATAGGCGATGTTCCAACATTATGTTCTATATATGTGCTTCAGTTCTGGACGCAACGCTCCAAGGCTCCAGAGTGAACTCTACGCCTTAGCACGTAAGATAGAGGCATCCGCACCGAAAGAGATTCTTTCGCACCCTGCAAGCAATCTAGTGGGTTATCAGTACATGAATGCACTGATGGGGAGGCTTTTTGTAAACCCCCTCGTCTAAAAATAGGAATTTAATCAATTACCTTACTGAGAAGAACCCCAACCCAAACCCAAAATTTAGATATCAGCCTACCTCAAAACTGTATACCACGACACCGGTGTACCACTCATAATATAGCTTCAAATGTTTTAAATATCCAATGAATTATCTAGTTAAATTGTTAGTTAATTTTAATTAAGGCCAAGTTCACCTCAAACAACACTTATGTAGCCCATCAATACTCATTCCCATTGGACCAGCCCATCTCAAGGAGACCAGTCAAGCCAAGCCAAGATCAGCCCACAAACTTCTCCATATGTATATATATATGAAGCTCCTTCCTTGAAACCCTAGAGAAAAACCACACCACCCCTACAAACCCTAGCCGTTCCCCGCTGTCACCGAACCCCCCCCGACCGTCGACTTCATCCTACCGCCTGCCACAGTTGGTTCGGGCGCCAACCACCACCATCCCAACCTCCCGAGTTCCCTTAGCCGCTGCTCCCGAGTTCCCTTAGCCGCTGCTCCCGAGTCCCCCGCACCGCCTTCAGTCATCCCCGACCGATCCTCCACGACCGGTCAGATACCCCCGCCGCTGTCTAAGCCGCCGCCGCCACTGATACATCTGCAGCCGCCGCCGCTGATATATCTGCCGCTGCCGCTGCTGTCTGCCGCCGACCGACGCCGAAGCCCACCACTCATCGGAGGACGATCCGTCAGCGAGGAGACCCTCGTCCTGTCAAACTAGGTAAACACCTGACTCACCCCTCCTTGTATTGTATCCATGTAAGATCGTTGAGTCGTCGTGTCAAGACTGGAAATATTGGACACAAACTCAGTTAACCCTAACTAGGTATGTAATGGCATGTTGATAAATAAGATTTAGAATTGGTTATTAACTAACTATTCCTTGATCACAAGACCTATTGTTAGAAACATGAAATTCAACAATAAAACTTAGACATCGCCAAGTATGGTTGAATATGGAAACCAAGGGCATGTTTCCGTGCAGAACAGAAATAGTTGTCAACCATAAACTGATAGTTATTGTCACAAGGAAAACGTTGACCAAAGACAGGACATGGGCACACCCTAGCTACGTGCACCTGTGATGCTGTAATCGGTCAGCAGTAAACCTGTAACAATAATTAGGAGCAACGCCTTAATTACCTATGTATGTTAGTGTCTGATGTTAGATTTTATATTATATTTTGTTTAGGACCTTTGGATCAGCCAGGAGACATTGCAGGAACCAGCTTTTGGCATTCACAGCTTCCGAATACAGGCAAGATACCTTGCTATATTTACTGTCTAAATTAAATATGCATATGTTGTATTGTATTCTTGTTGTTTGTACAACTGTGCGCGTCCGAGTTGTCTCGGTTGCATTCGACGGTTACGTCGATGATTAGTATAGATGGACTTAGATCTTAGCAGACTCAACCCATTGGACGATACTCTGTGATTGTCTGAGACCTGACACATTACACGGACACTGAGATACATTCATATTGGGATGCGGGCTTGCGCACTCGACTAGCTATCGTTGCGTACATCCTACATCACGGCTAGCATGTAGTCAGGATATAATTTAGTGACTTGGCATATAGATTCATGGTATGTACGTCGAGTAGTCGACGTGCGTATCTACATTGGGCGGGGAGGACAACTAGGAGGCGTATGGGATACACACATTGGAGCCGTAGTTCGGAGGAACCCGGGTCCAATGAGTTTCCCTTTATACTGATGCCACGTTCTTCGGAGCGATATGGGCGATATACTGTACAAATGCCATTTTCTTCGGAGTATGGACGCTATGCCTACGCCTACTCATACGCATCAGAGTTGACCTCACATTGCATTCACTTAGATGGCTAGCACACCCTTATTTTATTTCTTTTATTCAGTATTCATATATAGCATGTTGTTTTCTTGTATCTTGTTACGTCCCTCTGAGGACCTGGTACCTTTCCAGATTTAGACGAGGCTTACTACCCCACAGTATACGGCCCAGGACAGGAGACGAGATTTGCTTCAGCTGAGGAGTTGGAGGTGCAGCCGTCAGAGTTTCCGTGACTAGTTGGTAGGCCTTCAGCCTAGATTGGGTGCATCATATTCTTTCCAGTCGATGCCCTAGTCATTCTTTTATATCTCATTTCAGTACTTTATTTCGTCATAGTAGTGGGTTTGTTCCCACCAGACATCACTGGTTGTACTATGATATCTTGAGACTGGTATTTATCAACCAACAGTTTATTTAGTGTTTCTTGCTCTCTATATTGTGGATGAGATTAGATTACCTGTTATTGACTGATATTGGACATGTTAGTATTATAGGACAGCGTAGCACTCTTCGTGGATCCATTAAATTAGGATATCCTCGGAGACGTGTCAGCTGGCCATTGCCACGTGGCTTGGTTCCATATATTATTGGGACTGGGGCGTGACATGGTTTTAGCGGTGGCCCATGCAGGTCTGCTCTTCGACTTTTTCGCTTGTGGTATGGTAACATGCCCAGCGAGCCTGCAATAGGATAGGAATTACTAGGTCTCATCCACTGTTGATTCGTCCTTGAACTTCCTTCTTACTACTTCTAAATAATCTGCATCCTGGTTGTTGCTCTCGTACTCTTTTAATGAAGCTCTATTTCTTGCAGCAAGATGAATTTGCGCAGTGGACGAGGAGCACCCCGTGCCGCGGTGCCAGATAACACCACTCAAGGAGATGAGGTACCCCAAGGGCAATACCCGCTGCAGACACCACTGATACATTGGCACGAGACACCATAGGGCGATCCTACACCACCACCTGAGGGACAGACTTCCCAGACCATCCCCACGCAGCATTGTGAGGGCCAGAATTCAGGAGCTACACCGATGCCGCAGACTGAGAGGCCGACATCTGAGGAGACGCCTACTGCACAACCAGAGATTCCACTACCACCGCCTCCACCTTATCCGCCCCAGATGCTGCAGCTAGATGGCCAGCCACAGATGCTTCAGTTCTTCCAGGCAATGATACAAGTACAGTGGCAGCAGACAGAGACATTGCGACAGAGTCTGATGACAGTACTAGAGAGGGCACCTGCCGCGACACCAGTACCAGCACCTCCACCAGCCCCGACAGGTGGCACTGTTAGATGGTTCCGACAGATGGGACCAGATACCTTCACAGGCAATGAGACTGCAGAACAGATCTCCGATTGGATCGCCAACACGGAGATGCTACTAGAGGCGTCCCAACTGCACCCAGACCTTTGGATGACTGCAGTGAGGGCCCAACTAAAAGGCAACGCCCATCACTGGTGGGATTCCATCGAGCGCAGTATAGGCAAGAACCAGACTTGGGAACAGTTCTTAGAGTACTTCAATGCGAAGTATTTTCCCGCAACAGTCAGGAATGTCCTGTACTCCCAGTTCCTACATCTAGAACAAGAGAATATGACTGTTGACGCGTATGACGCGAATTTTAGCCGCCTTAGCAGGTTTGGAGCCGTCCTGATACCCAATGATCTAGAGAAGGCGCATAGGTTCCACCACGGCCTCAATTTCGAGCTACAGAGATACACTACCGCACAGGCAAGGGTTTCTTATGAGGAGGTCCTAGCAGAGGCAAGGATCCAAGAGGCCATTGTCAGAAGATCTAGACGTTCCAGCACGACCACGCCAGCTAGAGTCCAGCCCGGAGCAGGAGGACCCATCCGTCGTTCTGGAGCACAGACACAGCAGAGAGCAGCACCATATCCACACCAGGAACTTCCGACTTGCCACTTCTGTGGTAAGAGAGGTCACTTCGAGAAGGACTGCCGAAAGAGACTTGGGACATGCATGATTTGTGGAGCCAGCCAGCATCTTGCCAGAGACTGCCCACAGCGCAGGGAGACAGCCCCGCAGGCCGGACAGAGACCAGCAGCACCAGCCCCGAGGATACTACCAGCACCAGGAGGCCAGCGTCCACCAGCACCCGGAGGATTCCAGAGGGGACCACCCTTGCCCCCACAGCAGGCACAGTTTGATCGTGCCCGACAGCAGGCAGGAGGACAGAGACAGGGACAGGCCTTTGCCTTAGCAACCACCGAAGAGGAAACAGAAGGAGAAGCAATCACAGGTACCATTTTAGTCGCATCTTTACCTGCGACAGCATTGTTTGATTCTGGAGCTACATTGTCATTTATATCTAGTAGATTTGTAGCAATGCATAGAGTAGCGACTTCCCCCTTACCTAAGAGTTGGAAGATTCTTACCGGAGGAGGTATCGTGCCGGTTACCAGCACTATTAGAACGTGCTCGGTAGTCGTATGTGGTAGAGAGATGAGAGCGCGATTCTTGGTATTGCCTATGCCGTACTTTGATGTTGTGTTAGGCATGGATTGGTTAAGCCAGTATAACACCATACTGAACTGCCGGAAGGGTAGCGTCACTTTTAGACCACCAGATCAACCGAAGTTCGAGTACATGCGAGGGACCGTCGAACAAGGAGTAGGACAGACAGCTGGAACTTGCATGGCTATGGAGATTGCGCCCCCACCTATAGTTGCAGAATTCGAGGATGTTTTCCCCGAAGAATTGCCAGGCTTACCACCAGATAGAGACGTGGAGTTCACCATTGAGCTAGTACCAGGAGCAGCACCGGTATCTTCTAATGTGTACCGATTGGCGAAGAAGGAGTTAGACGAGCTGAAGCTACAATTGGAGGATTTTCAGAGCAAGGGATTTATCCGACCTAGTGCATCACCATGGGGAGCACCAGTATTGTTTGTGCCTAAAAAGGATGGAACAGTACGTATGTGTATTGATTATAGAGCCCTTAATGCTTTGACTATCAAGAACAAGTACCCCCTGCCGCGGATTGGCGACTTATTCGACCAGTTGACAGGAGCAGTGGTGTTCACAAAGATCGACTTGAGATCGGGTTATCATCAAGTGAAAGTGCGAAGAGAAGACATTCAAAAGACAGCGTTCAGGACTCGCTATAGTCACTACGAGTTCTTAGTGATGCCTTTTGGACTGACGAATACGCCAGCTGTATTTATGAACTTGATGAACAGAGTATTCCACCAATACTTAGACCGATTCGTGGTAGTCTTTATCGACGACATTTTGGTGTATTCAAAGAGCCACGAGGAGCACGAAGAGCACTTGAGACTAGTGTTAGAGACACTGAGGAGAGAGAGACTTTACGCTAAGCTGAGCAAGTGCGAGTTTCTTCTAGATCGTGTCGCTTTTCTTGGACACGTCATCTCAGGAGATGGTATCTCAGTAGATCCGGCGAAGATTTCATCTGTAGAGACATGGCCAACCCCTACCAATGTCTCAGAGGTGAGGAGTTTCCTAGGACTTGCCGGATATTACCGGAGGTTCGTAGAGAACTTCGCGAAGATTGCAGAGCCAATGACCCGCTTGACCCGTAAGGAGCAGGAGTTCACTTGGACAGAGGAGTGTCAGAAGGCGTTCGATGAGCTGAAGAAGCGTTTGACTACAGCACCCATCTTAACCATACCTTCTGGACCCGGAGGATTCGTAATCTACAGCGATGCATCCGGGAAAGGATTAGGATGTGTCTTGATGCAGCATGGAAAGGTAGTAGCTTATGCTTCTAGACAGTTGAGGACACATGAGAAGAATTATCCCACCCACGACTTGGAGCTTGCAGCGGTGATCTTTGCTTTGAAGCTTTGGAGGCATTACCTATATGGAGGAAGAGTGGAGATATTTACTGATCATAAGAGCCCGAAATATGTATACACTCAGAAGGACCTTAATCAGAGGCAGAGACGTTGGCTCGAGGTGATGACAGACTTCGAAATTGAGCTACAGTACCACCCGAGAAAGGCCAACGTAGTAGCAGACGCATTGAGCAGAAGACCTATGGCATTCTTTTTGACTATCCAACAACACCTGTTGAGAGATCTAGAACAGATGGGTATAGAGGTTGTCGTACCCGGAGTAGACGGACAGTTGTCGAGTTTCCAATTACAATCGACACTGGTAGAGAGAATCAAGGCTGCTTTACCGACAGATGCCAGATTTCAGAGGCTCAGACAGAGGACAGAGGCTGGATTACAGACAGGACTGAGGATACACGAAGACGGAACGCTGAGATGTGGAAATCGTCTCTATGTTCCAAATGGAGAACTTCGGCAAGAATTGATGGCAGAGGCACACAGTTCCACCTATTCCATTCATCCAGGAGGAACGAAGATGTACAGAGATCTAAGACAGTACTACTGGTGGCACGGAATGAAGAGAGAGATAGCACGCTTTGTGGCCAAGTGCCTGGTATGTCAGCAAGTCAAGGCTGAGCACCAGAGATCTGCAGGATTGCTTCAACCGCTTCCTATACCGGAGTGGAAATGGGAGCACATCACCATGGACTTTGTCACGGGTTTTCCGAGGAGTCCTAGTGGTCGCAACGCAGTATGGGTAATCGTGGATAGACTCACCAAGTCCGCATACTTTTTACCCTTTAGAGTCGGACAATCGACGGAGGCTTTAGCAGATATGTACATGAGGGAGATTGTGCGCCTACATGGAGTGCCAGTTAGCATCGTGTCTGACAGGGATACGAGATTTACGTCTTACTTTTGGCGGAGTATGCAAGAGAGTCTTGGTACTCGCCTAAAGTTTAGCACAGCGTATCACCCACAAACAGATGGCCAGTCGGAGCGCACCATTCAGACGCTAGAAGATATGTTAAGAGCGTGCATGCTTGACTTCGGAGGATCGTGGGAGGACCACTTACATTTGGTCGAGTTTTCCTACAACAACAGCTATCAAGCGAGCATCCAGATGGCTCCCTATGAAGCGTTATATGGCAGGAAGTATCGTTCTCCAGTATGCTGGAGTGATATAGGTGAACGACAGATTCTCGGACCAGAGTTGGTTGTTCAGACGGTAGAAAAGGTAAAGAAGATCCAAGGATACCTTCGAGCAGCACAAGACCGACAGAAGCATTGGACGAATACACATCGTCGACCCTTAGAGTTTCAGGTAGGAGATCACGTATTCTTAAGAATCTCACCTACTCGAGGGACTATTAGATTTGGAGGCAGAGGGAAGCTGAGTCCGAGTTACATCGGACCATTCGACGTCTTAGAACGCGTCGGAGAGGTTGCTTGCAGATTAGCATTACCGCAGACCTTGGAAGGAGTCCACGACGTCTTCCATGTATCCCAATTGAGGAGGTACATATCGGATCCTAGTCACGTGCTTGACCATTCCGAGATCACAGTCGGACCGAGCTTATCATACCAAGAGGAGCCTGTGGAGATTCTAGACAGAAGTGAGAAGGTATTACGAGGGCAGACCATTCCCCTAGTTCGTGTCGCATGGAGGCACCATGCACCAGGCGAGTCGACTTGGGAACGCGAGGAAGATATTCGTCAATGTTATCCCCATCTCTTCGAAGGACTAGGTACGTGTTAGAATTTCCTTTTTAGTCATTAGCTCTTACCTTAAGTATGTTTTAATTTCGAGGACGAAATGCTCTAAGGAGGGTAGATTGTAAACCCCCTCGTCTAAAAATAGGAATTTAATCAATTACCTTACTGAGAAGAACCCCAACCCAAACCCAAAATTTAGATATCAGCCTACCTCAAAACTGTATACCACGACACCGGTGTACCACTCATAATATAGCTTCAAATGTTTTAAATACCCAATGAATTATCTAGTTAAATTATTAGTTAATTTTAATTAAGGCCAAGTTCACCTCAAACAACACTTATGTAGCCCATCAATACTCATTCCCATTGGACCAGCCCATCTCAAGGAGACCAGTCAAGCCAAGCCAAGATCAGCCCACAAACTTCTCCATATGTATATATATATGAAGCTCCTTCCTTGAAACCCTAGAGAAAAACCACACCACCCCTACAAACCCTAGCCGTTCTCCGCTGTCACCGAACCCCCCCCGACCGTCGACTTCATCCCACCGCCTGCCACAGTTGGTTCGGGCGCCAACCACCACCATCCCAACCTCCCGAGTTCCCTTAGCCGCTGCTCCCGAGTTCCCTTAGCCGCTGCTCCCGAGTTCCCTTAGCCGCTGCTCCCGAGTCCCCCATACCGCCTTCAGTCATCCCCGACCGATCCTCCGTGACCGGTCAGATACCCCCGCCGCTGTCTAAGCCGCCGCCGCCACTGATACATCTGCAGCCGCCGCCGCTGATATATCTGCCGCTGCCGCTGCTGTCTGCCGCCGACCGACGCCGAAGCCCACCACTCGTCGGAGGACGATCCGTCAGCGAGGAGACCCTCGTCCTGTCAAACTAGGTAAACACCTGACTCACCCCTCCTTGTATTGTATCCATGTAAGATCGTTGAGTCATCGTGTCAAGACTGGAAATATTGGACACAAACTCAGTTAACCCTAACTAGGTATGTAATGGCATGTTGATAAATAAGATTTAGAATTGGTTATTAACTAACTATTCCTTGATCACAAGACCTATTGTTAGAAACATGAAATTCAACAATAAAACTTAGACATCGCCAAGTATGGTTGAATATGGAAACCAAGGGCATGTTTCCGTGCAGAACAGAAATAGTTGTCAACCATAAACTGATAGTTATTGTCACAAGGAAAACGTTGACCAAAGACAGGACATGGGCACACCCTAGCTACGTGCACCTGTGATGCTGTAATCGGTCAGCAGTAAACCTGTAACAATAATTAGGAGCAACGCCTTAATTACCTATGTATGTTAGTGTCTGATGTTAGATTTTATATTATATTTTGTTTAGGACCTTTGGATCAGCCAGGAGACATTGCAGGAACCAGCTTTTGGCATTCACAGCTTCCGGATACAGGCAAGATACCTTGCTATATTTACTGTCTAAATTAAATATGCATATGTTGTATTGTATTCTTGTTGTTTGTACAACTGTGCGCGTCCGAGTTGTCTCGGTTGCATTCGACGGTTACGTCGATGATTAGTATAGATGGACTTAGATCTTAGCAGACTCAACCCATTGGACGATACTCTGTGATTGTCTGAGACCTGACACCTTACACGGACACTGAGATACATTCATATTGGGATGCGGGCTTGCGCACTCGACTAGCTATCGTTGCGTACATCCTACATCACGGCTAGCATGTAGTCAGGATATAATTTAGTGACTTGGCATATAGATTCATGGTATGTACGTCGAGTAGTCGACTTGCGTATCTACATTGGGCGGGGAGGACAACTAGGAGGCGTATGGGATACACACATTGGAGCCGTAGTTCGGAGGAACCCGGGTCCAATGAGTTTCCCTTTATACTGATGCCACGTTCTTCGGAGCGATATGGGCGATATACTGTACAAATGCCATTTTCTTCGAAGTATGGACGCTATGCCTACGCCTACTCATACGCATCAGAGTTGACCTCACATTGCATTCACTTAGATGGCTAGCACACCCTTATTTTATTTCTTTTATTCAGTATTCATATATAGCATGTTGTTTTCTTGTATCTTGTTACGTCCCTCTGAGGACCTGGTACCTTTCCAGATTTAGACGAGGCTTACTACCCCACAGTATACGGCCCAGGACAGGAGACGAGATTTGCTTCAGCTGAGGAGTTGGAGGTGCAGCCGTCAGAGTTTCCGTGACTAGTTGGTAGGCCTTCAGCCTAGATTGGGTGCATCATATTCTTTCCAGTCGATGCCCTAGTCATTCTTTTATATCTCATTTCAGTACTTTATTTCGTCATAGTAGTGGGTTTGTTCCCACCAGACATCACTGGTTGTACTATGATATCTTGAGACTGGTATTTATCAACCAACAGTTTATTTAGTGTTTCTTGCTCTCTATATTGTGGATGAGATTAGATTACCTGTTATTGACTGATATTGGACATGTTAGTATTATAGGACAGCGTAGCACTCTTCGTGGATCCATTAAATTAGGATATCCTCGGAGACGTGTCAGCTGGCCATTGCCACGTGGCTTGGTTCCATATATTATTGGGACTGGGGCGTGACACTTTTCCTCCGCTCAACAAATCCAAATACGTTATTAGGTTCCGTGCACCATATATTTGGTTATCTTTCTATTCTTGCCTTAGGATCAATTTTATGGCAATGATAAATAGCCTAATTCGTGTGGCAGTGCGCTGTACAATATAGGAGAAAAAATGACGAGACTTACCAACTTACCATTTATCCTTTCCTGTCCAAGGCAAACCAAGTTAAATCAAGCACAAGCATTTATTATGAAATTCAGGGGCAAATAGCATATGCAAACACAAGTGACGTCAGAGAGATTATGTTTCAGGTGCACGATTACACGGAATATCAGGTGTTTGCATAAGATGTTCAAGTGTTCGATGGATTGCTCAGGTTTTTTAATTTGTATAGATGTCTTATACTCATATCGTTCAGGTATTTCAGATATTCTCGATGCGATATAATGACTCGTACACGGATTTTCGCTAAGCGAGGATGACTTATTTATAATAACATAAGGTCATTGGCATAGCCATAAAGGATAATGCATAGTCTCGAATGGAGATGAGGCATAACGAAAGAGTCATTGGGCCTTAGCCATCATCCCAACCAAACATGGTGAGACTACCGTAGATCATGGAGTCAAACGGGTTATCTGTGAGTAGGATGCACTACCAAGGGCCTGACTGATGTATACTGCGTCGCCCCAAATTGGAGAGCATCCTACCGATTTGGTCACGCAATACCATATTCCTTCTAGGACGGTACGATACCAGTGCCCCGGTGATCGTTCGAGGAATCCATGTTATTACCTCGTGCACGAGTTATCCATGACCATGCAAGTCTTGGGTCTTCCAAATTCACATCTTGATAAGACAATCCATAATTTTTGTTCTGAACGAGCATTGCTCCACGAGCTGTGATTCTTGATTGTGCTAGACATGATTCTTGTTCAGATGTAAACTTGACATGATTCTTGTTCAGAGTTCAACTTGATGCATTCCCTGGTTCGGGGATTGCCTTGGCGACCCAACATTCCCGGATACTTGCAGGTTCATATTGCACAGAAGGACTATTTGATAGTCTTCTGGCTAACAAGATACATGTACGATACGCGATAGTATTACTTGATTGAGGCATAAGTTTTATTATGGCAAGTATTAGATCAAGGCAACATTACGGGTTAACATATAAGCAGGCAAGCATATATTTATATAGAACATAAGCATTTACTTTGGCACGGGTTTAAGGGTAGAACGAGGAGTAAAACCGTAAAGGGACATACCGAGCAACATAATCTATGGGCGTGCAATGTAGCAAATGAAGAAGTGCACTTCGAAGAGTACATACATATCGTTCTACTCGAGGCATAGCGGGGTCTAGTTGCACAAGGCAAAGGTAGCATGCAAGGGTCCATTTATAAGAAAAGTTTTATTTCCATGTTCTAATACAAGCAATATAAGTTGGGATTATTTCCTTAGCTAGGTGTGTTCTATTCTTTATTAGCATGCAAGGGGTGATTCACCTAGCGACAAGCATGTATCGTCTATATTTTAAGTGTGCTGGCTAAGCAAAGACAAGTTCATCGTAGTCACCTACCTTAGCGATGATTCGCCTCGGTCGAGCGATACTCCGAGTGAGCCTCTGAAAGTTCAAGCCGGAACTCCTGAAGGGCCAAGTCGGGAAATTCTTTGCCTCAAACGAGTCTTCTCGCTGAGTAAAGTGGGTTGGGTCATTGCACTTTTGCTGTTTGAATCGACTTTTCGCTTGAGCGAAATGGGTTGTTACAAGTATCGACCCAATACCTTGACATTTACCTTGGCATCTCAAGGTAATGCGATTCCTAGTATATATTACTACCCAACACTAAACTATAACTAATATGTTAACTAATACCATTATCACTAGCTATACTAACTACCAACTACTAATGTATATATATATATATATACACACACACACACAAACACACATACATACATACATACATACATACATATATACATACATACATACATACATACATACATACATACATACATACATACATACATACATACATACATACATACATACATACATACATACATACATAACTAGAGGTACACAAGAGATATGTATATACCTATCACTAAATAGCTATCTCTAGTATATATAGATAACAAAATATATATACATATATAACCATATAACTACTAACTAGGTACTAACTACTACAATATTAAGGAACTACTAGCTAACCTCTAACTTTAACTAGTTGAACTCACTACCCAACTAGCTGAACCATGCTGCTGTTTTGACCTTGCTGCTGTTGCTAACATAACTGCTGCTGCTGCAGCTATTATCTTTACTGCCTCGTTGCCCCGAGTAGTGCTTGTTGCAACTCAGGCACTGCCTGCACTGGCCTGCTGCTACTCGATGCTCAGCTGCTGCACACGGTTTCCTGTTGATGGTGAAACTGCTGCATTGCTGCTACTGCTGATGTAGCTCGCTGTGTGCTAAAATTGCTATGCTGCAGTGAATGGTGCCTGCTGCAGGTTGCTACTGCTGGAAGCTTTGCAGTTGATGCATGCTAGCTCTTGCTGTGTAGTGTAGCTGCTGCTATGGCATTGCATGCTAACTATGTACTGAATTGCTGCTGTGCACTGAGGTCCCCGACCCCCCCTCATCAAAACACTACACACAAATACAAGCATATATATAACTACTCCTATATATATATCTATATACATATATATGTAACTCTCCACTCATACACATAAACACAACTATATACATAGCACATATTTTTATGTATCAATACACATAAACAATATAAGTGTCTATCTATATCTACATATATATGCACACATATATGTACATATATATGCATACATATACACTTCTTTCTAAATACATATATAATCACCACTAATATATATATATATATATATATATATATATATATATATATATATATATATATATATATATATATATCTATGTATATATATATATATATCTATGTATATATATATATCTCACAGCTCACCTACATATGTTAAACATATATATATATTTCCATATATCACTAGTACCTATAAACAACACAAATTGAACCTAAAAAAAGTAATGCAACAAACACGTGGAGTGCATCGCACCCGTATCACACTAGATCTATGATACACTTGCGATATGAGTCCACCACACAACCAAACGTACCTCGAAGGACACGAGCAAGTCTAAAATAATATATATGAACAATACGAAGAATTAAATACACAACTATGTGTCCGTGTCAAGATGTGACATGCATAAAAGCCCCATGTTGGAGAAAACCTCCCAAATTAACCCGTAACTCTAAATTGACGGGATACGGCTTATACGTATCCAATTATGGACACGACAATAGCCACAAACAATCAAACACATATCAATTTGGTCTAATTGACCAATTGACAAACACAACATGTGTCAATCTCGAAACTCTCCCAAAATTGACACAAAATATACCATAACTTTCTCCATAGGCCTCCTATGAACCTAATTCCAATTCCTATGGGTAGCCTCATCATATGGGGTGGTTTCTAATGATTAAAACATAGATTTAGAATCTAATTAAAGAGAAAAAACTGAATTATACCTATTAAGAGATGGATTTTTAATGCAACCTCCAAAATTTGTTAAATGAGCCTTCAACTTGTAGATCCTTGCTCCTCTTTGTAGATCCTTCTCCTCTTTGTAGATCCTTACTTTCTCCTTATAGATCTTTGCTCTACTAGCCTCCAATAGTGATTTGGGAAGGAAATTGTGTGTGAATTGATGTGGAAATGAAGAAATTGGGAAGAGGGAATTCTAGATCTAGAATTGGAGTAAAAAATAAGGAGAGAAAATTCCCCCCTCTACTTAAGTGGCCGCCCCCCTTATCCCCTTCCCCAACCTACTATGAAATAAATAATTTATCCCTTGAGGCCTCTCATAAAGAAATAATTAAGGAGGGAAGGTTCTAGTCTAGCGGGTTTAATTAAATTAATCATCCTCCTAATGAATGGGCTTATAATTGGGCTCAATTCTAAATAATTATAAATGTTGGTCCATGGATCTAATATAAACTAGTTAGGTCCACTAACACAAGTCTAAAATAATAAACTAACATCTAACAATAATTAAATAATATAATAAATAATTATACAATATGCATAATATTTAATTAATTATAAAATGACCAAAATATCCTCTCCTAGAAAATGTGGTAGTGACAAAAGATATGCCAGGACTGGATCCCCAGATCGCAGTCCACAAGCTCAATATCTTCCCGAAAGCTAAGTCTGTCAAGCAGCAGCAACGACAGTTTCGGCCGAACATTATGAACGCCATCGAAGCTGAAGTCAACAAACAGATAACTAGTGGCTTCTTTCACGAAAAATAACATCCTGACTGGGTAGCCAACATCGTGTCCGTCATAAAAAAGAACAAAAATATCTGGATCTGCATTGACTACCACAATCTAAATATGGCCTGCCCTAAGGATAATTTTTCCCTTTCGATCATAGATATAATGATTGACAACACCTGTGGCTTCGAGCGAATGTCCTTCATGGACGAATTCACAGGCTACAATCAAATCTAGATATATCCTGATGATCAGAAGCATACATCATTCTGAATGCCGATAGAATTATACTGCTACACAGTCATGTCCTTCGGTCTAAAGAATGCGGGTGCTACATACCAGCAAGCTCTGAGCATCATCTTCCGTAAGCATCTACGCAAGACGGTCGAGTGTTACGTCGATGACATCGCCGTCAAGAGTCGCTTAAAAGATGATCACCTCAGGGACTTGAAGACTGTGTTCGACCTCATGTGTATGCACCAGCTCAAGATAAATCCCACCAATTCTTTTATGGGAGTCTCCAGCGACAAATTCATGGGCTTTATCATCACTTTCCGGGGTATTCACATAGACCCTGACAAAACTAAAGCAATCCTTGAGATGAACCCGCCAAAGAACCTCCGGGAACTCCACGACCTTCAAGGCAGACTTGCATACATCAGGGGGTTCATATCAAATTTCTCTGGGCATTGTCAGTTATTCTCCCAGCTCATGAAGAAAGGTGTCTCCTTTGTTTGGAACGAAGAATGTCAGTGCACCTTCGATGACATCAAGGAATACCTATCAAACCCTCCAGTGCTGGTAGCCCCTGTCTTGGGGAAGCCTTTCCGGCTCTATATGCGTGTGATGGACCACTGCTTTGGTGCTTTATTAGCCCAGAATAGTGATGCAGGACACAAGAAGGCCATCTATTATCTTAGCTGGATGATAGTTGGCATGGAGCATAGGTACACCCCTGTTGAGAAGGAATGCCTTGCTCTTGTATTCGCTTTCCAAAAACTCGATATTATGTGGCTGGACAAACCATTCATGTAATCTCGCAAATAAATTCTCTCAGAATCCTAATGACTAAACCAGGGGCGCTCAGTTCCTGCTTGGCTACCTGGGCAATACTACTGTCTTTATACGACATATTATTTGTTCCACAGAAAACCGTAAAGGGTCAAGCACTGGCCGACTTCCTGGCAGCCCATCCGGTGCCAAAAACCTCAAAACTCTACTACAAGATTCCAGACGAAGTCGCAAACTCCAACACCGTGAAGAACGCAGAAGCCATTTGGCGAATGTTCTTCGACAGTGCTTCAAGAACAAGGCCCAAAGGCGACATCGTCGCTGGAGTCTGGATAGTATTGATCTTTCCATATAATCTGGTTATCAGCCGCCCCTACTCCCTCATTGAGTCATGCTCCAATAATGTGACAGAGTACAACGCTATCATCATTGGACTTTAACTCGCTAAATATGTGGGAGTTGACCACCTGAAAGTCTACGGTGATTCCAAACTGATAGTTAATCAGGTCCAGGGCGAGTACGAAGTCCGACATGAAGACATATTTCCTTACCACCAAGCTGCGCTTGGCATCATCTCAACCTTCGAGGGGTTCTTTATAGAGCATTTCCCTCGGCTACAAAATATCGTGGAGGATGCCCTAGCCGGACTCGCAGCCTCTCTTGCTATTTCAGTCAATACCCATGAACTGATCACCATGATCGGTCAGGAGCTGGTCTGCCCGAAGAATAACCTCTCTCTGTCCCGGAGCTACTCAGTAGAGACGAGAACCGACTCATAAGACTAGAGACTTTAATTCATCGATTACACAGTCTATGGAATTCTCTAACCCAAAGAAAGCCACTTCCATCAGAAGACGTTACCTCCGATTTTATTACGATACAGCTACCAAAATATTGTATCGCCGCTCCTATGACGGTCTTCTATTGTGATGCCTATCAAACGCAGAAGTGAAGCAGGCTCTCCTTGAGGCTCACGATGGGGTTTGCGGTACCCATCAGCCAGGGCCCAAGCTACAGGACCGCCTTTGTAGAATGGGTTACTATTGGCCAACAATGGTAGCATATGTCGTCGACTGCACAAGTAAGTGCCAAGCGTGCCAAATTCATGCAGACTTCATCCACGAACCCTCAGAGTTTCTACACTCGATCGTTGCATCCTGGCGTCATTCGAAGCCTGGGGTATGGAGATCATTGGATCGATTAGTCCACCTTCATCCAATGGACATCGATTCATCCTTGCTATCACCGAATACTTCTCTAAGTGGGCGGAAGCATTACCACTGGCGGAAGTCAAGACATCCAACATGATCAGCTTTGTCAAGTATCACGTCATATACAACTTCGGTCTGCCATGAAGGATTATCCATGACAATGGTCCATACTTCGTAAGTCATACGTTCTACCAATTTTGCGACAAAAATATATTCAGAATGTGGCATCGAATGCCTACAACCCAACAAAAAATACTCTGGCAGAATCCTTCAACAAGACCATCATAAAGCTTCTCAAAAAGTTTGTGTCTTCTAATAAACGCGACTGAAACGAGGAGCTGGGTGAATGCCTTTGGACCTATCGTACAACGGTCCGGACAGCTACTGTCAATATGCCTATCTATCTGGTGTATGGAAGAGAAGCGGTCCTCCCGCTCGAGATCCAAATCCCTTCACTCCAAGTGGCTCTCTCCAACCAATTAACCATCGACGACAATCACCGCCGATGTCTACAAGAGTTAGAATCACTCGACGAGGAACGTCTCTTAGCTCAACAACATATTGAGCTATACCAAGCGCGTCTCTCGGGAGCCTTCAACAAAAGGGTGAGGAAGAGGACCTACCAAGTGGGTGATCTCGTCCTGACCATAAGGAAGCCGATGGTTATGACCCATAAAACAGTCGATAAATTCTAACCCAAATGGGAAGGCCCATTCGTCGTAGAATCAGTATTCTCCAACAGCGCCTACCGGCTTACAAAACCCAATTATGACTTGCTCATGATGCCTATCAACGACAAGTTCCTGAAAAAGTACTACGCCTAAACTTGACTTGTACTCCCCTTATCATCAGCCTGGTAATCAAGATGTATATCTCTACACTCTTGGTTCTTCATCCCCCGCAAGTGCCTATGTACAACATTTTTCTCCTTTTTATAAATATCACACCCGATTTCAGATTTAATATTTTATGAATTTCTAGAATTTAATTTTTTCTGATAATGTATTCTTGCTATATTTTTTTATGTTGGTTCCTATCATTTTATAAATTATTTTATTTTTTCTGTTGTTGAGAGAGACTATCCGAGACCAGTAGGATACCCATCGGCATTGCCATAAATCCGGTTTAGGATCCGTATGAAGAATGGACCCTTGGTTCGGTTTATTTTGGGTGAACCCATGACTAAACCCTCTTTCTCTCCTCTCTTAGTATATATATATATATATATATATATATATATATATATATATATATATATATATATATATATATATATATGAGCTTTTCTCTCTCCTCTCTTTCTTCTTTTTCATTTTATTTTCCTCTTTCCTCCTCTCCCTTAAGCTCCCCCTAACCCTAACCCTAAGGAAAAGTTGCTGCGACTTGGACCGTGAGAGGTAGAGGCTAGGAGCCACCCAAGGCAAGTACATCTTGCTCAATGATAAAGTCATAAATTTTTGGATTTTTATATATGTTGATATTTTTAAAATGTATTTGATGGAAAATATTCTTCTTGAGTTGCTCATCATATTTAGTCTTGGAGTTTTAGATTTTGATGTATACATTTTTGTAGATATGAGTTTCAAGTTTAGAATTTTTATGTGTTCCATGATTTTTCTTGGTTTTGATATATTAAAACATAGTATTTTTGAAAACCAGTGGTTCCTTATGTTAGAGCATTTTGTTTCGTGCAATTTGGCTTTTGTTTCACTTGATTGGGATTTCTTATTTAATCATTAATAACTCATGAAAATCTCTTACTCGCGACTCATCATTTTAGGGATTTCTCAAGTGTCCACGACTCGAGAACTTAAAATAATTTATTAATGATTAAATAAGATAAGATTTACCTAGAATATTGGCAGGAAAGAATATTGCTCTACCGGCTACCCTGATCCCCAAGGGCCCCATGGGGCATGGACAACCCTTCTAGGCAAGTCCTCCATGACTGACCAAGTTTACGCGTGCTACGAACCTTACAAGATAAGTTTATATACAAGTTTATGCTGTAAAGCAAGTTTATGATTACAATTTCAAGTTTATGCTTTTGAGTTAAATTTCTGTTGGTGACTAGTAACAAGTTATGTTGTTGTATGGTTGATTGTGCATTTAAATTTACTAGACAAGCGTACCTTTGGCCATCCAGGTTAACTGTAGTGTCAGAGGTAGCAATATTCTTAAAATATGCATTTAGTAATTAATGTCTGTAACAACCCTAGCTAGTTAATCTTAGCAAGCCGTAAAGTTATTTGACCATATGATGAATGCTGTTACCCTTATTATGTAACGCCCCGTTCGCCCCGTTCCCCCTATTCGGGGAGCGAGGCTAAGATATACTTGGTACCGTTCGATCGGGACAGATTGAATCAAGATCCTTTCCTCGTTATGGATTGGTTTCTTCGAAATCAGGTCCCATATTCGATGGATCATGCCTCAAGGAAGGACTCGGCGGCAGAGTCGAGAGAGGCCTTTCCGTTGTCTTGGTTTTCCTTGCCCGTTTTCGATTGCCGCTTGGTTGCGTTCTTGTTGGTTTTATGACTTGCATTTTCTTGAACGGTTTTGATGGACTTCATTGTTTTCGTTTTTAGGACTTCGCAATTCGTATCAAACACTTGGAGGCAAGAGGTATTGATCATCGGTTGGTGCGTGCAGGTGATCGTGTAGACGACGCGCGAGCGGAGTCTTAGAGATCTCTCCTTCTTCTCCCCATTCAAACAACTTGTGAGTGGCTCTATTTCGATAAGCACCTTCTTTCCAAGGGCTCCGTTCTTAATAAAATTGACTCAGTTGGGCATTCACTCAAACGATCCCAATTAAGTATAAAGTAGGATAAAAAGATAAGATAAGAAGTAGGCTTGGAATACTCATTGCTTGTCATACAGAACCTTGCATAAATTCATTGATGCATGCATGTTCATTGGGTATATAATTGGTTGGTACTTATTGATAGCCCAAGTTGTTTTTCTATAAGCTGCATATATCTTGTTGGTTGATTATGATAGTACAGTAAAGCAGTTACGTACATGCTGTTCTTTAAATTGCTTATATGTTAACTATGAAGTTCGGTTCATATA
The DNA here is from genome assembly GCA_036927795.1 of Iris macrosiphon. Classification (NCBI taxonomy): domain Eukaryota; kingdom Viridiplantae; phylum Streptophyta; class Magnoliopsida; order Asparagales; family Iridaceae; genus Iris; species Iris macrosiphon. The sequence goes on from JAYESA010000018.1 coordinate 123,822,268, forward strand.
TTGGTCATGGGAATTCTTGTGCACAAGGGATCCAGGTTCCTGCGAACGGTTACCGGGGCACCGGGCCATTTCGTCCCGGGCGGAATCTATTTTGTTAGTCGTGCTAAATAAGTTAGCACAGGGAGCGGGGGCTTGTAGCGGGGCTAGCTATCCGCGCTGCAAGCGTCGCCGTCTGCCCAGACTAAACCCATGGCGGCTCCTAAAACAATAAGAAAGATATTGTGTATATTTAAACTGTGTAGACTAACTATGTCTTCGTGGCAGGGAAGGCTATGGTAAGTTGTACAGGTGGTTCAGACGGTACAGGTAAAGTCACCGAACGGTGGCATGTTGAGTTATGTTATTTTGTTCTTGCATACCTGCTAAATGAAATCTGATCTAGGCAAGAATAGAAAGTCACATAAAAACATAAATGTTGCATACTCATTTGAACTCATCTTAAGAGCTTGGTAAAGTTGAGTAGCTAGCCTTCACCGGTACTTTTCGAAGTACTGACCCTCGTTGCAGCAGGTTCCCCGGCCCAGGGCAATGCGGCGAGGAGCTGAAGTTATCTCCAAACTTTTGGGATTCTCGGCGGTTCGTGTCCAAGGCTTTTGGAGGCTCAAGCTAGAAGCCTTTCACACTCTCTCCTGTTGTTGAATATCGCTAAGGCGATGGTGCTTACTCGCACCCAAGGTGTTTTGTGTTTTTGAATCTATGACAAGGGATATAATGTATGGATCGGCTATCTCATTTTGTGTCCAAGTTGTAAGCCCGTGAGGCATTTTATACCTTTGAGTCAAGCGATGTAAAAAGATGTTCATTATGAATAAAAGAGAAACTTTTCTATGCCTCAACCTTGTGTTATCTTATTAAGTGTACTCTGTAGCATTGTTCTAAAGAATATCCTTATGCCTAAGGCCTTGTGCATGTGCGCCCTACGTGTGCACGGCATCACGCCCGGGGGACGATTATCGATTAGACGAAATCGGGGCGTGACATATTGGTATCAGAGCAAACTTCAGATCCTTTGATCTCACAAAGAAAGTTTCTAAAGAGGACCCTGTCCCTCCCGAGTAGACCCTTGAATTCGCTTGGCCAAAATGAGATGCGTTCCATACAGTGAGTCCATAATATACTTTGAGACTAATACAAGTTACCTTCCTTTGAAGGAACGGCTTCCGAGCCAGGTGCACAAGCGCAGATGGTGGCGCAAGTGCAAGCGAGTAGTTCAGGCACCTCGGGCAGCTCTGGGAGTCCAGCTGCCGCACCTTCTGTTGATCCGTTCGAGCGAATGATGCGTTTGATGGAGACGCAGCAGAGACAAGCGGAGCTACGGCAGAATCAGTTCGAGTCGCGGATTGAGGCTCAATTCGTGGCGCAGCGATCTCAGGCGGACATACAGCAGAAGCAGATGGATAGTCTGCAAACAATGGTGACGACTATGGTCGCCAACAATCATTCTGCATCCGCCCCAGCAACCGTGCCAATAGTTGCTGAAGCAACCGGACTGCAGAGTTCCTAGGGTACTATACCCTCAGGCAAAAATGGGTCAGTCGTATCGATATCAGAGTTCAAGAAAATGTGCTATGCTACTTTTAAAGGCACCGAGGACCCTTCCGTGGCAATGGACTGGCTGGTCGAGTTGGAGGACCACTTCGAAGCGCTATGCCTAGACGAGACCAAGAGAGTCGCTTGTGCCCAGCTTCAGCTCCGATTAAATGCACATGATTGGTGGGATGTGCACAAGCAAGCGATTTTTAGCGAAGGTGGCACAACGGCTATCTCCTGGTCCGTGTTTCGTATGGCCTTCGTGGAGGAATACCTTCCACCCGTCGTCCGTCACGAGAAGGAAGACGAGTTTGCGCTACTGAAGCAGGAAGACATGACGGTGCGTCAATACGCCTCAGAGTTCAACCGACTTGCAAAATTTGCCAAGTCTCAGCTCGCCGATGCTGAAAGTCGTGCACGGAAGTTCGAGCTCGGACTACGACCCTCTATCCGTGCCCACGTCGTAGTGGCTCAATATCGTACCATACGGGAGTCCTTGAATCATGCACTATCCCTGGAGTCGCAGTACCCTCCAGTTCGCACTGGCGCTGTGCAAAATTACAATCACAAGCGTCCTGCCAACACAGGAGGTAATAATGCGCATAAGCGCCATAACAACAACGGCGGCTCCCAGGACTCAAATCCAGGAAGGAGGCAAGGACAAATTTGTGCCTACTGCCGCAGGCCAGGACACCACGCCAGTGAATGTCGCGTGAGCAAAGGAGGATGTTTCAATTGTGGCAAGATGGGCCACATTGCTCGTAATTGTCCAACCCGTTCCAACGATCCATCTTCACACCGTCCGCAGCAGAGTAATGACTCGCCTCAGGGTCAGGGGCAAACTCAACGAGCGAACCAGGCACCGCAAAATGCTCAGGGCCGAGTCTATGCTTTGACTCGGGATGAGGCACTTGCATCGAACACGACGGTGTCAGGTATGTTACTCTTTAATAATGTACCTGCTCGAGTATTGTTTGATTCTGGTGCAACACATAGCTTCATTGCGGCAGATTTTGCCACCGAACACACATTCCCTATGACATTGCTAGGCTTAAACCTAAGTGTCAGTACTCCTTCGGGCATAAATTTGTCGGCTCGCTTAGTCTGTCGTGAAGGTAACATTTGCATCGGGGGACGGAAATTGTCATTAGATGCGATAGTTCTAGACATAAGGGACTACGATCTTATTCTGGGGATGGATTGGCTCGGCGCTTGTTCAGCTACTATCGATTGTGCGAAGAAGGAAGTCATATTTCGTTTGCCCGGCGAGATCGAGTTTTGCTTCACGTGCAGTCCTGAGTCGAAAGCGTCGAATGCCTGCATGGTGATCTCAGCAATGTCTGCTCGACGGATGATTCACTCCGGCTGCGAAGGGTACTTAGCGTCCGTTCGAGACACTCGGCAAGATTGCACAAACGTTGAGTCTATTCCCGTTATGGCGGATTTTCCTGATGTGTTTCCCGACGAGTTGCCAGACATGCCGCCCGATCGAGAGATAGAGTTCACTATAGACACGTTCCCAGAAACTCGACCAATTTCCAAGACGCCGTATCGAATGGCCCCGGCTGAATTGAAGGAGCTTAAAGTGCAGTTGCAAGACTTGCTAGATCGAGGATACATTCGGCCTAGTGTATCTCCGTGGGGTGCGCCTGTGCTGTTTGTAAAGAAAAAGGATGGCTCGTTGCGGCTCTGCATCGACTATCGAGAATTGAATAAAGCAACCATTCGTAACCAGTATCCCCTTCCAAGAATAGATGATCTTTTTGATCAGTTGCAAGCTGCCACAGTATTCTCTAAAATCGACCTCCGTTCGGGCTATCACCAACTAAAGATCAAGCTAGACGATGTGCCCAAGTCAGCTTTTCGAACTCGCTACGGCTATTATGAGTTCCTGGTGATGCCGTTCGGACTAACCAACGCACCTGCCGCCTTCATGAGTTTAATGAACCTTGTGTTCCGGCCCTATCTCGATAAGTTTGTAGTAGTGTTCATCGATGATATCTTGGTGTATTCGAAGAGTGGGGAAGAACATGCAGAGCACTTGCGGACCGTGCTACAAACTCTTCGGGATAACCAGCTATATGCTAAGCTGAGTAAGTGTGAATTCTGGCTAAGTAGTGTATCTTTCCTCGGGCATATCATTTCTGCGGGAGGCATCTCGGTTGATCCGAAGAAGGTGGAGGCCATTGTCGAGTGGAAGCGACCTGCATCCGTTAGCGAGATTCGAAGCTTCCTCGGGCTAGCAGGCTACTACAGATGGTTCGTGAAGGATTTTTCCAAACTTGCACTACCTTTGACTTGCCTCACACAAAAGGGAGTCGCATTTGAGTGGTCCGCCGACTGCGAAGCTTCGTTTAAAGAGTTAAAGCATCGCCTCACCTCTGCCCCGTTACTTGCACTACCAGACGAGATCTCGGGATTTCAAATATTCAGCGACGCGTCCGGGCAGGGCTTGGGGTGTGTACTTATGCAGCGAGATCGAGTGATAGCCTATGCCTCCAGGCAACTAAAGAAGCACGAGAAAAAGTATCCTACACACGACCTGGAGTTAGCGGCAATTGTCTTTGGCCTGAAATTGTGGCGACACTACCTTTATGGAGTGTCTTGCCAAATTTACACCGATCACAAGAGTTTGAAGTACCTATTCACCCAGACGGACCTTAACCTTCGTCAGCGCCGTTGGCTAGAATTGATAAAAGATTACGACTTGACAATAGACTACACGCCTGGAAAAGGGAATGTTGTAGCGGATGCTTTGAGTCGGATCTTCGTTGGATCTCTGTCAGTCGATCGCAGGTTACGAAGGGACTTAGAAGAGATGGGCATCGAACTCCGAATTCGATATCGTGGCGCGCGGGTCGCTCAAATACGATTCGTACCCAACCTAATAGAGCGGGTCACATCTACTCAGAGGGACGACCCTTTCCTAAGGAAGATGCACGAGCAGATTCTAGCGGGGAAGGCGAAGGACTTTGCAGTAGATGAAAATGGAGCGTTGCGGGTGAAAGGAAGGCTATGCATCTCCAACGATTCAGAACTTAGAAAGGAGATCCTTGCGGAAGCTCATTACGCAGCCTATATGATCCATCCCGGGAGCACGAAGATGTATAAGAACCTCCGAACGATCTTCTGGTGGCACGGCATGAAGAAGGATGTTGCACTCTTTGTGTCCCAATGCATAACCTGTCAAAGGGTGAAAGCAGAGCATCAGAGGCCGGGCGGGGAGATACAAAATCTTGCTATCCCGGAATGGAAGTGGAAGCACATCTGCATAGATTTCATTGTTGGCCTGCCAAGGACGCAACGGGGGAACGACACAATCTGGGTTATCGTCGACCGGTTAACCAAGTCTGCACACTTCATTGCCATTAAAAGTACTTGGAGCACCGATCGCCTTGCCCAGGCCTACCTTGACGAGATAGTCCGGCTGCACGGAGTGCCAGTTTCTATAGTATCCGATCGGGACGGGCGATTCATCTCGCGTTTCTGGGAGAGCCTTCAGTTGGCGATGGGGACCAAGTTGAAGTTTAGCTCAGCCTATCATCCACAAACCGACGGCCAAACGGAACGAGTGAATCAGATACTAGAAGACATGTTGCGCCTCTGCGTGATCGATTCGAAGTCAAGTTGGGACGTCTACCTGCCGCTGGCCGAATATGCATACAACAACAGTTATCAGTCCAGCATCGAGATGGCTCCGTACGAGGCTTTGTATGGGCGGAAGTGTAGGTCACCAATCTGCTGGGACGAAGTCGGAGAACGGCAAATCCTTGGGCCGGAGCTGGTTGAACAAACCGTCCAAAAGGTTCGGTTGATTCGTGAACGGTTGAAGACAGCACAAAGCCGACAAAAGAGTAATGCCGATGCTCGATGTCGCCCCCTTGAGTTCTTTGAAGGGGACCATGTGTTCTTGAAGGTCTCGCCTATGCGCGGAGTCATGCGGTTTGGAGTAAAAGGGAAGCTAAGTCCGAGATTTGTTGGGCCGTTTGAAGTTCTCAAACGGATCACTCCGGTCGCCTATCAAGTTGCTTTGCCGCCTGCCCTATCTGAAGTACATAATATTTTCCACGTGTCCCAGCTGAGAAAGTTTGTGCACGACCCGAACCACGTAGTCGACTTGGGTCAGTTGAATCTACAAGCGGACTTGTCGTACGCGGCGGAGCCTGTCCAAATTTTGGATCGTAAAGAGAAGCAGTTGCGGAACCGAACCGTCCCGCTAGTGCGCGTCCTGTGGCGGAACCACTCGGTCGAGGAGTCGATCTGGGAACTTGAATCTGATATGAGGGAAAGGTTCCCCTCATTATTCCTTAGTGGTAGGTTCTATTCCTAAGTTTCGGGACAAAACTTCCTATTAGATGGTTATGATGTAACGCCCCGTTCCCCCTATTCGGGGAGCGCGGCTAAGATATACTTGGTACCGTTCGATCGGGACAGATTGAATCAAGATCCTTTCCTTGTTATGGATTGGTTTCTTCGGAATCAGGTCCCATATTCGATGGATCGTGCCTCAAGGAAGGACTCGGCGGCAGAGTCGAGAGAGGCCTTTCCGTTGTCTTGGTTTTCCTTGCCCGTTTTCGATTGCCGCTTGGTTGCGTTCTTGTTGGTTTTATGACTTGCGTTTTCTTGAACGGTTTCGATGGACTTCATTGTTTTCGTTCTTAGGACTTCGCAATTCGTATCAAACACTTGGAGGCAAGAGGTATTGATCATCGGTTGGTGCGTGCAGGTGATCGTGTAGACGACGCGTGAGAGGAGTCTTAGAGATCTCTCCTTCTTCTCCCCATTCAAACAACTTGTGAGTGGCTCTATTTCGATAAGCACCTTCTTTCCAAGGGCTCCGTTCTTAATAAAATTGACTCAGTTGTGCATTCACTCAAACGATCCCAATTAAGTATAAAGTAGGATAAAAAGATAAGATAAGAAGTAGGCTTGGAATACTCATTGCTTGTCATACAGAACCTTGCATAAATTCATTGATGCATGCATGTTCGTTGGGTATATAATTGGTTGGTACTTATTGATAGCCCAAGTTGTTTTTCTATAAGCTGCTGCATGTTATTGCATATATCTTGTTGGTTGATTATGATAGTACAGTAAAGCAGTTCCGTACATGCTGTTCTTTAAATTGCTTATATGTTAACTATGAAGTTCGGTTCATAGATTGGTCATGGGAATTCTTGTGCACAAGGGATCCAGGTTCCTGCGAACGGTTACCGGGGAACCGGGCCATTTCGTCCCGGGCGGAATCTATTTTGTTAGTCGTGCTAAATAAGTTAGCACAGGGAGCGGGGGCTTGTAGCGGGGCTAGCTACCCGCGCTGCAAGCGTCGCCGTCTGCCCAGACTAAACCCATGGCGGCTCCTAAAATAATAAGAAAGATATTGTGTATATTTAAACTGTGCAGACTAACTATGTCTTCGTGGCAGGGAAGGCTATGGTAAGTTGTACAGGTAGTTCAGACGGTACAGGTAAAGTCACCGAACGGTGGCATGTTGAGTTATGTTATTTTGTTCTTGCATACCTGCTAAATGAAATCTGATCTAGGCAAGAATAGAAAGTCACATAAAAACATAAATGTTGCATGCTCATTTGAACTCATCTTAAGAGCTTGGTAAAGTTGAGTAGCTAGCCTTCACCGGTACTTTTCGAAGTACTGACCCTCATTGCAGCAGGTTCCCCGGCCCAGGGCAACGCGGCGAGGAGCTGAAGTTCTCTCCAAACTTTTGGGATTCTTGGCGGTTCGTGTCCAAGACTTTTGGAGGCTCAAGCTAGAAGACTTTCACACTCTCTCCTGTTGCTGAATATCGCTAAGGCGATGGTGCTTACTCGCACCCAAGGTGTTTTGTGTTTTTGAATCTATGACAAGGGATATAATGTATGGATCGGCTATCTCATTTTGCATCCAAGTTGTAAGCCCGTGAGGCATTTTATACCTTTGAGTCAAGCGATGTAAAAAGATGTTCATTATGAATAAAAGAGAAACTTTTCTATGCCTCAACCTTGTGTTATCTTATTAAGTGTACTCTGTTGCATTGTTCTAAAGAATATCCTTATGCCTAAGGCCTTGTGCACGCGCGCCCTACGTGTGCACGGCATCACGCCCGGGGGACGATTATCGATTAGACGAAATCGGGGCGTGACATATTATAGCTCGCTCTTCTAGTTTTATTTTCTTCCGACGCGTGGTTAGGGTGCTAAGTTCTTCTCGGATGAAGGTCTGCAACCCCGGTCCTTGTTTGGTTTAAGGGTTGTGGTCCCGATCTAGAGTGGTTCATATGCTCTCTTGCCACTCGTCGCCTTACTTTCATTTCTGCACTTATTATCAGTTCTTTCAGTGTTATTCTTAAGACAAGTACGTTGGTACCGTACAAGTCTCGATCTGTATTTATTTCTTATATGTCTCTTCCTGCTTATGTTATGATATGTTTGGTCTATTACCTCGAGCTCCTTTGTGGTACTTATTGCTTGGAGATTCTGACCCCTCCGGCTTTGCATAGCCAGGTTACCCCGAAGAGAACCAGGATCTACCGTGCTTCTGGCAAGATGGTTCATACTCGTAGGACTGTGATCGAAGCTCCCGAGTGGGTTTTCTTTCTTTCACCCCTCGTCTTGATTACTTAATTTTGTGGTATTTAGCAAGGGGCAGAGTTAGCTCTTTATATTTTTGAGACTTCGGTCAACGTGATGTATATATATTAGACCATGGCTGGTATATTTGATCATGTATTATTAAACATTGCTAGTGCAGTATTTTGTATTCACTAGCTTCATGATCATATATGACATGCAATTTGGGATACCTCTTTACTTTTATGTATGATATACTCTTGTACTTGTGTTGTTGGATTAGGATTATAGGATATGTCGACCTTAGGAATAACATCATAGCATGCTAGAGTTCACCCATCTGTCTTCTAGACAACCTTAACCTATTGCGGCTTACTTCGGTATTCTGTAAGGTACGGTTGGCCATGTCAGTCTCCATATTTATCCAGTATTCTGGGAGCGGGGTGTGACAAAAAATTCCTGTAAAAGCAATCATCTGTATCCAGGAGTTCTGGATACGCAATGAAAGATGGATCCTCAAAGTCTCCCCAGCGGAGCAGTCTGTAGGTCCACTGGCACACTCCCGTGGTGACTACACAAAAACCAATCTTGTTAGACGCTAGCCATGTTTATATTACCTCTGAGCAATCGTCCTACCAATCTCCCAGCGGAGCAATCCTCAGGTCTATCCATACTCCCAGATAGACCACACTCATCAAATTACTCCTCATCGAGTTTCTCGGACATCGGTTCACGTCCATATTACCTCTGAACTATCGTCCTAATATTTCTTTCCGACTGAGTTTGCCACGTCCATATCACCTCTGAGCAAACCTCTCGGGTCTTGGCAATCGATCATTACGTCCATATTACCTCTGATATCGGTTGTCATCTCCACTTATCACCTGTACTTACCAAGGTACGCCAGCGGTGTTAAGTCCACAAAATCTGCTATGTCCATATTACCTCTGGCAGAGCTTATCCTAAACCCATTACTTGCACTCAAATGCGTAAAATGTAATGGATCCTCAAAACCTATCACGTCCATATTACCTCTGATAGAGATTATTTTCGAACTTATTACTTGTACTCTAGTGTGCAAGGAGTAGTAATTCCACCAAAGACCCTCCAGTAGGATATCCTCAATGGAAGCAAACAACCACGCCCATATTACCTCTGGCTCATTTTTTTCCCACAAAAATATCAAAATTGTACCTAACCTCTCGGTATGACTGTTGATCAGCTCACGTCTACATCACCTCTTAGCTATCGTCCTCACATCCTCCCCCTAGAATTTGCCATGTCCATGTGACCTCTGAGCAAACCTCTTCCTACGACTATCATGAGTCGTCATCCCAACTTATCACCTGTGCTTAAATTTTAGTACACCAATAGTATTAAGTCCACCAAACTTGCTACATCCATATCACCTCTGGCAAGGCCCACTTTGAACTTATTACTTGTACTCTCGTACGCAAGAAGTAATAAGTCCCCCAAACATCCCCCAGAGGGATGTCCCTAAAGTACTACGATGTTATGCTATGCCCATATTTTCTCTAGCACAGTACCCAAAGTTCGCAACATACAACACGACAAATGCAGGAAGAAGTTCTGGAAAAGGAGAAACTTTTATTCAAGATCATGAGTCCATATGATGGGAATCCGTTATATTTTAAGGATTTTTATTAATATTCAAGGTCTTGAGTACATATGATGGAAATCCCTTTTAAGGGTTCCATGAGTTCTCGCATAAGAACCTCTTTCATTAAAAGGCGCCCCCCCGTGTTATTTCTGCCACGAACACAAGTAGGCCCAACAACAGAGCTCAATGCTTTCTGGATCACCCCTCTACATTGTAAACCTTAGTATATGGAAAAGAAGTCATACTGATGGATAGCAAGGGAGGAGCAGGAGAAGACGCTCTATGACCAGGCAAGAAGACCAACGATAGGAATGACAATTAATCCAAATTCTATCGCTGGCGCCGTAAGCCCCCAGCGTGTAGCAGGCCGCATAAAGGGGAGAAACGCAGCTAGCACGCTGCATGAACAAGGACGACTCAGCGCGAATCAATCCTTGTCGAACTATCCTCGTCTACTGGATCAGTTCTTGCCAAATTATCCTCGTCTCCTGGATCAGTTCTTGGCGAACCGTCCTCGTCTCCTGTATTGGTTCTTGACGAGGAACCACCGTATATTGCTGCCCTGCCACAACGACGCACATCCGAATCTGCACGCACGAGCGAGAGAAGATTTCATCCATGCAGCCAAACCAGAGATAAGCTCTACGCGCATGAAGCATATTATCCCTTACCCATACGACCACGCCAAAGCTCAACGCGTATGTTACAGAGGAGTGCTCGTCCACATGACAGAGCTCTGAGAAGAGGTCTGCACATGTCCAAGATGAGTCTCCATCCATAAGACAGAACTTCATGAAGGGTCTACACACATTCCTGCAGCAGGATTGTGTACTGGTGCCTCTGTGTCCTTCACAGCCTTGTATGAGAAGTGCAGTACTGCCCTACCTCTAAAAAAAATATTAATATCAGGGGGCCACAGATCGAGACTGCCCCTGGCAAACTCTCCGGCGAGAAGAGTCACAGCCCTCGATATCCCTCACAGAGAAAAGAAAATGAAGCAAAGAGAAGAAAATGAAGCGAAGGGATAAAGTTCTCTCTCTCTCCCTCTCTCTCTCCTGGCCGCCTATTTATAGACCGGTAGACCGCGTGAGGAGATCAAGGTGATGAACCCAACGATTAATGAGGATAAACTTGATGCCTCGATACCCATGATCTATCTCAATCGCCTTGGAAACTGACACACGAGCCCCGTGTTAAGGGATAGCTCAGAATCCGAGGAGATCTGGTCAAAGATTGAGCAAATCCACTCGGTTAATGATCCGACAGCCTGCCAGGAGCGACTATGCGGCATGTCGCTCATATGCGGCAAAAACTCAACCATGCTTCCAATTTAAATTATTAAAAAATCGTCATTTTGGAAACTTTGAAGGGGGTCTTGTAGAAGCATAAAAATCATGCAGGCCGCATAAGAGCTCATGTACCCCCAACATGTAAAGCAAGCTGCATGGGATCTGCATGGGACCTATGCGACCAGACTAGCCAACCGCATAGATGGCCTGCATGCGGCCTGAACATCCTTACAGTACGGGGGCCGCATAAATGAGATATTGATCAAAACAAAATAAAAAGTTTAGTTGCAAAAGGGGGGTTACAACATGTAGTCTTCAAGGCCCATAAAAAATGAAAATAAAAATAGGAAAAAGCGATCAGCCAGATGAGCCGCGAGCCTCACGAAGCATGGTCGTAACCTCCTGGAGCGAACGTATGCCCACGCGACAAAACTGGCGGCGTAGTCCTTCCCTCCATTCCAACGTCTCCCTCTCCTATGGAGTTATGGGCAGCAAGAAGAAATTCGGATTGGACTCCAGAGGCCTAGCAAGATCCTCCAAAATTAACCCCAACGAGGAAAAAAAATCCTCGGCGGCGGATAACTCGTCTCCGATCCGTGCTCTCTTTGCAGGAGGAGACACTGCGACAGCCGGCGGAGAACCGATAGCTCGTCCCTCACGAGACCCTCAAATTCTGGACCCTCGTATACCCGAGCACCGGGGCGAAGCAGTGAGGGGAGGTCGTAAAAGTAAGGCGGGTGGCCAGGGTTCCCAATTAGAACCTCCATTGGACGACAAATTTCACAAGGTAGAACACGATGAACCACGGCAGTGGTATTTACAGAAGAGAGCGACGGTTTGCATGACTGTAATAATTGGATAGAGGAACCTAGAAGGGTGAATCCGACGGTTTAGTTTCCAAGAAGTCTACATGCAAAAGGTGGATAGGCTTCCTCAAAAGTTGAGCCAAGTCTTAAAAGTGCCAGCTCGACAGTACGCGCCCATGCGTCCAATAAACCATGTGCCCCTTAAGCAGACTCAGCAGAAATCAGACCGTAGAGGCACCCTAAGGCCCAATAAGGCAAAATCCATGCGTTCAAATAAGCCGAAGCAGCCTTGGCCGCAGATGGACCTGGCGTGGCATCCCGTCAATAAGATCGTCTCTAACACAGAATCCTAACAATTTTTTTTTTTCTGATTGCCTCAAAAGACGTAAACATACTAAACGACATAAGTCTCACGTCAGCACATAACTTCACTCTCGACGGGTGTACAGTGCCATATATTTAGCACAATAAGGACCCCATGCGTCCCATACTCCATGCTTCTCTGGCCTTATGCGTCCCAGACTCTATGCGTTCCATGCGTCTCTGGCCCTATGCGTCCCAGACTCCATGCGTTCCATGCGTCTCTGGCCTCATGCGTCCCAGACTCCATGCGCCTCATGTGTCTCTGGCCACATGCGTCTTAGACTCCATGAAGACCAAGTCTTGTCGTTATAACTGAAGTAGTTCTCTCCAACCAAGTGCGGGCCACGTCAGAATTGACCAAGTCACGCCCGCAAAGGACGAGAACCGCCCAGATCTTTAGCAACGAAAAATCCCAACAAGCGTCCACATGATAGCTTGGCCTGCTCACGATTACAACTGCACCCTGTTAGGATGGTACACGTGGCACTCTCTCGCATCCATGCGGCCTAACATATGTGCGTCCAAGGATGACTATATATATATACCAGGGTGACATGCCCAAAACAGACACACAGAGAGGGACAGACAGAGAACAACAAAGGAGAGGAGAGAGAGACCAGAAGAGAGTTTCTTCACCCTGTGTCGGATCGTCAACGAAGTAAAGGAGCCGCCATAGCGTTCTTTATCCATCGCCACACACCAGAATCAAAAAATTGTACTTAGATTGTTTGTCTAGGACCTCTTTGTACTTTCTTTTGTTTGTTCTTGAACCAATCAATTTTAATGGTGAACAATTGTCATAGATTACAAGCTTGAGTCCCTACCTGCATACCGAAGTGATGGAGTCTATCTCGAGTAAGCAGTCTCCCCAAACACAATTTATACATACATAGCTGTATTTTTGTTGCAACTCCCTTAATCCAAATAAAGGAAGCTAACTCCATATGTGGGCCAGCCTCCCGAACCGCATTATACACCACCGCACGAGGGAGTCGCGGATCGCCTGCACCACCGCATAGAACTATATATATATATATATATATATATATATATATATATATATATATATATATATATATATATATATATCTGATCCCCGTCTTAAGCATTCTCGCAAGTTTTTCGAACTAGCAGTCATTGTATTGTATTTTTTGACCTTTCAAATTAGATCAAAATTTAACGAAAAATTAGGTATTTTAATGATCTAATCTGAACGGTCAAAAAGAAGAAGAAAAGAATCCAACAACTGCTATTTCGGTGAACATGCGATGATGTTTAATTGCGAAAATTTTGATCCCTCCTCATAGTTATAGAGAGGGAATTATGCTCCGCTCTTAAGCACCACCGAATATTCCTGAAATAACAGCCATTGGATCTGTCTTTTTTACAGATTAGATCCTTAAACTACCCAATTTCTCGTGAGATTTTGAACTAATCGGTACGATCAAAAAGACAGATCTAATTGCTACTATTTCGAAAATATTCGGATTAAGAGCGGAGATCCTGAACCCTCCTAATCATATTTTAGTTCAATTTCTTGAAATAAATTAGCTATGAAGCTTCTAAATCAATCAGTTCATTAATTTCGATTTCATCTAATAGTTATTTTCACTGAACTTTTTATTTTTGCAAAAGAAAAAAGTTCTACTCCAGTTTAGTATGAAAACATCATGATGTGACCCTAATTGTTCATCTACAGCTTCATGAACTGCTGACAATAAATGCTCTTCTATGATTTTGATCTAATATCTTTATATGATAATGTTACACTCTACCAATTTCTTTTGTTATTATTATTATTATTATTATTATTATTATTATTATTATTATAATAATATTTTGTTCGAAGGGAAAAATGAATCTAATGTTGGAATTATTCAATAATTGGAGACCACACGTTTAAAATTAATTGGATTATGCTATCTAAATAATTAAACCAAATTAAAGTGGTCTATTTGAAAAAAAGACTTAAGAGTATAATTGTCATGAAAAAAATGTGTAGATACCATAAAGATAATTCTAATTTGATGAGGGACTAAATTAGAATTATCTAAAATCTAGAATATATATATATATATATATATATATATATATATATATATATATATATATATATATATATATATGGGTTATGGCCCCCAACTTATACGACCACAATATAGAGAGTTTTCTCTTTTCTATTCTGCATTTCCATCAACAGAGAGAGGAACAAATGTCGTATCAAGTTGGAAGATTGAACCCCCCATAAAGAGACATTCGCTACAAGATTCATCAAGCCAAGCAATGGATTCATGTACGCTTCCGCAATTAATTTATGTTCTTCATCTCATGAATCAACGGGTAAAATATTCAACAATTGGTATAAGAGCCTCTCCTGTTTGATTCATGGATTTGAAGTTTCAGATTCAATTTTTTGTGTTGTTCAGAAACCCTAGATCATTGGATCTAATTTAATTTAGAATTCCAATTGATCGATCAAAGATTTCATGATCATAAATCGTATAAAGAATATTATTTTATTAAAATAATTGATGTATGATCATGGACCAATTTATTTGATTGAAGTTCTGACTTGTTCGGCCCTCTCAATTATACAATCTGTGGAGAACCGACATGTCTTGTTCCGGACTTATTTGGTTTTATATGGAGCTTGTTTGATTCCATAATCTTGCTTATTGACACAAAGGGCTTTTTGACCATTTTTTACTACTGTAATATGTTGGTTGGATTTCCTTTATTTTATGGATTGTCATCTATGCTTCAGGAGTTCCATGATTAAATATTGGAGCTTTATGGATTTTTTTTTTATGAAGTTTATAATGGATTAAGCTATGGCGCTCTCTCTCTCTCTCTCTCTCTCTCAAGTCCCAGCCTTAGCCGAACACTAAACGATCGAACTAGCTCTCACCAAAGTAATCTTCATTTTTTTTATATTAAAGTAACTCTAATCATATCAAGGCCATATATATATATATATATATATATATATATATATATATATTGGGAATTTGCTTCCGGAAAGATTGGTTCTTGATCATGTAGATATTAATGGTTATATGGAATCGTGTTAGATATATTCTGTATTATAATACCATGTGAAATTAAATTTAGTTATACTCAAATGATGCACCTAGTTACTAACAACAGTACAACAACTTGTGCAGATGGCTCTCAATATCTGTGTTTGTGGCCAACAATTTATTTCAGTAAAGCACTCTCCTCAACATATCGAGAGAGAACTGCCACTTTATGTAAACTGGCCTTCATGATACATTCAAATAGTAGTAGTGTTCATAATGTTACTCTTTGGTGTTTATTCGATGGCAGATGTCTTATGAATGTGTACTTATATGATTGCTTTATATGTTGTGCAAATAAATTTCAGTCATGATTCAGTCAACATAAAAGTTAGGATTTTGTCTTCAGTAGATTATTTTATTTGAAGTAATTCTTATGGATTATTTGATGTAATATGTTAATGCATATCTTCAGTAAAATCTGTTAATTTGTAATTATTTTATTGTAAATATACATGCACATAAAGATTTGGACATGATTCAGTCATGTCAAATTTAGTCAATATTCAATTATTTGGTGCTTCTTTATGACTAGCAACAGTTGTCTAACATTCTAATTAGATCCATTGAAACAAGATATCGCCAAAGTGACATCTCTTGCGTAGACAGTCTATGAGGGTGTCGGATATTTGTGTGTGTACATTCATGCGAGTATTAGTCAGCCCAAAGGAAGGTTAATACTTGGCCGAATTGTACACATACCTGTGGTGATAAATGTGTGACAACTATAAAGTTGACATGTGAATAATAACCTGATCCAAAGATAGGTTTATTATTTGACATGAATTAATGTCAACGTTTTATCATTACACCAAGAGTACCACTTACAGTTAATATTGTTGTCCAAAGACTTGATATTAACGGTGTATTGGGTATCTTGAGATAGGGTTCACCATTATTTGAATTTGTTTGACTATTTATTTTTTGTTATTAATTAGAGCATGCTTGTTTGTTTGTTTGTTTGTTTGTTTGTTTTGTTCTCTTTACATTGTTACAATATCTGCTAATCTGAACTCAATTCCTATGCTTAATGGGACAAATTTTAAGGACTGGAAAGAGAACATTTACATTGTTCTTGGCTGCATGGATTTAGACCTTGCACTTAGGATTGAGTGTCCCACTACTCCTAAGGATAATAGTTTCTCTGCAGAGAGAGCGAACTTTGAGAAGCAGAAACGCTCAAATCGCATGAGTTTAATGATCACAAAGCACAGTATTTCAGAGGCATTCAGGGGTGCAATATCTGATGCGGTTACCAATGTCAAACAATTCCTTATTGAAATCTAGAAATGATTCACAAAGAATGATAAGGCAAAAACAAGCACACTTCTGTTATGCTTGATTACCATGAAGTATAAGGGCAAATGTAACATAAGGGAGCACATCATGGAGATGTCTCATATTGCTTCAAAACTTAAGGCACTTAAGCTTGACCTGTCAGATGACTTGCACGTTTGTTTGGTACTACTCTCACTTCCTAGATAGTACAACCAGTTCATGGTCAGTTATAACTGCCAAAAGGAAAAATTGTGAGACTCTGTCTCACATTATCTATATTGGTATATGGATAAGTATTTTATACTGTATGTTTTATTTTCTGAATTTTTGTGGGATTTTAAAACTTGCCATTTTAAAATTTTTCTTCCTGACCGGACTACTGTCGGCATGTCGCGGCATACCGACGAAAAATTCGATCGTCAGATATTACTTTTGCTTTGAATATTTTTATGAGATATTTTCGTGAATAGTGTTGACTAACCCTATTATCCAATGGTTTCTTGGTTTTGTTTTGAACGGCCGAGATTGATTTGATTCGTTACGTGGATCGTTGATGTGGCGGATCCAACGGTCACGATTAATTTTTACCCTTTATATATACAACTTGATTTTCTCTCTCCTCTTTCTTTTCTTTCACTCTTCATTCTTCATTTCCTCTCCATATTTCCCGCAGAATCTTGGAGTTTGATCTTAAGGCCTAGGAGTGTGGTTTCTGAACCCCTCTTGGTGGTGGAGTTGAAGAGTTAGGCTGGAAGCTCGATCTTAGGCAAGTATATCTTGCCGAAAACTAGGAACAACTTTATTTATTGCAGTTTTTGCTTCCCTTGATTTTATATGCTTATAATTTCATAGTACTTGCTTTGTTAATAATGTTTCTCCCGTGATTTTCAAACCTGTGCATCTTTCAGAAATTGGTTTAAGCTTGCTTTTGACCTTTTTGGTAAAAATCCTGATATTTATGCTTAGGAAACTCGGTGTTAGAAATAATTATCTGTGATTTCCATGATACTTAGTGTATATGCTATGTGAGACCCTCTCATAGCCTTGTATATGTTTGGTTTGGAGTTTGGAGGGAATCAAAACACGTTTCGGTTTCCCGAAAAGCTATTTTTAGAGTATTTTAAGGAATTGATCTATCAAATCTCAAAATTTGTGGAATGTAATACTCCCATATTGTGGGAAATTTAATTTTATTCAAATTTGGCTTTTGAAAGTCCTAATTCTGAGTTAAAACAAAGTTTTTATGGCCGAAATAAGTTTTAGGAAATTCCAAGTCTGGGCTGCTGTGCAGTTTCGGATTATCCGAAGGTAATCCGCGGATCACCGACGGAAGATCCGAATTTTGGGCCATAAAGCTGTTGTTTTATATCGGATAATCCGTCGATAATCCGAGGTAATCCGTCGGTAATCCGAATTAGGCTATTTTTACTAAAATTGACTGTTTTTTACCGTTTTGTCCGTTTATGAGATCCCCATTGACTTTAATAATTTCTTAACATGATTAAATGACCTTGTGTAGCTAGAGAATAGTTGTACATTGGTAAGTGACTAGAGGCTAGGGTCGACTCAAAAAAGATCTATAATCCCGGTTCTTGTTTGGTTTAAGGGTTATAGTATTGATCTCGAGGAGTTTTCAAGTTTTATTATTGCTGACCGACTTATCGATAAAGATCTATAACCCCGGTCCTCGTTTGGTTTAAGGGTTATGCTTCGATCTCGATGGATTTATAGTTTTGTTATTTACTCGTTTCTTTATGCTTCACATGTCTCGACCCAATATTTGGTATAGTTAGGGGACAACTGCCCTTTATACACTTGGCCACTATATGCTAGATTGTGGCTCGTGGTAGCTCACTCTTGCCTTAATGCTTTTATATCCCCTGGTTTGGCTTGTCTTTGCATATGCTCTTAACTGTCAAATTATTGTCCGGTCTTGCATACATGACTAGGATGGATTCTGCGGAATGCCACACCCAGAATTCTAAACGAAACTGTTAGGGATTAAAAACTAGTATAAAAATTAGATCATGAGAGGGGTGGATTCCTGGTTGCATGCAGTCCCGTTATCCCGGCCACATTTTGTGGATTTGTAGCCTACCGTCGAATATGGCACACTTCTAGCTCACCGTCAAGTGTTACAACCCAGCTATGCCATTGCCTTTACATTGACATTGCTTTTACAATGACATTGTCTTTACATTATGTTTTCTTTATATATGCACTGTTATTTAGGTTAATTCTGCCTTTACTTTTACATTGCTTTTACATTTACATAGTTGTTATTTTTGCTCTGTCTGCACTCGGATTTCGGTTTTCTTTGACCTGGACCTTGTCTGGATAACCTGGACAGACTGCAGGCATGCAACCATAGAAATTCTCGTTTGTGTATTTATTAGTAACTAGGATTTGTGACAACCCTAGTTAGTTAACGTATCAAGCCGTACTATTGCTTGACCGTGTTTTATTGATTGTTACTATTGACCGCGTATTGTCCTTCATTTCTAGCTTTGTCATATGTTTCGGTGGGTGGACAGAGGCTAAGTTCGGCTCAGAAAAAAGATCCATAACCTCGGTCCTTGTTTGGTTTACGGGTTTTGGCTCCGATTTCAAGAAGTTCCTATGCTCTCTTATTGCTTGTCGGCTTTTCCTTTTCTACAGTTATCAATCATATCATTATTGTTATAGATGTAGATTGGGACACATTAACGGTAATGGGGGTGGTTCCTTCTTTTTGTCCTTGTTTGGTATAAAGGTGGAGAAACCAGGCCTATTGCTTTTCACGGGTTCTGTTAGTTTCATAGTTATTACTTTCAGTTTATGTTCTTTCACATGTTAGCTTCTTTTGCCATACTCTGGATCCCGTACTCACATGCTATATATATTCCCTTGTACTGTACATGTCCACTAGCCTTGGATGCCCTTGCTTGTTCCTAGTCCTTGTTCCCGATCTCGTATATGTTCTCATTTTTGTTCAGGCACGCTACTTGTTCACTTGTACACATTTATTTTTCTATTGCACCATGTTTATTCTTGTGTCACCAGTAGCTTACTATATATCATCTGTTACTTAGCTTATTGTCTTTCCTTCTCGAGATAAGTGCAGTGGTAGTGCACGAGGCTCGATGTGCAGTTATTTACTTCTATCTTATCTGTTGTTGTGTTAAGGTAATATTGGTTTTAGTTCATAGTTTTTGGCCTTCCTTTGTGGTACTTGCTATTTGGGGTCTGGGGTCACTGGTATTGCATAGCCAGATCTCGTAACAGATCCAGAGGATACTCCTTATCTCCCGCTGGATGGTGATCACGTGGAGCACCAGACTACCTGAGTGGGTTTTTTTCCTGTTCACCCACTAGATCCCGTACTGTATATTCTTTTGCGGCATTTAGCCACCGAGCATGTGTTTAGCTCGTGTTTTGGACTTGACTTCTAGCCTACGGGCTATGACATGGTTAGCTTATTCTAGACTATGAGTTGATGCTGTATTAAATATACTCTGCTAGTTGTTCATTTTGTATTACTAGCTTCATGATCATCTATGTATATTTGGTTTGTGACGCTTTACTATTTTTGCTCCTGATGATCATATTCCTTGTATATTGATGTTTGCTTGTGATTGAGACACATATGACCATTTGACCTAGGATTGACTGATGGATTGTAGTGTTAACCCCCCATGTCTTACAGCTTCACCGTATATTCGGGGTACTGGTGTGCTCTGAGTATATGTAGCTGGCCGTTGTCTGCCCCCGCTCTCTAGTATTCTGGGCCCGGGGCCTAACAAAAATGGACTCTAAATGAGCTTATTTTATATTGTGTACAAGAAGAAGAGGGGTTGTAGCAAGATAAGGCTGAAAGTGCTAATTTGGCTACCACCCCTAAAGACAAGTATAAAGGCACTAAGAGAAAGAATATAAAAGCTGCTAAGGGTCCAGCCCAAAAGAAACAACAAACTGAAGCTACCGGTTATTTTTTTTGTGACAAGCCAGGACACGTAAATAAGAATTCGATAAAGTACCACGCATGTCGTGTAAAGAAAAGGTTACCTGAGCTACCGAAAGCCAATTGATGGTGGAAGACACATCTATGTGGGTGACGGCAAGTCGGTAGAAGTGGAAGCAATAGGATATTTTGGGTTATTAATTATTATTGGATTTGATAGACATTTTTTTGTACCGTCTTTTAGACAGAATTTGATTTTAGTTTCTTTATTGGAAAAATCTGGTTATCATTGTTCATTTGGAAAGAATAAAGTTTGATTTATCTTTAAATTCAAAATATTGTTGGTAATTATATTTTATGTTTATGATAATCTATATTTGTTTGAAACTATTGCTTCTTATAAAGAAACCTTGCATGTGGAATCATGTGCTACTACAATTTTTTGGATGAGAACTACAATTTTTGAGAATCTTGAGTTTGGAGGAGAAATAAAGTCAGGGACATTGTATTTGAGGAGGAATCGGTTTAGATTCCTACTATCACTTTTGACAATGTATAAGTTTCTATACCTCAACTAGACAATGTCGAATTACCTCTACAAGTCGATGTTGAGCTACCTCTACAAGACAACATAGAGACACCCCCATTCAAGGTGAGGTAATTGTCGTGAGGAACAAACTCAATAACCTCAAGAACCAGTGCCATTAAAATGGTCCATCAGAGAAAGTAGAAATGTTATTTCGGATATTTGTCATATTTCTTCAAGAACGTAAGGAATACCGTAGAATACTGGAAGATGATCTAATCAGCTTCCGTCAGGCCATGGAAAGTTTTAATTCTCATAAGTGGATTAATGCAATGAATAAGTAGTATAAGTTTATGCAAGACAATACAGTTTGGGAACTTGTCCCATTACCAAAAGGTACGAAGCTCATTGGTTGCAAATGGATATTTAAAACCAAGAAGGATTCGAAGGGTAATGTGGAGAGGTATAAAGCACGTCTTGTAGCTAGAGGCTTTACTCAAAAGTTAGGAATTGATTTTAAAGAGACTTTCACTCCGGTTTCTTCGAAAGACTAATTTAGAACAATAAATGATAAATTTTATTTTTGAACTCAACCAAGCTTCTTGTCAGTGGTACTATAAATTTTACCAAGTAGTTACCTCATTTGATTTTGGGATAAACACTGTTGAAGTTTAATTGTATCACAAGTTCAGTGGGAGTTCTGGTTTTGTATATCAATAAAGTACTTAATGCAAACCAGGTGACACCTATCGCTAAAGGAGACAAGTTTAGTCTCAATTAGTGCCCTAAGAATAGCCTTACAACTAAAGATATGTAATAGATTTCCTGTTCATCAGTGATAGGGAGTTTAATGTATACTTAAGTATGTACGCGTTCGGAGATGCGTATATAGTCGGGATATTAGGCTGATATTTAAGCAACTCTGGTATGGATCAAAGGAAAGCAACCAATCAGATTAATTAAGTAATTTAAAGAGAACAAAGGATTACATGCTCTTTATAGGAAATCAGATAATTTGGATATCATAAGGTATTCCGTCTTCGATTTTGCTGGATGCCAAGGCAACAGGAGATCCACATCATGCTTACCTATTGGCTGGTGAAGATATATTTGGAAGAGTGTCAAACAGACACTCGTAGCATCTTTCACCATGGCAACAGAGTTTATAACATATTATGAGTTATCCAATCAAGGGATATGATTGCAAAATTTTGTCACAAGGCTACGTATATAGGAGGGTGTTGAAAGATCACTCAAATTATAGTGTGATAATAAATCTGCAATACTGTATTCCAATAACAACATGAGCTCGCATAAGTCAAAGTATACTGACATAAATTTCCTAGTTGTGAAGGAAAGAATTCAGAATGGTCAAGTGTCCATATCATTAGGACAAACTACATGTTAGCGGATCCGCTCACAAAATGTGTTACTATCCAAGGTCTTTCATGAGTACTGCTCATATGAGTGTTATCTTATTTGAGGATATAAAAATATAGTGGGAGTTTGTGTCACGTCCCAGATCCAGAATACTGGAGAGCGGGGGAATGACTCAGCCAACTGCACCTTACGAAATATCGAAGTAACTCGTATTTGTCGGCTAACAGGTGCCTGTTGGTAAAACGACCAAAAGAATATATTTTACAAAAGACGAGCAGCGAAACAAGAAACCTACTCGTTACCCTCAACAACTATCCTTCTGGTGCATACCATTAGTGAGGGAGAAGTAAGTTTGATCCTTCGATACTTGCTCTAAACTTGACCATGCAAAACCAGTGGGGTCAGACCCCAAATAACAAGTACCACAAAGGAAGCACAAAATGAAGAAACAAAACCAGATCTATAGCATGAGATGCATGATCCAACAATCAATGACATATATCCCATCTATGACATGATACGACACCCCTTCACCAAACAAGGACAGGAAGTGCCCTATCATATCAAGATAGAATACGTCCATTGATTATGGTCAAGCTTAAATATTCTGCGTCGTAGTTTCGGTCCATATTTTATTGTAACACAACAGTGCAACCCAACAATCAAACAAGGACATGAGTTGAACTGTCATGCCACAACAGCCCGTGTCCCTAATTATACTCAACAGAAGTCACAATACACATGCAAAGATACAATAAGAAGAAATAACATAGCTTTATTCCATGGAGTATCGTAATACAATGACGTAACCCAATAACCAAATAAGGACATGGGTTGAATCATCGTGTCACGTTAGCCCACTTTCCTAGCCAGACACCTATATAAGCAAATTAGACGATCAATCATATATTACGGCTTGATATGTGATCTCTGGGTTATCCCAGTAATACAATATATGAGTATCCTCAGATCGTGCCATAATCAAGCAGGGCTGGCTGAACCCATGATATACAAGCAAGAATATATGTAAATGATGCACCGGTCCTTCGCAAGGGCCTTGAGGTAATTAATAATCAGTAACATTTCCAGGCTTTCTATAGAAAAGATACTGGGTTGGTCTTATAATTAAATCAGATATTGCACTCCACTACTTCAGATTATATACAGTATCCGTGGTGGCCAGCCTTTACTCCCAGCTAATTTAGGGTGGTTTGACATGCACGATCTCGAGATACTGTTCCCTCCTAATGCTCTACAATTAAGTTGCCTAGTTAACCCTAGGTTAGTTAGAATCTCATGCCGTGGTCACATGAATATTTCTTCTTAGATGTCGTACCTTAAGTACGGGCACTCTTGATACAAATTCATATTGTCACTCGAAAGTTAAATCTGGATTCACCCAAGTGTAATACAACAATCAATACTATATAGCCACGACTAAAGTCACCGTCAAACTACCAGATCTGTGCATGAAAATAATAACATATATCACGTAGCAGGAGTATATGGCACAACGGCTCTCTCTCTCTCTCTCTCTATATATATATATATATATATATATATATATATATATATATCAAGTAGCACTCTCAGTATGATCACGTGTATCAGCACAGATACAATAGTTAGGGAAGGAACAAGTTCTAGTATCCTGATCATGGACAAGTTATCAGATAACAAGTTATTCAGAACATGATAGTTTAATACTGGTCACATATAATTTGTCACTTTATTATATTGATGAATGAGAATAAAAGTAGTGTGAGAATCCCTCGAGATCATATCCACAACACTTCAACCAAATAAGGGCCGGGGTTGCAGAACGCCACCCGAGTTGAACTATGCCTCTTATTATATCCAATGTATAATAAGGTAATCAAGGAAAAGTAAACTAATTAGCAAGTAAAATAGCAAGTACCACAAAGGGCCACATCTACAGGGCTCAACGTGTGCAGGAAACAGTAGGCGCCCAAAAGACTAAAACTAGGTTGGCGCACAAACGACCAAAACTAGGTCGGCGCACTTTCGCAAGAAAGTGCGTGAGCTACAAAGGATGGAGCACTTTTTCAATTTGACCAACATGACGCACTTGACAAAAGTGCACGGGCAACAATAAAGCGATCTTTTAGGAAAAGTGCATGAGCAAGCTAGCTACAAGACAAAACACATAATCCGAGGTCAAAGCTCGACAGTCGAGAAACTCATTAGTCGAGGAGCACACAAATTAATAACACAGAAATCGAGAAAACAACCAAAGATTTGTCCCTCCGAAAACGAAGAGGGAAAAGTGCGCGAGCTACCAAATGTAAGAAAAGTGCGCCGGCTGATGAAACATAGAAAAAGTAAGCCAGATTGCCAACTTGAAGAAAGTACGCGGACTGACTGTGGCGCACTTTCCCTTGATTTTCTAGGGAGAACTTTTATTTAATACGCACCAAAGTGCGCCAACTAGGTTTTCTCTCAAAAGTGCGCCACTGATTCAAGGAGTGTGATTGACACACTTTTGCTAGGAGACTAAGTGCAGTATGATTAGTAGTACGAGGAGTTGGGACAGTACACTAATGCGCCCAAAGTAAAATATACGTATTTCTACGTCAAAGGGGTTCTCTTGCATACTCTTCATAGAGCACTATTCTTTTTCTCCAGTAAGCTATTTGGTATACGTATTGTATCAAGTTTTAACACTGAACTTAGCTCGAATCGAAAACAAGCACGACAAAAAGTAAAGTTACATAAAATATGGTGCTCTACACTATGAGCTAATTTATTTTGTAAAACATAAAGTTTTGGTAGATCAATCCCCAAGAAAACAAAAGTGAACCCATAGACTCAAACTCTGGTCCATGCATTTCCAACCAAGAAAATCAAGAACGACAAGTATAAAAGATGAAGAGGTGATCGATCCCAATAACATGATCTAGAAACAAACATGAATTATTAAGATTTAAGATCATGCATAAATCTATGGTTTTTCTCTTGTGCAAGATGTACTTGTCTACGGAGGGAGAGAAAACCTAAGAGAGAGAATTGGAAAGAAAATAATGAGCAGAGAGAAATAAGAATATATATAGGTTTAGGTTTGATATGTGGACCGTTGGAACACTCAAACCCATCCAAGCTACACATGCCACCCACCCACCCATCCACCCAACCAAACTCACTCTTCTCCACAAATCACGAGTTTAGTCTAAACAAAGGCCGGGGTAGCAACCAACATGCACCAAAGTGCGCCAAAGACAATATGCGCCAAAGTGCGCCAGGAAAAGGGGTTGACAGTTTGTGTTTTACATATTTTTGTACTATATATTTGAATATGGACACATTTATGTATTTAAGTATTTTAGATATTTTTCTGATAAGATATATGGAAATTTCGTTATGTTAAAGTATTGATCTCACTAAAGTAAAGGATGACCAGTTGGAAATAGACATGCGTTGATCAGATATGGACACATTCATTATATTTTTATTTTGTTAAAGTATTGATCTCACAAAGTAAATGAGCATATTTGGAAATAGACATATGTTGATCACATTGCGTATAATTTTCTTGCTACATATCCATGATTAATCTATTTTATTTAGCTATATTGGTATATGTGACCATTGATGGTTTAGTGCAAATGTGACAAAGGCTGCTTTGATCCTATATTGATATGGTTAATGGACGAGATTGTTCGAATATACTCTAAGGTTAAGATAGTAATTTTTGAGCTCATAAAGTTAAATACAATTGTAAGGTTACATATGTGGCACAGTAGGAGATTGTTAGAATTATCCAATAATTATGGGTCACACATGTAAATTTAATTGTGTTGTGCTATCTAAATGCCAAATTAATGTGGTCTATTTAAAAAAAAAGGCTTAAGGGTATAATTGTCATGGAAATAATGTGTAGATACCATAAAGATAATTCTAATTTGATGAGGAAACAAATTAGAATTATATAAAACCTATAATATATATATTCATATATTAATAGGGGTTATGGTCCCCAACTTATACGGCCACAATAGAGAGAGTTTTCTCTTTTCTTTTCTGTATTCCCATCAACAGAGAGAGGGACAAATGTTTCATCTTTGTCATTAAGGATCGTATCAAGTTGGAAGATCGAACCCCCATAAAGAGACGTTCGCTACAAGATTCATCAAGCCAAGCAATAGATTCAGGTACGCTTCCGCAATTAGTTTATGTTCTTCATCTCATGATGTGACCCTAATTTTTCATCTACAACTTCATGAACTACTGACAATAAATGCTCTTCTAGGATTTTGATCTAATATCTTTATATGATAATGTTACCTTGACCATAAATTATGAGCATAATCACTCTACCAATTTCTTTTCTTATTATTATTATATTTTGTTTCGAAGAAAAAATGGTTCTAATCCCAAATTCTCACCCATAATGCTATTTTTACCTCCCAGATTCAAATCCATTTATCTAAAAAGTTTACATAAGTTACATACAAATGTACATGAATTTGCTTGATGGTTGTCATTTTCTTTACAATTATTGTTTGAACCATGACAAATCACCATAGTAAGAGCACAACTCAGAGAACTACATCCCTTCTCTTCTTCGGATTTGGTTCTGGGTTTCCTTTCCTCATCATCTCTACAAATTCGGTGTAGTCAATCCTTCCATCCTACAAGTAACAAGATTCAAAATCATATATCTTGGTATCTTAAATAAAGTTTCTTATCATCAATATTGAAGATATGAAGCTATATTTTTTCACTTACATTGTCAGAATCAGCTTCGGCAATGATTTCCTTAATATCTCTTCCATCATGCATGCCCTTATCTATTATAGCTTGCTCTAGCTCTTCTTTCGTGATGAAACTAAAACAAGATTAAAAAAATTATGAATATATGCATTTCTCATTCATAGGTTGGAGTAGGGACGGTCCGAGAATTCTTAGGGTCTAGGAGGACCTCTTAAATGAGTAAATAGAGAAACATCTATTTTTCTAAACAAATTTTATGGATTTGTTTCCTCGGATAATAATTTTTATCAATTAATTTAACAAATAAAATCTTCTTAGAAAATAAATAAATAAATAAATAAAAAAGTAATTAATTGAGTGACCTTACTGATATTTTTTTTCTAACAGTTAAATAAAGCAATAAAAATAAGATCATTTGTAGACAAAACGAAAAATTAACTGATATAATAATAAAAGATTTAAAAAAAAACAAGTAAGTTATTTTGTCTCGTGGTAATGACTCTCTCAATATGTTTCTTGATATATAGGATTCGAATCATGGTATTACCATTTTGGATACTAAAGCTTACTATGTATAAGTAGGTGTAGACCCTTTTTGGACTACATTCCTACTGAAGTTATTACTACATACATAGTATTACTTGAGTGAGTTTAGAGTTTGTTTGGACCTTCCCATTGCAAGGACTGGGTGGGCTAGTAAGTAATTGGGTCCTTTTTGGAGGTCTTGCCTATTGAGGGGCCTAGAGCGGTCGTTCAGCTCATCCACCCTCTGGACCGGCCCTTGGCTAGAGGCAAAGTTGAAACTTTGGGAAATTAATTCCAATTTACATCTAAATATTTTTGTTACTTACCCGCTATTATCCTTGTCAAAGTATTGGAATGCCGTGTAGAGATGTTCTTCTCTATCCATTCTGTTCAAGTGCATCGTTGCGGTAATGAATTCATCATAGTCTATTGTTCCATCACCATCTGCATCAGCCTTTTTTTTGGAATTGAACAACCCAATAATTTTTTCATGTTAGTTCATAATCTAAGTGAAGAAGTCTATGGATTGAAATCATAAATGTACTGCTACTTACAGCTTCTATGAGTTGTTTGACTTCAAACTCGGAGAGCTTAGTTCCTTGCTTGGCTAGTCCTTGTTTCAATTCTTCGAGAGTTATAGTACCACTATTGTCAGTATCCATATTCTTGAACATTTCTTTCAATCCTTTAATTTCTTCCTCAGACAAGCACCCAGCTATTACCTGCAAATTTGAAAACACCAAAAGAAAAAAAAGTTAAGACACTAGTGTGTACATAACTAATCAAGTTATTAAGATTAGTTTATTTTCTTGTATTAAGACAAAGTAGTATATATACACGTGCATTGCACGTATTTCACATATTATTATTAAAAAGACAAAAAGATAACTGCTATAATTATTCTAATATTTATTAAAACTATTTAGGAAGACCAAAAGACAATCCCTTAACTATTTTAAATTTATTATTATATACATAAAATTATTTATGAAGATCAAAGGACAACTTCGTAATTACCTAGTTGTTCATATTAACTTTTATAAAGACTTTTATTTAGTCAATATATGTAAGGGTATATTTAGGTAAAAAAAATTTACGGTGAAGTCAAAAGTTTCTCATTATAGTAGTTCTAGTATATATGCACGTGTGTTGCACGTATTTTATAAATAATTATTAGGAAGACTAAAAAATAACTGCTATAATTAATCTAATATTTATTAAGACTATTTAGGAACTCCAAAAGACAAATCCTTAACTATTCTAAATTTATTATTATGTTATTATATATAGATATTATTTAATACCTAAGACTATTTATGAAGACCAAATGGCAACTTTTGTAATTACCTAGTTGTCCCTATTAACTTTAATGATATATGCAAGGGTATATTTGGAGAAAAAAGTTCCACGGTGAAGCTATATATATATATATATATATATATATATATATATTATACTACTTTGGAAGAATAAACAATAGTTCTTAATTTTTTTACTACTTGGGAAGAGCAAACAACGACTCTTATATTCTTTTATGTGTAATTACCTAACTATATATGTTAAATTTAATAAAAGTAAACACAGATAAGGACAATTTTGGAACACAAATTTTTACGGTGAAGCCTCAACTTTTCTTATTATATAGTAGTATAGATTAAGAAGTAGCATACTCTCAATGCAGCTTTCTTGAACTTGTTCATCGCTCTAAATTGTTTCAGTCTGTTGAGAACAGCATTATCAAGGGGCGTATCAGGTGCTTCTCCATCTTCTTTAATCCATGGGTGATCTGTCGCCATCGAAATAAGGTAGGTTAAGATAGAAAACACATGAATAATAGGTTGAAGATACAACACCCACGAATGTGGTATAGGTTTTAGTTGTATTCTGCATAGTTTGCAGTGTCTATCAATACAGATCTGAAATGGCCGATACCTATATGATTTGGCATATCCCGATTCAAAATTGACTGATACCCGATACTAACCAATACCGGCATTGAGGATATCTTTTTCGGTCAATTTGGCAAAGAAAAATGAACAAAAATGATCAATCAACAAGAATGTAAAAGAAGAAAACTTATCTATCATATGCAAATCAATCGACAAAGGGATTACTATTTCATTTAATTTGAAAACTACTAAGAAACAATGTATGAAATACATAAAATTATGCCCCAAATTATAAATATTTCTTCTAGAATATTAATAATTATTTGCTTTCTGATACCAAAAAATATGAAATTTTAATTCGAAACCGTCGATATTGTCGATACCCCCGATACCGCTAATCTTGATACTCGTAAAAATGGTCCTATACCGATACTGAACCTTGTCACTATATAGTTACCATCTTAACAAAATATTTAGAGTTATCTTAAGAAGCTTATGAATGCAACATATGGGACATCAGGAGGAGCCTCGTGGTACTATGACGTCCTTATTAATTTCAAAGTGATACTTCGCGTATCGCTGAAATCATACTTACTAAGCACTTGGAATGCCGTTAACCTCTGCTTGGGGTCTGAATTGAGCATATTCCTAACTAGGTCCTTGGCGCCACTCGATATGTTAGGCCATGGATCGCTCGTGAAATCGATATGGCCGCGAAGGACCGCGTTGAAGATTCCATGTTCTGATTCTGTTCTCAAGATCAGAAAAACAAATTAATGTTCAAATTAGTTCTTCTACACAATTTCCCCAATGATCAATGCATTACTGAACTATAAGAAGATGACAAGAAGTTCTAATTACCAGCCCAAAATGGAGGAACTCCACTTAAAAGTATATAAAGCATCACACCTATACTCCATATATCGACTTCGGGACCATATTTTCTTTTCAGGACTTCTGGTGCAATGTAGTATGCACTGCCTACAATATCCCTGAAAACTTCACCTGCTCAATTACAACATAGGTAAACATAAAATGCTATATGCAAAAAGTATCAAGTATGTTTCTACCGCTATATGTGTTGTACGAACATGGATAAGATATGACACAACAAGGATATGACGACATGGATACGACACTATGTCCTAGTATATCCGTGTTGTTTCCTATATGTGTTTGGTATATTTTTAGCACGAAGCGACCTATACTTTTGTAGCTTCATAGTTTGATATCTCTGTCTTTTGAACTTCGATCTTGAACTAATTACCTTCCTTGATATATACCTGTGTTGTACGGACACAGATAAGATATGACACAACAAGGATATGACGATATGGATACGACACCTATTTTGGTATGTCCTCGTATATTTTGGGGTATCCAAGTTGTGTCCTATATTTGTTTGGCACATGTCTGACACAAAGCGGCCTATACTTTTGTTGCATCATAGTTTGATATCTATGTTTTATTCTTTGAACTTGGATCTTGAACTAATTACCTTACTTGACATATACATCTTGTACGGACTGATAATATACAACACAAATAAGGACATGCATGGATACGACAACTATTCTGGTATGTCCTAGAATATTTTCGAGTGTCCGGATTGTGTCCTATATGTGTTTGATAATGCCCGGTACAAAGCGGCCTAGACTTTTGTAGCTTCATAGTTTGATATCTATGTTTCATTCTTTTCAACTTCGATCTTGAACTAATTACCTTCCTTGACATATACATGTGTTGTACGAACACAGATAAGATACGACACATGGACGACATGACGACATGGATACGACACCTATTTAATTATTTCCTAGTATAATTTGGAGTATCCGGATTATGCCCTATATGTCTGGTACATGTATAACTTTGTAGCTTCATTGTTTGATATCTATGTTTTATTCTTTTGAATTTTGATCTTGACCTATTTACCTTCCTTGACATATACTTTTATTTTATGGACACGGATAAGATATGACACAGTAAGGACATGGCGACATGGATACATCTCCTAATTTGGTATGTCTTTGTATATTTTAGAGTGTCTGGGTCAGCACAAAGCGGCCTAGACTTTTGTATCTTCATAGTTTGATATCTATGTTTCATCCTTTTGAACTTCGCTCATAAACTAATTAATTACCTTCCTTAAAGAAGACCGAGAGCCCGAAATCCGTAGCCTTCAACGGGGAATCCTCTTCCCTGTTCAGCAGCAAAAAGTTCTCTGGCTTCAGGTCACGGTGCACCACCCCCATCGAGTGGAACGTGTGCACGATCTGCACGATGGTGCGTATGAGCGACGCGGCCGCGCGCTCCGTGTAGTGTCCCTTGGCGATGATCCTGTCGAAGAGCTCCCCGCCCGCGCATAGCTCCATCACGAGGTGCACCGAGTGCTTGTCCTCGTACGCCCCCTTCAGCTCCACCACGTTGGGCTGGCCAGTGAGGTGGTACATTATTTGCACCTCCCTGCGCACGTCCTCGATGTCCTCCTTGTTCGCAAGCTTACGCTTTGCAATAGTCTTGCACGCGAACTGCTCGCTGGTGGCCTTGTGGGTGCAGAGGTGCGTGACGCCGAACTGGCCCCTGCCGAGCTCCTTCCCGATGGAGTAGGTGGCCTTGACGTCCTCCATCGGGCGGCCGAGGACCGGACCTATCGGCGCGGACTTGGAGGGTGACTTGTTCCCTGTTGCTACTGCTGTGGCGGCGACAGAGGATGCCGCTGCGACGTTTGTCTCAGGTGGCTGATGTTGGGAGGAAGAGGAAGCCGTCACGGGGTCCGCATTGGCAGCAGGTGGAGGGGTGGCGGCGCCGCGGGAGCAGCAACTGCCCATAGGATGATGGGGAGGAGGAGGAAAGTTAGGGGTTGGGATGGGGTGGGGTGGGGTGGGAGAGAAGCATGAACAATGGGAAGAGGGGGAAGGGAGTAGAAGGAAACGTCATGGGAAAAGTTACAGGTAGGATTTGTTTGAATGGTTAGTTGGTCCGAGGGTAGGGAGGGTTTGGCGGGTAAGTAACGACTATATTTGGATATATCATCAGTTTTATTAACAAAGGATTCATACTCTATTTTGCAACTAGATACCTTTCAACTTTATCCCATTTGAGTTTGGATTGCAATTACGTTCCATCCATGATTCTATTTGGTACGAATCGTTCATCCGGAGTGGAATCTCAGTTTTAAGTTTGGTAGCAAATATAATTTTAGATGGAGCATAACTGTAACCCAAACTAACTCATAGCTGTCAATTACAACAGAGTTTAAGATAGTAACTTACAAATCGAGAAAAAAAGATTTATTGTATCTGGTTTGTTTTTTAGTTATGATTCATCCAATTTGTTTAAATGTCCATTTCCTGAAAGCTTTTTTGGGCTAGAGTTTCATAAACATCCATTTTAAGT
Source organism: Iris macrosiphon (assembly GCA_036927795.1). Classification (NCBI taxonomy): domain Eukaryota; kingdom Viridiplantae; phylum Streptophyta; class Magnoliopsida; order Asparagales; family Iridaceae; genus Iris; species Iris macrosiphon. The sequence goes on from JAYESA010000018.1 coordinate 123,855,188, forward strand.
TCCGAAATGAATGACAAGTTTAAAGGAAACTCATGCGAAATGGAAACTATTTGGGCTTGTCTCCCTAATGGAGTCATGGATTAAACATAATCAAGTTTGAAAGAAGCTCATGCGAAATGGAAACTTTTGTCTTGTCCGCCTAATGGAATCATGGATTAAACACAATCATGATCCAAATTGGTCCTCCATTCTTTCACTATTTGGTTTAATATGCACAATTGAGATAATATATATCCCTATAGCAAATTGTATAGTATTATTACCTCTTCGCTAAACTTTTTATAGTCTTTCGGACTTGGAGGCTTGGGTGCTCCTTGGCTGCATGAAATAAACTATTTATGGTAAAATATTGGTCTACCTACATGCCAACTAGCCACGTACGTTTATGCCATAACACTCTCATGCAAATTGCTACCTTGATTTGAGATTTGATATCAAAATAAAGGGTTGATGTTTGGTTGACAAGTGGTCACACAAACTTTCTCGTATGAAACTTTCTTATGCTGTATAGACAACATTGTTGTTCTTGCAGTTACAAAGATTGTACAAATTATGTAAAAAATCAAAAATACAACAATGATGCTTACAACCACAGAAAAAAATTACAATTAGAGAAATATAAAAGCCAACGAACTTGCAACACAGTTGCTAATACAAAACTCATTACAACCGCAAACAGAATATGAGGAAGAAACTATTGAAGAAGACAACTCGCTGGGTGATTTAGATCACAGTTGCTCAAATCAAGATTCGACCTATTGAAAGTAGAGAAAAACCCAAGAAATAGAATGGAAGAGGGAAAATAAGAGGAGAGAGAGTGAAGTTGGGTTATATATGGAGGGTTTGAGGTTTGTACCATGGGTTCAACTCATGATAAAATCAAACCAAACAAATAAACCAAGAGTCAAGTAAACCAAAGAATGGGTCTAGTCTCTCTACATCATACAACTACGCCATTAAGAAAATAATTACGCTCAAAATACGTATATTGGGAATGAGGAGTGACATCTCTACCTACCTTAGAAAAATTATGTCCTCAGAATTCAAACTCAAGGCTAGCTAAAAATTTCAAAGCAAGCAACAACTATCTACAAGCAATCTATGCATACAAACAAGCAAGTATAACAAAAACACCTATAATAAAGTGAAGCAATATTATCTCTCATGAGTGCTTTGTCGATCACGAAATGAAAGATGCGTAGGCATATAAAGAAATATACCTTACGAGTCGAATAGATGTGGGTACCGAGATGGAATATCGTCCTCGTGATCCCACGTTGACTCTCCCAAAGAGTGATGCCCCCAAGCAATATGAACAAGACGGATAGTCCAATTCTTGAGTACTATGTCTCTCTGATCCAAAATTGACACTGGCCATTCCTCGTAAGTCAAGTCGGTACCAATGAATAACTCAGAGTGATCGAGGGCATGACTCAGATTTGGGACATACCTACGCAACTGAGACACATGAAAGACATCGTGCACCTCACGTAGCGAAGGAGGAAGGGCAAGATAATAAGCAACATCCCCTACCCTCTTGAGAATATCGAACAGTCCAACGTACCGCGGCCAAAGCTTCATGTGAACCCCGAACCTAATAACTCCATGGATAGGCGAAATCCGCAAATATACATGGTCGTCGACAGAAAATTCTAACGGCCTACGATGCTGATCTGCCCAATGACGATGACGATCTTGTGCATCTCGAAGCCTCTCTCTAATCTTCTTAACCACTTCAACGGTCTGTGTGATCATCTCAGGCCCCAAAATCTTCCATTCACTATTGTCATCCCATGCTAAAGGTGACCTGCACTTCCTTTCGTACAATGCCTCGAATGGAACCATTTGTATGTTGTCCTGATAACTGTTGTTGTATGAGAATTCCTCTAAGTGAAGGTGATCTTCATAAGACCCACCATGGTCTAAAGTACAAGCCCGCAGCATATCTTCCAATGTTTGTATTGTCCTCTCTGACTGGTCATCTATCTGAGGATGGTACACGGTACTGAATCTCAACTTACTCCCCAAGCACTAGTGTAAACTTTTCGAAAAATGGAACGTAAAGCGGATATCACGATCTAACACTATAATTGCTGGGACTCCGTGCTGCCTCACTATATGCCGTATATACATCTCGGCTAACTGCTCTGTGGACTGTCCTACCCGGAAGGGAAGAAAATATGCACCTTCGTGAGTTGATCTACTATTACCCAAACTGTATTACGTCCAATAGGGGATCTAGGTAAGCCGGTCACAAAGTCCATCGTAACGTGTTTCCACTTCTACTCTGGAATAGGCAAGGGTTGCAATAATCCTGCTAGTCTTTGCTGCTCTCCCTTCACTAGCTGACATATGAGACATCGTGAAACAAACCAAGCTATATTTCTTTTTAGTCCGTTCCACCAGAAATATTACTTGATATCATGGTACATCTTCGTGCCTCCTGGATATATATAATATTGAGAACTATGTGCCTCGTTCATTACTTTCTATCTGATATCTCCACTTGGCACACAAAGAAGATTTCCAAATCTAAGTGTTCCGTCTTCGTGAATCCTTAATTCCTTCCTAAGGCCTAACTCATATTCTGTCCTAAGCTTCTGAATATGAGAATCTTCTGTTTTAGCCGCCTTGATCCTCTCCACCAAGGTTGACTGAATATGAAGATTGGCTAGTATTCTCGCTCCTTGAGGTAACACTACCTCGATGCCAATCTCTCGAAGATCTTCTAATATGTGCTTCTGAGTTGTCAAGACAAATACGTTGCCTCTCCTACTTAGAACATCTGCCACCACATTTGCCTTGCCTGGATGATACTGAAGTACTACTTCATAATCACCAAACAATTCTAGCCACCTCCCTGTCTCATGTTTAGGTCCTTCTGGGTGAATATGTACTTTAAAATTTTATGATTTGTGAATATTTCCACCCGATCGCCATATAGGTAGTGTCTCTATAGCTTTAGTGCAAATACTATAGCGGCTAACTCCAAATCATGTGTTGGATAAAAAATTTTATGATCTCAAAGCTGCCGAGACGCATAAGCTATCACTTTTTCGTACTGCATCAACACACACTCGAGTCCTTTCTCAGATGCGTCACAATAAACTGTGAACCCTCCTGATCCTACTGGAAGTGTAAGGATCGGTGCTGATATCAGTTTCTCTTTCAACTTCTCGAATGCTGCTTGGCACTCTGCCGTCCAAACAAACTTTACCTTCTTGCAGGTTAGATGATTCATTGGTGCTGAAATTTGTGCAAAGTCTGCCACGAACCTCCGATAATATCCCGCTAACCCCAAGAAACTTCGCATATCTGCAGCTATCTTCGGGACTAGCCAATTCTCTACTGCTTCAACCTTCTTGGGGTCCACTAATACTCCTGTTCCTGAGATGATGTGCCCCAAGAATGACACATGACCTAACCAGAATTCATACTTACTGAGCTTGGGATACAACTGATGCTCCCTTAAAACTTGTAACACTCTCCGAAGATATTCTTCATGCTCTTCTTCACTGTTGGAGTAGGCAAGAATGTCGTCTATGAATACCACAACAAATTGATCTAGGTATGGCATGAAGATACGATTCATCAAATCCATGAATATTGCTGGTGCATTAGTCAATCCGAATAGCATAACTAAAAAATCTTAATGCCCATATTGAGATCGAAATGCTGTCTTCGGTATATCTTGCTCCCGGAACCTTACTTGATAATATCCTGATCGAAGGTCTATCTTGGAAAATACTTTTGCTTCGCTCAATTGGTCAAACAAGTCATCAAACCTAGGCAATGGATACTTGTTCTTCACTGTTACTGCATTCAGCTGCCTGTTGTCGATACAAAACTGTGTCATCCCGTCCGTCTTCTTAACTATAAGAGCAAGTTCTCCCCATGGTGATCCACTAGCCCGAATAAATATCTTCGCCTTTAGTTCTTCCGTATATTGATATAGCTGGTTGAGTTTCATCGGTGACATCTGATAGACTTTATAGAAAATTGGTTCTGCTCCTGGCCTCAATTCAATGCATAACTCCACTTTTCTTACAAGGGGTAATCCTAGAAGATCTTCCAGAAATACATCAAGAAATTCTTTAATTATTCTGGGAAGCCGATCCCCAATTCCCGCTACTGCTGCTATACCATATTCATGCGGGTCCCTCATCGTTCTGTTGAAGATAAACTCTTTCTTGCCAGGGATCTTAAATAACACTTTACCCCTACGATAATCTATCGTCGCATGACTGTCTCTCAACCAGTCCATGCCTAGAATAACGTCGAAATCACCTATAGGAAACTCAATCAACCTTGTCGGTAATAAATGCCCGCACACTATGATTGGACACGCTAGACATACTCTATAACTCCTACGAGACTATTACCAATGAGTATATTCAGCCTCTCTGGCAATGCCTTTAACTCTAATCCAATAAGTGTCATAAATCATGCACATATAAATGAATATGATGCTCCCGAATCAAATAATGCTATGGCAAAAAAGATGTAACGAGAATGTTACCTGCCACCACATCACCTGATGCCAAAGCCTCCACCAGCGATAGGGCAAAAGCTTGCCCTTGGCCTTGATATTGTAAAACCCCTAATTCTGAAAATCGTATTTTTATTTATTTATTTATTTATGGTAATTATGAGCTAAATAGAGAAAATAGATTTTTATTCTGAGGTATTGAGCATTTAGAGGATTTAGGGAGCCATTATAAATTTTTCCTAAATTTATTCCATGTAGAAAATCCTTTGACAGTTGCTACCTTAACCGTATACACCAATACCCTATCCAGATAGGTATATTTATATATATATAGATTTTAAGAAAAAGAAAAGAATAAAAAATAGAATTTCCTATCAGACCAAAACCCGCAACCCGTTAAACACACCCGCGCGTAAAGTAAGGAAATAGCATCTCTTCTCGCGTAAACAAACAACAGCAACCCGCTCACCACACCGCGTATACTTCTCTGTGTGTAAACCGCAACAGCAACAGCAGTATCAAAACCACTGCTTATTTTACCCCGCGTAAACTCTTCCTTTCACCGCGCATAAAACCCAAACCACACCCCAATAGGAGAAGAAAATATCAGCAGCAGAAGCAAAAACTAATTTTGCTTTGCTTTCCATACGTGTAAGCTCCTCATTCCACCACTCCTTAACACTAATATTACTAAACACCCCCAGCCGAAACCAAAACCAATGAAAAGAAAGAAAACAGCAGCGGCAGTAGTTTTAGTTTTCTTCAACACTAAGTTTTCCCACCGCCTCTTATTCTCTATATATAACCATAAACTCTCACTCCTTCAACTTAACACTATTATGGACGCTTGCACTATACGGAACCTTGCTTGGCAATTATACCTTGCCACAGTACTATTATTTACATTCCAAAGGATGCATGATTCTGTTTTATTTTTATATTTGTATTGGACCTTGTTTATGAGACCACCCCAGTATTATAGAGTATTATTTGGATTCATTGGCCGTGACACAAGTTTTTACATGAGTTATGAGTCTCATATAGATCCCGGACTACGTATTGGGTTGGCCGCCTGTACGTAAGAGCCGTGCGTTAGGGATGACTGTTGATAGAAACTTTGTATGCTAGTAGACCTGGCAGTTATTTAGAGGTTGTATCATGTCATGGATATGGCATACTTAGAGCATGGGGTGGGGAGAACAATAAGTAAAGCGTTTGGGCTCCTATGCACTTTTCTCCTGTACGCTCGGATTCTCCACCGAAGAAACGGGTGATGATGACCACTATATATTACTGGCGGCCTCTACTGTTCAACAGACGACATGCTTTTAGGCCCCTGATTTTCTGAGAGAATCATGCCAATCCCATTATTTGGCCGGATAACCCACGTGTTGGAAAGTTGTTCTCAAATTGCGTACACTTAGACGGTTAGGCGACCCAGTGGATGTTTTTATTTCAGTACTTTATTGGCATGTTTATATGTATCTTGTTACGTCCCTCTGAGGACCTGGTTCCTTTCCAGATATGGATGAGCAGGAGTACCCACAGGAGTACGAACCTGGACCTGACTCTACGTACCTGACTGAGGAGATCCTACCCCCAGAGTATCTGTGATTTATTGACGTTGTTTAGATATTTTGCTACTTTGGTATAGTCGCTTTGTAGTGGATTTGTTTCCACCCGACTACCAGACTTGATACTCATTTTGGATATCCAGTTATTATTCCGCTTTTATTCCTACTGATTACTTGTGCTGTGGATGAGACATAGATTTTGTGTGACTTGTTATGACATTATATTACTACTGATGGATTGCACATTCATATACAGCGTACGTGTGTATATGATTTCCATATATTGGAGTTCGTATACATACGGTTGGGCGTGTTACGTATTCCTAGTCCTACGTATTTATGACTGGGGCATGACAGATATGCTCATTGTTGCTGCCTTCTTTGGATACGTAATTGTGGCCTCTGCTGCCCATACTAATAATTCCTCTGCTGGTTGTACTTCTGAGTTTGCGTCAAAAATGGACACTGAGCCAAAAGCCTGACTGCCAGTGCTGGTCCCCTGTACTGAGCTTCCCCTAGTGCTGGTAAGGCTAATTGATGCACTGGCCCTTCAATCCTCTGCATCATCAGACAATTGGTGATCCAATGGTCTGGACTACCATATCGTAGGCACAACCCTTGTGCTTTTCTACACACATCTTTGGCATGTCCTCCCTTGCCATAATACGTACATCCGATTGGGGCTACCAATCGTTGTTGTTGTTGCCTCGGCTGATATGGTCGAGCTTGTATTATTGCTGTCGATGCCACTGGCCTCCTCGATGCTGTGTCATGAATGTGAATGCCAAAAGATGGTGCTGAAATCCGTTGTACTGGTCCTCCTCCTTCGCTTTGTGCATGAGACCTCTTCTGGCTTCCTGTCCTCGAAGCTAACCTCTGTATTGTCAGCTCATGTTGCCTGGATGCGATCAATACTTCATCGAAGGTCTGGTAGTTATGGGCCTCTACCAGTTGCTGAATTTCCAGATGAAGTCCATACAGAAACCTCATCGCCCGCTCTGGTTCTTTTGCCACCATTGTTGGGGCAAACCTACTAAGCCTGCAGAACTCTGCTGCGTAGCCAACCACCATCCTCCCAGACTGCTTGATATTGATAAATCTCTGTTGTAGCTTATATTGCGCTACCACTCCGAAATACTTGATCTTGAAATGGGTTCTGAAGTTGTCCCATGAGATAGGTTGTCTTAAACCAACCTCTTCTGCTGCCCACCAATCTCTGGCAAGGTCCTAGAGTTACAATCGGAGTGATCAACTTGTTCCTCAGTTGGAACCCTTGCTGCTGTCAGTATTATCTCAATGTTCTGTAGCCAAGCATCTGCGATATTAGCATCCTCCGTGCCATCAAATTACTTAGGGTTTAGTTGACAGAACCTCACCGATGCCCCTGAGTATGTTCTAACACTTCTCTCCAAGGTCGTCTGTAATCCTTGACGCAACAAGACATTCTGCTCCTGCTGTTGAAGCTGTTGATATTGTTGAGCCGCTATCATTCCTTGAATAATCTCTAGCAATATCGGTGTATCAAGTGCTACTGGCACTGCTGGTATGACTAGGGATACTGGAACTTCTGGTACATGTTGTTCCTTGTGCTCCTCTACGGGTTCTACCCTGATCCCTCCTGGAACAGGTGATGTCTATCGTTGTGGGCCAATGGATCCTTGTCCTGCTAAAACTATTGGTAATCCAACCATTGATTATGGAGAAGCCCTAAAAAAAGGACACTAGATAAATCAAGAACATGATGAGAAAGGATCGAGGAATCAATGGTTCAGAAGTCAAGCTAAGTTTCGAGGAGACAGATTCAGGATTTCAAGAAGAAACATGTTTGATTGAGATTTCCTAAAATTAAGCCACCCCACAAGTCTGAATATAGACCTGCATGGGCCACCACTAAAATCTTGTTACGCCCAAGATCCAGAATACTGAAGAGCGGAGGAATGACTCAGCCAACCACACCTTGCGGAATACCGAAGCAACCCGCAATGTGTTAAGGTTGTCTAGAGACAAGGGGGTGCATATTATAATCAAATCTTTTATGGTCAAGAACTTCTATATCTCAATCATTTAAACAAGTAACAATAACATAAAATATTTCAAATTAAGTAGTAAGGCATCCTCAATGCCTCACCAGAATATTCTAGAGATCTAGCAAATATAAGTGATATGTCAAATACACAATCAAAAGTATACATAAAAGTGAGTCAGTAGCAGTCTGAATATATTACAGTCAAGTAGGGAACTAGTGTCCAGATTATCCGGCTAACAGGTAACGGTTGGATAAATGCCGAAAAGATTATATTTTATAAAAGACGAGTAGTGAATGAAGGAACACACTCGTGACCCTCAGCAGCCATCTTTCTGGTGCATGCCATCAGTGAAGGTGAGATACTCTTGATCCTCAGGTGCTGGTTCTAAACCTGGCTATGCAAAACCAGTGGGGTAAGACCCCAAATAGCAAGTACCACAAAGGAAGCACAAAATAAAGAAACAAAACCAGTTCTATAGTATGAGATGCTTAAACCAACAATCAATGACATATGTCCCATCCATGACATGATAGGACACCCCTTCAACAAATAAGGACAGAAAGTGTCATATCACATCAAGATAGGATACATTCCTTGATTATGGTCAAGCTAGAATAACTCTGCGTCGTAGTTTTAGTCCATAGGCTATCGTAACACAATAGCGTAACCCAACAACCAAACAAGGACATGAGTTGAACTATCATGCCATGACAGTCTATGTCCCTAATTCCACTCAACAGAAGGCACAATACATAAGAAGGTATACCATATTAAGTAAAATAACTTAGTGATAATAAGTAGCTTCGATCCGTGTCTCGTTGTAACACAACATCGTAACTCAACAACCAAACAAGGACATGAATTGAACATTCATGCTGCAACGGTCCACTTCTCTAACTAAAACAGATTTAAAGGCCAAACATGTATTACATCTTGATATGTGATCTCTGAGTTATCCCAGTAATACAATATATAAGTATTCTTAGATCGTGCCATAATCGAGCAGGGAACCAATGATATACAAGCAAGAATATATGATGCACCAGTTCCTTGCAAGGGCCCTGAGCTAATTTAATGATCAGTAGCAGTTCCAGGCTTTCTATAGTAAAGACACTTGCTAGGTTTATAAATAAGTCAAATACTGCACTCCACTAGTGCTGATGATATACAGTATCTGTGGTGGCCAACCTTTACTCCCAACTAATTTAGGGTGGTTTGACATGCATGATCTCGAGATATTGTTCCCTCCCAATGCTCTACAAATTAAGTTGCCTAGTTATCCCTAGGTGATTTAGAATCTCATGCCGTGGTCACATGAACATTCCTTCCTAAATGTCGTACTTTAAGTACGGGCACTCTTGATACGAATCCATATTGTCACTTAAAGTTAAATCTGGATTCACCCAAATGTGATGCAACAATCAATACTATATAGCCACGGCTAAAGTCACTATCTAACTACCAAATCCGTGCAAGAAAATAATTATATATATCATGTAGCAAGTGTATATGGCACAAAGGCTCACTATATACCAAGTAGCACTCTTGGTGCAACCAAGTGTATCAGCATGGATACAGTAGTCAGGGCAGGAACAAGTTCTAGTATCAAGGTTGTGGACAAGTCATCAAGTAGCAAGTTGACGCATGAGTCAGCTGGCTGCATGACCAAATGGGCCGTATGAACCAACATGTCGCATGGATCGAGACAAAGTCCACTCCTCGAGCTAAGTGCAACGTGATAACTAAAATGTAAGTCATGTCAAGTCAGAAAAAGTGACTGATGTGACATGTGATAAAAGTGACAGAAGAAAAGACAAAAGTAGGAAAAGTCGTGCCAAGTCAGTTAGTAGTATGCGTCCAGAAGAAGAGGGATGCAGAACTCCTGGCTGCATGGTCGACTAGGCCGCATGCTCCTCTGGGACGCATACAAACTTGGCCGTATAAAATCTTTTGGGACTTAGGGAAATTTTATTCATTCAAGTTTGAAGCATTTGGCCAAGGGACCCATGTGCAGAAATCTATTCCTTGCATCCAACAAGATGGCCGCATGAAATCTATTGGGCGAGAAGTCGAGGCCGCATAAAATCTGCTGGGCGCATGGAGCTCCTTCATCCCAATCCAGCAAGTTTGGCCACAGAAAAGCTCTGAAACCCAAACCTTATTTTTTCCACAGAAACCTCAAACGAAGTCCAAATTCAGCAAAGTAAAATTCTAAACTACTCAAAATCAAGTGCTCATCAACATAGAACAATAAGTTTTCAAAAATATTAAGTTTTAAGAGATCAAAACCCAAGGAAATTCAAGAATACAAAGAAAATCCTAAAACATAAAACTTAGATCTATACTAATCCATCCATCAAATCCAAAAATACCAAGTTCTAAATGCATGAGAAATCATATAAGGAACGTATTGGAACCAAAAATTAAAGGGTTTCTCCAATTCTTGCAAGATGTATTTGCCTATGGAGGGGAGAGAAAAACCTAAGAAAGAGAATAAAAGAGAAAAAAATAAGAGAAGAGAGAGTGAGTTGGGTTATATATGGAGGATTTGAGGTTTGGACCATGGGTTTAACTCATGATAAAACCAAACCAAACCAAACCAAACATATAAACCAAGAGCCAAGTGAACCAAAGAATGGGTCTAGTCTCTCTACGGCATACAACTATGCTAGAAAATAATTACGCTCCAAATACATATATTGGGAATGGGGTATGACACAACTGACACCAGGTTAAAACGAATATCAGAGACATGACAAACACCTTTGATTACAAGAGGTTCTCATGTATTTGTCTTTAAATGCATATCTGTAATATCAACAGTCTTTGACACATTTCTGTTACCCATCATCAACACTTTACAGTCTCTTATTGTGTATATAGAAAATAGTGCCCTGCTGTGAGATATATCCATTGAAGCACCTGAGTCCGCCAGACAAGCACTGTCATTATAGGCGAGGTTCATAAAAACCTCATCACCTACAATAATAAAATTACCTCCATGTTCTGAGGCGGCCTCTGTTGTGTTCTTATTTTGCTTTTCATTTTCGCCCTTCTTTTCTCTCTTCCAAGCAAAATTGTTTCGCTTGATGTGGTCCTTCTTACCACAATGGTAGAACTCAGAGTTCTCGTACTGACTTTTGGACTTGCCTTTACATTTGTCTCGGTCACACCGCGGTTCCGTATAACCGAATATGTCACTTTCCGTTCCCAGTATACGTATTAGGAGCGTATTATTTCTTGTTGCATGTTTATTTTATTTTGGTTGCATGAGACTAGACCCATTCGTTGGTTTACCTTGGTTCTAGGTTTATGATTTGGGTTGGTTTGGTCATGAGTTGAACCTATGGTCTAAACCTCAAACCCTAGCTATATAACCCAACTTCTTTCTCTCTCCCTCTTCATTCTTTTTTCTCTCTCTCTTAGTTTTTTTCCTCCATCCTTAGGCAAGTACACCTTGCATGAAAAATGGAGAAAATCTCCATATTATTACTCTATTATGATTTTTGTGTGATTTTAATCATGTTTAGAACTTGGTATTTTCGGATTTGGTGTATGGAATGGTGTAGATCTGAAGTTTTATGAGTGTAGGTGTTCTTGAGTTTTTTTTGGTTTTGATCTTCAAAAACTTATTATTTTTGAAAACTTGTTGTTCTATGTTGAAGAGCATTTGATTTTGTGTGGTTTAGAACTTTATATTACCGAATTTGGATCCCAGACGGAGTTTTCATGGAGAAAACCCAACATTCGGTTTGGAGTTTCCGCCATGGCCAAACTTGCTGTAGAGAATATGAAGCTCCATGCGCCGAGCATCCAGTATGCATCCATTTTGTTGGTGCATACTTGAAGGACGCATGCGTTCTGAAACTCGAGCTTAAAAATGCTAAGTGTCAGAACTTTTGTGTTGTCTTTCCTAGACGCATGGAAATCATCTATGCGGCCATGAGCCATGCGCGCCCTATTTCTTTGGACGCATGACCCAGTCCAATCCTGGCACATCTTTTGATAATTTTGATTTTCTCTCTGTCGTACTTTATGGCTTGTCACATCAGTCACTTCAGTCACTTTATGTCACTTTATTGATACTTCATTTATTGTACGTCACTTTGGCACTTGTCTCGAAGGGTGAACTTTGCGTCGCCCGTGCATCCAGGACATTTATGTGTCCAGACGCCTATGCACGTCCAGTCGCCCATGCGCCCCTGACTTCATCTGACTCTATGAGCCCTGACTCTATGCAGCACCATGAGCATGCACTTGTTTGGTTCACCCATCTCACCTTGACGCGTATAATTTTATACGCGTGTTATCCTTAGCGACTTCATGCGTGAACATAGTACTTTCATTATGTGTTCATTTATTTTATTTGCAATATTTCTTATCATCCTTTTGTGGTTTATCCTGGTATTGCTTGTGTCTTGATTCTAAGGAAGAATGGACTTAGTAACCATACCTCATGCTAGACATGACTATATGCTTAGATTGGCTATGTGCATAGCATGAATATGTGATGGACTGAGATTTTCTGTGTGTACCAGACTGAGTAGTAAGTGACTAACCAGCTATGTGCATAACATAAGGTTCGTGTTACAATGTGATCAAGATTCATGTGACCCAATGTATAATTGGTAATTGGACTCGAATACTGTATTCGTGCTGATACAATTATTGCCAGATAATGTTCATGATCAAATGTGTACTAAGGTACGACATACCGTGTTACGTGTTAAGTGATTATATTTGGGTTGTACATCGAGAATGCCTCCAAATTCCTGAACACGTGATAGTATAAATATATTTTCTCCAGTACGACCATGATATTTGAGTCAAGTACCAAAGCGTGGCTATGATATTGATTTATTGAATGTTGCATACATGCTCGGGTAAATCTACTTTGAACTTTCATGGATTTGTATCTAGCGTGCTCGTACCTTGTACGATATCTTAAGAAAAATTATTATGTGGCCACGCCTTGAGATTTCTAAACAATATAGGGTTAATTAGGCAACTAAAAGTGGTAGTAACATTGTATGGAAACGGTATCCCGAGATCATGCCAATGAACCTTCCCACAGAGATTCATTCCAAGTTCGTTGTAGGCTGGCCACCACATATACTGTATATCATCTGCCTTAGTGGAGTGCAGTATCTGACCTATTATAAATAATTTCGAGCCACTGTTTCACTATAGGAACATTGGAACCGCTAATACCGTAATTTAGCGTAGTGGCCCTACGGGAACTGGTGTAATTCATGAAGTGCCTGTATATTCTTCTATTTGGCTCGGTTAGCTCGTGTTCGGCAATGGCGTGATCGGAGGATACTTATTATGCATTATTCTGAGATAATCTCAGACTCCATAATTAGCAAGCCATATAAGTGATTGGCCGATCTTAGAATTTGGACTTGGTTGTGATTGTATTATTCTGTTAATAGCTTAGGAAGATAGACTATCATAGTATGATGGATTCAACCCTTATCCTTGTTTGGTTGTAGGGTTGGACCTTTATGCTAGGATATGCCATGGACCTAAGTTACGACAAGGAACCTATATATATTATAATTATTGATTTGGGTTTTGTTTCTCTATTTCGTGCTTCTTTTGTGGTACTTGCTATTTGGGGTCTAACCCTACTGGTTTTGCATGGCCAGGTTTTGAGACAGCACCCGAGGATCCATTATACGTTTTTCCGTCTCATGGCGCGTACTAGGAACATGGGCCGATGATAACGAGTGGGTTTTCTTATTTCTCCACTCGTCATTGTACTTTTTACTCTTTTGGACGTTTAGCCACCGACACATGTTAGCCGGCATGTATGGACATTTAGTTTTCTTACATGATTGTATTAAATCAAACTGTAGTTGATTACTGTCATTTACTTTTGTTACTCTACTATCTTCTTATTTGTATAGCTGGTCTCCAAAAAATCTTGCGAAAGCGTTTGGGATGCCTTATTATTTTATCATATACGCTCTATAATTTTTTTTCTTGTTTGATTGATTGAGACATAGATATTCGTGTGACCCTAAGTGACCTGATTGTAGCATGCACCCCCTCGTCTAGTTACAGCCGTGATCGTCGTACGACGTATAGTACCTTATACGGGGTAGCTGGCCATATTTGTCTCCATATTCTAGTACAGGGGTGTGATAGAATATCCTCGCTGGACGTTATGCCTCACAAGCCTAAATTATGCTTGTGTAAGACAAGCACCAAACGACCAATCGAACAACTAAGTTACAGAGTCGTTGTGCAAAAAATCCAAGCAGAAAAGTTGAATCAACTGTCACACCCCAGTCCCAAAATACGCGGGACCAAACCACGTGACAATGGCCAGCTACGTGTTCAAGTCGACTCCAGTCCAACACGAATACGTATAATCTGTCTATAATAGAATTTTATATCCAATTAGCAAGTCAAACTATATCTCAATCCACATAAGAATAAAATCAAGAAGAAAAAATATGGTTCATGGTCTGCAGTCCACTAACATATATGTTCGAATAAACTCAAAAATAAAATATGAGTCTACAAAACTAGGCTATAACAACAGTGTATGTTATGATAAGAAATATAAATACGAAAGAACAATAAGAGTACCACTGGTGATACCTGAATCCCAGAGTAGCCATTATCCACAATGTAACTAAGAGCTCAACAATAACTTGGAAGGGAACCAAGTCCTCAGAGGAACGTAACAAGATACGTAAAATACATGTCTAATGAAGTACAATAAATAATATGCAGACGAGTACATGGTACAACTATAACATGTGATAGGGTATACTAAACTAGCCAATCTAAGTGAATGCAATTGAGGACAACACTTTCTGCATGGGAGCTGTGGATAAATATGGTAGGCCTAACACTCCTCCAAGGCTAAAACCACTTCATCTACACAAGAGATTCAGATTGCATAGCGTTAATCATACGACAGAGGCCAACTATGTATATCATCAGAAAAACAAGTGCAAAATTTTCCATATGTGTAGTAATTGTCCTCCTCACCCAATGAAACTAAACAAGTTGTAAACCCCATGTCATAAATTTCTAATTTTCCTTGAAATTTCAAAATTATTAATAAAACTAAAGTAAGTAATATCCTTACAAGAAATAAGGTTTAAAAGAAAATAAGTAAATAGATAAATAAACTTAGGGTCCTTGTATAATGGATAGATTTAAAGAATATACCTATATTATAAGTACTAATTTAAAAATAAAAATAATGGATAATAAGAACTTAAATAAAATAAGATAAAGAGTAAGATGTAGATTCATAAAAAATATATAGATAGATAGATTCAAACAAATCTGTTGTAACAGAATATCATTATAGATATTGATATAGGAAAATATATATACATATGGGACTGTAGATATATTTAGATATGACTAAATAAATAAAAAACAATGTGTGATATATATATATATATATATATCATCCCCAAATATTTCCATGTTATCAAGTCATATAATCTTAACCATTGATTTGAATGGTTCAAAACAACGGTTAAGATTAGATGACTTAAACAAGATCCAACGGTTGTATACATTGGGATGCTTGGGGATGCATAATATATATATATATATATATATATAGGCTTCCCTTGCCGATATTATTTTTTTTCCTTTCCTTTGATAACTCCAAACCATCCTAGAATTCCGTTTTCTTGCCGACGTCCAAAATCGTGCATGGAGACGTCCCCGACCTGCAAGGGACCATACCACCTTGTGGAATCTGTGCTCTTTTATCCAACACCCTCCTTAGCTATCTTGAGGAACCTTAAGACCCGTGCCCATCGTTGAAGAACCTGGAACCGACTGTCGAACGTCCGACGCATCTGCACAGCGCCTCGAGCAGCGTCTAGACCGTTCCTTTCATGTGTGAGGAAGAAGAAGGTTAGTTGACGTTGATCAGAGCCAAATCTTACCCTCCCCCCTCCCTCCGCCTTCCTCTTTCCTGGTGAAAGCCCCGTTATAACCATCTAATTCCAGGAGGGATATTTTTATCATTTCAATAATTGCTTGATAATTATATTAGTGATAAAAATATTTATTATTATATGCATTGGTTGTGTTCTAGCTAATTAGAATAGACTATGGGATTAGTTGGTTAGTGGTTAGTCTATTGATTAGACTTAGTGCTAATGAGCCCAAGTGGACCCAACTAGACTTGACTTGACCCATTAGTTTAATCAATTAGTTTAGTCATGGTTGAGTCATTAATTAGAGAGAATGAATAAAATATTATTTTTATTAAGATTAGAATATTTTCCTTAGCTAAACCCCTTTATTAACTAAATTCTTCATGACATTAATGAGGGGCAAATTGGACTTTTTGTATTGCCAAGGGTGGATGGTAATGGCCGGCCTTAAAAGGAAGGGGCGCGTCTCTTTCCTCCTTATTATTATTATTTTATTTCATCCCCAAATGTGTTCTTCCCCAAATTGAGACCAAACCCCACCATTCTCACTCCATTCCCTTTCATTCCCTACTCATATTCAAAGGAGCTTGGATTGCAAGGAGGCCTACTTGGAGAGGAGATTCGAGGAGCTGGTGTCCATTTCGTGTCCACCCGAAGAAGTTTTCAATGGGATTTGACATCCAATATATATAATCCCTATTTTCTACAATTTTATGGTTAATTTATAGTATTTTACCCTTAGAAACCCTTCAATGACTAAGGACTTCCCATAGGAGGAAGAACTAGGTCCTAATGAGCTATATTGTGATAGTTACATTGACTTTTGTGGCCAAATTGGAGAAAATTCGAGTTTGGACCATTAGGTGTTTGTAGAAATGTCTTTTTAGTAATTTTAGAGTAAGATTCATAATTTGAGAGGGTATACATGTCCACAATTGGATACGAGGAGTGCGTATCACGATACGTCGTGATACGGTAGGAATTTGCTTGTGTAGTGGGCTCTAGCATGCCAAATTTTTTATATTATATTTTAATAGCTATGATATATGTTATATATACTATATATAGTATTCTAGTTGTGTTGCTTGAGCTTGAGGAGTGATCGTGAGGTTTGATGGGCGTATCACAAGAGTACCGTAAGCGTATGGTATGATACTTGGGAGTGCACACTAAGTGCTTGCTAATTGGTGTGGTGTGTGTGTACTTAGTGAGCGTTGTATTTATATAAATAATTAGTGTGTGTGTGTGTGTATGTGTGTATATGAGTTGTGTGGATGTATATAGCCTGATGAGTGAACTGTGTTCACAATGTGAGGGGTCGGGTCTGTATGTGAGGTGAGTGAACTATGGGTAGGCTGTGGGATGATTAGTATGGGGGCTTGGTGTATGGGTGATAGGTATTAGTGGATGGGGGGGGGGGGTACTTGCCGGGTTAACTTGCAGAGCAAAGGGGGAGAGTTGTGGTTGATGTTGTTTATTTTTGTGGTTGAGGTTGTATTTGAGAAGGAGCAAGAGGGGAAGAGCAAGGAATGAAGTGTAACTAGGTGCACTAAGGTGGTGAGGGTGAGAGCTCGGGTGCAGATGTAGTAGGCAACAGACACTTAGCAGCAGTTGCAGTCTTTGGGCATTGTAGTGAGTGCTCGAGAAGGGAGGATTTATAGTGAGCAAGTGAAGGACTGGGGTATGCAGTGCACATTATAGGGGTGCTCGGGTCTTGGTCCAGTACAGATATGCTAAATTGGGGTATCCAACATCAGTTATAAGGGTGGCGAGAAATGTGATGTGCCAGGTTTAGTGCCAACTGTGTGTACTGGCACTCGATTAGGAGCAGCTGTACAGGTTCATTGCTAAGAACTAGTAATAGCAGCAATAGTTGAGAACCTGGGCAACAACAGATGGAGCTAGGGGACCTGTGCACATGTGTGCACAGGTGAAGTTGGGTTTAGATGCCTAGGCACAAGCAATGTCAGTGTGTGAAGTGTGTACAGTCCAGACTGTATATATGTAGGTGTATGTATGTGTGTTGAGGGTGTTATGAGTATGAGGTTAGTTGAGGTAATAGATATAAAAGTTGGCTAAGGTAAGGGTAGTATCTAGTACTAAGGTATTAGATATATAATAGAGTATGTGTTATAGTATAAGATAGCTAGAGTTAGATTAGAGATATCAAGATATGGGTAGTGGAGTACCATATGATACTTAATGTATCAAGGATGTGAGGTATAAGAGTGTTAAGGTATTTGGTATTGTTAAGGTAATTGTATGACTAAGATATTAATATATTACTGTATATAGAAGTTCATATAGTGTATCATGATACATATGATATTATATTAACTAATACACATAGATACTTAGTAATATTAGCTAGTTTAGCTAATACCTTCAAGGTATGGACCTAGAAACCTAACCACAACCTAGTATCACCTAGTATCAACTAGTTTAGCCTTGTAACCAACTTAGAAGCTAGATTTGAACCAAAAATCAAGGTATCGGCCTAGTTTGACCTTGTTTGACTAGTATGACCTAGTTTTGGCCTAGAAAACATATTTTAGCTTATTTAAACATGCTTATTTCTCCAATACACCAAATGACATAGAATTTTATATATAGGTCTATGTGACACCAGTTTGGACACCGAGTCACATTATTTGCTCAGGTCTGCAGGCGAGTACATTCTCTGATATTTTTATTATTTGATAATTACTATAATACAAGTATTTAGAAAAAATTTACTTAATTTCTAACACGATGGTACACGAGCTAGTACACATATGGATCTTCAGTCATGAGATGTTATTACCACTGTTACATTGTTTGTTGTATTCTCGTATGGTTATTAGACAATATTTAGCATTAGACAATTCCTTGAGCACATTGCATTGTAACGTGTCATAGTTGGATCCATTGTACCAGTCGGCACGGGAGAAGTGCTAGCTGGATATGTGATCAAAATCCTAGAAAATGTTCAATGTTTAAGGTAGACAATGTTTATCCAATCAATATTTAAGGTAGACAATGTTTATTCTATTTAAGTCGACAATGTTAAACCCAAACCGATCACATATCTAACTAGTATTTTAAAACACTTAATATATTTGCAGTTTTGTCTATATTATATTTTATTTTGATCAGTTTTTTTCATATTGCTCTAGATTATCTGTCTCTTTTCTACCATACTATGATATCTGTTCATTGATTTCTCGTCTTGTATTACATTCTCTAAATTTGTTTATAGTCATTATCAATTAACTAGGAACTGCTATTGGGTTGTACTCGTTCCATCCTCACATGATATATTTTTCAGACGATTACTTAGAGGACTGATGTCCTACGTATTACATACCGCAGGAGGGAGTAGCAACCATGGGCCCTGCCACTCAGGAGTGATTACCGGAAGGTTTAGCAGGTCTCACAAGCCTAGTTACCTTTACTTAGCATTTGGTACTAGATTTGGCTCCAGCGTCTAGGCTTTGTGATGTATCGTTATTACTCCTAGACTTTATTTTGTTATTGTTAGACTCTTGGACTTGGAGATATTTTGTAGCTATTCTAGTATTGTGACTTTTTGACTTCAATTGTTTTATATCTTATCGTGCAATCTTCTTCCTTATAGATTATTGTGATTAAGAATTATCATTATATATTATAATCTTGTCCTCTGTATGGAGTTGAGATACCATTAACAGATTTTATATATTATTGTGTAAAATGGATAGATAGTAATATTGACATAGACAACGTTCTACCGTCGATGCTACAACATAGGCTGGACGTACCCACGTACTCGTGCCCGATCATCCGAGTGTGGGTCGTGACACCCCCACCTCCCTTTGTGAGTCGACGGCCAACCCCCCCCGCCTCCCTCTGTGAGTGGCAGGCCCCCACCCCACCCTCGTGTGTCGTCGACGTCCCCTGCGGGTGTCGTCAAACCCGTTAGGAGGCAAGGTACGTTGCTCATCATACGCTGGCATAAGCAAGTTCTACCCATTATGCACCTCTTCTGCCGCATGAACTTGGAGGTATATAGATAGCCGTGATCGCATGTAGGCGCACGGCCTTTGTTTAAGTTGTGTTTGATCTCGTTCATATAAAACTATGAAGATGAGAATACCTATGCCTAGTCAAGAGCTGAAGGAGATACTGGAGGTAGTGACCAGGGTATTGCAGGCTAAATTGGAGGAGACCTCATCCAGTAGGGCAGTCATCCCGACACCAGAACCGTCATAGGTGATGAAGAAGATAGAGTTGCTACCCAATGACATCAAACTTGAGGGGATGAGAAACTACCTAAGTTGGTCTAGGAG
Source organism: Iris macrosiphon (assembly GCA_036927795.1). Classification (NCBI taxonomy): domain Eukaryota; kingdom Viridiplantae; phylum Streptophyta; class Magnoliopsida; order Asparagales; family Iridaceae; genus Iris; species Iris macrosiphon. Next base: position 123,875,510 of record JAYESA010000018.1, read on the forward strand.
GGCATTGTTGAACCTTCAGACCAAGGGACTTAAAAAATATATGAATGGAGAGTGCACTGAGCCAGAGGATAAGACGAGTGTTGAGTGGAGCACATTGAGTCACCTTAATTTTCTAGTGGTTTCTTGGCTGCTGACTTCTGTGTCTCCATCCATAGTTGGGATGGTGGAGTCGATCTGTAGTGCAGCTGATGTTTGAAAGACAATGGCTGGGATGTACTCTGGAGCTGGGAGTGTCATGCTGGTGATGGAAGTTTAGAAAAAGATTGATGCTACCATACATGGAAAGAAGATAGTACTCCAGTATAAAATGGATCTACGTCGCGTATGGGCGAACTTGGACCACTATGATCCGCTATCATTGTAAAATTCGGCAGATGTTCTTCTTGGCAAACAGTACCTTGAGCGTAGGCGTGTAACTTATTTTTTTAAGGGTCTGAACCCACAGTTTGAGTCTAGGAGGGCATAAATGTGTTATTTGCCATCTTTTCCATCCCTGGATGAGGTTGTTGTATCGATGGAGTGAGAGGAGATCAAATAGAAGGTGATAAAAGGCGAGACCTCACCGGTTGTCCGCTCGGTATTATTGATTCCCGGTGTTCCCATCAGTGATGACATGGAGTGCTATAATTGCGAGAAAAAATGGAACCTTAACTACAACTTCCCTCAACCCCACAATCATGGCCTTGGCCGAGGAGACAGATGATAGAGAGGTGGACGTACAGGTCAAGGAGGCAGGGGACGTGGAGACCGAAGATTTTATCACCTAGCTGTGGAAGTGGAGACCACTACTGAGATAATTGGAGCTAGAGGAACTACGTTATTTCAAGCTTCAAGTTGAGAGTTCTAAGGGCAAGAGACATGCCACTCAGGATCTGGATGATACTACATACCTTGGTAACTTTACTGGTTATGTTGCTGATATGGGCAAAGGTATACCGGTTCAGGCACTTGTGTCCACTAAATCTCATACTGGTTGGATCATAGACTCAGGTGCATCTAGTGAGTTTGTATTATATTATCCAAGCAAGCATATGCACCCGAGACAGCTCAGACTGCTGATGCAATATACCAACCCATCAAGGGTACTGGCTCAGTCCATTGTACTTCATCTGTTATCCTGTCATCTGTGTTGCATGTTCCTTCATTTCCTGTCAACTTACTTTCTTTTAGTTATGTCATTGATCAATGAATTATACTGTTCTTTTTGATTGGGATATGTATTCTTTCCAGGAGAAGGCCACAGGGAAGAGGCTTGGGACTGCCATCAGGCGTGATAGCCTTTGGTACCTGGAAAAGAAGGCTACAATGCTTGCTGCTACTATTAGTGGAGGGACAGAGAAAGAAGCAATGCTTCAATACTAGAGATTGGAGCATTTATCTTTTGATAGTTTGAATAAGTTAGAACCTGAGATAATGAATAAAATAGACAAAAATGTTATTTTGTAATACTTGTGAACATGGAAAGCATACACGTTCTACTCATAAAATGGTTGGCCTTCGAAGTTTTGAGCTATTTACACTTGTTTATTTTGATATTTGGGGATCGTGTCCTACTACATCTATCAGTGGATTCAGATGGTTTGTTACCTTAATTGATTGCTACTAACGTATGACCTGGATCTACATGATGAAGCAAAAACTTGAGGTGTATAAATATTTTCAAGACTTTTTAGCGTATGTGAAGACCCAGTTTGAAGTACATATGAAGATTCTTCAAACAAATAATGGGATCGAGTACACCAACAAGGAGTTTGCTAATTTTATCTCTAGTCAAAAATTCTTCATCAAACCACTTTCCCAAATACTCTTACTCATAATGAGGTGGCTAAACGTAAGAACAGACATATACTAGAAGTGACACGTTCTTTGATGCTGACAATGAATGTATCAAAGTTCTTGTTGAGTGAGGCTGTTATGACATCAGCTTATCTAATCAATATGATGCCGTCAAGAGTATTATGAATATAGAAACCATGTGTTATGCTCTTGGGCTCTAATATTTTTATTGTTCCACACCCAGAGTGTTTGGCTGTACATATTTTGTGCGAGATTACAGAATAATGGTGAGCAAGCTGGATCTACAAGCAGTTAAATGTATCTTTTTGGGTTACTCATCAAGTTAGAAAGGATACAAGTGTTGGTATCCCACTGAAAGAAGGCTGTTTGTCAGTATGGATGTGAACTTCCGGGAGTTTGAACCATTTTATGGGAAGAAGACGAAGTTAAGTTCCTTGTTTGAGGATGGCTCTATTTATGCTAGTAGAGAGGGGGAGAATGAGAGTGACATAGTGGTTGGTTTGATTTTATGTCATTTTGAGTCACATAGGAGTGATGGTGTCTCATGGGGAGCCGACAGTCAGGGGGAGCTGAGAGTAAATAGGGAGCATGAGCAGCATGAGCTTCCTTCTTCTGTGCCTATACCAGTACCCACAAATGATGATCTCCCAAGTCCCTCTTCTCCAGGACCTTCTTCGGCCTTTCCAACTGAGTCATATGGTAACAATTCCTCCTTTAATACTTCTAATACTCCTATCTTGCTTTGTAGAACTTCTAGAGTCAATACTGAAAAATCTCTAGCTATGTTTGACAGTTGGGATACTGACATTGCACATTATATTTCATATGCATCCATTCCACCTGCATATAAGTCATTTCTTGCATCATTAGTGCTTGTACCTAACAACTGGCAGGTAGCTAAGCAAGATCCTAGGTGGTTGAGTGTCATGCAGGAGAAACTTCAGGCCTTGAATAAGAACGACACATGGGAGCTGGTACCACTGCCAACTGAAAAATGTACTATTGGATGTAAATGTGTTTATACTGTTAAGAAGACTCCAGAGGACAAGATTGACAGGTACAAGGCCAGATTGGTTGCTAAAGGCTACAGTCAAACTTATGGTAACGAATATGACAAGATATTTGCTCCAGTAGCAAAGATGAGCACTATACGAGTGTTGGTGTCTTATTCTGCCAACTTTAATTGGCAACTACATCCGCTAGATGTCAAGAACACTTTTTTGCATGGGGATCTCCAGGAGGAGGTGTATTTGGAGATTCCACCAGGCTTTGCTACTTCACAAACAATTGGAAATGTGTGCAAATTGAAAAAGTCTTTGTATCGTCTAAAGCAGTCTCTGAGAGCGTGATTTAATAGATTCATGCTTGTAGTCTGTGGTATAGGGTATAGGCAATGCAATGGAGATCATACTGTGTTTTAAAGATACTCTAAGACTCGTATCACTGTCCTTGCAGTCTATGTTGATGATATTGTTATTACGGGAGATGATACTGAGGAGATCCTACGGCTGAAGAAAAAAATTGGAGAGGAATTTGAACTCAAGGATCTGGGACAATTGAAGTACTTCATCGAAATTGAAATTGCAAGGTCACAAAAGGGTATAGTGCTTTCTCAGCGAAAGTATACTCCGAACCTTCTTTTAGAGACATGGATGCTAGGTTGCAGAGTTGCTTCTACTCCTATCGAGCAGAATTAAAAGTTGTGTGCCGAGGGTGGTGATCTGGTGAGTAAGGAACAATATCAAAGATTAGTTGATCGACTTATATATCTATGTCATACGAGACCTGATATTACTCAGGCCGTGAGTGTGGTGAGTAGATATATACATGATCCTAGAGGACATCATATGGAGGCAGTTTGTAGAATTCTCAGGTATATTATAGGAAGCCCTGGAAATGGGTTATGGTTCAGAAGTTCTGGACATCTGAGAGTTGAAGGCTACTGCGATGCCGATTGGATGGGTTGTATGGACGATCGCTGGTTCACTACAGATTACTGTATGTTTTGTTGGAGGCAATTTTGTATCTTGGCGCAACAAGAAGCAAGATGTAGTGGCTAGGTCTATAGCTGAGGTCGAGTACAGGGCTATGATAATTAGCTTGTGCGAGATGATGTGGGTAAAGAGCTTGTTGTTTGAGATGTGTTTGTTTAGAGAAGACTCACTACAACTTTGGTGTGACAACAAATCAGCAATTGATATTGCAAACAATCCAGTTCAGCATGATCGCACCAAACATGTGGAGATTGATCGGTTCTTCATTAAGGAGAAGCTGAATAGAGAAATTTTGACTTTGAGCTATGTAAAATTAGCGGAACAGTTAGCTGATTGTTTAACTAAAGGTTTAAGTTCTAGAGAGTTTGATGTCTTTTGTAACAAGATGTGGATGATTGATATCTATCGCCTATCTTGAGGGGGAGTGTTGGGTTATGAGGATTTATTTAGTCTCACATCGGATAGAAAATAAGGAGAAAGCTAGTCTCTTCCTATATATATGTACTCCCTTTGGAAAATAAATCAGTCAATTAAGTCTTTCTATAGTTCCTATCTTCTCTATGTAAAGGCTGATGCCATACTTTCACTTATTTGAAAGAAGAGCAATATAATAAACCTTAACCTACAAGTCCTAGGTAATTAATTACAAAAGTTACCCTCTAAGTACTTATACAAATGGACAAGCACATAGGGGTATGCTTAATTATGTACTTCGAAACAGTACATACACTATGTGGCTTATAAAATTAATTACAGTTCATTAATAATTTATTAGGAATAATTAGAGTTTAGTTAACAGAATAAAAATTATAGGTTTATAATACATGTTTAAGGAAAATGTTCAGTACATATTGAATATATTTGAATAATTAACACTACAAATATAATTAAGGTAACTTATAACTACTGCTACTATATATATATATATATATATATATATATATATATATATATATATATATATATATATATATAGATATAATATGTAATAACAAGAATAAAAAAATATATATTTAGGAAGTAGATAAGCTTTAGGAAAAGCTTTTGTTAAATCGTCATAGGAAATATGAAAAGGCCTTGTTCACTTAGAAAAGAAAGTAGCAGCAATAGTTTTAGGTAAGTAAAATTTACCCATAAGACCTCCTCTTTTCTACCTTTTACAAAAGAACCAATATTATATTATTTATATAAATAAACTAGGTTAATAATTGGTAAAGTATATGAAATGTACTATATAAATAAATTAGGATTAAGAAAATTTCTAATAGCTAATCGCATCATGTATAACTGTACATATGGTAATAGGAGCATGTCATCACTGTACACGTGCAGTAAGAGTAGTATGTGGCCTCGAATCTTTTGCATACACAAGCCCCCATATCTTTTTATATCTTTATTGCCCATAGGTAATTACTAAAGATGAGTAACAGAGCCACAAACCTATAATACAAAAATTAAACAAGCAATGAAGCAAACTAAATATATAGGTTATTAAACAAAGTTTTTAAAAAAAAATATTAACCTTGTGTTCATATATATGTGCCTTGATATTTGAGGACTCAATGGAGACTTGGACTATAGGCAAAATACCTTGCCAACTCTTGTACAGTATTATACATGCTTATTTTTACTCGTTTATGTTCATGCATAATTCTTTCTTGTCTACCATATGTTTCTTGTACATGCTTCATGATGTTTATTTATTGCTTCCATATATGCTGCTCGTCTCTACTTTCTCGTCACGTATTTGATATATGCTCCACCTTGTGCGTATGCCTTGACATGATATTGTGTCTTCGTATTACTTGGACTTGAGATTGACTTGAGTACTACATGACCCTTGTGTTCCCTTAGGAGAGAAGATTGATACTAGGATTGGCTACTTGACCACTCTCTATTGGGAGAACCTTGCATTGGACTACAATAGAGATTTTTTACAGATCGAGAGACTCTTTTCTTGGCTACTATCTAGGAATTATTTGATTTATTTGTTAGCCATGTCTAGTATCGCACTTCTTTACGACATGCCATTACCTTAGTGTTACTTGTATCTTAAGTTTTGTTTCTTTCGTGTTTACTTTCTTATCACTCTTGCATGTTCATTATTGTACAATCGACATGTTTATCTCTATCGTGTTACGTCCCACTGAAGATCTGGTTCCTTTCAAGATTTAACAGTCGAGAATTACCCGCAGACATATGGACCTGGATCCGAGGGTACGACAGCAGTTGAAGGTCCAGCAAATGCTTAGTTTATTTTTTAGCATTAATTTAGTTTTATTTTTCGTCTACTAGTAGTAAAGGTCCAGCAAATGGAAGTTGAATATTCTAAATGATAACACCAAGAATTACTACGTTACGCAAATCAAAATCAAGCATGTAAAAGTTCATATCTAAAGTAGCAGTATGACAGTCTATTCTAGCAGCGAGTTAAAGTTACCATGTTCTATATGAACTGATAAAGAGTGAGATTATTCTATTAGCTATGTGGGTTCATTTCTTTTTGTTAGCATGCATCAAATTATTGCATAGCGAACAAGCACGTAATGTAAACCCCCTTATTTTTTATATAAATTTTTTTATGGGAGAATATATATATATATATATATATATATATATATATATATATATATATAAAATTTATTAGTGTATATATCTAAATATGTTAACATGTATATGTATACATACTTGTATATAGGTAATAGTTATTTATTAGTACTAAATAAAATAATTATGACATAATCATTTAGTGATGATAGAGTAATGTTTATGAAGTTAATGATTGAATATAATTTTTTTAATTATTGAATTTATTAATGATTAGTAAATTATTGTAATGATAAAGGAATTATTTGAAACAATGAAGTAGTGATTGGATAATTATTAATAAAGTTTTATATATATATATATATATATATATATAATGAATGAATGGGTTCGTTGCTCCTTTCTACGGTGATTTTTTTCATTGTCTTTAGTGCGTGGGTTGCTAAGAGGGTGGGCCCGCCTCTTTTTTTAATATATATATGAATGTGTTTCTTGGGCTCACTGTGCTAAGCACAGTGATTCATATTTAATCCAACTCGTTGTGTCCGTGCAACACAACATCCAAGTGTGCTTGAGCGGGCTGCCCATACTGCATTCTTTCTGAGTGTGGCGCAGCGGCGCAGATTTTCCAAACTAAATCGAAATCCGTGTTCATCCGGACCCAAGTAAGAAAATGTACTTCATTAATGGAAAAAGAAAAAGAAAAACTGGCTAGAAGACTACAACCTGGGTGATACTCACCCTACTTATACCCCCCCTCCCATATATTTTATGTCATTATCTATATTATTAATAGCTCCTGACACGGTGGTGGCTTTTCTTTCGAACACACTTAAATTTCGTTCCCACAAAACATGCCAGACGGCCGATAATAGTCTGATCCTCGCCCTCCGATAAGATAGTCCTCCCTTGCTTTCCAAAGCTTTAACTTCCTCACATGCGCCCTGGAGCCCTACCATATTTCTGTTGCCAATCTAACATTGATGACTATAATGTTGCCAAACTTTGAGAAAAAAAGAGCATTGAAATAATAAATGATCTCGCGTCTCTTTCTCCCTCCCACATAGGATGTAATACTCATTAGTGATCTGAACCCCGAACCTAATGAGTCGGTCCTTAGTGAGCAAACGATTTCGTATTGCCTTGTACATACATAGCTCAATCTTTTTTGGTGCACCCTTCATCCACACCCATACCGACCACTCCACCGTCGAAAATTCGGCCGGACATACTCGTATGCCATTGTATGGCTGAACTGACCTTGGTCATGATCGACCCAGGACCAGTAGTCCAACCCCCCCCCCCCCCCATTGTTTATCTTGATATTTTCAATCTACCCTCGATACCAATTTCGGATATATCTATCAGTAATGTGCCAAGCTCCATTACATATGCACTCGCTCAGATATCCAGCATGCCCAATAAGTTCATAAGTCGGCCACCCAAGTCTTTCAACAAGACTCTCCTTATTAAGCCGGAGATCGAGCCAAATGCTTGTCGCACACCCATTGCAAAGTACCCGCGAGATACACTGTTTGATACTTGCCCTTTACTTTAGAATCAACTTAAAAGTGACTGAGTAGTTATTGTCAATACTTATCCCCCAGAAATTATTATGTTTCACATACCTGCTATCCATCCATTGTGCCCACAATGAGGTACCCTCTAAGTAACGTCAGGTTAGTTTTAGTAACACTACCTCCCTTAAGCTTGTAAGCGACCTCATCCCGATGTCTCCTTCCTCCTTCATTTTGCATAGTTCATCCCAAGAGATGGTGTGTAATCCCTCCTCCATATGAAGTTTGCACAAAGTTTCTCAATTTTTTGGACCGTGCGAATAGGAATAATGATTGCCTGAAGCCAATAAGCCGTTATCGCCAAAATAGAAGATCGAACAAGTTCGAGTCGCCGACCAAACGATAGGAGTTGGGATTGCCAACCCTCATGTCTGTTTTGCACATATTGGACAAGAACCTGACAATCCGCGTCCTTCTCATAATTGATCGACAACGGTATACCAAGATATCGGACCGGCAGCAGCCCTTGGTCGATACCTAACAAGGCCGACCACTGAGTTTGAGATGGACGGGCATTATTGAAGAACACCTGTGATTTAGCTTTGTTCAACGTCAAACCTGATAACCACTCGAAGTCTTCTAACAAATGTTTAGAGAGTTCACACCACTCATTGAAGGATCTATAAATACGAGAAGATCGTCTGCATAGATAAGATGAGACACTGCAGGAAGTATTCGCTTGAACGGAGGGGTGATCTGCTTCCTGTGAGAGGCCAAGTCCATCATACAAGTATAGTATTCCATTACCAAGGTGAACAGGTAGGGGGGAAGCGGATCTCCTTGTCGCAAACCACGGTTGCTTCCGAAGTACCCATGTGGTTGCCTATTTATTAGTATGGAGAACGTCTGAGTAGATATTCACTCCTCTACTCGATCTACCCACCAACTGTCGAATCCCGTTCTTCCCATTACTTCACAAACGAACTTCCTATTTACCATATCACAGGCCTTCCGAAGGTCAAGTTTGATGCATCTCTTCCGACCTCCTGGTCGGTTGAATTCTCTAACCAACTCGTGGGCAAGTAGGCAATTTTCAGCAATTGATCTCCCTTTGATGAACGCAGATTGGTTAAGAGAAATAAGACCCTGCATCCTCATACACATCAGATGAGTGATAATTTTATAAATAAAATTACAGTAGGCGATGGGTCTAAAGTCACCCAGCTCCATGGCACCCTCTTTCTTCGGAATCAAGGTAATAAATGTGTGGTTCAACTTCCTTTAGTAGCTTCCCTGTAGCAAAAAAATTATGAATGACCCGGTGTACGTACTACTTAAGGTGGTCCCAGTGCTTCTTGCAAAACATCACATTGAACCCATCCGGACCTGAGGATTTATTAGGATCAGCCTTAAAGACAATATTTTCTACCTCCTCCATTGAGATCACCTTTCGCAAATTTTGGTTGCCCTCCTCTGAGACAATGCGCTTGCAAATAATGTCAGGAAAATCCGTTGTATAGTTGGATTGGTTGTACATACCCGTATAGAAGTTGATGGCTTCTTGTTGGATATGGGCATGATCTGTGAGAGGATTCCCTTTCCATTAATTAAAGCAGCCACTTTATTACCTTGTTGACGCGCTCCTATAGTAGAATAAATTTTTTTCGAGCACTGACCTCCATCTCGCAACCAAGTGCATTTTGCACGTTGCTGTAGATGAAGTTCCTCTTGGAACCACAGTTGTCTCACTTCTTCTCTCAATAGATTCTAGTTTCTTGCATTTTTTGGATCCATAGGCATCCCTTGTAGGTTGTCTTGTATACTTTGGAGATTACCTTCCTTAACCGCCTGGTCAGGAGGCAACCTAGTTTTGTTCCATGCTCGTAATTCCCCCTTGATTTTTTTTTCAGAATTTGAACTTACCTGAACTGAGTATTGCCAGAGAAGCTAGCAGCGAGTCCCCTGTTCACTGCTTCGTGATAACCTGGGAGCTCGGGCCACATATTGTTGTAACGAAAAGGTCGCCGTCGGGTGTTTACCGAGTTGACCATCATGATTAATATAGGTGTGTGATCGCTTATGCCATTAGGCAGCCCCTCTGTTGAACAAGGGAAAAAACTTTCATCCATTTGTTGTTACATAGTGCTCTATCAAGTTGGCATACTACTCAGCTATATACGAAGCTATTATTCCATGTCCACAAATGACCTTCTCTCGATAGACAACTCAGTCCTGAGTCAATTAAACAGTTTTGAAAGTCATCCAGAATTTCATCAGGAACCTGTCGACCTCCTTGCTTCTCTGTGCTTGCCAATATAGCATTAAAATCCCCGCAAATTACAAGAGCAGTAGCATCCCTTATGTCAGCCGTGACTTGTATAATATTTTTTCAAAACTGAAACCGTCTTCTCTGATCGTTATGACCGTATACCGCTCCTATAGCCACTCGCAATCCCCATGCATTGTTAAACTCAATAACTAACAATTGTTCTGACATGTCTTGTCCATCCTTTGGAGTCCCATAAGACCCAAATACGCGCTATACCACACATACTGAGATTGTGGGCAGACACCCATTTAACTGAAGTTCGCTGTGTTATTCTTTCTAGTGACTTGATTTTGCTCTCAAGAATCGACATAATCGAACATTTATTTTTTCTCATAGCATTCTGAATCTCTTTCCAGCGACTAATAGAGTTGGCCCCTCTGAGGTTCCAAGTAAGGAATATCATTAACAACTTCGCCGGGTGTCCTTGAGGAGCCCCTAGCCTCCTCCCGGACAGTTGGAGTTGGCCAAGCCTGTATGTGCCTCTATTCTCTGTGTGGGAACACCATTTTTTTGTTGCTGGGTAACGTTCCTCATTGCCACCCACCTGGGATTGTACTCTGTCAATGTTGCACCGTGTGACAAGTTAGACCCAGTATTAACTCGATATTTTGCATCTTCGAGTGATGTGTTATTCAGTACCTCTCTACTATGGGTTATTTTGTTTGCCTTAGCACTTTTTCTCCCTTCTACTAACTCTATATCTGCTCCAATGGTTTCTACATCTATAGGACTGATCATATTATGTCTCCCTTGTTCCTCACCCCCGTATACCACCATGGCATTGGTAATTCCTGCCGGGCCTTCATTAATCTGATCTGGATCCTGTCTCTTCCCCAAGACCAAGGATTGGATATCAGAACTTACAAATCTACCCTCCTGATCCTTTTCTTCCTGGGAAACCTCCATGTTCGTGTCATGGTTATTAATGTCTTCAGTAGGATATGGAGTTCTCTCTTAAGTCTCCCCATCAACTGGATATGTTCTCTGCCATCCTCTCTCTGTATTTCCCTCCTCAACACCTAAATAATGCTCGCTTACATGTCCGAAACATCTGTATTTCAAACATGAAGGTGGGACCCATTCGTAGTCAATATTCTGAAGGGTTCATTCTCCATTTGGTAAGGCGACTTCTATTTGCCTTGGCAAATCACTTGTTGCATCTATCTCCACAAAAAACCTAGCATAATTCAGAAGCTTTCATCGTGCGGTATTAATATCTGTTTTAATTGGTTTACCTACCCTGCGTGCCATCTTCATAATTGAGGGGATACTCCATAACTGCAGCGACAACCAAGGCAGCCTAATCCATATTGGGACCGTTGTTAACCTATCTGTCTCAAAATTAGATTCGGGTAACCATCATTTTATTATAACCAGTTGGCCGTCGAATGTCCACGGTCCACCTCCCAATATCCTCTTTAGGTCCTCTGTAAGGAAAAACTTGATAAAGTAGAATCCGTTCTCACGTGTAAAAATTTCCATCTCCCCATTTGTCCTCCAAACTCTGAACGCGTAAGCCCACAGTTGTCCAAAGAATGGTTTATTATCCATTACATATATGATAAGATTATTTTTCCAATACTCTATAGTTTCCTGTATGTCATCGCTAGTAATCTCCACAACTTTTCTTCCATTGATGATACTAGGTTCAACATATTATAATTCAACTTCCTCCTCTACCTCAGTCGGTTTACATAGTTCCACCCATGACATTGATTTTGGAACTTGTCCCCTTGTTTTCTCCATATCCCTATGGTGACGCAATGGCTCCATCTGATCGACGATCTGACCCTCTGTCCATTAGCTTCGGCTTGTCTTCGTGTGGCATCCCTCCCTTCCCGTAACTGATCTCTTCTCCGGAGTAGCGTACGTTCCCTGCATCGACTTCTTGCCTTTCCGAGTGCCTTATCTCTGAAAGGTTTTAGGAAGATGCCACCCATATTGAGTCCGGCCTATAATCTCGCCCTCTTTCGCCCTGGTGCTGCTCTCTCCGCCAGCCGCCCTAGTACGTCTCATAGCTGATCCCGGACGGCGCCTCCTTTCGACCGTCGTCCACCCCCCTTCGGATTTTCGGATAGAATGCTCCCCACTCCTTCCTGTTATGCCGTCGCCATTGTCATCCCCCAGTCTTAGCTGCGTTAGCAAGTCGTCTACCACAGAAGCGTTCGCCCCTGTCGCAAACCCTAATGCCTCCATGTATATATATATATATATATATATATATATATTTGAAATGGTAACAAATTTATAATTTAATAAATAAAAATATTTACAACTAATCTCTCACCCAACCCCAATCAATATAATCCTACCACCCAACTCAAACTATAACCGAAACTCTACTTAGTACTGAGGCATGCAATGTCATCCTCAATACTAAGTGAGATACCAAGGAAGGTGTTTTGAATCCCCTCAAATATCCTATTGTTTCTCTCTTTCCAGATATTCTATACCGCATCCTGCAATCGTATTCTCGCTTCATGCTGCCAATAGATCCCAAAGTGCTTTAACCCGTTTAAATGAATGATGATAGAATCAAGTGTGTTGCTGCCAGTATTGACCACACCCAAACGAGAGGATTGCCCATTCCAAACCTGGGAAGTGAAGGGGCAGAGGAATAAAAGATAGGGAAGTGTTTCACGACTGTTCGAGCATAATGGGCATATGTTAGCAGCAACTTCAATTCCAAATCTCTCTAGTCTATCCATGGTTAGTAATCTCCCCCGGCTTTGTACATGCAGTAATTGTATTTAGTAGAAGAGTTGGCAAGCTAGAAGGCCTTAGCCCATTCAAAATTTGGATAGGGTACTCTAAATTTCCAGTAAGCTTCTTTAAGGTTAAACCTCTCAGGATATCTTCTAGCCCATATCCAATGATCCTCATCTTTCTCATTGTCGATATGGATATCATTGATTACTCCGGACAATTTTCTCCCAACGTCCTTGGCCTGAGGCTACCATTTTTCTTCACGAATTAAGCAGCTGACTTCCCCCCTCCCCCGATGCATGGCAGCATAAGCCGCGATCCCTAGTCTCTCCACATAGATCTGATGTATGAGCCATGGGTTGTTGGCCCAATATTTATGTTGATTTTTTGAATATGGCTAATCGATTAAGTTTAGCATTATGGTAATCGATCAATCACTATAGTATCTTCTACTTAAACTCAGGATTATCTAGATATGTAATATTTACTTCTGTAGATTTTCTTGTTCGTCTAATATGTACTTGCAGAAAGAAATAAGAAAGATCAGCAATGTACATATGTTATATGACGATGAGCCAAAGACGCCGTTATACCATAATATTTCGTCGAACCGCCTAAGAATTATCTGGAGTCTCGCACCCGGGGGTTCCGCTGTCCGGTCAACGGACGGGGATCAAGGGAGCAGCGCCCCTCATAGGGGTTCAGAGGCGATGCCCCCGAAAGTTATTCAGATTCCCAGATCTGGTTATCTTTAGACAACTGCCGTCGAGAAAAAAAATGTCTTCAAGTCAACAGATGTTTCAGAAGTTTGGCGTCATCGGTTCTCTTGGTTTTTATATGTAATATTATATTTGAGTCTAGGACTTGTGTAAATCGAGCTGCACTGGCATAACCCAAAGTTCACTCAAATAAACCTTGAACCAACCACAAAATCAGTCCACATTCATTCACAAAGCCTACCATACTTAACAACCGAACTCGGGCCGAATTTGCCCCGAATTCGCATCGATCTCGGTTACCCTTTTGGTATGAAATCAACTAGTTTAATTTTCTCCTGATTTTTTGGCCTCCAACGTTCAAAAATTTAAATATTCCCTACTGAATTCTGGCCGAATTCGGTTTAGTAATAACCTATAAATAGAGTTGGATTTTTACATTCTTACTCACTCAACCATTCTCAATCTTTCTATCCTATAGCGAGTAAACCCTCAGAGCCTAAACTTTCTTATTTTCAAGATCACCTCTCGGCCTTCTAGTGCCAAGTGCGGTCTCGGTCTAGAAGTCTATAAAGTTGTAAAGAGCTTGGTTCATCAAGCCCTAGTTCTGTGTGAAGTTGCGAGACTTCGGATCAAATCTCGTGGTATAAAGAAGTGGCAAGTCTTCGGATCAAAGATTTTTATTCACTATTGGTGATTATAGTGGATAAAACTTTGAGCTTGAGTTCTCGAGACTGGACTAGTCCTCTCAGAGGGAAACTAGTATACATCGTGGTGTTTGCGTTTGCTCTCTCTTTCTCTTACTTTATTATATTGTATATATACTGCTAGTTATTTACTGCCTTCACTCTGCTTATTTTTTAATTGGGTAGATTATTCTACTGCACTCTATTCATCCCCCTCTAGAGTTTCTTTACGGTCCTTTTGTCATGCCCCAGTCCCAAATACGTAGGACTAGGAACACGTAAGCATGCCAGCCGTATGTATATGGCAACTCCAATATATGGATACCATAATACACACGTACGCTGTAATTGAATATAAACTCACATGTGGTATATATAGTATCACAAGTCACAGATATACTAATCTTATCCACACAACAAGTCATAGAAAAGAAATAACTAAACTAGAATAATGAGTCTGAATAATCCAAAAATAATAGTTGAGTGGAGACAAATCCACTACCAATGACTATATCAATACTAAAGTGAGAGGGAAGGGTAAATCTCTAATATAAAATAAGACGATGATATAAGAGTGTCAGCTAAAGATCCATCGCTAGAGATAAATACAAATGCTCAGGAGGTAAGACCTCCTCAGAAGAGATAAGTAGTAAGTCCTGATCCGTGCTCCTGCGAATAGTCATGAACGTCTATACCTGGAAAGGGACCAGGTCCTCAGAGGGACGTAACAAGATACATAGAAGTATGCCAATTGAATACAGTAAACATGCATAATAGACGAAAAAATATATAAGTACGCTGTACAAGACAATCTATATAAAATGCATAATAAGAACAACTTTTTGACGTATGGGCATGGGTAGTCTACTCGATCTAAATCTCACAACTCACACACACGTCAGGGGGACATCAGAAATTGACATACCTCGGGGGTAGCGACCAGCGCGACACCAAAAATGGACATACCTCAGGGGTAGCGACCAGCACGACACACTACCGTAGTGCATGCTAGATACTATGGTTTACCAGAGTGGTTATAGCCCATACGCCTAATGATTGTCCTCCCCTCCCATGATACTATGTGTTAAGTGTGTATCAACATATATATATATATATATATATATATATATATATATATATATATATATATATATATATATATATATATATATATATAGCATATACTTATGACTGAAAGAAAATACACATGCAATGAATATACTGAAATATAATAAGCATGCGAAAGTACTATAAGCAATTTGGCAATGTATCTTGCCTGGTAAGGAAGCTGCAAAGTATAACGTCCAGGAGTCAAGCACACAGGATCAGAAATTACGACCTTAGAATGAACGTTTTTGGATGCTGAAATAAACATCAACAGCATTTCCAGAATAAGCGAGATAGCTAGAAAACACTACCCTTTCGTCCAATTTGGACACAGGGGCAAAACGGTAATTTTGGGTCAACGCGGGGTCCACATGTGGCTCACTTTGCACCAAAAAGCGTGTCGGGGGGTAAAGGTCTCTAAAAGGGACAAATTATAGGTCTAACCAATTCTAAACGTCAATACGAACTCAACGGTACGTCCAATTTTGGATTTCGGTGAGCCGAACACAATTCGCCCAAAAAGTTAATCGTGGGACCCACAAATAGGCGGCTTAGTCAACTGTCTCAGAATCGTATGAAACTTGGGTCACAGGACCAGCGTGATACCACGAGTCCAATGTCGCATGTTTCGTCACATTTTGACGAGCGTACACTAAATGGTGCAGTGTTTTACAAAAGTCACGATACGGGGACTTTTTGCGGATATGGGTTAATTCTGACGTGCACACGCGTCCGAATCAGTTTACGCGAAAGCCCACACGTCTGGATATACCATACGCACCTTTCGGTACAATTGGTACGTGACGGGACGGTCCCGTTTGGGGGGGCGCGCTCCGTATCACAAGTTTTTATTATTTTAGAAACAGTTTTTCATGAGTTTTCAACCTAATTTATTTCTGATTTTAACACAATATAAAATAATGTAATTGACAGGAAATAATCTTTCATTTCGATTTCCCCTATCAAAGTCTAATAGAAGGGAACTTCCGTAATAGATGTTGGCCTTGTCCACTAAACTTCACTAAATTTATACTGACATAATACGAGCGGTAGAGTTCACATTTCACGTCTAGGTTAGGTGTTCTTCACATAACAAAAGAAATTTGTAAGTTTGGATCTCTGTGGTGGGAGATACAAGTCTTTAAACATGGGTGGTTATCGCGATTTTCTGCGATTTAAAAGTATTTTTTGCCAACTTTGGCTCATTTTCGCCTAGGGTTACGAGCTGTTCGAAGTAAACTAATACACAAAGTTGGAAGAGAGATATGTCGTGAACATACCAGTGAAGACGGGGTTGAGTTTGGTCGAGCGATGGTACGGAAAACGAGGCCTGAACAGGGCTAAGTCGCTGTGTACTCGCTGTCTCGTGCGCTGGCGTGGTCACGGACGAGCGGACGCGGCGGTGGCTCTGCGGCTGCGGGCGGCTGCTGGGCTCCGGCGGCGCGGCGGTGGTGTCGAGGGGATGAAGATTTAGGGTTAGGGTTTAGGGTTTATAGGAGTAATATATGTATATATATAGGGATTGAAGCGGGGTTCGAGGATAGGCGCGCGCGGGTTTAGGAAATTTAGCTGATGTTGTTGTTGATTTCCTTCTTCGCGGGCCGGGTTAGGGTAGCGCATTTGGGTAGGGCTTTAGGTGGGTTTTAATTCATTTAGATTTTTGATTTTATTTCTATTTTTTTCCTTTTTCTTTTATTCTATTTCTTTTATTCTTTTTCCTTTTTCTTTTTTTCATTTTATTTCATTTCTATTTCTATTCTTTTCTATTTTTATTTTCATTTCTAATTCTTTTCTTTTTCTATTATTCTTTTCATAAACATTATATATATATATATATATATATATATATATATATATATATATATATATATATATATATATATATATATAATTCTAGAAATTTATATTAGTGCATACAATAAATCTATCAATTGTCCACAAGGTTTCCTACATGGAATAAATTAAGATAAAATAATAATTGCTCTAAAAATTCTCTATTACACAAACACCTAGAAATAAAAATCCAGTAAATTCTATTTCTTAAAATTAGCTAATAATTACTATAAATAAATTAAATAATTATTTAAATAATTAATACGATTGTTTTAAAATTAGAGGTTTTACACCTTCATGGGTCACACCAAAGATCGGTGGAGTCGCAATTGCATTTAACTCGTCTAATACAATCCTTTATCCTGAGACACTGTTAGAGAATAGACTTGAATGTGACAAGTAGTTGTTATTGACCAACATCATCCAGAAATTTATTTCCCCAATGTATTTATTCCTTATCCACTTGGCCCATAGGGAGCTTCCTTGCACGAATTTTTAGGCCAATTTGAGTGCTGCCATCTCTCGTAGAGTAGAGAGGGATCGAAGATAGAATCCTCCTTCTAGTTTCGGGCGAAAGATTTCATGCTAGGCAATGGTAAGCATCCCTCTACTCCAAATGAAATTGGCACATAGCTTGTCAATTTTTGGATGGTTTTTTTTAGAGAGAATGATTACCTGAAGCCAGTACGCAATGATAGCATTTATCACAGCCCGAACAAGCTCCAGTCAACCACCAAATTGTTGGTTTTGTTATTCTTGCAAAAGTTCAATTTCTCTCCCTTTCTTTAGTCCCACATCGGATGGGGCAAAGCCTTCCTATGTACATATATTACTTTCTCTTCTTTGCTCTATTAAGTTGTTGTATGGGGAACCCCTTGGGCCACACGCGCGCGCCGCCGCCGCCGCCCGGCCCGGCTCGGCTCGGTTCGGTTCGGTTCGGCGCGCGTAACGGGTGCGGGTACGCGCCCACATCTGCGGGCGCAAAATTAATTTCTGAACGTTTTGAACCGTTACATTGTTTCTGAACCGGTTTTGTGTCCAGGTTCATTATTCATTTTCTCTTGTGTAACGTCTGAATTAATAGAAATTAATTCTGACCGTTACACAACAGTGTTATATATTCGAGCTGTTTTCTTTGTAAAATTTATTCAGAAAAAAGTTCTTTCCTTCAACCTTTGCTGCCAAAATTCTGTTCGTTGTCTCCAAGCTCTGGGCAGAGCTAAGTCCTAGTCGTGCGGGGGTTTTACCACTAGGAGCTTCGGGAACGTCTGCACACAGATCCCGAATAAACTCTTAGGGCAGTGCTTCGTGCACGACTTCCCCAGAGGCCGGTAACATTGTTTAAATTTTATTTTTGTATTCTTAAATTTTTCAGTAAGTAAAGGAAAATAATTCTAACAATCTAAGAGTTTATTCGTGTTAGAATTGATTTTTTTTTAATTCATTTTTCTAACTGTTGATTTGTTCTACAAAGAAAAAAAAAAGGGTTAATACTGTTTCGTTTGAAACCTGTTAGAATCAAAATAAAATTAGTTACTGTTGCTAGTTCTATAGCAATTTCGTTCATTTCAAAAATTAACTGTTCATTTCAAAGTTAATACTGTTTAGTTTGAATCAGGTCTTGTTATTGATCTCAAGACTATAACAAAGTTAATACTATAACAAAGCTCACTGTTCATTTCAAAGTTAACTTGTTCTGTTAATTTGTTCTATAGCAAATTAAAGAAGAAATAGTTACTGTAGCAGTAATCAGTTAATTTGTTCTAGTTACAGTAATCAGTAATCAGTTAATTTGTTCTATAGCAAGCCTTGATATCTAACCAGTAATCAGTGTGAATTTGTGGAAGCAGGTTCTGTTAATTTGTTCTATAGAAAATTAAAGTTTACAATAGTTACTGTAGCAAATTCAAGTTAAACAGTAGAAATCTTCTAGATTTTTTTTTAATACTGTTTCTATAGCAATTTGTTCACAAAATTCATTTCAATTGAAACATACAATTTACTTCATTCTTTAATCGCTTATTATTTTTAAAGCAATCTAGGTCCAAAAGAAAAATAGTTTAGTAAAAGAAAATTGCAAATAAAATCTTCAAATCTAAAGTTTTAAAGTAGAGACAAACTCGGGCACAAGCCGAAAGGGTCCTTCTGTCAACCGGGTGTAAATAACCCTAAGCGACACGGTATTTAAGAGTCTTCGGACCACCGCTAGCTGGGA
This sequence comes from Iris macrosiphon, assembly GCA_036927795.1. Classification (NCBI taxonomy): domain Eukaryota; kingdom Viridiplantae; phylum Streptophyta; class Magnoliopsida; order Asparagales; family Iridaceae; genus Iris; species Iris macrosiphon. The sequence continues at coordinate 123,894,957 of JAYESA010000018.1, forward strand.
ACCGGCCCCTACAGCTAACCTGAGTTGATCAACACTTGAAAAACTAAAGATTTTAAGATTGATTAGCAAAGACCACCTAAACTATTATCTTAGACACTGTGATTAAATAAATTTATATTTTTCAGACTGCAATCATGACTGGTAAGGAGGAATCCGCTACTGCTAAACCTGCTAAGTTTGATGGTTCATATTTCAAGAGATGGCAGAGCCAAATGAAATTTTGGCTCACTACTTTAGGACTTATTTCTGCCATCGATGGGTCCACACCCATCACAAATGATTCTGATGATACTGAGTCTGACATAGGAGTGTCCACCTCTTCAAAACCAAAAACACCTAAAGAGATAGACTTCCACTGTTTTCATAGAATTCTAAGCGCATTATCTGAATCCTTGTATGATATATTTTTTGAATACAAGAGCGCTAAAGAACTCTGGAAAGCCTTGGAAGATGAATACGGCTGTGATGATGCCGGAATAGAAAGGTTTAATTCTTCAACCTTTAATAGGTATTTCATGGTAGATAACAAACCAATGAATGACCAGCTCCATGAATTCCAAGAATACCTTAGACATATACAAGCCAAAGGGACATCTTTCTCCAATGAACATAAAATAGCATGCCTAATAGACAAGCTACCTCCCTCTTGGTCTGATATGGCTAAGGATCTTATCCATACACAAGGAGAACTTACCTACAATCAAGTCCTAAAGAAAATTAGAACCGAAGAACAAATTAGATTGAGGTCTAAGTCTAAGACTGAATCTAAAGTTAAGGTAAACCTTGTAGAAGGCCAAGGAAAACCCAAGTCTAATTTTCCTTATAAACCCAAAAAGAATTTCTTCAAGAAGAAGAAAAACTTTCAGTCTAACCACCAAAACCATCATTAAAACCATCATCACCAAAACCAAAAACCTAGAAACTTCAGTCAGACTCAGGATCAGAAGAGGTTTTGTTTTGTGTGTGGTAAAACAAACCATATGGCCATCAACTGCTACCATAGGAAGGAGAAAGTTGTCCAGGCCTCCTACAAAGGAAAGGGCTCAGTTAGACCAGAAGCAAACATGCTTCACAAAGGTTCTTCGAGTTTCTTCAGGTCTGTAAGCTTTCAACCCCTTATTAACCTCTTTTACCATTCTGATGATTGGTGGTTGGATTCTGGAGCTAATGTTCACGTTTCGTTTGATCGCTCCTGTTTTTCAAACTATCAGGAATCAAGTGGAGGAGGTGTGACCCTAGGAGATGGCACAACGGCACAAATTATTGGAAGAGAAAAAGTTAACCTGAAGATGACATCAGGAAAAATCTTAACTCTTCATGATGTTCTTTATGTGCCGTCTGTCAGGAGAAACCTAGTTAGTGGATCCCTTCTTGTAGCCTCAGGATACAAAATTGTAATGGAGGCTAATAAAGTAGTTTTTTCTAAACATAACTCTTTTATAGGAAAAGGCTTTGTAAAAGACGGTCTTTTTATTTTAAGTACAATGAATAAAATGTCTGATGGTTCTCTCATTGTCTCTAATATAGAATCTTCAAATGTTTGACATGGCAGACTAGGTCATGTGAACCTAGGTTCTATTAAAAGGATGATGACCTTAGATCTTATCCCCAAGACTCCAATAGATGACAAACACAAATGTGAAATCTGTGTTCAAGCCAAACACACTAGATTGCCTTTCAAATCTGTAGAAAGAAATTCTGACCTTCTAGAACTTATCCATAGTGATGTATGTGACTCAAATAGGATTTTGACCAGAGGCGGTAGAAAATACTTTGTTACATTTATAGATGATTATTCAAAGTATTGTTACATCTACCTTTTCAAAACCAAAGATGAAGTTCTAGATAGGTTTAAGGTTTTCAAATCTGAAGCTGAGAATCAATTAGAAAGAAAGATTAAGATCCTTAGATCTGATCGTGGTGGAGAATATACCTCAAACGAAATGACTAACTTCTGTAAAAAACATGAAATAATTCATGAGGTAACTACTCCATATTCACCTTAATCTAACGGAATGGCTGAACGCAAGAACCGCACTCTGTTAGATATGGTGAATGCCATGCTCCTCAGCTCTGGTGCTCCTGATAACTTGTGGGGAGAAGCTCTTTTAACTGCCTGTTACATTCTTAATAGGATTCCTAGTAAGACAAAAGATAAGACTCCATATGAACTGTGGAAAGGTAGAGCACCTAGGATTAATTACCTTAAAGTTTGGGGATGCCTTGCTAAAGTCGGAATTCCCGAACCTAAAAAGAGAAAGATTGGTCCCAAGACTGTAGACGCTGTTTTCATAGGATATGCCTTAGACAGTTATGCCAATAGATTTCTAGTGACTCACTCAGAAGTAAATAAAATCTCTAACAATACCATTATAGAAGCAAGAGATGCAGTTTACTTTGAAAATATATTTTCTTTTAAGGATAGAAGTTCTATCTCTTCCTCCATACCCTCTACTAGTTCTCAAGTCCAATTACCTAGCTCTCAATCTGAACAAGACTTAGAACCAAGACGGAGTAAAAGGAATAGGATTGAGAAAAATTTAGGAGAAGGATTCTTTACATTTTTGATAGAGGGTGATCCCTCAACTTATGAAGAAGCAATGTCGTCTCCTGATGCTCCCTTCTGGAAAGAAGCCATTTACAGTGAATACAACTCCATCATGGAGAATAACACTTGGTTTCTAACAGATCTACCTCTAGGGAATAAACCAATAGGTTGTAAGTGGATTTTCAAGAAGAAACTCAGAGCCGATGGTACTATAGAGAAATACAAAGCCAGACTAGTTGCCAAGGGTTTTACCCAGAAGAAAGGGTTAGATTATTTTGATACCTACTCTCCTGTAGCTAGGATCACATCCATTAGAACTCTCTTGGCCTTAGCATCCATTCATGATATGCTAATCCATCAAATGGATGTAAAGACAGCATTTTTGAATGGAGATCTAGAGGAAGAACTTTATATGGACCAACCTGAAGGTTTCATTGCTAAAGGTCAAGAAAAGAAAGTCTGCAGACTAGTAAAATCCCTCTATGGCCTTAAACAAGCTCCCAAACAATGGCACAATAAATTTGACAAAGTAATTTGTGAATATGATTTTTTGTCAAATGAGTATGACAAATGCATATACTCTAAAGGTACATGTAAAAGTTGTGTCATTTTATGCTTATATGTAGATGACATCCTTATCCTAGGTTCATCACTGGAATTGATAAATATTACAAAGAACTATTTATCTAGCCAGTTTGATATGAAAGACCTAGGAGAAGCCAACCTAATTTTAGGAATGCAAGTGACCAAAGGCAAAAAGGGTTATACTCTATCTTTAGCACATTCAATTGAAAAAATGCTAAAAAGGTTTGAGTTATTTGATAAGAAACCTGTCCTTACTCCTTATGACAGCAGTATTGTATTGAAAAAGAATGAAGGATCACCTTTGGAACAACATAAATATTCACAGATGATAGGCTCCCTTATGTATATAACAAACAGGACAAGACCTGATATTGCATTTGCAATTGGGAGACTGAGCAGATATACCAGTAACCCAAATCAGTCACATTGGACTGCCTTGGATAGGGTATTTAGATATCTCAAGGGCACCCTTGATTACAAACTTTATTTTACTAGGCACCCTGATATCATAGAAGGTTATTCAGATGCAAACTGGGTAACCGACTCACATGATATAAAATCTACTACTGGATATGTTTTTACTCTAGGAGGAGCTGCAATCTCCTGGGGCTCTTGCAAGCAAACTATCATAGCTAGGAGTACAATGGACTCCGAAATGATAGCTTTAGATACAACTTGCACAGAAGCTGAATGGCTTAAAAATCTTATTATGCATATACCTGTTTCTCTTAGTCCTGTTCCTGCAATTTCTATAAATTGTGATAATAAATCTGTTATTGAACTACTAAAGCATGATTCTGTGAATGCTAAGATGAACAAGCACCTGCAGCTGCGCTTCAAGTCAATAAAAAGCCTACTAGGCAAATATGTGGTTCTTGACTATATAAAGTCAGAAAAGAACCTTGCAGATCACTTGACGAAGGGTCTGTCTAGGACTTTGATCCTAAAATCATCGAGGGGAATGGGGTTAAGCCCATAAGTTAGTCACCAGCAGTGGCAACCCAACCGAGTCTGACTGGAGATCCCAAGAAGCCGGTTCAATGGGTAGAAACAAGCTGAACTTAGGTGACTTTATGGAACACTGACTCGAGATTAAAGTCTCATTAAAATAAAGTCCAAGCGGCTGTACATGTGTACAATGACTCCCCATCCCTATGGTGACAGTGTTCCTGTGTGATATGGTTAGGATGAGTTTAAACTCTTAATAGGTCCAAGCTGTAATGCTGGGTTGATTCATATCACCAACCATTAAGGACTTACCTATATGAGAGGTCGTGAAGGCCGCGACTATGGGACAGGGCGATCCCAGACAACTCTCATGAATGTGGATAGTGCGCATGGCCATTTAAAAGTGCCACCCGATAGACCAAGGACCTCTAGCGTACTATGTGTGCTATTCTTCTAAATCTGGTTCAAGAAGTCTGATTCAAGGCATAGTCCATCAAGCACTTCTTCAGAATAAGGCAATAGTCACTACGTGAGATTCAAGACTGTAGTCCATCTCATCTATGCATAGTATTTTACTGCCCAGATGCTCTCTTTCTCTATTTTCTTCACTCTTATCTCTGTTTCGGAACTTGACCTTTTGGGAGGGGGATTGTTGGTTTTGTTATTCTTGCAAAAGTTCAATTCCTCTCCCTTTCTTTAGTCCCACATCGGATGGGGCAAAGCCTTCCTATGTACATATATTACTTTCTCTTCTTTGCTCTATTAAGTTGTTGTGTGGGGAACCCCTTGGGCCACACGCGCGCGCCGCCGCCGCCGCCCGGCCCGGCTCGGCTCGGTTCGGTTCGGTTCGGTTCGGTTCGGTTCGGTTCGGCGCGCGTAACGGGTGCGGGTACGCGCCCACATCTGCGGGCGCCGAATGCCAATCCGATTTCCTCTTCGGGTTCAGGCTGGGACCCTACAATTCTTTTTTCTCCTCTTCATTTTATTTAATTTTCTAAACGTTACAAAATTAATTTCTGAACGTTTTGAACCGTTACATTGTTTCTGAACCGGTTTTGTGTCCAGGTTCATTATTCATTTTCTCTTGTGTAACGTCTGAATTAATAGAAATTAATTCAGACCGTTACACAACAGTGTTATATATTCGAGCTGTTTTCTTTGTAAAATTCATTCTGAAAAAAGTTCTTTCCTCCAACCTTTGCTGCCAAAATTCTGTTCGTTGTCTCCAAGCTCTGGGCAGAGCTAAGTCCTAGTCGTTCTCTCCAAGTCGTGTGCGGCAACGAGATACCGGTAGTGCGGGGGTTTTACCACTAGGAGCTTCGGGAACGTCTGCACACAGATCCCGAATAAACTCTTAGGGCAGTGCTTCGTGCACGACTTCCCCAGAGGCCGGTAACATTGTTTAAATTTTATTTTTTGTATTCTTAAATTTTTCAGTAAGTAAAGGAAAATAATTCTAACACAAATGAGAGTAGCTGGGCTTGCCACCCTTCCAATCTTCCCTGGATGTTCTAAATAAAACTCTGATAGTTCTCGTGTATTGCATATTTAACGTTCAGTGGAACTCCGAGATATTTGACCAGTAGCTTCCCAAGCTCCACTTGTAGCTTCTGAGCCAAAACGTTTTTCGTAACACAAGTTTTGTTGAAGAAGGCTAGACTTTTGTCTCTGTTTAGTTGCAAACCAGCAACTTCCCCAAATCTCTCAAGAATGTCAAGAAGATTCCTGAAATCCTTCTCCGTTGGTTTGATGAAGACAAGCAAGTCGTCTGCATAGATTAGGTGGGAAGCTGGAGGTGAGAGAAGCATGAACAAACGCTCAATACGTCGCTCATGCTCGGCAATGTCCATGATACATGTAAGATGCTCCATGACTATCGTGAAAAGATAGGCAGACAAAGGGTATCCCTGCCTCAACCCTCTACTGCTGTGGTTGAAGCTATAGGGATGGCCTCTAAACAAAATCGAAAAAGTCGGAGTCGAGACGCATTCGTAGGTACGTATGGAGTCGAAGAATCCCATCCCCCTCATCATCTGAGTAACAAAATTTTTGTAAACAATGTCGAATGCTTTTCGCAAGTCGAGCTTGATACAAGATTTGTTGCTCCCCATTTTGTTGCAGTCTCTTACCAACTCATGTGCAAGCAGACAATTCTCGGTGATGTTTCTCCCTTTGATGAAGGCGGATTGATTGGGAGAAATCAATCCTGAAAGTATGTAGCGCATACGACAGCACATAAGGTGGGCAATGTCCTTATAGATGAAATTGCAACAAGCTATAGGAAGAAAGTCGGCGATAGAGGTGGCATCTTCTTTCTTAGGGATGAGGGTGACAAAATTGTGATTTATCTCTTTGAGCAACTTACCCGTGCGGAAAAAAAAAAACTCTAATGACCTATATGAGGGGAACCTTGAGCACATCCCAGTATACAATGAAGAACTTGGTCGAGAAGCCATCATGCCCAGGCGACTTGTTAGGATTGGAGGATATTACAATATCTTCAACCTCCTTGAGTGTAATTACTTCCTGCAGCTTGTCATTTCCTTCTTCAGTGACCACCCTTTTTTAGGTAACTTCAGGCTATAGATTTTTCTGCTCATCTTGTAGATATAGGCTGGAAAAATAACGACTTGCCTCATTCTGGATATCAACCTGAGTGTCAATCACTGAGCTGTTGACTGAAAGCAACCGTGCAATGTGATTACGATTTTATCTAGCACGTATGACTCCATAGTAGAATTTAGTACATTTTTCACCATCTTTCAACCAATCACACTTAGCTCTTTGCTTGAGTTGCATCTCCTCTAACATTTAAAGCTTGATAACCTCATCCTTAAGCTATTTCTCTCTCTCAAGAGTAGTGATCTTGGCATCAGTTTGCAGGTTCACCTGAAGCTTTGCCAGCTCATGAGCCTTTTCAGTAAGAGAAGTCTGAGGTCTGTGCTGGTCCCAGGATTTTAGAGAAGCCTTGACTGCCTTCAACTTCTGAACAAATCGATATTGACTGTATCCATACATCTGAATGCTAAGCCCTTTAGAAACTTCTTCTATATATCCGTCCATCATAGACCACGCATTATTGCATTTTAAGGATGGACGAGAGGTTCTGGAGGTGAATGGTAGGCGAATGAGAAGGGGAGTGTGGTCGCTTGTGGAGGGAGGGAGGCCTTCGACTAATAGTTCAGAGAAGGTGTCAAACCAAAGGGAATTTCCAAGAGCTTTATCTAGATGACATTTAATACGGTTTTCCATCGCTTGATTATTCCAAGACCAAAGTAAACCAGAGCTACGAAGGAACAGAGAGCCCGGATCATAGAGTACAGTTCTGAAAGTCTTCAAGAATATGATCAGAAATATGGTTTTCCCCTTTCTTCTCTTGCTTGTACATCATGGCGTTGAAGTCTCCAATAATTAGGAGTGGCTTGATCTGACGAATGGAGTTGCTGATCACCTCAATATCCCACCATAGATTTAATCTAGTCTTGCGATTGTTGAACCCATAAATAGCACCAACTAGCATGTTAAAACTACCTTGATTCGTAAACTCAAGTAACATTAGCTGTTAAGATTCACACCTGAGCTTGCCGCTCCAAGTATTCCCATCCCAAAGAATCCAGATACGTGCCATACTACATAATAAAAGATTATGTGCAGATTCCTAATTATTCAGAGTCCTGCTAGAGAGTTTAGAGCTAGATTTAATTTTCGATTCCAATATAATGGCTATCGAACATTGGTATCTCGCCATGTGTTCCCGTATGTTCTTCCATCTTCCAATGGAGTTCGCACCCCTAACGTTCGTACCCCTAATGTTCCATGAAAGGATCGACATGAACAATTGATTTGGTTTCCCTTATTGAGTCCGGGGGTGGGCTCTCTCCATTCTGGGCTATAAACCGGTTCTCCTCTCCTTGTCCGTTGGTATTCTTGTACGGAGCAATAACCCATTCATGGTTGGCTTTAGTGTATTTTGCTATAAGAACTTCATATGCTAGTTGGTTCTCTCGTTTATCAGCAATGACAAGAGAGGGACCCTTGGGCGGGTTTATGTCAGGGATATTCTTTTATATTCTTCTTCCTGAGTTTATTGTTTTCAAGGGACTTGTCCTTCTCACATACAGTTGGTTTCTCTGAGGCATTGCTATAAGAGGAGGAACTCCCATATATCACCAATTGATCTCCTGCTTCACCCATTTCAATTCTATTACCATTTTCAATCAGCTGCCCTTGTCTCTTGCCCAAGATAGACTGTATCTACGTCTCCATTTTCTCTGGGACATCTTGTTGCCTCTCATCTACGATTGTGTCTTCCTGAATAATGATATCTGAATCAACAAGTATGTTGGGATCTGTATCAGGAATATTATCTACTCTCCCTTCCATGGTCGCAATATCAATGGTATGAATAGCAATTTTAGGAATGGTCTCTTCCTCTTGAGGAGTACAATTAGTCTTAGTAGGACCTTTGCATTCATAGGGGAGATGTCCCAAGCATCTATATTTTCTACAAATCGGTGGCACCCACTCGTATTCTACCCTATGAGTGTAAATACGTCCAGACGGAACCACATATTCAACCACTCTAGGGAGATCCTTGTGTGCTTCGATCTCAACGAATACCCGGGCATAGGAAATTTTGTGCCTCTGAGTAGTAGCCTCATCGGCCTTGATGGGAATACCTATCAGACTCGCAAGCTTCATTAACATTGGGATGCTCCAATACTGGATCGGCAGCTCAGGAAATCGAATCCAGATGGGGGCCGATAGAAGAATATCCTTATGGCATTGTGTACCAGCCTACCATTTTTTAAGTATGATGAGTCTTCTGTCGAATGTCCACGCGCGACCCTCCATGTAGTATTCGCTCGACGTCTTCTTCCATGCCAAATCGAAGAAAAAAGAATTCGTTTTCCCTGGAATGAAATTTCATACTCCCCTTGGGCCGTCATACCCGATTGGCGTAAGCCTTAATTTGACCATACCTAGTATATACATCACCAGAGTATTCTTCCATTAGTCGTCAGTTTCTTCTAGATCATCTCCTGTAAATTCTGTAATTGTTTTTCCCTCTTTGTCTATTGTCTCGACATATTGCATCTTAGCCTGAAGATTGGGGAAGATATTTCGGCACATGTTCGCCGAAGTATGACCTGATCTTCTTTCTTTATTTGGGGAAGCCGTGTCTCCAATAGAATGAATTTTGGTAGCTGTCGATCTCCGCTGATACTCTGCTTTCATCCCTTGGAATTTAATTTGGGGACGGTTGTAGAGTTTAGGGCCTCCACCCAGTGGACTTTTTCTTTGGCATACCATAGTACTACGTCGTCCATACTATTTGATTCTCTCAGCCCCTTCTCGTATTTTGAAGTCGCCTCTCATCTGCTGAGTGTTGGTTTGGGGACGCTTATTGATTTCTGCCGCCGGGATAGATCCCTTGTACGAATATCTTCCTTTGTTTCCTCTCTGCACCATGGTCCATCCTCTTGCGACATCTCGTTCCATCTTCTCTGAGAAACCATGACACGATGGCTCCTCATCAGCCTTGTCTCCTGGGTCCCAATCATTACACACGGGAGAACCACCGCCGTGGACAACATGAGCTTCTAAACTATATATATATATATATATATATATATATATATATATATAAAGATGAATTAATTATGTAGATTCCCAATATCTTTCTTTATTTTTTCTCTACTTCCAAATTTGTGGATGAATTAATTAGAAAAATAAATGGAGGCTATACATGAATAAAGAGGCTTATATAGCCTCCTAATAGGGATAGGGTTAGGTTGAAGAATATTCAAATTGACACATAGGTCCCTCTCATTCTCTCATGAATATGATGAACTAATCCTATAGAAGGAAGATTATATTCTTGAGTCTAAATAGGTTTAATTGACTTAATCTAGTCATGACTAACTGTAACCCCCTGAATTTTTAAAATTATTAATACTTGGATTTTTCCAATTTTCTGAAAATTTTTGGGAATTTTTCTGTAATTAAAATCAAAGTTTTTATTATTAAATGATTTTTAATGGTTAATAAATAATATTAAAATATCATAGAAATAATATTTTTGGGTGAAAAATGAAAAACTGGACTTAGGGTAATTTTTCTGAATTTTTTTGGACCTCAGACCTATTTTTAAATGCCTAAAAACCATTTTAATTAATTAATTATTTAATTAACTGTTTTTAATAATTATATTTATTATTATTATTATTAATATTTTTATTTTTATTTTTTCCTTGGGCCGGCCCGGCCCAGTGGACCGGCCCAGCAGCCCAGCCCAACCCTTCCTACCGGGTCGGGTCGGGTCAGTCAGACCCGACCCGCCGCCTACCCTACCCAGAGACCGGTTCCCCCCTCTCCCCACGCCGCCCGCGTCCCGCGCCGGCCTCCCCGCGCAGCGCCGCGCTTCCCGGCCACTCCCCGCGTCCTCCGCGGCCGGCCACGCCACCACGATCCCCTCTCCCCTCCGCCTTGGCCGGTCTCCCCCCCTCTTCTTCTTCTTCCTCCTCCCTCACTTCCACCCTAACCCTAACCCTAATTCCGGCGACACCCTCCTCGAGACCCCGGCCAGCCCCTCGTCGCCGGATCCCACCGCCTCCAGCGAGTGGCCCCGCCTCCAGCGGTCAACCCGGCGCCTCCCCCTCTCCTCCACCTCCCTCGAGTTCCTCCGTCCAGCCGCTCCGGCGACCCGATCGACCCCCCCACTGCCGGCACCACCGCCCACGAGCCCGACGACGCAGCCCGGCCACCCTTTGGCCACCGCAGACAGCCCAGGCCGAAGCCCTAGGCCGGACACGTGGACACGCCCCGGGACACGAGATACGATTCGGACACAGAAAACCCTGTTTTGAAGAGCCGGTTCAGGTACTCGTATCTTGCACCCTGTATCTCCGTTTTCGATTCCGTAAATTACGTTGCGAAGCCTGTATGCCCCTCTCGGTGTCCGGACAAACCGCTCGGGGCATCGCGTCCTGTGGTGATCGCACACCGCGATCCAAAAACAGGAAAACCAGACCCTGTTTCACCCCGGAACTGAGTACGCCCCGCCAAACGGGATGACTTGGTCGCGTGCGGTCTTCACAGATACGTGCGCGCCGTCGATACGGACGTGTGAGATTTCGCGGAAGCTGATTCGGGTGTGCGTGCACACCGGAATCAACGCGGATCCGCGGACATCGCCCCGTATCCAACTTTTCAGCAATTTGCCCTAACTTCTTGTACACTCGTCGGATCGAGACGAAACTTGCGCCATCGGACTCGTAGCAATACGCTGGTCCTGTGGGTCAAGTTTGGTTCGATTCTGAGAACGTTGACGAAATCGCGTGTAGTGGGCCCCACAGGCCCCGCTCGACGGGCGATTTTGTGATCGGCTCATCGGAATCCAATTCTGGAAGTTCCATTGGGTTTGTATCATCTTTCCTGACCTGTTGACACTAAGTTTGGTGAATTTGGAGACCGTTGACCCGGACACATTTTTCGGTGCAGAGCGGGCCCACTGGCGGACCCCGTTTTGACCCGAAACTGCCGTTTTTGTCCTTGTCTCCAAATTGGACCCAAGGACAGGCATTTCTAGCTATTTGACATCTTCTGAGCGTGATGGTAATGTCTATTTCAGCTTTTGGACTCATTTCTGGAATTTTCCTAAGATACAATTAACTGGATCCAAACAACAGGCAAGTACCTGCACTTCAAGTTTTAATCTTTATATTGTGATAATTAATTTCCCTGCTCTTGATGATTTCACGTAGTGTTAGAATACTCGAATTTATGTCTTGAATATTGGAGTTCCTGTCTTGTTTTTCATGTCGGGTGGGAGAATACTAGAAGGCATGTAGTTTACCCTTCCCCCTGTCGTGTTTAATAGCTGTTGGTACGCGACTGTACCCTCAGCCGGATCTCGATTATTCCTGTTTAATAGCCGTTTATGACGGCCGGATTAGCCTTATAAACCCCTACATGCCAACTATGTATTCTAAAACAAACACAAGTTCACACAGATAGTTTCTGGTCTTGTTATAGTTCTTGCTGACTGTTATAGTTTTATTTTCCTGTCTCATTTATTTTCGCTTTCTCATATTCCTGTTTATAGCATTAACTCTGAGATATTGATGTTCTTTTATGCAATTTTCTCAATATGATACTCAATTTAATTGTCATAAATATTTAGTTTAATCTTGTTGTGCATTGTGTACTTTGCTCCTTTCCTGACTGGATCCGTTGATTTAGGCGATGATGAGGACCTTGCCCCTACATATTATGGCCCTTATGAGGGAACAGATGACACTTATGAGGAGCCAGATCCCACCCAGGAGACCCCTGCTGTAGAGTAGTTAGCAGTAGCTACTTTTATTTTCATGCTCTTTTATCTTAGTAATCGGGTTTGTCCCCGATTTCATTTCTGGATTCTGTATTAAACATTTGATCTGTTGTCACATTTATTTCATTTGAAATCTTAAGCATCTTATTCCCATTATTATCTTGCCTATTTTATTTGTGAATGAGCTAGATTAGTTAACTGTGGATTTGACCTAGACAGCGTACTACCGCCGACTCTGCGGCGTAGGCTGGACGTACCCACGCACTCGTGTCCGAATTTCCGGGTGCGGGTCGTGACACGTTTTTATGGTGGCCCATGCAGGTCTGTACCCTTAAATAGGGTAATACCCTAGGACAGGGTATGGAATAAGATTGAGGATTCTAGGAAAAGCTCATTCACAGTATAGGGTCCTTATTTCAATTCTTGATATCATTTCTGATCAATTTTCCTATCGCCCTTGATTTCCAAGTAATCTATTCTGATCTTCCTATCCCTTAATCTTTCAGAATGGTCCAGACAAGGAACACAGTAGGAGGCACATCAGAACCAACTGAGCAGAATGTGCCCGAAACTCTTGCACTCCCGCCGCCTCCATCTACTCCAGCAGTTACTCTAGATGGGGCACAGCTACTCGGAGTGTTCCAGGGACTCGTAGAATCCCAGAAAGAACAGACTGCACTTCTACGAACCAGCCTCTCAGAAGCTCTTAGGTCCCAGGAGTCGCCACACAAGAGGCCAGGGAGTGCCAAAGACTTCAAGAACCTTAGACCCCTGGAATTCTACGGAACTGAGGGCATTCTCTATGCCGATGATTGGATAGAGAATGTCGAGAGACTCCTGAAGACTGCTCGGGTCCCTGATGATCTCAAAGTGGAGTCCGCAAGCCTACAACTGTTCGACATAGCTCGGACCTGGTTCAGAGATGAACCCCAACTATCTGCTCCTGACCTCACCTGGGAGGACTACAAGAGGCTATTCAAGGAGAAATTCTACCCCGAAGTGGCTCGGGAAGCTCTCGAAAGCCAATTCGAGAGACTGGAACAAGGTAACCTATCTGTTGATGAGTACACTGCTGAATTTAGCAGGTTGAGCCACTTTGCGGAGTACATGGTTCGTACCCCGGAGGACAGAGCCCGTAGATTCAAGAAGGGGCTGTCTCCGGATATTCGCCTTGCTGTCACCACCAACCGAGCTCGCACCTATGAGGAAATCTTGAGCGTGGCACAAGGCGTTGAGAGAGACATGGGGCATAAACTAAAGCGAGAGAGAGATACCAGAAATACGGGACCCAACAAACGCCCATTTCAACAACAACAACAACAGAGGGCCCCGCAGCAAACTCAGCGTCCTCTCCCTCGAGCCCCAGCACCCCAACACCAGGCTCAAGGACAGAACCAACAAGCTGCAGCTTGTAACTTTTGCCAAAAACTAGGTCACACTTGGCAAGTCTGCAGGAAGAGGCTAGGTGCCTGCCTCTACTGCGGCTCAGCAGCGTATCAAATGAGGGACTGTCCTGCTGCTCAAGGACGCCCAGCTGCACCCAAGGCTCCCGTCCAGGCCAGGCCCCCAGCAGCACAGCAGAGGGGACCCCCGCTTCCAACTCAACAACAACGCTTTGCTCAGCACCAATAGCAGCAACAGAGGGGTGCACCGCAGCAAGGCCGTGCTTATGCAATGACTCTGGAAGAAGCTGAAGCCACAGCAGACGTGGTCACAGGTTCTGTGCTTATAAATTCAATATCAGCCATTACTTTATTTGATTCTGGAGCTTCACATTCATTCATGTCAGTAGATTTCCTTATGAAGCATAGCTTAATCACTGAACCCCTTAGGAATTGTTATAAGATCATTACCGGTGGAGGAATTATTCCGGTTAGTGATGCATGTAACAATTGTCCTATTACATTATGTGGAAGAGAACTATATGCTAGGCTACTCGTAATGCCAGTTCCCAATTTTGATATTATACTGGGTATGGATTGGTTGAGTCAACATCATGCCACTATAGACTGTTACAGAGGTAGTGTAATCTTCAGGCCCCCTGACAAGCCAGAATTTGAATTTGCTAGAGGTTCTAGAGAAATGGGTAGTAACAAAATTTGTGGAGCCCTAGTAACAGAAGAATTGCCACTACCTATCATCTCTGAATATCTTGATGTCTTCCCTGAGGATCTTCCAGGATTACCCCCAGACCGAGAAGTTGAATTCTCTATTGACTTAGTGCCGGGAGCAGCGCCAGTATCTCAAAATCCCTACAGAATCAACAAGAAAGAGATAATAGAACTAAATGAGCAAATAAAAGAGTTAGAAGACAAATGCTTCATTAGGTCTAGTGTCTCACCCTGGGGAGCTCCAGTATTATTTGTGCCCAAGAAGGACGGAACATCCCGAATGTGTATTGACTATAGGGCCTTGAATGCCTTAACAATTAAGAATAAGTATCCCCTACCCAGGATAGATGACTTATTTGATCAATTAAGTGAAGCTCGGGTATTTTCAAAGATTGACTTGAGGTCTGGTTACCACCAAGTAAGGGTGAGGAAGGAAGACATCCCTAAAACTGCTTTCAATACCCGGAACGGACACTACGAATTCTTAGTAATGCCGTTCGGGTTGACGAATGCTCCAGCAGTTTTTATGAACTTGATGAACAGAGTCTTTCAGCAATATCTAGACAAATGTGTAGTGGTCTTTATTGATGATATTTTGATCTACTCCAAGACCCCCGAAGAACATGAAGAACATTTGAGGCTAGCATTGGAGACTTTGAGGAAGGAAAAACTTTACGAAAAATTATCTAAATGTGCATTCTTCTTAGACAAAGTAGAATTCTTGGGACATGTTGTGACTGGAGATGGAATAGCAGTAGATCCTAAGAAGATAGCGGCAGTAGAATCATGGCCCACTTCAGACTCTGTAGCAGAGATTAGAAGCTTCCTGGGACTAGCTGGCTACTATCGGAAGTTTGTGAAGGACTTTGCTAGAATTGCTGAACCCATGACAAAATTAACAAGGAAGGATGAAGAGTTCACCTGGACTGATGAATGTCAGCATGCTTTTGAAGAATTGAAGAAAAGCTGACTACTGCCCCTATTCTGACCTTACCTTCTGGAAACGGAGGATTCGCTATTTATAGTGATGCTTCCGGAAAAGGTCTAGGTTGTGTATTGGAGCAGAACAAGAAGGTAATAGCATATGCCTCTAGACAGCTTCGACCTCATGAAAAGAACTATCCAACTCATGATTTAGAATTGGCAGCTGTCATCTTTGCTCTTAAACTATGGAAGCATTATCTTTATGAAGAAAAGGTGGAAATATTTACGGACCATAAAAGTCTAAAATATATCTTCACTCAGAAAGAGCTGAACATGAGACAAAGAAGGTGGCTGGAACTACTGAAAGACTTTGATATCACCCTTCAATATCATCCTGGGAAGGCCAATGTAGTTGCTGATGCTCTAAGCAGATATCCTATGGCGATGTACTTGACTATGGACCGACACTTGCTCGAGGACTTAGAAAGTTTGGGTATTGAGGTAATTATCCCAGGAAAAGAAGGCCAAATGATGAACTTGCATATTCAGTCTACCTTAATAGATAAGATCAAGGAGACTCAGTTTCAAGACGAAGGCCTGCGAAGCATTCGAGGTCAAGTGCAAGCTGGATTGGTGGAGGATTTCAGAATTCATGAAGATGGATCACTGAGGCATGGAGATAGATTATGTGTACCTCAAGGAGATATAAGAGAAGAAATTATGCAAGAGGCGCACAGATCGCAATACTCTATACATCCAGGAGCCAACAAGATGTACAAGGACCTGAGGACGCATGTTTGGTGGCATGGCATGAAAAGAGAAGTAGCCAGGTTCGTATCTCGTTGTTTAGTGTGCCAACAGGTCAAGGCAGAAAGACAAAGACCTGGGGGATTGCTTCAACCACTACCCATTTCGCAGTGAAAGTGGGAACATATTACAATGGATTTTGTTTCTGGACTTCCAAGGACACCTAGTGGAAAGGATGCAATCTGGGTGATAGTAGATAGACTGACCAAATCTGCACATTTTCTACCTTTCAAAGTAGGGCTATCTACAGAAAAGCTGGCAGATTTATATATCAGACATATTGTTAAATTGCATAGGGTTCCAGTAAGTATTGTCTCCGACCGAGATTCAAGATTCACCTCTCACTTCTGGAAGAGATTACAAGCCAGCTTGGGGACTCAACTCAAATTCAGCACAGCTTATCATCCCCAAACAGATGGACAATCGGAACGTACAATCCAGACCCTTGAATATATGCTCCGTATATGTGTTCTGGATTTTGGAGGATCGTGGGAAGACTATCTACATCTTGTGGAGTTCTCTTATAATAACAGTTACCAAGCAAGTATTGAGATGACTCCATTTGAAGCTTTGTATGGACGAAGATGTCGTACCCCGCTATCATGGGACGACGTAGGAGAAAGAGCCTTACTGGGACCTGAGATGGTGATCGATTCAACTGAGAAGGTAAAACAAATAAGGGAAAGACTTCGAGTGGCTCAAGACAGGCAACGACATTGGACAAATAGCCACCGAAGGCCCTTGAAATTTGAGGTAATTAAATTTATGAAATTCAAGTTAATTTAAACATTATGATTATGCAACTAAGACTTGATTATGACTTTATTTTAAGGTTAGAGAACTGGTATTCTTGAAGATTTCTCCGACACGTGGCACCATTAGGTTCGGAAGGAGTGGAAAACTCAGCCCAAGATTTATTGGACCTTTTGGCATTCAGGAGAAAATCGGAGAAGTGGCATACCGACTGGCATTGCCACCCTCTCTGGATGGAGTCCATAACGTTTTCCACGTGTCGCAGCTGAGAAAATATGTGTCAGATCCCAGCCACATTTTGGATCA
Organism: Iris macrosiphon; assembly: GCA_036927795.1. Lineage (NCBI taxonomy): Eukaryota > Viridiplantae > Streptophyta > Magnoliopsida > Asparagales > Iridaceae > Iris > Iris macrosiphon. The sequence goes on from JAYESA010000018.1 coordinate 123,912,274, forward strand.
CTCAGAGCTCGAAGTAGGCCCAAGTTTGACTTACCAAGAGCAACCCGTGGAGATACTGGATCGATCGGAGAAAGTTCTACGAAACTAGGTTATTTTCCTGGTTCGCGTAGCTTGGAAGCACCATTCTCCCGGCGAATCCACCTGGGAGCGAGAAGACGAGATTAGAGAGCGCTACCCTTATCTTTTTGAACCCTGAGGTATATTTTAATTTCCCGGCCTTTCCTTTCGTACCATTGTTATTCTTAAATTTCGAGGACAAAATTTTTATAAGTTGGGTAGATTGTAACCCCCTGAATTTTTAAAATTATTAATACTTGGATTTTTCCAATTTTTTGAAATTTTCTGAGAATTTTTCTGTAATTAAAATCAAAGTTTTAATTATTAAATGATTTTTAATGGTTAATAAATAATATTAAAATATCATGGAAATAATATTTTTGGGTGAAAAATAAAAAAACTGGACTTAGGGTAATTTTTCTGGATTTTTTTGGGCCTCAGACCTATTTTTAAATGCCTAAAAACTATTTTAATTAATTAATTATTTAATTAACTGTTTTTAATAATTATATTTATTATTATTATTATTATTAATATTATTATTTTTATTTTTTTCTTGGGCCGGCCCGGCCCAGTGGACCGGCCCAGCAGCCCAGCCCAACCCTTCCTACCAGGTCGGGTCGGGTCAGTCAGACCCGACCCGCCGCCTACCAACCCGGAGACCGGTTCCCCCCTCTCCCCACGCTGCCCGCGTCCCGCGCCGGCCTCCCCGCGCAGCGCAGCGCTTCTCGGCCACTCCCCGCGTCCTCCGCAGCCGGCCACGCCACCACGATCCCCTCTCCCCTCCGCCTTGGCAGGTCTCCCCCCTCTTCTTCTTCCTCCTCCCTCACTTCCACCCTAACCCTAATTCCGGTGCCACCCTCCTCGAGACCCCGGCCAGCCCCTCGCCACCGGATCCCACCACCTCCAGCGCGTGGCCCCGCCTCCAGCGGCCAACCCGGTGCCTCCTCCTCTCCTCCTCCTCCCTCGAGTTCCTCCGTCCAGCCGCTCCGGCGACCCGATCGACCCCCCCACTGCCGGCACCACCGCCCACGAGCCCGATGACGCAGCCCGACCACCCTCCGGCCACCGCAGACAGCCCAGGCCGAAGCCCTAGGCCGGACACGTGGATACGCCCCGGGACACGAGATACGATTCGGACACAGAAAACCCTGTTTTGAAGAGCCGGTTCAGGTACTCGTATCTTGCACCCTGTATCTCCGTTTTCGATTCCGTAAATTACGTTGCGAAGCCTGTATGCCCCTCTCGGTGCCCGGACAAACCGCTCGGGGCATCGCGTCCTGTGGTGATCGCACACAGCGATCCAAAAATAGGAAAACCAGACCCTGTTTCACCCCGGAACTGAGTACGTCCCGCCAAACGGGACGACTTGGTCACGTGCGGTCTTCACAGATATGTGCGCACCGTCGATACGGACGTGTGAGATTTCGCGAAAGCTGATTCGGGTGTGCGTGCACACCGGAATCAACGCGTATCCGCGGACATCGCCCCGTATCCGACTTTTCTGCAATTTGCCCTAACTTCTTGTACACTTATCAGATCGAGACAAAATTTACGCCATCGGACTCGTAGCAATACGCTGGTCCTGTGGGTCAAGTTTGGTTCGATTCTGAGAACGTTGACGAAATCGCGTGTAGTGGGCCCCATAGGCCCCGTTCGATGGACGATTTTGTGATCGGCTCATCGGAATCCAATTCTGAAAGTTCCATTGGGTTCGTATCATCGTTCCTGACCTGTTGACACTAAGTTTGGTGAATTTGGAGACCGTTGACCCGGATACGTTTTTCGGTGCAAAGCGGGCCCACCGGCGGACCCCGTTTTGACCCAAAACTGCCGTTTTTGCCCTTGTCTCGAAATTGGACCCAAGGACAGACGTTTCTAGCTATTTGACATCTTCTGAGCGTGATGGTAATGTCTATTTAAGCTTTTGGACTCATTTCTAGAATTTTCCCGAGATACAATTAACTGGATCCAAACAACAGGCAAGTACCTGCACTTCAAGTTTTAATCTTTATATTGTGATAATTAATTTCCCTGCTCTTGATGATTTCATGTAGTGTTAGAATACTCGAATTTATGTCTTGAATATTGGAGTTCCTGTCTTGTTTTTCATGTCGGGTGGAAGAATACTAGAAGGCATGTAGTTTACCCTTCCCCCTGTCGTGTTTAATAGCTGTTGGTACGCGACTGTACCCTCAGCCGGATCTCGATTATTCCTATTTAATAGCCATTTATGACGGCCGGATTAGCCTTATAAACCCCTACATGCCAACTATGTATTCTAAAACAAACACAAGTTCACACAGATAGTTTCTGGTCTTGTTATAGTTCTTGCTGACTGTTATAGTTTTATTTTCCTGTCTCATTTATTTCCGCTTTCTCATATTCCTGTTTATAGCATTAACTCTGAGATATTGATGTTCTTTTATGCAATTTTCTCAATATGATACTTAATTTAATTGTCATAAATATTTAGTTTAATCTTGCTGTGCATTATGTACTTTGCTCCTTTCCTGACTGGATCCGTTGATTTAGGCGATGATGAGGACCTTGCCCCTACATATTATGGCCCTTATGAGGGAACAAATAACACTTATGAGGAGCCAGATCCCACCCAGGAGACCCCTGCTGCAGAGTAGTTAGCAGTAGCTACTTTTATTTTCATGCTCTTTTATCTTAGTAATCGGGTTTGTCCCCGATTTCATTTCTGGATTCTGTATTAAACATTTGATCTGTTGTCACATTTATTTCATTTGAAATCATAAGCATCTTATTCCCATTATTATCTTGCCTATTTTATTTGTGAATGAGCTAGATTAGTTAACTGTGGATTTGACCTAGACAGCGTACTACCGCCGACTCTACGGCGTAGGCTGGACGTACCCACACACTCGTGTCCGAATTTCCGGGTGCGGGTCGTGACACTAACTACTGACTCGATTCAAATAGTCTAAACTCAATAACTAACTCATTCTCCTAAACTAATGAGTCAAACCGTGACTAACTAATTAATTGAATCAATGAGTCAAGTCAATACTAGTTAGGTCCACTAGTGTCAAGTCTAAATAAATACTCTAATCCACTAACCAATAATAATACTATTTACAATATATATGTCATACACATTATATATTGTCACGACCCGCACCCGATGTAAGGGCATGGGAACGTGGGTACGTCCAGCCTACGTCGCAGCATCGGCGGTAGAACTAAGTTTTGGTAAACTATACTATATAGAAATAATGATCATCAAGATATATAGCGCCACCAATGAAATATGAATACTCAATTACAGAACTATAAGATGGAACAACACACGAATATGATATAAAGAACTGGAGAGTCAAAATACAACTCATAAGACAGAAGATAATATCCAATGAGTCTAAAATGTAAAAGAGTACTAACTGTCAAAGCTGAAGATAATTCTAATACAAAATAAACCAATCTACTGAGCTAAGGTAAAGTGTCGTATGTCTCAACCGGGATGAGTCCCTCCTAAGCCACAGTCTCTAGCTCTAAGCCAACTACGTCCTGAGGCCTGTAGTGAGTGGGATATCACTCCTCAGTGTCATCTGGAAAAATATATCCAATCAGGAATGGAGAAAAGTACACCTCTAACAGCAGTTCCAATAAATGATAAAAACTATGTAACATCAAATAGAGAGCATATACAAGATGAATAGGACATGACAAAAATACACAGGAATAAGAAAATACAGGAAATACATACAAGAGATATGAATATCATATATAGAATAAAAAAATACATCTAAGTGAGTGAGTACTAGTGACAACATGTGATCGGCTTGGAAACTTGCTCGAAAATTATGGCCTGGTTAATCATACGTGTGGTGTATGATTAATACTATACAAGAAAAATAAGAACTGCGGGGTTATGATCACATATCTACACTAAATACTTCTCTACCCCGACTACTATAGTGGATCCAACCATGACACACTATGACATGGGATTCCATGAGAAGGGAGCTAATCTTCTTACGAATCAGTGTCCATACATGTACAAGAACAACAAGCTCGCACAAAAAATACGATAGGAACTACCAGGAATAACATCTCATAACGGGATCCAGGAATATCAATCTGTGAAACCAAGTGTCAGAGAATCAAGGATATCTACATTAAATACAAGAAATATAGAGGATATCATAAACAAAAATTTGTTAGAAAATATACTCGCTTGGAATCCGGTGAACAGCATTAAAGATGTCTGAAACGGTGCCTCGAAGACCTAAATATAGAATATTACACCAATACAAGATTTTTGAATGAATACAAGTTAAACTTGTCCAAATCTAGGTCATTAGGCCAAGTCTAAGTCAAAATAGTCAAACTAGGTCAACTCTAGGTCAAACTAGTCAAACTTGGTCAAACTAACTATTTCTATGTTGTGTTAGCCTATAGCTAGGTTTCTAGGTTGATATCTTAATGATACTAGCCATACTAGCTAAAACTAGGTATTAGGATACCTTATAGTATAACTATCAATATATATCTTATACTAACTATTTATACTAGGTAATATATTACCATATATACTATATCAATATGTATAACTAATATACATACTCTAATTAATATAGTATCAAAATTATATACATATAGTTATACAAACTCTATGTAACAAACCTTAGTATCAAAATAGCTTTTAACTTATTATCTTAGTATTCATATTATAACTAACACCTATACCTTAACTCAACTCTAAACTTAATCCAATATCTAAACTATTAAACTGTTACCTAAACACTTACCCAATTACCTCACCATTGCATAGTACCTACACAATGATACTTGGTATCACATTGATACCAACACTCTATCCCTTGACATACTAACTAATACCTTAATACACTAAGATACTTTTAGAGTATCACTAAGGCTACTAAACCCTCACCACACACACTCATGACCTTGATACAAGTGTGTGTTCACACATACTTATTCCTTACTCACTAATACCAGAGCAGAGCAGCCAATAACACAGCAACATGCCAAGGCATGTTACTGCTGCTGTGTTGCCCTGAACACGATTGATATCCCACTCCTCTTCATGACTGAATACACACTTCTGCACTACCCCGAGCCACTCCTCAGTTCACATACAAGCCACACACTCCCTCTCCTTCTAGTCCAACACACACACACATTGACACTAAGAGATACACAACTATCTATGAATATATATCTATCCATATATATGCCTATCACGGTCAATAATATATATATATATATATATATATATATATATATATATATATATATATATATATATATATATATATATATATACTAACACAAGATACTTAATGTATATAACTATAGACATACTAATGATGTATGTATGTATCCATCAAGTAGTTATATACATAGTACAATATCTATCAAGTAATTATATACATAGTACAAGTCAAATAGATATATAATAAAACTAGTAATTGAAGTACAATAAGATACATGAAATTAAATCAAACATAAGTGGTGCATCACCCAAATATCACACTTCTCTATGATACTCTTGTGATACACCATTGATACTCTATCAAACCATCACCAAACTCTCCACAAGGATCATGAACAAGTCAAATATTATAATTAAAGACAATATAAAGTTCTAGCTACACATCTATGTACTTATGGAAAAATATGATGTGTAGACTCCCGTGTCGAAGAGAAAATTCCCAAACAATTTTGTAACACAAAAATAATGACACGACCTACTCGTATCCAATTGTGGGTACGGCACTAGTCTCACACAACCAAACACTCGTATCCAATCTTGAATTTCTTCCAAATTGGGCACAAAATACATAATAATATTCACAATAGGGGTCCCTAGAGGTCAATTCTTCTTTCTATAGGTAGTCCTAATCCATATGTGGGTTTCTAATGATTCAATTACTGAATTAGAGTCTAATTAGAAGAAAAAATAGGAATTATACCTATTGGGAGATGAATTCCCAATGCACTTCTCCAAATGGACACGAAGAGGGCTCAACTTATGCAATCTCCTCCTCCTTGGTGCTCCTTGCCTCCTCTTTGTTTCTAGATCTACTAATGGTGAAGAATAAGAGTAATTGAAAGTGATTTTATAAAAAAATGGTGGAGGGATGGGTTGAATTGGGGAAAAACACCAATATGGAATGAAATAAAATAAAATGAGGAGAGAAAATTTTCTTCCCCCTTCAATTGGCCAGCCACTTTCCCCCTCTCCAAGTAATGGTACAAAGACCCAAATACCCTTATTGGGTTATCATGAAGAAAATGGTTAAGGTAGGAATATTCTATTCCTAATGGTTTGACTAATTAAATCACTAACTTAAAGAATTGGGCTAGTTATTGGGCTCAAGTCTAATTAAAAGAAATGTTGGCCTATGTGTCAAGTCTTGTCTAGTTAGGTCCACTAACACAAGTCTAAAATATAATACAATATCTAACAATAAATAAATAATACTATAAATAAATATACAATATGCACAATAATTAGTTAATTATGAAATGACCAAAATATCCTTTCCTAGAAAATATGGTAATGACAAGTCTACCCCCCTTAAAATAATTTTGTCCTCGAAATTCAAAGATTAAACTACCCCAAGAAAAGCAAAATAGAACAAGAAATAACATACCTCAAGGCACAAACAGATATGGGTACCGCTCTCGCATTTCATCCTCCCACTCTCAGGTAGACCCACTCGGAGAGTGATGTCTCCATGCGACGTCAAAGACTAAACTACCCCAAGAAAAGCAAAATATAACAAGAAAGAATATACCTCAAGGCACAAACATATATGGGTACCGCTCTCGCATTTTATCCTCCCTCTTTCAGGTAGACTCACCTGGAGAGTGATGCCTCCATGCGACGTATGCCAAGGGAATGGTCTGGTACCTCAGCACCTTCTCTCTCCGATCCAGAATCTCAACTGGCAGCTCTTGATAGCTGAGAGTAGGGCCCAACTCTATCTCCTAGTGATCCAATACGTGACTAGGATCCTCCACGTACCGTCTCAACTGAGACAAGTAAAACGCATTGTGCACTCCCTCCAATTTAGATGATAAGTCTAGTCTGTAGGCAACTGCACCGACCCTCTCGAGAATACTGAAGGGTCCGATGAATCGCGAACTAAGCTTCCCGCCTCTACCGAAGCTAATCGTGCCTCGTATCGAAGAAATCCTCAGAAATTCCAGACCTCCAACCTAGAATAAACACAACCTTAAGAACTTAATCTATAACAAACAACCAGTATTAACACAAAATAAAACCTAAAACTATACCTCAAACTCCAAGGGTCTCCGGTAGCTATTGGCTCAATGTCGCTGTCTGTACTGTGCCACCCAAAGTCTATCTCTAATAAGCTTGACCTTCTCTGCTGCATCCACCACCATCTCTGCCCTAAAAAAGCTCTCTCTCAAACATTATCCCAAGATAAGGGAGTGCGACACCTCTGACCGTACAGAGCCTCAAATGGTGATATCTCTATACTGACCTGGTAGCTGTTGTTGTAAGCAAACTCTACCAAATGGAGATGGTCCTCCCAAGATCCTCCAAAATCTAGTACACAGGTACGTAGTATATCCTTGAGAGTCTGAATGGTCCTCTCTGACTGCCCATCCATCTGGGGGTGATATGTAGTACTGAACTTGAGCTGGGTTCCCAAGCTCGCCAACAAACTCCTCCAGAAATGAAAAGTGAAACGACTATCCCGATCCGAGACTATGCTGACGGAAACCCCGTGTATCCTGACAATCTGCCTCATATACATCTCTGCCAGCTTCTCCGTAGAAAAAACTACCTTGAAAGGCAAAAAGTGGGCTGACTTGGTCAACCTGTCAACGATGACCCAAATCTCGTCTTTCCCTCCTGGAGATCGTAGAAGTCCCAACACAAAATCCATAGTAATATGCTCCCACTTCCACTCTGGAATGAGCAATGACTGTAGTAAACTGTCTGTCCTCTGCCTCTCAGCTTTCATCTTCTGGTACACTAAGCATCTAGATACAAACTATGCCGCTTTTCTCTTCATGTCATACCACCACACACTCTCTTGCATATCCCGATACATCTTGTTAGCACCTGGATGTATTGAATACTGAGAGCGATGCGTTTCCTATATTACCTTCTCACGCAGCACCCCACTAGGCATACATAATCTAGTACCATGCCACAAAGAACCATCCTCAGCAATGGTAAAATTATTCTCCAATCCTGCTCTCACCTGAGCTCTGATGCTCCTCAAAGACACATCCTTATGTTAGGTTGCCTTGATCCTGTCTATCAACTCTGAATGTATCTGCAAATCCCATATCTGTATCACAATTCCAGGAACTATCACCTCAATGTCCAAGCTCTCCAGATCCTCCAACAAATACCGGTCCTTCGTCAAAAATATAGCTACCGGATACCTGCTCAAGGCATCGACAACTATATTGGCCTTCCCTGGGTGATACTGCAAGGATATATCAAAATCCTTTATCAGTTTCAGCCACCGACAATACCTCATGTTTAGCTCATTCTGTGTGAAAACGTACTTCAAGCTCTTGTGGTCTGTGAAGATCTTCACACGCTCTTCGTACCGAGGGGGTCCTTCGTTATTCCCTCGTAAAGTAGCTCCTAAAGTCGCTCCTTTAGCTGGCTTACCTGAGTGTTTCCACAACTTCAAAGCAATGATGACCGCTGACAACTCCAAATCATGGGTAGGATAGTTCTTCTCATGATGACGTAATTCCCTGGATGCATAGGCAATCACCTTCCTATTATGCTGGAGAACACAACCCAAACCTTTCCTAGATGCATCACTATAGATAGTAAAATCTTCAGACCCTGATGGCAATGTCAAAATAGGAGCAAACGTCAACCTCATCTTCAATTTCTTAAAAGCAGCCTGACACTCCTTTGTCCAAACAAACTCTGTGTCTTTCCTGGTGAGTCTGGTCATCGGGTCAGCAATCCTCGAAAAATCTTGCACAAACTTCTTGTAGTAGCCTGCCAGACTCAAGAAACTCCTGATCTCTGCCACTGAACTATGGGTCTTCCAAGACTCCACTGCTGTGATTTCCTTTGGGTCCACTAAAATCCTTTTAACTAGTCACAACATGTCCTAAGAACTCCACTTTGTCCAGGAAGAACTTACACTTGGACAACTTTCCATACATCTTCTCCTTCCTCAGCACATCCAACATAATCCACAGATGCTCCTCGTGCTCCTCTAACATCTTCGAGTATATGAGAATTTCATCGATGAACACCACCACGAACTTGTCAAGGTACTGTGGAACACCTTGTTCATCAAATTCATAAACACCGTCGGACATTAGTCAACCCAAACGATATCACCATGAACTCGTACTGCCCATACCGAGTCCTAAAAGCAGTCTTCGAAATATTCTCCGACTTTACTTTCATCTGGTGGTAGCCTGATCTTAAGTTTATCTTAGAAAATACCTTGGAGCCACTCAACTGATCGAACAGATCATCAATCCGTGACAACGGGTATTTATTTTTAATAGTGAGCTTATTCAATGCCTTGTAATTGATGCACATGCACACCGATCCATCCTTTTTTGGTACAAATAATTAAGGGGTTCCCCACGGTGAAGAACTGGATCTGATAAACACCTTATCCTACTGTTCATCCACTTGCATCTTCAGCTTGACCAGCTCATTGTTGTTCACTCTATAAAAATGCTATGAAATCGGCTCTACACCTGGCACCAAGTCTATAAATAACTCAATATCTCGATCTGGTGATAAACCTGGCAATTCCTCAGGAAACACATCCAAGAAATCTGCTACCAAGGGATGCGACAACTCCTTGTCTTCCACCATAGCTCCACAGATAATGCCTTCTCCCTGCTGTGAAGCTCCCCTAGCAAACTAAAACTCTGGCTCTCCTGGCGGGCTAAACAAAACTCTACCTTCTTTACAATCTATACTAGCATGATGACTACTCAACCAATCCATCATGAGTACAATGTTATAGCTCGGAAGTGGCATTACAAGTAGATACGCACTCAGCTCCCGGCCTCCCAGAGTAACTCTCTGATCCTTGCAAACATCACTAACTAGGATAATACCTCCCCCGGTCATGATCTTGAAAGTCCTAAGCAAAGACTCAGCTAACAAATGATGCTTCAGAGCAAAAGTGTCACGACCCGCACCCGATAAAGGAGCACGAGTACGTGGGTACGTCCAGCCTACACCGCAACATCGGTGGTAGAATGTTGTCTTGGTCTTCTATACTATCTAACATCTCACACAATGTGTATAAAATACTGTCATGCCATCTCAATTCCAAATGATACTCAATCACATATAAAACTAAAGGAAGATTTTAAGCAGGATATGGAATAGAAAGAAAAGAAATACAAGTCTCAATACATCACAGGTCCAACTCAAATCTAAACACAACTAAAGATATCTAAATAATAATACAATCCATAATCTAAATAGAAACAACTACTACAAGATAGAAAAATCTAAATAGCCTCAGTAACTGGCACTACATGCTCAGGTGACACTCCATCTGTTGGTCCGTAGTAAGTAGGACACATCTTTTCTAACCATTCATATGAAAAATATCTAGTCAGGATTGGAGCAAAATACAATCCAATAGCAGTTCCATTAATTGATAATGATTATAAACAGAAATAGAGAATATAATACAAGACGAAAAACAATGAACAATATCAACTATGGTAGAAAAACAGGTAAACAAGAACAATATGGTATACACTGATCACGATAAAAGTAGAACAAGGCAATAGAATAAGACAATAAACTAGAATGTGGTAAATAACTGTAACTATGCTAAGTGATTAAAATACTAGTTAGGTATATGATCGGCTTGGGTAAACATTGTCTACTTTAACTTTGGATAAACATTATCTAAGTTAAACATTGAACATTATCTAGGATTTGATCATATATTTATCTAACACTTTTCCTTTCCACCGACTAGTACAATGGATCCAACCATGACACGTTACGATGCAAGATAATCAAGGCCTTGTAAACAATAAATCTTGAACTTGAATATTGAACATTGAATATTGAACATTGAACATTGTATAAGTTAAACATTATCTAAGTTAAATATTGAGAACACGAGGAACAATGAAACAATATATATATAACATCCCATGACTGATCCATGTGTATACTAGTCCGTGTACCAATGTGTCAAGAGTCATGTAAAATATTTCTAAATACTTGTATTATAGTAATTATAAATAATAGAAACTATCAGAGAATGTACTCGCCTGTGGTCCAGAGCAATAAAGGTCAAAATGTGTCTGAACTGGTGTCACACGGACCTATATTTGGAATATTATATTAATACAAGGTGTTGGAATAAAATTAAGTTAAACTAGTTAACATCTAGGTCACAAAGCCTTTTCTAAGTCAAACCGACTATTTCTAGGTTATAAGAGTCTAATTCTAGGATACTAAGTCAATACACTATGAAACTAAGCTACACTAGCTAATCTAAGCTACTAGGATACACACAAATTGCTGTATCTCAGGATACACAGGTTTTAAATATGAAAATAGTAGTTTATATATATATATATATATATATATATATATATATATATATATATATATATATATAGTACTTAACTATTCAATGAAATTAGGATACCTTGGCCTTGCACCAATGCGTATCACACTACCACACTCCAATCTCGATACTCAAACCCAATACCTTGAGTATCGACCCATTACTTTGTCATTACCTTGGTATCCCAAGGTAATTCAAAACCTCATTATAGCTAATATATAGAAAACCCCCAATATCAACTATACTAATATAACTAAATTACATGCTAACCTATATACTAATTATGAAATATATATATACACTAATACAATACATATACCTACTAACTATATATGATACTTACTAGTACATATAGTTACTGAGCTAACTATTAACATAATCAAGTATATCACAGAATAATTATCTAACTACACTAACTATTAAAGCTATTAACAAATAACATATAATACATATTAACATATAGATACATATACCTACATCCTAATATATCACTACATCATTTAATACCTATCCTTACATACATACATAAAGCTAAACTATATGCTAAACATTCTAACTATCTAGACTACTACATATATATACTAACCATCTAGCTATACTACAAACCACTAACCCAAACCTTGCTGATACACCTGAATCCATGATGAAACCTTGCTGTGCTCAGTGCACCGGCTGCACTTAACTGATACTGCATTTATTGTATGCTGGTACTGTTCTGATACCTTGCTTGTAGAAGCTTCCTGCACTGCATGCTCAGTGTGCTGATAACTTGCTGATATGGCACTGTGTTGTGCATCCTCCCTGCAAGTTGATGTGGTTGCTGCCTGCACAGTCTCATTCTACTCGTTCCTTGACTTGCTGCACCTATAGCTGAAGCTCGAAGCTGTTGTTCAGTGTGTCTCAATTGAGGCACACTGTGCTGAACTGCTAGTGGCCTTTAGCATACTGCTCTCCAGTGCCCTTGCTGTGCTCAGAGTTACAGCAGGGAATGAATGGCTAGGCACTTGGCTGCTCTCTCATGGTTGTGCACACAGAGTTGCACTGTGCTGTTGCCATGTGGTTGCACACTGATGCACTGTTGCAGTGCTGTTGTGGACTTGGCCTTACTGCCACTGTTGCCTGTCTGCACTGTGCAGCAGAACCATGCTCGAGGTAGTTGATGTACTGCTCTATGCAGTGCTGGCTACTACATTTCTGTGGTTCCCTTTTGCTGAAACACTGAGCTACACACATCTGTTACTTGCTCACTGATAAAACGGCAATTGCTGAATGCAGTTGGCTGCTTTGTTTTGCTGATAGGTTGCTGATAATCTTGCTTGCAGGTTGAAGCGGGGTGTGGCTCGAGCTGCATCTCCTCGAGCTGAACTGCACATTGTTGATACTGATATTGAGGTTGCACTGTGTTGCTGCAGGGTGTCTGCCCTTTGCTGTGTACTGCCTTGAGGCTGCACATGCTGAATTGCTACTGTTCTCCCTCTATAACTACTACTGCAGTGAGCTCGATGCTGTGATTGTTCACTGTAGTGGCTGAATGCCGTGTGCACTTGCCTGAGCTTCCCTCCCCCTTGCTGATACTCTGCACTTGCTGCTGCACAGTGTGGCTCGAGTTGCTCTCTCTCACACACGCAAACTCACATTCATAGAAACACATAGCACACATATATGCATATATATTCATCTATCTATATCCATCTCTCTCTATATATACACCCTCTCTACTATAGATATATATACAATCACACATAAACAACTATATATATATATATATATATATATATATATATATATATACATAAACACAAACACATAACACCTCTATATATAAAATACTATATATATATATCCACACACACACACACACACACACACACACACACACATATATATATATAACACCTCTAAATATATATGTACACTCACACACAACACACATACATATATGCTTATATATTCAACCACATATATATACATATAGATATAACTATATACACTTAGATATAGATATAGCATCTCATATATATATACATATATACGTAGACACATAGATATATGTATACAAATCTATATAATATATATCATATAATCTATCATATCTAATAAATACACAAGCACACATAGAATTAAGGGCAATAAATCAAACACATGGAGTGCACCGTACCCGTATCACACTCATTCTATGATACGCTTGTGATACGGCTCCACCACACAACCAAACGCATCCCTAAGGACGCGAGCAAGTCTAGAATACTAAATATGCATAATATGAACAATAATATACATAATTACGTGTCTATGTCAAGAAGTGACATGTATAAATTCCCGTGTCGGAGGAAAACCCCCAAAACTACCCGTATTGCCAAATTGACGAGATACGGCCTACACGTACCCAATTATGGACACGACACTAATCACAAACAACATACACATGTCATATTGATCTATTTGATCAATTGACAAATACCACATGTGCCAATCTCGAAATTTTCCTAAAATTGATACCAAAACACACATAACTTCCACCATAGGTCTCCTATGAACCTAAAACCAATTCCTATGGTTAGACTATGCATGTGGGGTGGTTTCTCATGGTTAAATCTCATATTTAGAGTCTACTAGGAGAGAGAAAAATAAAATATACCTATTAGGAGATGGATTCCTAATAAAAATTTCTAAATATAGAAATGTGGCTCCTCCTTGTAGATCTTGGCCTCCTCCTTGTTGATCCTTGCTTCCTTTTTGTAGATTGATCCTTGCCTAATTATTGTACTCAATCTAAGCCAAAACAAATATTGGGTTCATGCATCTAACTAAACTAGTTGGTCCATTACACAAGTCTAAAATAAATCTAACACTAACAATAAATAAATAATTACACATGCACAATATTTAATATAATAAATCATAAAATAAAATACCTATGTCAAATTACCAAACTATCCTTGATTGAAAATGTGAGGGTGACAATCCTACCCACCTTAGAAAATTTTATCCTCGAAATTAAAGATGATCGTAACCCCCCTTTAGGTCAACCCCAGGTTAAATTAAAACATACATCATGCAATTTAAAAGAAACCACTAACTATGGTCTCTGTGCATCATAGTTTTGCAGTCTCCGACAGGGTATACTAACTATACAATAACACATAAGCAGTCTATAAGATACTAACTAAAAACACAAACAACAGATGGAAAGAAAATAAATAAAATAGGACAAAACAAACTAACTTATCACCTGAAGTGCCGTCTGTCATGACCCGTACCCAAAATTTGGGTACGAGAGCGTGGGTACGTCCAGCCTACGCCGCAGCATCAGCGGTAGAACGCTGTATAGGTCATGTAACTATCTAATCAATCTCACATGAATATCCAACTCCATAAGGAGGCATGGATATCACAATATAATGCTGAAAATACTCAATCACATAAGCTAAAGCACGATGAGATATCGAAGCAAGCAATGAAATACAAGACAAGGCTAACGACAAAATAACCATACCTGCAATCAATAACATCCAATCCCTAAGTGTTGGAAACAAGTCCACTATGTCACAGTCTGGAAAAATATATCCAGTCAGGATTGGAACGAAATACACCTCTAATAGCAGTTCCACATATATTGATAAATCTATAATACAGTGTAAAGAAATACAGACATATATAAAAATTGGCAAGAAGGAATACTGACGAGCATGGATATACTGGAAACAGAAATACTGGAATAAGGAATACTGGAGCATATAATGTACATCTAGAAATGAAATAGAAATCCAAGTACACGCTAGAATAATGAACTGGTATGTAAAGGTGTACAAGAACAAAACTAGAACATGTGGGGTTGCTAGATCAATACACTAGAGATACATGTCAAGAATCATCTAACTAAGTGTGTGAAATATTAGCATATCATGTGATCAGCTTGGGACGAGATCAGGCTGGTTACATATGATTAGCTATGATTCTTGTAGGTCAGGCTAACCATCTGGTTAGCTATGATGCATGTAATGGTCAGGCTAATCATATATAACAGCTATGAAGCATGTAATGGTTAGGCCGCACCCGACGTGAGATGTGGGGTGAGCTATGATGCATGTAGAGTTTGGGTATGATCACATAATCTACTAATATTTCTCCATCCCCAGCTAGCACGATGGATTCCAGATCACGACTCCTCGTGACAGGTCTCAATGATGCCAACTCGTGTAAAGAACAGTGTCTGAGTCATGTACGCTATACAACAAGAGTTATAGAAATAATCAACATAATGGAAACTGTCAGAGAATGTACTCGCCTTGGGTCCTTAGCTGTCAATACTAATGTCCTGTCCCAGAGTATCGTTTGGATGATCCGACAGTCCTATAGACATATAATAAAACAATACAACATTTGCATCAGATGTTACACTAACACACAATCATAAAACACTGGCCTCAGGGCTATGCCAGGTATGACACTTAGTCAACTAGGGTCGAGTGTGTCAAGTTGCATGGGCGTCGCGTCTGCGATTGCTGTGCAAGACGGACGGTCAAAATGATACGGGGCTTGCCAGTACGTTAGTGTGCGTGTGGCAGTCTGCTAACAGTTCACAGGGTCATAGGTCATGTGTAAAGACAGTGTATCCGTATTTACACTCGGGTCGCCTAAAACATATATGTATATATATATGCATATTACCAATAATTAAATTAATACATATATAAGGTTATACCAAAATATATACAAAATATGTATAAGTGTATATACATTAAATAGAAATATGTATTATATATATATTTATATGTTAAAAATATACATAACACCCATTATTTAAGAATATATATTTATACTGAAATATATATATATATATATTATATTTATACATATACTAGTAAAAATATACATGTGTTATATTTATACATATATATACACCAATAAAATGTACCTATACCATATATGTATACAAGTACATATATATATATACCAACATACCAAAATATATATTTGTATCTATTCCAATACATACATATATATATATATATATATATATATATATATATATATATATATATATATATATGTATATATATATATACCAAAAATACGTATTAATATACGTACTAAAATATATATTAATACTAATACACTGAATACAAGTATATACCCAATTAGAGAATATACGATATATATATATACACGTATATGAATACGTATCACCAAACATACACATATGTATACATACGTACATGCGTACACACACATACACATATACGCACATACACATATACACATACACGCATACACATATACGCACATACACATATACACGTACACATATACACATATACGCACATACACATACACATATAAATACGTATTTATACACATATACACATGAAGGAGGGAAGAGGGAGAGGGCTCACAGGGTGGTGGCTCGACGGTGAGGCTAAGTCGCCTGGCCGGGGAGGATGATGGCACTGGTGGTGGTGGTTGCACAACCGGGAAGGGAGGTGGTGGAACGGAGGTGAAACCGGAGGGAGAAGGACCGTAGCAGCCGGGGGAGAATGACCAGGGGCTCGGCCGGATTACAGGGAGGTGGTGCAGCGGGGAAGCTCGCCGGGAAACAAAGACGAGGGTGATGGTTCGATGAACGGGTGGCTCGAGGGGACTCCGGGGGAGAAGAGCAGCGGGTGGAGGAGCTCTGGAGGAGTCGGGGAGAGCCGCTCGGGTGCTGCGGGTGGAAACTGGCCAGACTACAGCTCGCCGGAGTCGTCGTGGGTGTTGTACAGAGAAGTGGAGTCGAGGGGGAGGCTCGACGCCGGACTGAGGTGGCAGAGCGGGGTCTGCTCGGCCGAAGAGAAGAGCTCGGGAGGGGTGATGTCGACTTATCTGAACTGATGGTGGAGGAGGGACGTCGAGGCTGCCGGGGAAGGAGGCTGCGGGTGGAACTCCAGGGTACAGCAGTCGGTGGAGACGTTCAGGCGGGGTGCTCGGTGACATTCGACCGGAGATGGAAACGAGGGGAGGAGCTCAGCTGAGGTAAAGCCGCGGGGCAGGAACGAGCCGGAGTTGCAGTATCGAGGTCGGGGAAGGAGGAGACTGGGTGCAGGCCGGATGACCGGAGCTCGGCCGGGAAGAGATATAGTAGCTCGCCGGAGCTTAATGGCCGGTCGGGTTGGCTGGGTATAGGGTCTGGGCTTAGGTGTTTGGTGATGGTGGTGTGATTTTGTGAAGAAAAAATATATGGAGAGGGTGGTGGCTTTTGTATGTGGGAGGAGATGATGTGACCCCCCTAAGTATTAGGGCCGGCCAAGTATTGGAATGGGTTGATTTGGGAAGAGTGTTGAGGAATATATAAGGGGTTGTGTGGTGGGGATAGCTCCATTTTAAATGGATGGCCATGATTCAACATGGATAAAATACAACAAAAAGAAAGGAGGAGAGAGGGTTTTGGTTGAGTAGTCAAAGAAGGGGGTTGCTTTCTTCATTTGGGTTAAACCAATAGGATGGTGATACCTCATTGTAATTTTGCAATTAAGTCCCCAACAATTGAAAAATTGCACAGAAGTGGGTTTCTGGATTTAATTAATTAAAATTAGATACAATTGACGTTCAAAAATTAATTAGGAGTACATGGGCCAAAATCAGGTCAGGTCACAAATATCATTAGTGAAGAAGACTCAGAACAGAATATTATCCTAATTTGGGTTGTACGAAAAATGGGTCGAGGTTGTCCCCAATTTTGATTGGAACGCACAACGATACAAAGTTGGAATTTATTTAGGAATTAAATAAACGTCCGCGACGAATATTGTGCGGCTAAAATGAAGCACAAGAGAGCATGATTATGAGTTACAAAAATATCAGAATGGAAGGCAGGCATGTCTAGGGCAAGGCTGTGAAATTTGTTGGAAGGCAAAAGCTAGGGTAGCGCTCCAAATATCGAAGCAACGGCAATGCGCAACAATTAAATAAATTTACGGTAATTAATTACTACCTCCAATAATTTAATTCTAAATAAAACAATTAAAATACATAATTCCATAATTCGGACAGGTGTTCGTCTAGTGGGCTTCTAGGTCAAGTCTACCAGCTCAAACATTAATGAACACTGTAAATATATAAATACACATCTCATGTAATTATTTAAATTAAATATACTTATTATGCAATTATTTAAAATAACTACCACAATATTAAATATTTATAAAAGTCAAAAATACTCCTATTTTTGGAATGTGGTAGTGACAAGTCTACCCTCCTTAAAAGAATTTCGTCCTCAAAATTTAAAATCCTCATAGTAGTGTCTATTCATCATATTATTTTCCATCTATAGTTAAATTCACCAACCCACAAAATCCTGAAATAATCCACCCTGTCATTTCACAAATTTCAAAAATTCTAAAATTTTTGTATTCCTAAAAATCCTCAAATTTAATCATCGAATTCCATTCGTATCGTAATCTCCTCAGAATCTGATGTTAGTAATTAAAACCCAAAATTTGATATCTAATCCTCTAATTTAATCCAAACAATGCACATTTTTATAATTTAAGAAATTTCCATCTAAAAACACTAATCCATGAATCCAAATAAAATTTTTAAAACCCCGTCCAAAAAGTTTGTGTTTAAACACTAATCCATTCATCATCTTACTCCTCAATTTTGAGCAAATCACTAGATACAAATTTTTACTATCCAATCCTTTCATTGAAGTCCAGTCAATGCATGTTTATAGAATTCAAATCCTCATCCCAAAATTTAAAATCGAACACTAATCCATTAGTGATCTCAATCCTTGATTTCTTTTCCACACCAAAATAATAATGTAATAGTTATAAAATTTTCAATACCACATTCAATATAAGTTCATGACTTGCAGGCCAATGAACATAATGATAATCTCCTTAATTTTCTCAAGTTTTTAATGATAAATCTCAATCATTTCATAATCTTCATAAAATCAACGTTTTAACAAGATAGCCATTCCTATCATATCAAGTTCTCAACTTTTTGTTTAAAATTTTTGTTTATCCTCGAATTTTAAAGCGCATTGTCTCTTTCTGTCAAACCACATCCTCTTCATTGATTCCTTACTTACAGTCAATCCTCAACAATCAAGTTTAAGGGAATCCTACCTACAGTCACGCAACACGCAATACAACACGTATTCTAGATAAATACGCAATCCAGATGAAACATGCATGGTCATAGTCACTTTAGTCGTGGTATTAAGGTCTCTGTCGAGGTGTACTACTAGCTATATTCTAGCAAGGAAATCACGGATACACGCTACGGTACTAAGGAATAATCGATCAAACAACAGACGGAAAAGGAACAGAAGGAAGGAACAGAACATAGTCTTCTAACCCATTACTTGGATATCTTCGTCCTCTAATATACATTTAACTCTGGCACATTCACTAACTAATTCCTATTCTTGTACACTGATATCCATATCAGCTAAATCATTAGTCCACAAGACATCTATGAATATATACTCATTGCATATACCTGTCTATTGATACCTAAATATGATACCAAGAATCTTTAATATACCCATAGTTCAAATGATGCATGTAAAGTTTGATACCTCTATCTCTTTAGGTACCACAGTTCTACTACAAGCACACTCACTGCTAGCTTCCATACCTACTACAATTGTTCATACTAGTTATTCTTATCACTCAAGTGCACACTAAGTGCAACACAACACACTAAGTACTGTTCTTCCTAATACAACTCTAGATGGACACCCAAAGTCTGTTTGCAGTGCCATCTCAATCATGCTCAAGTCAACAGATCCTTACGTATGTACTTCATCCACTCATATATTAATATATATTTCTTACCCACAATAAAAATTTTATCCTCATAAAAGAATCCTCAAAACTAACTCCTCAAACAATTTAAAGTAAAATGCATATGCTTTCCTCAAAGTCAAATACCCAATATCGAAATAAAATTTTAATCACTTCTAAAATCCCTATAGTTTTGACTGTATTTATTGAATCAAATTTTTTGAATCCTCAAACATTTAATAACATAGAATCTCAACTCCTCAAAATCCTTAAAATTGAAATTCATTTCCACTCTTCAAATTTTAAATCCACAAGCATATATATAAATACTCACAGTCTCTAATACTCAAGGTGCACTCAATACATCTATTGTCTACAACTCTCAACTGGGTACTAAAATTGTACTGCCCGAATTACTTGCACTATTTCTTCCAATGATTTAAGTTATCATCACACATATTTTCTTCTATGATTTTCAATCTATATCAACTGGTATATTATCTAATTATCATCACGCAAAGTGCTTACTGTTATTAGCATCATTCTCGACTAATCCTCGATATAGAATCATTAGTACTCTTGGTATGATAACACTAGATTCATTATTGGATAATCTCATCAAACTTATTAGAACTCACGATTACTTGCACCTTCTATAACACCCATGTTTCACTTTACTCTCATGGACAAGTATATGGTTTCTTATCTTGATTGATGTTTATGTATTTCCCTTTAATCTTTTACAGCCTGTTAACTAATCTGTGATACGCTTCACCATTTTCATTACCAATTTTGATATTTCTCTACTCACGACATCTCATTATAACTCTTTATGCGTATACATTTCTTTACTCTTAACACACCCAAGTATCAATCATCAAATTGAACGTCATGCTCCATTAATCCTTAACACAATTTCTTTGATACTTAATTGTTTACATAGATCACTCAATTACATAATCATGATTTTCTAGGATGGGTTTGCTGGTCCTGATACTAACTTTTGGAATTATCACTAATACTCTATACTCTCCTTCTACTTATAGTACTATAAAGACACCTATCCTAGAGCTATTGCTACAAGGTACTATGCTATGGGTTAACTCTAGATTAAGGCCTACTGCTCACATGTCCAACTTACAAACTCACAAGCAACACTCAGTCAATACTAATACTCAAGACATAGACATCATTACAAGTCACAAATTTATCATACTTAACAAGGAATCCTCAAAGAATAGAAACTCAACAAGGACTGGATTGAGGACTGAAGGTATTTCTACTGCTAGCAAACAAAAGAACGATGGAATAAAGTCCTGTAATAACAAAAATAGATAAGTGTTGAGATGATACTTTAAGAACCAATTTAAGATACAACCTGATAATCATACACGTCTGTCCAAAATCATGACACTTAGAATCCTCGCCACGCCAGTAAGCATAGGTGCGATAAACGACAGGTTCCGTAACTAAGGTATGCAACTCTATAATCATGTCATCTAGAATCTTCGCCACGCCAACTGGTATGGCTGCGAGAGACTCTAAATTTCATAACTAAAGTATGTACATCCAAGTCAGGTTCCTACGTTCTCGTTACGTCAGCTAGTGTGGCTGCGATAAACTCTAGGTTCCATAACCAAAGTAGACATTTTACCTCTCTCACTGTCCTCATCAACATATGTCATCAGATGATACCGTAAATTTTAGCCCGTAAAATTCATATCGATAAAAATCAAACTCAACAACGACACCAAAAGTTTAAATTTAACAACTGGTCAACAAGAATCAAACTCAACAATGATACCAAGATTTTAATTTAATAACTGCTCAACAAGAATCAAGTTCAATAACAACAAGTGAGAGCGGACGAAAACAAGGAAAAAGATTTAAATTGGAAATTATAATAAGATTTTCAAGGGGTCGTCCCAGGAATCTCTCAAGAATTTTGTGATTGAGTATCCTCTCTCATCCTAGTATCCTATGTCCTATATTCTATAGCAGGCACGCGATAGTACAACTAAGACATCGCACTACCACGACATCGCACAACTTGCGAAGTCTGACCTGCGTGGGCCACCACTAAAAATGTGTCACGACCCGCACCCGAAATTTGGGTACGAGAGCGTGGGTACGTTCAGCCTACGCCGCAACATCGGCGGTAGAATGTTGTCTAGGTCATGTAACTATCTAATCAATCTCACATGAATGTCCAACTCCATAAGGAGGCATGGATATCATAATATAATGCTGAAAATACTCAATCACATAAGCTAAAGCACGGTGAGATATCGAAGCAAGCAATAAAATACAAGACAAGGCTAACGACAAAATAACCATACCTGCAATCAATAACATCCAATCCCCAAGTGTCAGAAACAAGTCCACTGTGTCACAGTCTGAAAAAAAATATCCAGTCAGGATTGGAACGAAATACACCTCTAACAACAGTTCCACATATATTGATAAATCTATAATACAGTGTAAAGAAATACAGACAGATATAAAAACTCGCAAGAAGGAATACTGACGAGCATGGATATACTGGAAATAGAAATACTAGAATAAGGAATACTGGAGCATATAATGTACATCTAAAAATGAAATAGAAATCCAAGTACACGCTGGAATAATAAACTGGTATGTAAAGGTGTACAAGAACAAAACTAGAACATGTGGGGATGCTAGATCAATACACTAGAGATACATGTCAAGAATCATCTAACTAAGTATGTGAAATATTAGCATATCATGTGATCAGCTTGGGACGAGATCAGGCTGGTTACATATGATTAGCTATGATTCTTGTAGGTCAGGCTAACCATCTGGTTAGCTATGATGCAAGTAATGGTCAGGCTAATCATATATAACAGCTATGAAGCATGTAATGGTCAGGCCGCACCCGACGTGAGATATGGGGTGAGCTATGATGAATGTAAAGTTTGGGTATGATCATATAATCTACTAATATTTTCCTATCTCCAGCTAGCACGATAGATTCCAGATCACGACTCCTCGTGACAGATCTCAATGATGCCAACTCGTGTAAAGAACAGTGTCTGAGTCATGTACGCTATACAACAATAGTTATAGAAATAATCAACATAATGGAAACTGTCAGAGAATGTACTCGCCTTGGGTCCTTAGCTGTCAATACTAATGTCCTATCCCAGAGTATCGTCTGGATGATCCGACGGTCCTATAGACATATAATAAAATAATACAACATTTGCATCAGATGCTACACTAACACACAATCATAAAACACTGGCCTCAGGGCTATGCCAGGTATGGTACTTAGTCAACTAGGGTCGAGTGCGTCAAGTTGCACGGGCGTCGCGTCTGCGATTGCTGTGCAAGACAGACGGTCAAAATGATACAGGGCTTGCCAGTACGTCAGTGTGCGTGTGGTAGTCTGCTAACAGTTCACAGGGTCATAGGTCATGTGTAAAGATGGTGTATCCGTATTTATACTCGGGTCGCCTAAAACATATATGTATATATATGCATATTACCAATAATTAAATTAATACATATATAGGGTTATACCAAAATATATAAAAAATATGTATAAGTGTATATACATTAAATAGAAATATGTATTATATATATTTATATGTTAAAAATATACATAACACCCATTATTTAAGAATATATATTTATACTGAAATATATATATATATATATATATATATATATATATATATATATATATATATATATATATATATATATATACACATATACTAGTGAAAATATACATGTGTTATATTTATACATACATATACACCAATAAAATGTACCTAGACCATATATGTATACAAGTACATATATATATATACCAAAATACCAAAATATATATTTGTATCTATTCCAATACATACATATATATATATAGGTATATATATATATATATATACCAAAAATACGTATTAATATACGTACTAAAATATATATTAATACTAATACACTGAATACAAGTATATACCCAATTAGAGAATATACGATATATATATATATATACACGTATATGAATATGTATCACCAACATACACATATGTATACATACGTACATGTGTACACACACATACACATATACGCACATACACATATATACATACACGCATACACATATACACGTACACATATACACATATACGCACATACACATACACACATATACGCACATACACATACACATATAAATACGTATTTATACACATATACACATGAAGGAGGGAAGAGGGAGAGGGCTCACAGGGTGGTGGCTCGACGGTGAGGCTGGGTCGCCTGGCCGGGGAGGATGATAGCACTGGTGGTGGTGGTTGCACAGCCGGGCAGGGAGGTGGTAGAACGAAGGTGAAACCAGAGGGAGGAGGACCGTAGCAGCCGGGGGAGAATGACCAGGGGCTCGGCCGGAGTACAGGGAGGTGGTGCAGCGGGGAAGCTCGCCGGGAAAAGAAGACGAGGGTGGTGGTTCGATGAACGGGTGGCTCGAGGGGACTCCGGGGGAGAAGAGCAGCGGATGGAGGAGCTCTGGAGGAGTTGGGGAGAGCCGCTCGGGTGCTGCGGGTGGAAACTGGCCGGACTAAAGCTCGCCGGAGTCATCGTGGGTGCTGTACAGAGAAGTGGAGTCGAGGGGGAGGCTCGACGCCGGACTGCGGTGGCGGAGCGGGGTCTGCTCGGCCGAAGAGAAGAGCTTGGGAGGGGTGATGTCGACTTGTCTGAACTGATGGTGGAGGAGGGACGTCGAGGCTGCCGGGGAAGGAGGCTGCGGGTGGAACTCCAAGGTGCAGCAGTCGGTGGAGACGTTCAGGCAGGGTGCTCGGCGACGTTCGGACGGAGATGGGAACGAGGGGAGGAGCTCAGCTGAGGTGAAGCCGCGGGGCAGGAATGAGCCGGAGTTGCAGTTTCGAGGTCGAGGAAGGAGGAGACTGGGTGCAGGCTGGATGACCGGAGCTCAGCCAGGAAGAGATACAGTAGCTCGCCGGAGCTTAATGGCCGGTCGGGTTGGCTGGGTATAGGGTCTGGGCTTAGGTGTTTGGTGATGGTGGTGTGATTTTGTGAAGAAAAAATATATGGAAAGGGTGGTGGCTTTTGTATGTGAGAGGAGATGATGTGACCCCCCTAGGAATTAGGGCCGGCCAAGTATTGGGATGGGTTGCTTTGGGAAGAGTGTTGAGGAATATATAAGGGGTTGTGTGGTGGGGATGGCTCCATTTTAAATTGATGGCCATGATTCAACATGGATAAAATACAACAAAAAGAAATGAGGAGAGAGGGTTTTGGTTGACTAGTCAAAGAAGGGGGTTGCTTTCTTCATTTGGGTTAAACCAATAGGATGGTGACACCTCATTACAATTTTGCAATTAAGTTCCCAACAATTGGAAAATTGCACAGAAGTGGGTTTCTGGATTTAATTAATTAAAATTAGATACAATTGACGTTCAAAAATTAATTAGGAGTACATGGACCAAAATTAGGTCGGGTCACAAATATCATTAGTGAAGAAGACTCAGAACAGAATATTACCCTAATTTGGATTGCACGAAAAATGGGTCGAGGTTGTCCCCAATTTCGATTGGAACGCACAACGATACAAAGTTAGAATTTATTTAGAAATTAAATAAACGTCCGCGACGAATATTGTGCTGCTAAAATAAAGCACAAGAGAGCATGATTATGAGTTGCAAAAGTTCAAAATGGAAGGCAGGCATGTCTAGGGCAAGGCTGTAAAATTTGTTGGAAGGCAAAAGCTAGGTAGCGCTCCAAATATCGAAGCAACGGCAATGCGCAACAATTAAATAAATTTACGGTAATTAATTACTACCTCCAATAATTTAATTCTAAATAAAATAATTAAAATATATAATCCCATAATTCGGACAGGTGTTCGTCTAGTGGGCTTCTAGGTCAAGTCACCAGCTCAAACATTAATGAACACTGTAAATATATAAATACACATCTCATGTAATTATTTAAATTAAATATACTTATCATGCAATTATTTAAAATAACTACCACAATATTAAATATTTATAAAAGTCGAAAATACCCCTATTTTTGGAATGTGGTAGTGACACCGTCCTCTCCGACTGCCATTGCAAATGTTTCGCCCTACTGGGTGGCTCTCTATGCGGGTGTTGAGCAGTCTATGGTACCACAGGTGGCCTAGCTCAACCTCTCAGACCGCGATCTGGTCTATAAGGGTTGTTGGAACACTCCTTCACCTGATGGTTAGGGGAACCACAATACAAGCATAGTATGTGTCTCTTTCGACAGTTCTCCTAATCATGTCCATATTTTCCATAATAGGCACAAGAAAAAGTCTGCTGAATCTCCCTCTGAGGCTGCTGCGGTACCTGATGCACGGGCTTCTAAAACTGTTGTATCTGTTGAGTTAGTACCCTAACTTGCTCAAGATACTGCTGATGCTGATATACTCTCGGCTGCTGAAAGTTGGTGCGCTTCGCTGGGCCCGCACCACTACTTGCTCTTCCGGTGTCTCTCGGCCTCTTGGAGCCAAGCTCCAAATTATCCTCCGCCCGCTGAGCATGTCTCAGAATTTTCTCAAAAGTAGCGGTGCAGTCTCCATTAGTATGAGACTTAATCTCACTATTCAATCCCTTCCTGATCTTCCTAGCCCTGGCCCGAGGATTCTGTCCCTCAACAAATCGTCCCAATCGGCAATACTCTACTGCATACTCGTCCGCCGTCAAGTTTCCTTGGACGAGGTTCTGAAATTGACTGTCCAAAGTACTCTGAGCCACATCCGGGAAGAACTTCTCTTTGAAAAGCTCCTTGAAATCTCCCCAAGTAAGTATCGGCGCTGATATCCTGGGGTCTTCCTGAACCATGTTAGCGCAATATCGAACATCATATTACCAACTGCCTCTACCTGCATGCTCTCAAGAATCTGTGCCAATTGCAGGTCCCTCTTAATGTCCTTTATCCAGTCGCCTGCGTACAAGATTCACTCGGTGTTCAAAAAGTCCTTAGGCCCCATCCTCTTGAAGTCAATGATAGTCCCTGGCCTCGGCTGCTACGGACTGGGCTGAGGCGGTGCCGTTTGTGGCTGGAATAATGCGACTCTCTCAACTGTTGTGAGCGTAATCTGGTGAGCATTCTCAATGCTCTACCGCATAACCTCTGACTGTCGCTACTGTGCCTCCATCATCTGTTGAAGAAGCGCGAACATCTGCATCTGATTGACTGCGGGTGGTAGGAATGGAAGGTCCCCTATAACTGCCGGTATTGTCCTCTGTACCGGAGGTGGAGCACCTCCGAAAGCTGCTACAAAAATGCCCACCTGGATCGGTGAAGTCAACATCTGGAATATAGCTGCTAGAACAATGTCTGATGGTGGTGCCCTCATAGGCGATGACGTGACTGATCGTGCTGACATTGCGCCTGAGTGCTGGGAACGCGTCTTCGGCAGCATCCTGATGACAGATTAAAACAAAATAGATCAATTCGACACGAGATAAGATAGTATCAAGGAAGGACAACAATATTCAAAGTATTCAAAATGAATCAAAAGTAGCAATTTTAAATCAGATTTGGAATTCTTAGTTGTGATTGAGTATCCCTCTCTCATACTAATATCCTATATCCTATCCTATCGCAGGCTCACAGTAGTACAACTAAGTCATTGCACTACCACAATATCGCACTATTGCGAAGCCTGACCTGTATGGGCCACCACTAAAAATGTGTCACGACCCGCACCAGGTATAGGGGCACGAGTACGTGGGTATATCTAGCCTACGGCGCAGCATCGACGGTAGAACGCTGTCTTGGTATTCTATACTATCTAACATCTCACACAATGTGTATAAAATACTGTCATGCCATCTCAATTCCAAATGATGCTCAATCACATATAAAACTAAAGGAAGATTTTAAGCACGATATGGAATAGAAAGAAACGAAATATAAGTCTCAATACATCACAGGTCCAACTCAAATCTAAACACAACTCAAGATCTCTAAATAATAATATAATCCACAATCTAAATAGAAACAACTACTACAAGGTAGAAAAATCTAAATGGCCTCAGTAACTGGCACTACATCCTCAGGTGACAGTCTATATGTTGGTCTGTAGTAAATGGGATACATCCTTTCTAACTATTCATCTGAAAAATATATCCAGTCAGAATTGGAGCAAAGTATAACCTAATAGCAGTTTCAATTAATTGACGATGACTATAAACAGAAATAGAGAATATAATATAAGACGAGAAATAATGAACAATATCAACTATGCTAAAAGAACAGGTAAACGAGAACAATATGGTATATACTGATCACAATGAAAGTATAACAAGGCAATAGAATGAGATAATGAACTAGAATGTGGTGAAGAACTATAACTATGCTAAGTGATTTAAATACTAGTTAGGTATGTGATCGGCTTGGGTGAACATTATCTACTTTAAAGTTGGATAAACATTGTCTAAGTTAAACATTGAACATTGTCTAGAATTTGATCACATATCTAACTAACACTTCCCTTTTTCCCCGACTAGTACAATAGATCCAACCATGACACGTTATTATGCAAGATACTCAAGGCCATGTAAACAATAAACCTTGAACATTGAATATTGAATATTGAACATTGAACATTGAACATTGTCTAAGTTAAACATTGAGAACACGAGGAATAATAAAATAATATATATAACATCCCATGACTGATCCATGTGTATACTAGTCCTTGTACCAATGTGTCAAGAGTCATATAAAATATTTCTAAATACTTGTATTATAGTAATTATCAAATAATAGAAACTATCAGAGAATGTACTCTTCTGTGGTCCAGAGCAATAAATGTCAAAATGTGTTTGAACTGGTATCACACAGACCTATATATGAAATATTACATTAATACAATATTTTGGAATGAAATTTAGTTAAACTAGTTAACATCTAGGTCACAAAGCCATTTCTAAGTCAAACCGACTATTTCTAGGTTGTAAGAGTCTAATTCTAGGATACTAAGTCAATACACTATGAAACTAAGCTACACTAGCTAATCTAAGCTACTAGGATACAAACAAAATACCGTATCTCAGGATACACAGGTTATAAATATGAAAATAGTAGTTTATATATATATATACAAGTCAATATATATATAGTACTTAACTATTTAATAAAATTAGGATACCTTGGCCTTCCACCAATGCGTATCATACTACCACACTCCAATCTCGATACTCAAACCCAATACCTTGAGTATCGACCCATTACTTTGTCATTACCTTGGTATTCCAAGGTAATTCAAAACCTCATTATAGCTAATATATAGAAAACCTCCAATATGAACTATACTAATATAACTAAATTATATGCTAACCCATATACTAATTATGAAATATATATATACAATACATATACCTACTAACTATATATGATACTTACTAGTACATATAGTTACTTAGCTAACTATTAACATAATCAAGTATATCACAGAATAATTATCTAACTACACTAACTATTAAAGCTATTAAATACTAACATATAATACATATTAATATATAGATACATATACCTACATCCTAACATATCACTACATCATTTAATACCTATCGCTACATATATACATATAGCTAAACTATATGCTAAATATTCTAACTATCTATACTACTAGATATATATACTAACCATCTAGCTATACTACAAACCACTAACCCAAACCTTGCTGATACACCTGAATCCATGCTGAAACCTTGCTGTGCTCAGTGCACCGGCTGTACTGAACTGATACTGCATTTGTTGTATGCTGGTACTGTGCTGATACCTTGCTTGTTGAAGCTTCCTGCACTGTATGCTCAGTGTGCTGATAACTTGCTGATATGGCACTGTACTGTGCATCCTTCCTGCAAGTTGATGTGGTTGCTACCTGCACAGTCTCATGCTACTCTGTTCTTGACTTGCTGCACCTACAGCTGAAGCTTGAAGCTGCTGTTCAGTGTGTCTCAGTTGAGGCACACTGTGCTGAACTTATAGTGGGCTTCAACATACTACTCTCTAGTGCCCTTGTTGTGCTCAGAGTTGCTGCAGGGAATGGATGGCTAGGTACTTGACTGCTCTCCCATGGCTGTGCATACAGAGTTGCACTGCGCTGCTGCCATGTAGTTGCATACAGATGCACTGATACAGTGCTGTTGTGGACTTGGCCTTGCTGCCACTGTTGCCTGTATGCACTGTACAGCAAAACTATGCTCGAGGTAGTTGATGTACTGCTCTATGCAGTGCTGGATACTATATTTCTGTGGTTCCCTCTTGCTGAAACACTAAGCTGCGCACATATGTAACTTGCTCAATGATGAAACTGCAATGGCTGAATACAGTTGGCTGCTCTGTTTTGCTGATAGGTTGTTGAGACTCTTGCTTGCAGGTTCATGCAGGGTGTGGCTCGAGCTGCATCTCCTCGAGCTGAACTGCACAGTGCTGATTCTGATATTGAGGTTGCACTGTGTTGCTGCAGGGTGTCCGACCCTTGCTTTGTACTGCCTCGAGGCTGTACATGCTGAACTGCTACTATTCTCCCTCTGTAACTGCTACTGCAGTGAGCTAGATGCTGTGGTTGCTCATTGCAGTAGCTGAATGCAGAGTACACTTGCCCGAGCCTCCCTTCCCCTTGTTGATACTCTGCACTTGCTGTTGCACAGTGTGGCTCGAGTTGCGCTCTCTCACACACACAAACTCACATACATACAAACACATAGCACACATATATGCATATATATTCATCTATCTATATCCATCTCTCTATATATACACCCTCTCTACTATAGATATATATACAATCATACATAAACAACTATAGATATATATATATACACTCACACATAAACACAAACACATAACACCTCTATATATAAACTGCTATATATATATATATATATATATATATATATATATATATATATATATATATATATATATATATATATATATATATACACCTAACACCTCTAAATATATATGTACACTCACACACAACACACATACATATATACTTATATATTCAACTACATATATATACATATAGATATAACTATATACACTTAGATATAGATATAGCATCTCATATATATATATATATATATATATATATATATATAGACACATAACTATAGGTATACAAATCTATACAATATATATCATATAATCTATCATATCTAATATATACACAAGCACACATAGAATTAAGGGCAATAAACCAAACACGTGGAGTGCACCGCACCTGTATCACACTCATTCTATGATACGCTTGCGATACGGCTCCACCACACAACCAAACGTATCCCGAAGGACACGAACAAGTCTAGAATACTAAATATGCATAATATGAATAATAATATACACAACTCCGTGTCCGTGTCAAGAAGTGACATATATAAATTCTCGTGTCAGAGAAAAACCCCCAAAACTATCCGTATCGCCAAATTGACGAGATACGGCCTACATGTACCCAATTGTGGACACGACACTAGTCAAAAACAACATATATATGTCATATTGATCTATTTGACCAATTGACAAACACCACATGTTCCAATCTCGAAATTCTCCCAAAATTGACACCAAAATACACATAACTTCCACCATAGGTCTCCTATGAACCTAAAACCAATTCCTATGGTTAGCCTATGCATGTGGGGTGGTTTCTCATGGGTAAATCTCAGATTTAGAGTCTACTAGGAGAGAAAAAAATGAAATGTACCTATTAGGAGATGGATTCCCAATAAAAATCTATAAATGGAGAAATATAGCTCCTCCTTGTAGATCTTGGCCTCCTCCTTGTTGATCCTTGCTTTCTTCTTGTAGATCCTTGTTGTGGTAGCCTTAATTAAAGAATAGGGAAGGAATTTGTAAAGAAATTTGTGAGGTAATGGTAAGGGAATGAAGAAATTAGAAAGGAGAAAGAATCTAGATCTAAAATAAAATAAGAAATGAGAAGAGACTCTCTCTCTTTCTCTCCTCCCTCCTAATGTGTCCGGCCCTAGCCTCTCCCTCAAGCAATCTAAAATGTCTAATTTATCCCTTGGGCCTCTCATGAAGAAATTAATTAAGGAGGGAAGGTTCTAGTCTAATAGTTTCACTAATTAATTCATCCTTCTAACCATGGCCTAATTATTGGGCTCAATCTAAGCCAAAACAAATATTGGGTTCATGCATCTAACTAAACTAGTTGGTCCATTACACAAGTCCAAAATAAATCTAACACTAATAATAAATAAATAATACAATAAATAAATAATTACACATGCACAACATTTAATATAATAAATCATAAAATAAAATATCCATATCAAATTACCAAACTACCCTTGATTGAAAATGTGAGGGTGACAAAAAAAAACAGATACAAAACTATGGAAAGCACCTGAATTAAACAATGCTAAAGCTGAAATAGAATCAAGGAGAACAGAACCTGCGATGACATCTCAGGTGGGCTCGGCCTCCTCGACTGTCATAACAAACGCTCGTCCTTGAGGTGTACCTCCCTGATACTGGTGCTGGACGTAATGCTGCTGTTGTGTCAAAAGCGCCGATCCCCTCTACTGTACTGTAGGTGGCCTCGCCTATGCTTTCTGAACTGGATCTGCTCCTTGAGCTGCACAATGAGGGTTGGAAGAATAATATCTCATCTGATGCCCCTCTGCGCCATAATACAAATAAACTCCCAACCTCTTCCTGCAAAATTCTCAGATATGGCCGATCTTCTTGTAGTAGTGGCAGAAAGCGAGCTGTGAGTGTCTTTCCTAATACTGTGGTGCCTGGTGAACCTGCGTCCTAGTTGGAGTCTGGTACTACTGTGGCTGCTGAAAAGGCCCAGACTGGAGATGAAGACGCTTAGCAGGCACTACGCATCTACTAGTCCCATAAAACAATCGCGGTCGCTCTTGGGCTTCAAGCTTAACTCTTGCTCAACTTTGCGTGCCTCTACAAGTATCTCAAAATAAGTCTCGTAAAAAGACAGAATGAGGATCTTCACTTCCCAGTTCAAATCCTCGCGAAAGCTGATAGCCCGAACCTCTGGCTTCCACACCAAGTACTCCATAAATTGGCTCAACCTCCTAACCTCTACGACATACTCTTCCAAGGACATGCTCCCCTAAGTAAGTCCCTCAAACTGCCTCCCTAAGTCCAATCTGTCCGTCCGAGGAAAGAACTTCTTCTTGAAGAGGTCCTTAAACACCTTCCAAGACTGTCCTACATCAGCAAAAGGTGGCTCATTCCTCAACCAAGTGCGGGCTATGTCGAACAACTAAAGTCCAACTGCCTCAACCTTCAGATCTTTAGCAAGACAGGACACCCTCATGAGATGCTCGATATTTTTGAGCCAATCATCAATGTAGAAGATGCCCTCGATCCCCTTGAAGACCCAAGGTTCCAGCTTCTTGAAGTCCTGGATATTACTCGGCCGAAGCTGGACAATATGCTGCTGGGCCGGACCACCTCTCTATACTACAACAATGACAAGCTGATGAGTACTCTCGATACCCTGTCATATCACGTCGGCCTTCCTTTGGTGAGCCTCTGACTGGGCTCTCCGAGCCTCCATCATCTTGCAAAACAATGCGAACATCTGAGTCGTTTCTGCCTGCACGGGAAGTGGAGGTGGAAGTCCTTCAGACACAGCTGGAACAATCCTCTGTACTGGAGGTGGACCCTTGAATGCAGCTGATACTCCAATCAACAGAGAAGTGACTGGTGCAGGCTTTACGTAAGTCGTAGATATCTTAAAAGCTCTCCTCTCTGCCGTGATCAAGTCTTAGGCGGCATCTTGAGGTAAAGTGGAAGAAAAGAATCAATATGACACAAGATAGATTTTATTCAAAGAAGTAAAGCTCAATTATCAAATATAAAGGAAGAACAATTAAAATGAACAATAGAGTTTTTTTCTACTTGTGATTGAGTATTCTCAGCCTATAGCCTATATCCTATATCTTGAAATAGGCTCGTAATAGCACTCAAATCAGGGCACCACTATGAATCATACTAATTGTGACCTCGAAGAACTGCATGGGCCACTACTAAAAACGTATCACGACCCGCACCCGATGTAAGGGCATGAGAACGTGGGTACGTCCAGCCTAAGCCGCAACATCGACGGTAGAACGTTGTTTGGGTAAACTATACTATCTAGTAATAATGATCATCAAGATATATAATGCCACAAATAAAATATGAATACTCAATCACAGAACTATAAGATGGAATAACACACGAATATGATATAAAGAACTGAAAAGTCAAAATATAACTCATAAGACAGAAGATAATATCCAATGAGTCTCAATTGTAAAAGAGTACTAACTGTCAAAACTGGAGACAAATTCAGTACAAAATAAACATATCTACTAAGCTATAAGTAAAGTGCCATTTGTCTCAACCGGGATGAGTCACTCCTGAGCCACAGTCTCTAGCTCTAAGCCAACTACGTCCTGAGGCCACTAGTGAGTGGGATACCACTCCTAAGTGTCATCTGAAAAAATATATTTAATCAGGATTGGAATAAAGTACACCTCTAATAGCAGTTTCGATAAATGATAAAGACTATGTGACAGTAAATGGAGAGCATATACAAGATCAATGTCATGCCCCGATCTTTCGTAGGTAATCGTTCGTCCTTGCTAGGCACGAATCACCGTACCAGCACTCCTGCGGGGCGATCTTTCTCATCTGGACGTGAAGCTACATGAGCGTAAGCTGCGCCCATGCAAGACCATGATCCGAATAGGCGGTAAGACGTCTAAGCCACAGAGTCTCACAGATAGTACGAGTGCAACAGAATAGAAAATAAACAGGAGATTGGCAACAAGTTTACAGAGTCGTCAATAGCGAAAGCATTGAATAACACAAGTATAGAAGTAAAATAAGCTCTTTATTAATATTGAACAAGTATTACAAGCGGCGCTAGGCCGAGATTATAAGTCGCTCAAGTCCCTCTCACCCAAAACAGTAAAAGCGTGCCAAGTGGCTATATTTATGGAATGATACATATGCGATGTACCAACATTATGTCTTGTATATATGCTTTCAGTTCTGGATGCAACGTTCCAAGGCTCCAGAGTGAACTCCATGCCTTAGCATGCACAAAGGGGTATCCGTACCGAACGAGGTTCTCCCGCACCCTGCAAGCAATCTGGTGGTCTATCAGTACATGAATGCACTGGTGGGGAGGCTTCTCACCCGCTTGACAAATCCAACACTTTATATAGGTTCCGTGCACCATCTATTAAGTTATCTTTCTAGTCTTGCCTTAGGATCAGTTTCATGGCAAAGTGAATATCCTAACTCGTGTGGCAGTGCACCGTGCGATGTATATAAGGAAACACAATGAGACTTAGCAACTTATCATTCGTCCTTCCCTGTCCAAAGAAAACCAAGTTAAACCAAGCACAAGCATTTATAATAAAATCCAGGGGCAATAGCATAAGCAAACATAAGTGTCATGAACGTGGTTCTGTATTAGGAGCATGAGTTACACAGATTATAAAGCGTATTGCAGAAGATGATCAAGTATTTCAATTATACACAAGTGTCTCATACTTAAATCGTTCAGGTGTTTCAGTTTACTGGATGCGATGCAATGACTCGCACTTGGATTGCCGCTAAGCGAGGATGACTTATCTATATGAACATAAGGTCACTGGCTTGTGAGGGAATAGGGTACAACGTTTGATTCAATACGAGCAATTCAAGGCGAACATATAATACAGAAGAGCCATTGCACGCCATTTCGTCGATTCAAACGACTATCATTGGTAGACGGCTAGTCCAAGGTAGTATGCTCTACCAAGGCCCGAATACCGAGTATTGCCCTGCCCCAAAGACGACATCGCATACCATAACCAAAATTGGCATGCAATTCACTATTTATTCCTCCTAGGCCGGTACGATCCCAGTGTCCCGGTGATCGTCCGAGGAATCATATACCTCGTGCACGAGTTATCCATGACTATGCAAGTCTTAGGATATTCCAGATTCACAACATAATATGATAATTCTTGATTCTTTTTCTGAACGAGCATTGCTCCACGAGCTGTGATTCTTTGCTTTACTCGACATAATTCTCGTTCAGAGTTAAACTTGACTTGATACATTTCCCCTGGTTTAGGGACAGCCTTGGCGACATATCGGTCTCGGATACTTGCAGGTTCATATTGAACAGAAGAACTATTTGATAGTCTTCTGTCTAACTAGATGCATG
Organism: Iris macrosiphon; assembly: GCA_036927795.1. Lineage (NCBI taxonomy): Eukaryota > Viridiplantae > Streptophyta > Magnoliopsida > Asparagales > Iridaceae > Iris > Iris macrosiphon. Next base: position 123,948,921 of record JAYESA010000018.1, read on the forward strand.
CACGATACGGATAGTGTTACTTGATTGTGACATAAATTATGTGACAAGCTTTAAAATGAGACAACGAGTACTAACTATAATAAAAGCAAGTAAGCATGCATTTATATTCGAAACATAAGCATTTGCATTGGCACGATCTAAGGGGTAGTGCGAGGAGTGCAACAGTACAGGGACATATCGAGCAACATAGTTCTTAGGGGCGTGCAGTGTAAACAAGTGAAGAAGTGCAGAGTATATGCTGATCTACTCGAGACATAGCGGTGTCTATTTGCACTAGCAAAGGTAGCATGCGAGGGTCCAAGTTATAAGCCAAATTTTATTTCCGTATTCTAACACAAGCAATATAAGATGGGATTATTCCCTTAGCTAGGTGCGTTGTAATCTTTATTAGCATATATTAGGTGATTCACCTAGTGATTAGCATGTATCATCCATATTTTAAGTGTGTTGGCTAAGCAAAGACAAGTTCATCGTAGCCACCCACCTTAGCGAGGATTTACCTCGGTCAAACGATACTTCGAGCAAGCCTTTGAAAGTCTAAGTCTGAACTCCTGAAGGGCCAAGTCTGAAAATCCTTTGCCTCAAACGAGTATTCTCGCTGAGCGAAACGGGTCAGTTCATTGAACTTGTACCATTTGAATCAGCTGTCACTTGAACAAAATGGGTCATTATATTATACACCACTCAGAAAAAGTCTCATCCTCGAGACTTCTTAGCGCAAACCGTTCTATCGCACTATCGAATCCATCTCAAGCATAATCATCTGTGTCGCTATATCCGTTCGAACTCTATTTTTTACTTGTTCTTTATACCGTGTTGTGTGTATGCTGGGTCTATCTCATTGAATGACTCTATTATTCAATCCAATCTCTGACTCGGTCTCTACTGCGTCTTAGCGTGGAACATATATCGCTTAACGCGGGGTACGGTATGATCTATCTTGAATAATAATCTAAGGATGAGGCAAACTTATCCAAGTTGTTATACTCGTCCATACAAATCTAACATATGTACTTGCACTAGCATTCGAGATCAGCATATCGCGAGTCTTGATCTTGCACATAATCAAAGCGTCCCTCAAACATATGCATATCAACCAACTTAGCAATATCGAAGTCTTTGTACTTGAGTTTAACATATTACTGGGTCTTGGATCGTGCACACGTTCAAGGCATCCCTCAAACATATGCATTCAACCAAACTTAGCGATAGTAAAATCGGACAATCTACTTACGAAAATCTCAAGGGTTCTCGTCTTATGAATCATAATGATACTTCCAACAGGGTCAACCAAAATCTAAGTTATTTCCATTCCAACTCAAACCAAATATTGCACTACCGTTAAGCACGATCTATCCGATCAACCGACTAGCGTCCATGTCCTATTGTACATTCCATTTGGGTCAAACATAGCACACACTTACCGTTCTAAGTATATACTAAGTCTTGCTGCCCCAATTCTATGGCTTGCTCAAGCAATTTGCTAATATTAGTTATACAAGTTCTTTCACTCGACACAGGGTCGTCTGCCTAATTACTAGGTCAGCTTACAAGGTCATAGGTATAAGTTCAAGCACATGATTTATCGTACAAATTCGTGGCACGATGCTCGTCCCAATTTCTAAGGTCAAACCATTGTTCGTTTTGTACGGGATATTCTACCCAAGCTCGTTTTACTCATATTTCTAAACATTGAGCACGAATTATCCTATACACATTAATATGTTCGTTGCATAGAGTCCGTTCAGTCAAATCTATGATATATCCAAGTTGCAGGACAAGCCTAAAAATTTGTATAGTCTATCTCCATAAGCATATTTTTTGATAGAATTCATATATCCATTATAAGTCTAGACCACCAAGCCATAATTTAATTCTAAATCTTTGATCTCAATTATAACTCTAAGTTGTCCAACCAGATTCATGTATCCGTTCAGGAAACCATCAATCATGATTTACTCTAGGTTCTAGGCTAACTTATCCTTGAAATACTTTCGATCCACTTGTATTCCCAAATTTGTTTTATCGTGTCAAACCAAAAGTCAAGATGATCCATCAGTTGTCATGCTCCGGTCTTCCACAAGTTCGATCATCCTCGCTGGACGTGAGATTATCACGCCAACGCTCCCGCTAGATAATCATCCTAATTCGGGCGTGGCACATGTACGAACATAGAGTTACGCTCGTACAAGGCAAGAACGTCGAACATTATTGTTATCATCGAAATGATCGAGATACCTTATCATTTTTTACTTTGCTCCATCCAAGTTATATATGTTTATCCACTAAGTCATGTTTGTTTATGCCGTGATTATAATTCGTTTAGTAAAATCATCCAACTTCAATGTTACCGTTTGATAAATCCATAGTCAACTTCTAGCATTCCTCAAACAACTAAGTTTTAAATATTCAAGCCAAATTCTATCCACTTTTGATACGTTCCATTCATCGAGTTCGTTTGAATAATCATTGAACATGTTTTCGTGAGTTCAATCATCCCCGCCAGACGTAAAATTACCACGTCGGCGCTCCCGCAGGATAATCTTTCTCGGTCGGGACTGATTTCGAAGGTTATCTTTTGAACTAGATTTAAGATCGTTCTTCCAAACTCCAGGTCAAATCCGTTATCGCTTACTCTTTCATCGAACCATAATATTCATTCTTGGGCTAACTCCTATTCGAGCGATATCTTACTCAAGTTTTAATCCATTTGATTCAATTTAAAATTGCTCGCATGATCCATCTAGTTTCTACCAAGTTTTCTTGATCAGGATATTGATTTTATTTCCTTGAATCTTAATTCGATATAAGCCTTATCACTTATTCAAGATATTCTTAATCGTCCAAACCAACTATCACACAAGACCTATAAATCTATTTGAACATTTCCAAAATGATCCATACACCACTCAGGAATTGAGTCACCCAATTAAATTCTCAATCGTGTTCACATCACTAGCTAGCATATTCACCAAGTCGTTTCATAGATTTCCTGCACGATACCTAAGCATCGCCTGATAAATCTTAGTCTCTTACATATTCTATTGATAGTCATCCAAGTAAACCATATTTGATTTGTATCTGCAGATATAAAATACAGTCCGATCTATTTCTCAAAATCCAAGCACGATTCACTATATTCGCCTTAGCAAAAATCTGATAATATTTCTATCGGTTGCTATTCTAAGTCTATCTTATATGTTCCTGAACGATATCCCAATCTCGCTTGCAACTAGCTCGCACCAAAGGATCTTGGCACGCGATACTCAACACAATTTAGCCGAAAGGATGTGTGCATAGCTAACCGTCCGAACGATATTCTATCTCGCACACTAACCGGTTGGGTATTCACGTATAGGTATCCGGGTTCGCACATAACTTGCAAATTTCTAGCATGAGTCTATTCCCACAAAGCCTAACACAGGTCGGCACAAAGGTCTTCGTATCACAATTTTGTACAAGCAATCATATCATTCACATGCACTATTAAAAATATTTAGACTCATTATATTGAACATCCCATCGGGTCAACGAGAGAGAGAGTGTATGCACATAACCCACGAACGAGCTTTCAAAACTGAGAAAATTGATACGAAGTACAAAGGCGTAAATCCATGCTCTGATACCAATATGTCACACCCCGATCTCCCGCAGGTAATAGACCATCCCCGCTAGGCGCGAATCACCGCACCAGTGCTCCCGCAGAACGATCTTTCCCATCTGTGCGTGATGTCGCATGAGCGTCAGCTGCGCCCGTGCAAGGCCATGATCCGAACAGAAGATAAGATGTCTAAGCCACAGAATCGCACAAATAGTCCGAGTGCAGCGAAATAGAAAACGAACAAGCGATTGGTAACAAGTTCACAGAGTCGTCAATAGCGGAAGTATTGAATAACACAATTATAAAAGTAAAAAAAGTTATTTATTAATATTGAACAAGTATGACAAGCGACGCTAGGCCGAGATGACAAGTCGCTCAAGCCCCCCTCTCCCAAAATATTAAAAGCATGCCAAGTGGCTATATTTGTGGAATGATATATAGGCGATGTTCCAACTTTATGTCTTGTATTTGTGCTTCAGTTCCGGACGCAGTATTCCAAGGCTCCAGAGTGAATTCCATGCCTTAGCACGCACAAAGGGGTATCCGCACCGAATGAGGTTCTCCCATACCCTGCAAGCAATATGGTGGGTTATTAGTACATGAATGCACTGGTGGAGAGGCTTCGTGCCTGCTCGATAAATCTAACACATTATATAGGTTCTGTGCACCATCTATTAAGTTATCTTTCTAGTCTTGCCTTAGGATCAGTTTCATGACAAAGTGAATAGCCTAACTCGTGTAGCTGTGTGCCGTGAGATGTATATAAGAAAACACGACGAGACTTACCAACTTATTATTCATCCTTCCCTGTCCAAAGCAAACCAAGTTAAACCAAGCACAAGCATTTATAATAAAATCCAGGGGCAATAGCATAAGCAAACATAAGTGTCATGAACGGGATTCTATTTTAGGAGCACGAGTTTCACAGATTATAAATCGTGTTGCGGAAGATGATTAAGTGTTTCAATTATACACAAGTGTCTCATACTCAAAACATTCAGGTATTTCAGTTTACTGGATGCGATGTAATAACTCACACGCAGATTGCCGCTAAGTAACGATGACTTATCTATATGAAGATAAGGTCACTGGCTTAGACATAAAGGACCGATTTATAGTCTCGTGACAGATTGGGGTACAACGCTTGATACAAGACGAGCAATTCAAGGCAAACATGTGATACATAAGAGCCATTGCACGCCATCCCACCGATTCTAATAACTATCATTGGTAGACGGCTAGTCCAAGGTAGTATGATGGACCAAGTCCCGAATATCGAGTATTGCCCTGCCCCAAAGACGATGTCGCATATCATAACTAAAATTGGCACACAATACACCATTCATTCCTTCTAGGCCGGTACGATCCCAGTGCCTCGGTGATCGTCCGAGGAATCAGATACCTCATGCACGAGTTGTCCATGACCATGCAAGTCTTGGGTCATTCCAGATTCATAGTATTACATGATAATTCTTGATTCTTTTTCTAAACGAGCATTGCTCCACGAGCTGTGATTGTTTGCTTTACTCGACATGATTCTCGTTCAGAGGCAAACTTGACTTAATGCATTTCTCCTAGTTCAGGGACTGCCTTGGTGACCTATCGGTCCCAGATACTTGCAGGTTCATATTGCACAAAAGAACTATTTGATAGTCTTCTGGCTAAGTAGATGCATGCACGATACATATAGTGTTACTTGATTATAGCATAAATTATGCGACAAGCATTAAAATGAGACAACGAGTACTAACTATAATGTAAGCAAGCAAGCATGCATTTATATTCGAAATATAAGCATTTATGTTGGCACGATCTAAGGGGTAGTGCGAGGAGTGCAACCGTACAGGGACGTATCGAGCATCATAGTTCTTAGGGGTGTGCAGTATAAACAAGTAAAGAAGTGCACTACGAAGAGTATATGATGATCTACTCGAGGCATAGCGGTGTCTACTTGCACAAGGCAAATATAGCATGTGAGTGTCCAAGTTATAAGCCAAATTTTATTTCCATGTTCTAACACAAGAAATACAATATTAGATTATTCTCATAGCTAGGTGCGTTATATTTTTTATTAGCATGCAGGAGGTGATTAATCTAGTGACTAACATGTATCATCCATATTTTAAGTGTGCTGGATAAGCAAAGACAAGTTTATCGTAGCCATCCACCTTAGCGATGATTCGCCTCGGTCAAGTGATACTTCGAGCGAGCCTTTGAAAGTCTAAGTCTGAACTCTTGAAGAGCCAAGTCTGGAAATTCTTTGCCTCAAACGAGTATTCTGGCTGAGCGAAGCGGGTCGGGTCATTGTACTTGTGCCATTTGAATCGGTTGTCCGCTTGAACGGAACGGGTTTGTTACAATGAATAGGACATGGCAGAAATATACAGAAATAAGGAAATATAGGAAATAGATACAAGCGATATAAAAATCATATATAGAATAAAGAAATAAATCTAAGTGAGTGAGTACTAGTGAAAATATGTGATCGACTTGGGAACTTGCTCAGGAATTATGGCATAGTTAATCATATGTGTGGTGTATAATTAATACTATATAAGGAAAATAAGAACTGCAGGGGTATGATCACATATCTACACTAAATACTCTCCGCCCCCGACTGGTAAAGTGGATCCAACCATGACACGCTATGACACGAGATTCCATGAGAAGGGAGCTAATCTTCTCATGAATCAGTGTCCATACATGTATAAGAACAACGGGCTTGCACAAGAAATATGCCAAGAACTAACAGGAATAACATCTCATGACGGGATCTAGGAATACCAATCCATGAAACCAAGTGTCAGATAATCAAGGATATCTACACTAAATATAAGAAACATAGAGGATATCATAAACGAGAAATTGTTAGAGAATGTACTCGCCAAGAATTTGGTAAAAAAGTATCAAATATGTCCGGAATGGTGCCACAGAGACATAAATATAGAATATTACATCAAATCAAGATTTTAGAATGAATACAAGTTAAACTAGTCCAAATCTACGTCATTAGGCCAAGTCTAAGTCAAAATAGTCAAACTAGATCAACTCTAGGTCAAACTAGTCAAACTTGGTCAATAACTATTTCTATGTTGTGTTAGCCTATAGCTAGATTTTAGGTTGATATTTTGATAATACTAGCCATACTAGCTAAAACTAGGTATTAGGATACCTTATAGTATAAATATCAATCTATATCTTATACTAACTATTTATACTAGGTAATAGATTACCATATATACTATATCAATATGTATAACTAATATGCATACTCTAATTAATATAGTATGCAAATTATATACATATAGTTATACAAACACTATGTAACAAACCTTAGTATCAAAATAGCTTTTAACTTAATATCTTAGTATTCATATTATAACTAACACCTATACCTTAACTCAACTCTAAACTTAATCCAATATCTAGACTATTAAACTAATACCTACACACTTACCCAATTACCTCACCGTTGCCAAGTATCCTACACAATGATACTTGGTATCACATTGATACCAACACTCTATCCCTTGACAGACTACATAATACCATAACACACTAAGATACTTATAGAGTATCACTAAGGCTACTAAACACTCATCACACACACACACTTATGACCTTGATACAACTATGATACACACATACTTATTCCTCACTCACCCATACCCGATCACATCAGCCAATAACACAGCAACATGCCAAGACATGTTGTTGTTGTTGTGTTACTTTGAACCCGACAGATACCCTACTCCTCTTCATGGCTGAATACACACTTGTGCACTACCCCGAGCCATTCCTCAGCCCACATACAAGTCACACACTCCCTCTCCTTCTAGTCTAATACACAAACACACACACACACATACACACACACACACACACTGACACTAAGAGATACACAATTATCTATCAATATATATATCCATATATATGCCTATCACAGTCAATAATATATATATATATATATATATATATATATATATATATATATATATATATATATATACTAATACAAAATACTTAATGTATATAACTATAGACATACTAATGATGTATGTATGTATGTATCCATCAAGTAGTTATATACATAGTACAATATCCATCAAGTAATTATATACATAGTATAAGTCAAATAAATATATAATCAAACTAGTAATTGAAGTACAATAAGATACATGACATTAAATCAAACATAAGTGGTGCATCACCCAAATATCATATTTTTCTATGATACTCTTATGATACACCATTGATATTCTATCAAACCATCACTAAACTCTCCACAAGGATCATGAACAAGTCAAATATAATAATTAAAGATAATATAAAGTGCTATCTACCCATCTATGTACTCATGGCAAAATATGACATGTGTAGACCCCCGTGTTGAAGAGAAAATCCCCCAAACAATTCCGTATCATAAAATATCATGACACGACTTACTCGTATCCAATTATGGATACAAAACTAGTCACACAACCAAACACATGTCAATTTGGTCTACTAGACCCATTGATAAATACATGGTGCACCAACCTTGGATTTCTCCCAAATTGGACACAAAATACATAATAACATTCACAATAAGGGTCCATAGAGGTCAATTTTTCTTTCTATAGGTAGCCCTTGTCCATAAGTGGGTTCTTAATAATTTAATTACATAATTAGAGTCTAATTAGAAGAAAAAATTTGAATTATATCTATTGGGAGATGGATTCCCAATACACTTCTCCAAATTGACACGAAAAGGGCTCAACTTGTTTAATCTCCTCCTCCTTGGTGTTTCTTGCCTCCTTCTTGGTTCTAGATCTACTAATGGTGAAGAATGAGAGTAATTGGAAGTGATTTGGTAGGAATTTGACGGAGGAATGGGTTGAATTGGGAAAGAACACCAAAATAGAATAAAATTAAATGAGGAGAGAAATTTTCTCCCCCCTTCAATGGGCCGACCACTTTTTCTCTCTCCAAGTAATGGTACAAAGACCCAAATACCCCTATTGGGTTATCATGAAGAAAATGGTTAAGGAAGGAATATTTTATTCCTAATAGTTTGACTAATTAAATCACTAACTTAAAGAATTGGGCTAGTTATTGGGCTCTAGTATAACTAAAATAAATGTTTGCCCATGAGTCAAGTCTTGTCTAGTTAGGTCCACTAACACAAGTCTAAAATATAATACAACATCTAACAAAAAATAAATAATATTATAAATAAATATACAAAATGCACAATAATTAGTTAATTATAAAAATAACCAAAATACCCTTTCCTAGAAAATATGGTAGTGACATATATTAAACAAAATATAAACAAAATATTTATAATAATAGAAAATGACAAAAATATTTCTATTCTAGAAATGTGGTAGTTACAAATCTACCCCCTTAGAAAAAAATTATCCTCTAAATTTAAGATAACTCGTCTCTCTATGGTTAGTCATAACCTATTCATTAATCTTCACTACGGTCAACCTCCCCAACAATCATCGTCTAAGAAAGCTCTATCATACAACATACAATTCTATGGAAAGGAAATAAATATGTAGGGTTATAGTCTCTGTTTGTCATAATATTGCAGTCTTTGTCAGGGTATACTACTAATTATATTCTAGCCTGAAAATCACTAATGCAAGCTAAGGTACGAATCAGTCAATCAATCAAATAAATAAAAAGGAACAGAAAGAATAAATAGGAAATAATAGAAAATAACATGCTAACCCATCAACTGTAGCATCGGTCTCATCGACCGTCATCGCAAAAGTCCTGTCCTGATGGGGTATCTTCCTTTACCGGTGCTGGGCATGATGATGTGCCACATGTGGCCTAGCTGGACCCCTATGGTCCAAAGCTGCACATTGAGTTGGGTGTGCTATGGGATAATATCTTACTTGATGTATCGTAGTGCCATAGTGCAAACAAAGTCCAAACCTCTTCTGGCATCTATCCCAAAGGTGACCTGGCTTCTTGCAGAAATGATAAGTGAGAGCATGTTGGGTCTGTTTCGGAGGCTTCTGTTGATCCTGCTGGACTCGAACCGGTGCCTGGTGCTGCTAGTGGTAATGCTGAAACGGTCTCTTCTATTGCTGAATATAGGGACGCTTGGCCGGTCCTGCGCTCCACTCGCACCTCCAGAAACATCGTGACCCCTTTTGTGCCTGAGATCCAGATCCTTCTCAGCAATCTGGTCATCTATTAAGATATCCTCAAAGTTAACAGTGTGACGACCAGAAGTACGTGACTTGATCTCTCTGATCAGCCCCTTCCTGAACTTTCGGGCTCGATCTCCTGTGTCCCAAACCATAGATGGTGCAAAATGGCTTAATCAATAGAACCTTGCGGCATACTCATCAACCGACATGTTTTCCTAGCCTAAGTTATGGAACTTACTCTCCAAAGCTCCCAAGGCCACATCGGGAAATAACTTTTCTTTGTAAAGTTCTTTGAAAGTCTCCCAAGTAAGTTCTCGTGCGGTAAGCCTAGGCTCCATGCGATACCAAGTGAGTGCAATATCAAACATCTGACTGTCGGCCGCTTCGAATTCTAAGCTCTCTGGGATCTGGTCCAATTGCAGGATTCTCTGTATATCCTCTAACCAGTCATCAGCGTAGAGTATCCCCTCGATACCCATAAACTCCGATGTGCCATCCTATTGAAGTACACTAAAGTGCCTGGCCTCTGTTGCTGCGGCTGGCCAGGATGTTGCTGGGTAACTCTCTCCACTGCCTGTAGGGCCACCTCGTGAGTATTCTCCATGCTCTCTCTCATCAGCTCAGTCTGTGCCTGGTGCGCATCTGCCTGCACCCTCTGAGCCTCTTCCTGAATATGCTGGGCCTCCGTCGACATCCTCTGGGCATCCACCATGCTATAGACTAAAGAAAAAATTTATGCCCCGTCAGAAGGCACACCTCCAGAAAAAGGAAACTGTGGCAGATTAGGAAGGTTCTCCGAAACAGCTAGGGCAGCCCTCTGGAAAGGTGGGGGAGGAGGACCCCCGAAAGCTGTTAAAACTCCTATGTGGACAAAAGTTGAAGGAATAGTCCCTACTACTCCCTGGGTAGAAGGTCGAGAAGTCGTTGACCTCTCCGACACGGTAGCTGCTCCCGATCGCTGTGATCTGGTCTTCGTTGGCATCCCGAAGACAGGTCGAATCAAGAAGAAGTTAATAAGGCACCAAATACGATATCAACAAAGGAGGACAACAATATTCAAAGAAATAAATATTCAGAATGAATAAGGATAGCAAAATCATTAGATGGATTTGTTCCTAGTTGTGATTGAGTATTCGCTTTCTTTCCAGTATCCTATATCATAGATCCTATCACAGATTCGCAGTAGTACAACTAAGTCGTTGCACTACCACGACATCGCACTAATTGTGAAACCTAACCTGCATAGGCTACTATAAAAATGTATCATGACCCACACCCGGAATAAGGACACGAGTATGTGGGTACATCCAGCCTACGCCGTAGCATCAGCGGTAGAACGCTGTCTAAATCAATAATACTATCTATCAGATCTCACAAATATATATAACCTGTCAATGATATCACAAATATATAAGGATGACAAGATAAATATAGAAATAATGTCTAAACTAATACTCAATCACAATAAAACTAGAGGAAGATAATGACACGATATCAAATAGAAGAATAAAATTACAAAGTCATAACTACACCCAAATCCAAGTCTAAATAGTCTATCAACAAAAAACAATGAATCTTAAATACATATAACATGCCAAATATCTAAGCTGGAGACATATCCAATACAAAAACTAGTAAATAAAACTAAGGTATCTAGTGACTAATCACTCCTGAATGTCAGGGCCCAAGGTCGTCACTCCCTCCTGCGGTCCGTAATCGGACACCAGTCCTCTAAGTCATCATCTAAAAAATATATCCAGTCAAGATAGAACGAGCACAACTCTAACAACAGTTTTAATTAAATGACGAAGACTATAAAACAGTAATAGTGAGTGCAATACAAGATGATAATAAATAACTGAAAGTATCAATATAAGAAATAGATAAACATAACTATATGGCAGAGAAATAAATAGACAGAGCAATATAGAACATCTCAGTAAAATAAAATAGGCATGAAGGAACTATACAAATTGCGTGCTTTACAGTATTAGTGTTGTTATGTGATCGGCTTAGAAACTTGCATAATACATAGGGCCTGGCTAATCATACGTGAGGTGTATGATTAACACTCATAGTACTTTCTCTTGCACAGTAATCGTATGATCACACATATAGGTAGTAATTTTTCACTCCCGACTAGTATAGTGGATCCAAACCATGACACATTCCACAAGAATAACTTACACAGTAAGGATAACTTGCATAGTAAGCAGAAAAAATATTTTATGACAGAGATCCATACTATACCAATTCGTGTACCATCGTGTCAGGAATCAAGAAGAATATCACTAAGTACATGAATTATAGTAAATGTCATATAATAAAAACTATCAGAGAATGTACTCGCATGTGGTCCTGAGCAATGAATATCCAACAATGCTCAAACTGGAGTCCAAGAGTCCTAGATATAGAATATAAATGTTAAAGAGTATTTTGGAATAATAAACATGTGTAATTAACTCTAGGTTAGATATTTTGGTCATTTTTAGGTCACTTGTTATCACACCAAGATAATTCTAAAGTTAGAGTTCATAATTATCTAAGGGTTGGGCTTCTAGTGTGTTACTAGGTCTATATTAGTTAATACTAGTCAAACTAGTCAAATACCTTGCTAAGCTAGGTCTTCTAGGTCATACTAGGGTATACAAGTCAATACTAGTCTTATACTAGTATTACTACTAATACTAAGTTAATATTATCTACTAGTGTCATATATCTATATACCTATCCTAGACTCACCATACTATCTTCTCATTTGAGATACTACCCTCACACCATCTCAAGATACCAATTATATCTAACTGATATACTTATATCAGTTGCTACACTAAGGACCAACCTAATATCACTAACCTAACTTACCTACACTTTCTCACTATTAATTGATACCAACACTTACCCCAACTTAACTGATATATATATATATATATATATATATATATATATATACCCCTATATTATATGATATAGTACCTTAACTGCCTCCGTGATACCCATATCAGATATCCTAAGATACTACCTAGTATCATACTTCCTTGAACATTACACCCCCACCAATACACTGGCACCTCACCAATTGGGATGCACTATAGCTAACCCTACCTCCAATGCCAACAACAACACCAATATTACAGACACCAACCCCTACCTATACCTGAGATATATATATATATATATATATATATGGGTAAACAGGATATGAGCCATAGGCTCATATTCCTATTAGTCCATATGTGCATTGGCTCATGTAGGAATATGAGCCTATGGCTCATATCCCTTTTTTCCTATATATATATATATATATATATATATATATATATATATATATATATATATATATATGGGTAAACGGGATATGAGCCATAGTGCTTATTATCCTACATGAGCCATGCATATATGGACCAATAGGAATAGAGTGTACTAGTGGACATGGGTGCACATGGGATGTGGAAGTCTATTCCTATTGGTCTACATATCCTTGGCTAATTTAGGAAAATGAGCACTATGGCTCATATCCCGTTTACCTTATATATATATATATATATATATATATACCAATACCTTATCTAATACCCCTATATCATATGACATAGTACCTTAACTGCCTCCTTGATACCCCATATCAGATATCGTAAGATACTACCTGGTATCATACTTTCTTGAACATTACACCCCCACCAATACACTGGCACCTCACCAGCTGGGATGCACTACAGCTAACCCTACCTCCAATGCCAATACCAACACCAACACCTATACCAACACCAACACCAAACCAACATTATAGACACCAATCCCTACCTATTCCTGAGATATCCACTAGTTGCTGCTCCTATACTATTTATATTTCTATGCACTGCATATTTAACTCCTAGTTGTACCAGTGCAAAGCAACTGCCAGTGCAAGACAACTTATACCTATCTATCAATGCATTTGTCCATACTTTGGTCCACAGCTGATACAACTCAATATCCCTATCTCCCAAATGCAGTAACCTGATACCCCAACACCATTGTGCAGTGCACAAATGACTCCCCATTGAAACTGGGAACTGCCTTGCCCGACTGTGCACACTACTTCCCCACACACATGTCTGCATACACCAAAATTTTACTTTTTGCTGCTATTGCTAGTGTTAGTTTTCCCCCTCTTCACACCTTGTTGCTACTACTACTTATTCCTCTCCATGTTCCCCAATTACTGCTGCACACAGAGACCCCCTGAAACAACACTACACACTCACATGAATTTGTACACTTTCTAACAATACACTAGCACACACACTCCTCATCCAGTTCTATGGTTTCCCCTACTGTTTATATTTAACCTATGTTGTGCATACTAAAATCTGAGCACTAGATCACCCTCTACACTGACTAATACATAACATAACCACACTGACATACTAGGATACAGCCACATCCTATCAATATCATGCAACTAACACCCTAATCTTGATACACTTTTCTATCTCACACATTGATACTCATATACTTTACCTACACTAGACACTCTCTAAGTAGACACATAACGACCCACTCATCTCACAGACACTTCACTTCCCATACTGTGCAGTGCTCTGTGCTTGCTGTGCATATAATGCACGGTTGTGCACGAGTTGCACAGACTCAACACATACTGAGCCTCCCCTTCACTCCCTTAGCTCCCTGCTACACTCCTGCTTGAGTTCCCCTTGATCTGCAGTGCCTCCCTCTATACCTGATACACTCCCAATAATTGACAATTACCAAAATCTGGGCACACACACAAACACTAACATATAATTATACCAACTCAAGAATACACTCCCCATATAAAATATTAACCCCACTAGCTAGGAAATATATCAAACACCTAGTCGGCACAACCTAGTGTCGCCCTCAAGTTCACCCATGGTGATACAAACCCCCAAATTATATGTAAATAATTATATTATATAAATTATAATATCTAAAATAACTAATTATAATGTAAGTAATAGAGAATGACACATTATGACCCCAAATACATTGAAATACCCAACCTACACCACCATATCATGGTGTATCATGATACGGACTTCCTGTATCCATTTGTGGACACGTACACTCTCTCAAACCATGAATCACAACCTAAAATCACCTATGAGATATTTCTACAAACACCTAGTGGTCCAAATTTAAAATTTCTCCAATTTGGCCACAAAAGTCAATATAACTTTCACAATAGGCCTCATATTAACCAAGTTCTTCTTCCTTTGGATGGTCCTAATACATGGGTGTATTCCTAATGGTCAAATATAACAATTAGAACCTAATAAAAAGAGAAAATTTAGAATTATACCTATTGAGAGATGGATTCTCATTGTATTACCACCAAATGGACACAAATAAAGGTTTGACACAATTCTTAAGCCAATGCTATCCTCCTCAAGTGCTCCTCTAGTAATGACGAGCTCCTTAGCCTCCTTAGAATGAAAATAAGAGAGATCAAATTTGGGAATGGGTGGATTAGGGTTTGCTTCCAAATTTGGGGATGAATTAATTAGAAAAATAAATGGAGGCTATTCATGAATAAAGAGGCTTATATAGCCTCCTAATTGGGTTAGGATTAGGTTGAGAAATATTTTAATTGACACAAAGACCCCTCTTATTCTCTCATGAATATGATCAAATAATCCTATAGAAGGAATATTCTATTCTTGAGTCTAAATGGGTTTAATAGACTTAATCTAGTCATGACTAACTAATGACTCAAGTCAAATAGTCTAAACTCAATAAGTAACTCATTCTCCTAAACTAATGAAGCAAACCATGACTAACTAATTGATTGAATCAATGGGTCATGTCAAGTCTAGTTAGGTCCACTAGTGTTAAGTCTAATTAAATAGTCTAATACACTAACCAATAATAATAATATTTATAATATATATATATATATATATATATATATATATATATTAAACAAAATATAAATATAATATTTATAACAATACAAAATGATAAAAATACTCCTATTCTAGAAATGTGGTAGTTACAGCTTTGCGGGTCCTACAGTCCGACTTAACAGACAATTTTGTGATCGACACATCGAAATCCAATTTCGGATATTTCGGTGAGATTGTATCGTCGCTCTGGTCTCGTTAGACTCTAAGTTTGCTGAATTTGGAGATCTTTACCCCAAGCACATTTTTCGGTGCAAAGCGGACCACACGTTGACCCCGTTTTGACCCAAAACTGTCACTTTTGTCCTTGTGTCCAAATTGGACTTATGGGTAGTCAATTTTGATTATTTTGCTCATTCTGAAAGTGTTAGTGATGTTATTTTTAGCATCCAAAGATATTTGTTATGCTCGTACATCTTCTGCTTTTGTTAATTTTTCGTATTTGCCACCTGGACGTTGTCTTGACACCATTCAGGATCAAGGCAAGTATACCTTGCCTTATGATTACAATATTTATATGTTTTACATTTTTTCCAGTTATGATCTATTATCATGCTGTTATATGTGTCTCATATTCCTTTCTTCCAGTCTTGTTGTATCTTACTACCTGCTGACGCAAATAGAATGGAGACACAAATGTTCATATTGCTTACAGTTTTTTTCATCGAGTTGCTTGTATATTTTTTTCTGATTTGGCATGGTAAACTTGAATTGTTTAGTTTTATTGGGTGGAGAGGACAATTACTACACTTATGAAATTTTTTTTACTTGTTTATGATGATATACATAGTTGGCCTCTGGTGTATGATCAATGCTATGCAATCTAGATGTCTTGTGTAGACAAAGGGGTTCTAGCCTTGTATGAGTGCTAGGCCTACTATATTTATCCATAGTTTCCATGCGTGCAAGTATTGTCCTTAATTACATTTACTTAGATTGGTTAGTTTAGTATACCCTATCACATGTTATATTTGTACCATGTACTCATCTACATGTTATTTATTGTACTACATTTGACATATTTCTATGTATCTTGTTATGTCCCACTGAGGACCTGGTTCCTTTCTAAGTTATTGTTGAGCTCGCTTGGTAGAGTACATAAATGGTTTTGATTGTCTCAAGGATTCAGGTACCGCTAGTGGTACTTCCTTATTATTCTCCTATGTTTATATTTATTACCATGACATTATCTGTTGTTATAGCCTAGTTTTGTAGACTCATATTTTCTTTTGAGTCTATTCGAACATATATGCTAGTGGGATGCACACCATGAACTATATTTGTAGTGCCTCAAATCCCGATCCGACCGGGACGAGCACTATGTAATTGGGCTTGTGGCTAGTCCATCTGAGTCATAACTTAGATCTCGGCATCTTCTTGCCACGGACAAAATACGATGATCCTTTCCAATTCATGGAAAGGCCTCTATTGAAACGAGTCCAATAGTTTTCGTGTTTTGGTTGCTTGGTTTTCTTGATTGCCGCTTTGGAATTTTGATTTGGTATTGCTTTCGATTTGCTTGGTTTTTGCTGCTGGTTTTATCGTTTGGAACTTGGATTTTAGGGAGTTCGGCAAGGAAGGATAGGCAAGATTTCTAACTCGGTGCTTGTGCTGTTTCAGGTTCGCGTAACTGACGTTTGATCGTCGCTAGCGGGATTCCTAGTTTCAGCCTTTTTTTCCTTAACCAGTGAGTGGTTTGGTCCCTTCTTTCCTACTTTTTTATGCCAATATCTCTAAGTTTCAATCGTTCACTCGATGATGCCCGATTGGGCGCCTAGGAAATCCTTAGCCACAGGCATGCCAGCCACTAAGAAAGAAACATGGGATTTGTAGACTAATTTATCATATGCTTGCACACCTTATAATTTGAGCTTGTTTATAAGGAAAGTTGGTTGTTGGTGGCGGCCTGGTGCCTCGGATAGAGTTTTGGACTTATGGGATAACTGAATAGGAACACCGCTTGAGAAAATATGAACTGTTGCATGAGATATATATGTTGCTGCTTTACTTCTGTTTATTTTGATACATTGTATGTAATATGAATTATTCATGCATTTGCATGGTCTGGGACAACTTGTGCACAGGGTTTGGCATTTCCTCGAAACGGCTTTTCGGGGCACTGGAACCGTATCGATCCGGAGGGAAATATTTGATTCGTGCTCGTCACGATGCATAGCGGGACCTCCAGCAGGGCTTGCTACCCGGGCTGATAGGGCGCGCCGCTAATGCTTGAAATATGTCCCTAAGGTGTCGATCACACCAATGACCGCATAGAATAGAACGCATGCTAACTTATTGTCTTGTGCATATGGTAAGTATACTTGTGTTTCATTTCAGGTAAGGCGTGCATCGATTGAGTAAGCAATCGGTGTACTGGTTGGATTCAATGCTATTTTCATTGCTATCAAAATATGCAACTGATATGAATTGATTTCACTTGCTTCCTTATTGAAGCTATCTTAATGCATGCTCGCCCCTAACAAGCTAGTGTCGATTTAGTCGAGTAAGATTCATCCCGCTCACCAGTACAAGTTGAGTATTGACCCACGTTGTGGGCAACTATTTCAGACACTCGGACGGTGCAACGCTAAAGCATAGCGAGGAGGCATTAGGAGCACCTCTATTTTGAAGTATAGCTGGAGTCAGTTCATTTTAGAGGCATGGACTTCAATCTATACAAGGACGTAATGTACAAACGACGTGGACTATCTGACGGAGCGCGCCCTGCATTTTTAGTTATCTTTTGTAATGCAATTCAATAGCCAAGAAGGCGCATCAATGTAAACTCTATGTAAATTACTCTTAATTATCAATGAAAAAGCATGTTTCTTCCGCATTTGTGTTTAAATCTCTGTGAATGTGTTTTATCAATTATGTTTCAAAATAGGTTCCTAAAACTGCAAGTTCTTGCCTTGTGCGAGTGCAACCCCAGGCTCGCACGGCATCACGCCCCTAGCAAGGACGAATCGGTTCCGTAAAGGATTCGGCGGGGACGAATGACCCTTTCGGGATCGGGGCGTGACAATATTGTTCCTTCTTAATTTTATTCTTATGTAGATTTAGTTTGACTTTCTAATTAGACATGAAACCCTATTATATAAAGCTTATATATATTCAAGTCGGACTGGAGTTCACTTGAATACGTAGCTGGTCATTGCCACGTGGTCTGGTCTCGTGTATTTTAAGACTAGAGCATGACACGTAACATCTATTTTATTAAGTGTGAAGGCAAAGTAGGGACGAGTTCACCAATGCTACCCACCTGAACGAAGACTCTTGCTCGGCCAAGCGGGACTCTAAGCACGTTTCCTAAATAAGCCAAATTCGAGTGGTATTGTGCCCATGAATCATCTTGTTGAACTGAACGGAGCAGGACATTACATAATACACCACTCAGAAAAAGTTTCGTCCTCGAAACTTCCTAAGCACAACTCATCCTACTATATTATTTCTATACCCAACTTAAATTCACCTTGCATGACATCAAAGATCACTCGAACAGTACTTTCTATTCCTTTATGCCACGCACATGCCTGAGCGATGTTCATCGAATGACTATATCATCCAAGTCAATTCGGTTATATCCCGAAACTTAACCATACAATTCTCTGTCTCAATCCCTTTCGTACCTCATGCAAAACTGAATTTCTCTAATACTGGACATGCTATAACTCACCGTACAAGGGACAACTTAGCACTAGGATAACCCACCCAGGCACTATACCTCAATCCTTCTGAATCAAGAAACATAACTAGGCTGATCAATCAATATCTCCCAATCAAAATCAAGCATTTCATCTTAACCAATCTTAGCAGTCCTCAAAATATCAAGTTCAATACTAACCGATCTTCTTTACTGGAAACATAACGTACCATTCTAATTGTAGCAATCCTCAATTTCTTAAGAACACATTGATTTTCAGTCTCAATTCTCAAACTAGGTACCCAGCTCTATAGTCTACTCAGGCCACTTTCTAAGGTCGATAAATCCAGTTCTATCTCACGGTATAGGGATGTCTATCTAAACTCTAGGCTAGCTCACTATGTCAAATTCACGTATCCAGATCACCACTCCCAATATGTAGTCAAAATTGTCGCTCTCACCACCATCATAGGGTCAAACCTTGATCCGATAGTATATGGTATTCTACTCAAGCTAGTCTCACTCAGATTTCTAAACATCGAACATAGATCATCCTACCAACATCAGCACTCAAATTCAAATGGGTCTGAGTCTGTTCAGCAAATCCATTTCTAAGATAAATTCTTCCATCCAAATCTTTGATATATTATGATAAATAACATTGAAAACCTGAGCAACTCCCATCATCCAAGTCCTCAAACATATTCGAAAGAATCTACCAATCCAATTTAACACTTTCGATCACGGAATCATAAAATCCTAAATTCTAAGTCACCATTCGTAAGTCATATGTTCCTTTAAAAATCCACCAAACATGACTTGCTCAAAGTTCTAGATCAACTCATCCTCGACACACGCATTTGATTTACTTGTCTCCTCAAACCCTGTCACGACCCGCACCCGGTTTAGGGGCACGAGAGCGTGGGTACGTCCAGCCTACGCCGCAGCATCGGCGGTAGAACGCTGTCTAGGTCAAGTACTATCTAAACGATCTCACGCTAGTATCCAACTCCATAAGGAGGCGTGGATATCCTAAAATAAATCTAGAAATACTCAATCACAGCTACAGCACGATAGGAAATGAAGAAATAAAAGAATACAATACAAGTCTAATGACAACATAATCATACCTGCAATCATTAACTTCCCATCCCCAAGTGTCTGAAACCAGTCTACTAAGGTCACAGTCTGGAAAAATATTTCCAGTCAGGAAGGAGCAAAGTACATCTCTAAATAGCAGTTCTATATAAATGACATAAACTATGTAGCAGTTCTAGATGGAAACATACCAGATGCATGTATAAGTACGAGAAATGTACAATGAGAGAAGTACTGGAAATACTGTAAGTAATGCAGGAAAAGAAACAATATGTCCATGAGCAAGAATTCTATGACTAAGTGTGTGAGTACTAGCTTTAACATGTGATCGGCTTGGGAACTTGATCAGGCTAGTTACATGTGATTAGCTATGGTTCATATAAAGTCAGGCTAACCGTTGGTTAGCTATGGTTCATATAAAGTCAGGCTAACCGTTGGTTAGCTATGGTGCATGTAGAGATCAGGCTAATCACACGTAACAGCTATGGAGCATATAAATGGTCAGGCCGCACCCGACGTGAGATGTGGGGTGAGCTATGGTACATATAAAGTTGGGTATGATCACATATCTACACTAAAGTACTCCCCAAACCCCCGACTGGTATAGTAGATCCAATCATGGTACGCTATGGCACAGGATTCCCTAGGAAGGTAGCAAATCTCCCCGGGAATTAGTGTCTGTACATGCACAAGATATCAAGGAAACAAGTCTCGTACAAGCTACACCATGAATAAGGAATAACATCTCATGACGAGATCCGTGTATACCAATCCGTGTAACTATCGTGTCAAGATCATGGATATTTACACTAGATACAGTGAACATAGGAGATATCATAAATTAGAAACTAATCAGAGAATGTACTCACCTTGGGTCCTTAGCTGGTAATTATTGATGTCCTGTTCCAGAGTATCCCCTGGGTGAACCAACAGTCCTATAAACATATCACAAGCAAACCACATTTGCATCAGATGCTACACTAACACAGTCCAAAAACACTGAGTTCGGGACTTCCCTAGGTATGATACTGGTCACCTAGTAGATAGATACATAAATACTTATACATAACACATATAACATTCATAACAACTATATTTAAGAATATACATTTACTGAACATACATGTATACATATATATGTACTAGTGAAATATACAATTGTTTATATATACCAAAAATATGTTTTACAAGTACATATATATATATATCAATACAGTTTTATATATATACTATATATATTTACATACCAAAAATATGTTTATACACGTATATATATATAGGTACACATATTTATACAAAAAATATTAATTTAATATATACTTTACCAATATATAATTTTACCAAAATACATACATATATATGTTTGTACATATACCAAAATATATTTTACAAGTACATATATTGTCAATGTTATTATTAAAATATATACTAATACTAGTACATCACATTAAATACATATACAATATTAATTGTATGTACAAAATATATATATATACATTATACTAAGTATACATATTTGAATAACATCTCATTAATTAATATATAATTTCCATCAATTACATTAATAGATATATGTAAAACATATACTTTCAAATAAATAATACTTGCATACGTACTAAGAAGAATGTAACCTAATATAGGTATATATCTAAAATATATACCAAAATAAATTATACTAGCTATAGTTGTATATTTACTAAATTACGTACATTTATATATTAACATATATCAATTACGTTCACATACATATATATGGGTATATATTTTTATACCAAAAATAGTACGTATACTATTATATTTTATATACCAAAATACGTATATATATCATATGTGCAAAAGTACATATTAGAATATTCATGTATTATGTATATTTATACACATTAAATATATATACATTCATTAGATATATACACATTATTATACATATTAATTAGATATACATACATGTATATTTATACATATTTATTAATATATACAAATACTTGTACTAGTATATACATATACATTAACATATTAAGTTATTAATTTTATACTATATGAAAATAACCAATTCATGCATATACATATATCTCTACACATTAACTAACATATACTAATACATACACAAAATAGATATACTATACATATATATTTATACCAAAATAATAAATATACTATATACATGTATATTAATATACACACACACAGATATACGTACATGTATTTAAAGCACACTTGCTATACGAAAATATACGAAAATATACATGTATACGTATAAATACACATATACGTATATATATACAATACATGGTATAATATACTAAGTTATATACTTATACATATAATTTACACTAATTTACATCTGTATACTAATAAATCACACATACTAACTAACAGGGAAAGGGAAGAGGATTACTGCGGGGTTGGCCGGAGTTCGTGAGGGGGACCGCCGGACGTGCACGCCGGAGATGCTGGAGCGGTCCGTCGGAGCAGTTGCAGCGGGCTGGAGAGGTGCTCGAGGGAGAACAGCAGCGGCGAGGGGAGGAGCAGGAGGTCGGGGCCGCCTCGGGTGGTTGGCCGCCGGGTGCAGGCTCGGCCGGAGAGGAGGGATGGATGGATGAATCCTGTGGTAGTGGTGGTTGATGATGGAAGTGGTGGTGGTGAATGGAGTTGATGATAATGGAGGTGGCGGTGGTGAATGGAGATGGCGTTGGTGGTGATAATGGCAGCGGCTCGACGGAGTCTTCGCCGGAAGATGGCCGGAGTATCTGTTGGTGGTGGTGGTGATTAGGTGATGATGATGGATGGAGATGGTAGATGGGCCGGACGGAGCAGCAGCAGGCGGGCGTCAGGCCGGAGTATCGGGGAAAGTCGAGGACGCCGGACGGAGAGGGGAGCAGTCCAGCGGAAGGAGGAACAAGGAGGAGGAGTAGTCGGAGTGTAGAGGGGCCGGGGAGTAGGGAGGAATGGGAGAAGAGCAGCCGGGGGAGCTCGGGAATGAGGGGATGGGAGGAGTTCGTGAGGGGGAAACTCTGCCGGTGGCCGGCTGCAGGGGAAGTCGGGGGCGCCGGACTGATGGCCGCCGGAGTCGGTGCGGCAGCAGCAGTACGGGGAGTCGCAGCGGGCCGGAGAGGTGGAGGGCACAGCAGCGGCGAGGGGAGGATGCCGTCGGAAACTGCTACGGGCCGCCGGTCGTGTAGCGGCTGAACGCCGGAGGAGTTGGGACGGCGCCGGCCGGGTACAGTAGATGATGGGGGGGGATGAACAGTATTCCCCCCCTTTCTCTCTTTTAAATTTAAAACTCCATGAAGAGAGGAAGAAGAAGAGAGAAAGAAGGAGAAGAAGAAGAAAAGAGAAAGAGAAGAAGAAGGAAGAGAAATTACAACGTAGGAGAGAGGGAGGCTTGTGAGGGTGGTGTTTCCTAGGTAGTCTAGGGATTAGGGTTTGATGGTGACATTTAAATAGGGGAGAGGGTTGTTGAATGAAGGGTTGTGATTAACCCTCTAGAATGAGGGGTCCAGATTAAACATGAAGGAAAATAATTCATGGAGGATGAGGGTGAGAGATTTAATTAAAATATTAGGTTCCCTCATTGTTTAAACAATTGGGTGAGGCCACAAATACAAATTTGCAATTTAGCCCCCTTAAATTTGGGAAATTGCACAAACACATGAAATGACGAAAATTTGGCGGGCGATTCGGTGTCCGGTATTTTGTAGGGTCAGGGGGCACTGTAAGACTGGTACGGGCTGAATTTGCAGGACACTGGAATTAATTTGGGATTTTAAAATCAGATAAAAGGGTATCCTCAAATTAAATAGAAATAAATGCAAGTTGTGTTCAACAATTAATTAAGAGTACTTGGAGCCAAAATCAGGTCAGGTCATCAATACCAATATTGAAGAAGACTCAGAACAGAATATTACCCTAATTTGGGTCGCACGAAAAATAGGTCAAGATTGTCTCCAATTTGATTGGAACGCACAACGATACAAAAATAGGAAATAAAAATAACGTCCGCGACGATTGTTGTGCGGCCAGAAACAATGCACAGGGAGCAAAATTATGAGTTGCAAAAATAGTAGAATTGAAGGCGGGCATGTCTAGGGCAAGATGGTAAAATTAGTTGGAAGACAAAAGCTAGGGTAGTGCTCCAAATATCGAAGCAAAGGCAATGCGCAAAAATATTAAATAAAATACAGTAATTAATTATAAACTCCAAGAATTAAATTCTAGGTAAAATAATTTACCTCAAAATTCCATAATTCTATAATTCGGACAGGGGTTCGTCTACTGGGCTTCTAGGTCTAGTCTGCTAGCTAAAATAAAATAACTAACACTGCATATAATTATATATTGAATTTCACATCGCACAAAATTATTTAAATCAAATACACTATCATGAAATTAATTAATTGTAAATAACATAATATCAAATATTGTAAAAATTCGAAAATACCCCTGTTTTCGGAACGTGGTAGTGACAAGTCTACCCACCTTAAAAGAATTTCGTCCTCGAAATTTAAAATCCTCATAGTAGCGTTTACTCATACACATTATTGTTTTCCATAAATTGTGAAATTCAACAACCCACAAAATCCTGAAATTATCCACCTTGTCATTTCACAATTTCAAAAAATTTGAAATTATTGTATTCTGAAAATCCTCAAAATTTATCATCGAACTCCATTCGTATCATAATCTCCTACGAAGCTGATGTTAGTAATTAAACCCGAATTAATATCTACTCCTCTAACTTAGTCCAACAATGCACATTTAAAAATTTCCATCAAAACACTAATCCATTAGTGATCTAAATCCTTGATTCCTTTTTCCTCACAATACCCAAATAATATAATACTCGCAAAATCCTCAATTAATATTTTCAATTAAATCTTTATCTTCCAGTCCAATAAAACATAGTAATAATCTTCTAGAATTTCTCAAAAATTTTAATGATAAATATATCATAATCAATAATCATCAATCCTACCATATTAAATTCTCAACCTCTCATTTAAATTAATGTTTATCCTCGAAGTCTAATGGTAATTTAATCACATCTCAATCTTGATAAAATCAATGATTTATCAACTCTGCCATATTAATCCTTAATTCTTTATGCTTATCTTCCAAAATTTTAGCATCTCATGTCTCTTGTCAAGTCATAACCTTGTCATAGATCTTTGCTATGGTCCAAACCCCAACGATCATGGTTTAAGAAGGTTCTACCTACAGTCATGCAATCTAAAAATATATAGGTCATGCGTCCTGTCATGGTATTGCAGTCTCTGTCAGGGTGTACTACTAGTTATATTCTAACAAGAAAATCATGCATACAGCTACGGTACTAAGGTATCAATCAATCAGAAGACAAAAAGAACATGAGGAAAGAAAAGAAAGAACCTGCTAATATATTACTTGCAATATCTTCTAACATAATCATAGGTCAAATGATGCATGAAAAGTTTGATACTTCTATCTCTTTAGGTACCACACTTTACTACCACCCTAGATTGACACCCAAATCAGTTGGCAGTGAGATCTCAATCATACTCAAGTCATCAGATCCTTACACATGTATATCATCTACTCATATATTAATATTCATCTCTTATCTACCATAAAGTTAATCCTCGAAATAATCGTCAAGGTTTAACTCCTCGATCAACTTAAAATAAAATGCATATACCTCCTCAAAATTAGATACTTCACATCGACATAAAATTTAATCACTTCTAAAATCCTTGTAGCCTTAACTATGTTTAGTGAATCAAATTTAAATCCTCAATATTTTAATAACATAAAATTTCAACTCCTTAAAAATTCTAAAAATTTAAAATTCATTTCCACCTTTTAATTTATAACTCCTCAATGTACATATTAGTGCTCACGGTCTCTGATACTCAAGGTGCACTCAATACCTCTATTGTCTAGAACTGTGTACTAAATTTGTACTGCCCGAATCACTTGCACTATTACCTCCAATGATCAAAGTTACCATCAACTGTGTTTTCTTTCATAATTTTATGTCAACTGGTATATCATCTAATTATCATCACACCGAGTGCTTACTGTTATTAGCACCATTTTCAATAATCCTTGATATAGAATCATCGGCACTCTTGGTATTATATCACTAGCTGCATTAATGGATTATCTCATCAAGCTCATTAGACTCATGATCACCTGTATCCTCTATAACACTCATGTTTCTTTACTCTCATGGGTATGTGTATGGTTCCTCATCTCGATGGTTGTATATGTATTTCCTTCAATCCTTAAAAGCCTATTAAACTAATCCGTGATACGCTTCACAACTTCCATTACTAACCCTGATATTTCTCTACTTATGACATCTCATTAAACCCTTTATACATATACATTTCTTTACCTTTAACATTTTCGATATCAATCATCCAATTGGACATCATGCTCCATAAATCCTTAACACAATTCCCGGATACTTAATCGTTTACATAGATCACTCAATTACATAATCATGATTATCCAGGACGGGTAATTGGCTCTGATGCTAACTCTGAGAACTATCACTGATACTCTATACTCTCCTTAACTCTCAGTCTCTAATGACACTACTCCTAG
Organism: Iris macrosiphon; assembly: GCA_036927795.1. Classification (NCBI taxonomy): domain Eukaryota; kingdom Viridiplantae; phylum Streptophyta; class Magnoliopsida; order Asparagales; family Iridaceae; genus Iris; species Iris macrosiphon. The sequence continues at coordinate 123,975,927 of JAYESA010000018.1, forward strand.
AATCATTGGTACAAGGTACTATACTAAGGGCTAACTCTAGATTAAAGCCTACTGCTCACATATCCAACTAAGAAACACTTACAACTCACTAGCAACACAGTCAATACTAATACAAGACACAACAAAATTACAAGCCACTAATTATTATACTTAACAAGAAATCCTCAAGGAATAGGAGCTCAAAGACTGAATCGAGGACAGAAAGTATCTTTACTGCTAGTAAAGAAAGAAGCGGTGGAACAAAGTCCTGGAATAACAGAAATAGATAAGGCTCGAGATGATATTTTAAGAACCAATTTAAGATACAACCTGATAATCATACACGTCCATCCGAAATCATGACACACAGAATCCTCGCCACGCCAGTAAGCATAGGTGCGATAACCGACAGGTTCCGTAACTAAGGTATGCAACTCTATAATCATGTCATCTAGAATCCTCGCCACGCCAACCGGTATGGCTGCGAAAGACCCTAAGTTTCATAACTACAGTATGTACATCCAAGTCAGGTTCCTACGGTCTCGTCACGACAGCTAATATGGCTGCGATAAACTCTAGGTTCCATAACCAAAGTAGACGTTTTACCTTTCTCACTGTCCTCATCAATATATGTCATCAGATGATACCATAAATTCTAGTCCGTAAAATTTCATCTCAAAATGAAATCAACCCAACAACGATACCAGGAATTAAAGTTAACAACTGGTTAACAAGAATCAAACTCAAAAATGATACCAAGAATTTAATTTAATAACCGTTCAACAAGAATCAAGTTCAGTAACAACAAGCGAGAGCGGACGGAAAACAAGGAAAGATTTAAATTGAAATAAGATTCTCATGGGGTCATCCCAGGAAATCTTTCAAGAATTTGTGATTGAGTATCCTCTCTCATCCTAGTATCCTATGTCCTATATTCAATAGCAGGTACGCAGTAGTATAACAAGGATGCCACACTACTACGTCATCGCACATCTCGCGAAGTCAGACCTGCATGGGCCACCACTAAAAACGTGTCACGACCCGCACCCGGTTTAGGGGCACGAGAGCGTGGGTACGTCCAGCCTACGCCGCAGCATCGGCGGTAGAACGCTGTCTAGGTCAAGTACTATCTAAACGATCTCACGCTAGTATCCAACTCCATAAGGAGGCGTGGATATCCTAAAATAAATCTAGAAATACTCAATCACAGCTACAGCACGATAGGAAATGAAGAAATAAAAGAATACAATACAAGTCTAATGACAACATAATCATACCTGCAATCATTAACTTCCCATCCCCAAGTGTCTGAAACCAGTCTACTAAGGTCACAGTCTGGAAAAATATTTCCAGTCAGGAAGGAGCAAAGTACATCTCTAAATAGCAGTTCTATATAAATGACATAAACTATGTAGCAGTTCTAGATGGAAACATACCAGATGCATGTATAAGTACGAGAAATGTACAATGAGAGAAGTACTGGAAATACTGTAAGTAATGCAGGAAAAGAAACAATATGTCCATGAGCAAGAATTCTATGACTAAGTGTGTGAGTACTAGCTTTAACATGTGATCGGCTTGGGAACTTGATCAGGCTAGTTACATGTGATTAGCTATGGTTCATATAAAGTCAGGCTAACCGTTGGTTAGCTATGGTTCATATAAAGTCAGGCTAACCGTTGGTTAGCTATGGTGCATGTAGAGATCAGGCTAATCACACGTAACAGCTATGGAGCATATAAATGGTCAGGCCGCACCCGACGTGAGATGTGGGGTGAGCTATGGTACATATAAAGTTGGGTATGATCACATATCTACACTAAAGTACTCCCCAAACCCCCGACTGGTATAGTAGATCCAATCATGGTACGCTATGGCACAGGATTCCCTAGGAAGGTAGCAAATCTCCCCGGGAATTAGTGTCTGTACATGCACAAGATATCAAGGAAACAAGTCTCGTACAAGCTACACCATGAATAAGGAATAACATCTCATGACGAGATCCGTGTATACCAATCCGTGTAACTATCGTGTCAAGATCATGGATATTTACACTAGATACAGTGAACATAGGAGATATCATAAATTAGAAACTAATCAGAGAATGTACTCGCCTTGGGTCCTTAGCTGGTAATTATTGATGTCCTGTTCCAGAGTATCCCCTGGGTGAACCAACAGTCCTATAAACATATCACAAGCAAACCACATTTGCATCAGATGCTACACTAACACAGTCCAAAAACACTGAGTTCGGGACTTCCCTAGGTATGATACTGGTCACCTAGTAGATAGATACATAAATACTTATACATAACACATATAACATTCATAACAACTATATTTAAGAATATACATTTACTGAACATACATGTATACATATATATGTACTAGTGAAATATACAATTGTTTATATATACCAAAAATATGTTTTACAAGTACATATATATATATATCAATACAGTTTTATATATATACTATATATATTTACATACCAAAAATATGTTTATACACGTATATATATATAGGTACACATATTTATACAAAAAATATTAATTTAATATATACTTTACCAATATATAATTTTACCAAAATACATACATATATATGTTTGTACATATACCAAAATATATTTTACAAGTACATATATTGTCAATGTTATTATTAAAATATATACTAATACTAGTACATCACATTAAATACATATACAATATTAATTGTATGTACAAAATATATATATATACATTATACTAAGTATACATATTTGAATAACATCTCATTAATTAATATATAATTTCCATCAATTACATTAATAGATATATGTAAAACATATACTTTCAAATAAATAATACTTGCATACGTACTAAGAAGAATGTAACCTAATATAGGTATATATCTAAAATATATACCAAAATAAATTATACTAGCTATAGTTGTATATTTACTAAATTACGTACATTTATATATTAACATATATCAATTACGTTCACATACATATATATGGGTATATATTTTTATACCAAAAATAGTACGTATACTATTATATTTTATATACCAAAATACGTATATATATCATATGTGCAAAAGTACATATTAGAATATTCATGTATTATGTATATTTATACACATTAAATATATATACATTCATTAGATATATACACATTATTATACATATTAATTAGATATACATACATGTATATTTATACATATTTATTAATATATACAAATACTTGTACTAGTATATACATATACATTAACATATTAAGTTATTAATTTTATACTATATGAAAATAACCAATTCATGCATATACATATATCTCTACACATTAACTAACATATACTAATACATACACAAAATAGATATACTATACATATATATTTATACCAAAATAATAAATATACTATATACATGTATATTAATATACACACACACAGATATACGTACATGTATTTAAAGCACACTTGCTATACGAAAATATACGAAAATATACATGTATACGTATAAATACACATATACGTATATATATACAATACATGGTATAATATACTAAGTTATATACTTATACATATAATTTACACTAATTTACATCTGTATACTAATAAATCACACATACTAACTAACAGGGAAAGGGAAGAGGATTACTGCGGGGTTGGCCGGAGTTCGTGAGGGGGACCGCCGGACGTGCACGCCGGAGATGCTGGAGCGGTCCGTCGGAGCAGTTGCAGCGGGCTGGAGAGGTGCTCGAGGGAGAACAGCAGCGGCGAGGGGAGGAGCAGGAGGTCGGGGCCGCCTCGGGTGGTTGGCCGCCGGGTGCAGGCTCGGCCGGAGAGGAGGGATGGATGGATGAATCCTGTGGTAGTGGTGGTTGATGATGGAAGTGGTGGTGGTGAATGGAGTTGATGATAATGGAGGTGGCGGTGGTGAATGGAGATGGCGTTGGTGGTGATAATGGCAGCGGCTCGACGGAGTCTTCGCCGGAAGATGGCCGGAGTATCTGTTGGTGGTGGTGGTGATTAGGTGATGATGATGGATGGAGATGGTAGATGGGCCGGACGGAGCAGCAGCAGGCGGGCGTCAGGCCGGAGTATCGGGGAAAGTCGAGGACGCCGGACGGAGAGGGGAGCAGTCCAGCGGAAGGAGGAACAAGGAGGAGGAGTAGTCGGAGTGTAGAGGGGCCGGGGAGTAGGGAGGAATGGGAGAAGAGCAGCCGGGGGAGCTCGGGAATGAGGGGATGGGAGGAGTTCGTGAGGGGGAAACTCTGCCGGTGGCCGGCTGCAGGGGAAGTCGGGGGCGCCGGACTGATGGCCGCCGGAGTCGGTGCGGCAGCAGCAGTACGGGGAGTCGCAGCGGGCCGGAGAGGTGGAGGGCACAGCAGCGGCGAGGGGAGGATGCCGCCGGAAACTGCTACGGGCCGCCGGTCGTGTAGCGGCTGAACGCCGGAGGAGTTGGGACGGCGCCGGCCGGGTACAGTAGATGATGGGGGGGGATGAACAGTATTCCCCCCCTTTCTCTCTTTTAAATTTAAAACTCCATGAAGAGAGGAAGAAGAAGAGAGAAAGAAGGAGAAGAAGAAGAAAAGAGAAAGAGAAGAAGAAGGAAGAGAAATTACAACGTAGGAGAGAGGGAGGCTTGTGAGGGTGGTGTTTCCTAGGTAGTCTAGGGATTAGGGTTTGATGGTGACATTTAAATAGGGGAGAGGGTTGTTGAATGAAGGGTTGTGATTAACCCTCTAGAATGAGGGGTCCAGATTAAACATGAAGGAAAATAATTCATGGAGGATGAGGGTGAGAGATTTAATTAAAATATTAGGTTCCCTCATTGTTTAAACAATTGGGTGAGGCCACAAATACAAATTTGCAATTTAGCCCCCTTAAATTTGGGAAATTGCACAAACACATGAAATGACGAAAATTTGGCGGGCGATTCGGTGTCCGGTATTTTGTAGGGTCAGGGGGCACTGTAAGACTGGTACGGGCTGAATTTGCAGGACACTGGAATTAATTTGGGATTTTAAAATCAGATAAAAGGGTATCCTCAAATTAAATAGAAATAAATGCAAGTTGTGTTCAACAATTAATTAAGAGTACTTGGAGCCAAAATCAGGTCAGGTCATCAATACCAATATTGAAGAAGACTCAGAACAGAATATTACCCTAATTTGGGTCGCACGAAAAATAGGTCAAGATTGTCTCCAATTTGATTGGAACGCACAACGATACAAAAATAGGAAATAAAAATAACGTCCGCGACGATTGTTGTGCGGCCAGAAACAATGCACAGGGAGCAAAATTATGAGTTGCAAAAATAGTAGAATTGAAGGCGGGCATGTCTAGGGCAAGATGGTAAAATTAGTTGGAAGACAAAAGCTAGGGTAGTGCTCCAAATATCGAAGCAAAGGCAATGCGCAAAAATATTAAATAAAATACAGTAATTAATTATAAACTCCAAGAATTAAATTCTAGGTAAAATAATTTACCTCAAAATTCCATAATTCTATAATTCGGACAGGGGTTCGTCTACTGGGCTTCTAGGTCTAGTCTGCTAGCTAAAATAAAATAACTAACACTGCATATAATTATATATTGAATTTCACATCGCACAAAATTATTTAAATCAAATACACTATCATGAAATTAATTAATTGTAAATAACATAATATCAAATATTGTAAAAATTCGAAAATACCCCTGTTTTCGGAACGTGGTAGTGACAAGTCTACCCACCTTAAAAGAATTTCGTCCTCGAAATTTAAAATCCTCATAGTAGCGTTTACTCATACACATTATTGTTTTCCATAAATTGTGAAATTCAACAACCCACAAAATCCTGAAATTATCCACCTTGTCATTTCACAATTTCAAAAAATTTGAAATTATTGTATTCTGAAAATCCTCAAAATTTATCATCGAACTCCATTCGTATCATAATCTCCTACGAAGCTGATGTTAGTAATTAAACCCGAATTAATATCTACTCCTCTAACTTAGTCCAACAATGCACATTTAAAAATTTCCATCAAAACACTAATCCATTAGTGATCTAAATCCTTGATTCCTTTTTCCTCACAATACCCAAATAATATAATACTCGCAAAATCCTCAATTAATATTTTCAATTAAATCTTTATCTTCCAGTCCAATAAAACATAGTAATAATCTTCTAGAATTTCTCAAAAATTTTAATGATAAATATATCATAATCAATAATCATCAATCCTACCATATTAAATTCTCAACCTCTCATTTAAATTAATGTTTATCCTCGAAGTCTAATGGTAATTTAATCACATCTCAATCTTGATAAAATCAATGATTTATCAACTCTGCCATATTAATCCTTAATTCTTTATGCTTATCTTCCAAAATTTTAGCATCTCATGTCTCTTGTCAAGTCATAACCTTGTCATAGATCTTTGCTATGGTCCAAACCCCAACGATCATGGTTTAAGAAGGTTCTACCTACAGTCATGCAATCTAAAAATATATAGGTCATGCGTCCTGTCATGGTATTGCAGTCTCTGTCAGGGTGTACTACTAGTTATATTCTAACAAGAAAATCATGCATACAGCTACGGTACTAAGGTATCAATCAATCAGAAGACAAAAAGAACATGAGGAAAGAAAAGAAAGAACCTGCTAATATATTACTTGCAATATCTTCTAACATAATCATAGGTCAAATGATGCATGAAAAGTTTGATACTTCTATCTCTTTAGGTACCACACTTTACTACCACCCTAGATTGACACCCAAATCAGTTGGCAGTGAGATCTCAATCATACTCAAGTCATCAGATCCTTACACATGTATATCATCTACTCATATATTAATATTCATCTCTTATCTACCATAAAGTTAATCCTCGAAATAATCGTCAAGGTTTAACTCCTCGATCAACTTAAAATAAAATGCATATACCTCCTCAAAATTAGATACTTCACATCGACATAAAATTTAATCACTTCTAAAATCCTTGTAGCCTTAACTATGTTTAGTGAATCAAATTTAAATCCTCAATATTTTAATAACATAAAATTTCAACTCCTTAAAAATTCTGAAAATTTAAAATTCATTTCCACCTTTTAATTTATAACTCCTCAATGTACATATTAGTGCTCACGGTCTCTGATACTCAAGGTGCACTCAATACCTCTATTGTCTAGAACTGTGTACTAAATTTGTACTGCCCGAATCACTTGCACTATTACCTCCAATGATCAAAGTTACCATCAACTGTGTTTTCTTTCATAATTTTATGTCAACTGGTATATCATCTAATTATCATCACACCGAGTGCTTACTGTTATTAGCACCATTTTCAATAATCCTTGATATAGAATCATCGGCACTCTTGGTATTATATCACTAGCTGCATTAATGGATTATCTCATCAAGCTCATTAGACTCATGATCACCTGTATCCTCTATAACACTCATGTTTCTTTACTCTCATGGGTATGTGTATGGTTCCTCATCTCGATGGTTGTATATGTATTTCCTTCAATCCTTAAAAGCCTATTAAACTAATCCGTGATACGCTTCACAACTTCCATTACTAACCCTGATATTTCTCTACTTATGACATCTCATTAAACCCTTTATACATATACATTTCTTTACCTTTAACATTTTCGATATCAATCATCCAATTGGACATCATGCTCCATAAATCCTTAACACAATTCCCGGATACTTAATCGTTTACATAGATCACTCAATTACATAATCATGATTATCCAGGACGGGTAATTGGCTCTGATGCTAACTCTGAGAACTATCACTGATACTCTATACTCTCCTTAACTCTCAGTCTCTAATGACACTACTCCTAGAATCATTGGTACAAGGTACTATACTAAGGGCTAACTCTAGATTAAAGCCTACTGCTCACATATCCAACTAAGAAACACTTACAACTCACTAGCAACACAGTCAATACTAATACAAGACACAACAAAATTACAAGCCACTAATTATTATACTTAACAAGAAATCCTCAAGGAATAGGAGCTCAAAGACTGAATCGAGGACAGAAAGTATCTTTACTGCTAGTAAAGAAAGAAGCGGTGGAACAAAGTCCTGGAATAACAGAAATAGATAAGGCTCGAGATGATATTTTAAGAACCAATTTAAGATACAACCTGATAATCATACACGTCCATCCGAAATCATGACACACAGAATCCTCGCCACGCCAGTAAGCATAGGTGCGATAACCGACAGGTTCCGTAACTAAGGTATGCAACTCTATAATCATGTCATCTAGAATCCTCGCCACGCCAACCGGTATGGCTGCGAAAGACCCTAAGTTTCATAACTACAGTATGTACATCCAAGTCAGGTTCCTACGGTCTCGTCACGACAGCTAATATGGCTGCGATAAACTCTAGGTTCCATAACCAAAGTAGACGTTTTACCTTTCTCACTGTCCTCATCAATATATGTCATCAGATGATACCATAAATTCTAGTCCGTAAAATTTCATCTCAAAATGAAATCAACCCAACAACGATACCAGGAATTAAAGTTAACAACTGGTTAACAAGAATCAAACTCAAAAATGATACCAAGAATTTAATTTAATAACCGTTCAACAAGAATCAAGTTCAGTAACAACAAGCGAGAGCGGACGGAAAACAAGGAAAGATTTAAATTGAAATAAGATTCTCATGGGGTCATCCCAGGAAATCTTTCAAGAATTTGTGATTGAGTATCCTCTCTCATCCTAGTATCCTATGTCCTATATTCAATAGCAGGTACGCAGTAGTATAACAAGGATGCCACACTACTACGTCATCGCACATCTCGCGAAGTCAGACCTGCATGGGCCACCACTAAAAATGTGTCACGACCCGCACCCGGTTTAGGGGCACGAGAGCGTGGGTACGTCCAGCCTACGCCGCAGCATCGGCGGTAGAACGCTGTCTAGGTCAAGTACTATCTAAACGATCTCACGCTAGTATCCAACTCCATAAGGAGGCGTGGATATCCTAAAATAAATCTAGAAATACTCAATCACAGCTACAGCACGATAGGAAATGAAGAAATAAAAGAATACAATACAAGTCTAATGACAACATAATCATACCTGCAATCATTAACTTCCCATCCCCAAGTGTCTGAAACCAGTCTACTAAGGTCACAGTCTGGAAAAATATTTCCAGTCAGGAAGGAGCAAAGTACATCTCTAAATAGCAGTTCTATATAAATGACATAAACTATGTAGCAGTTCTAGATGGAAACATACCAGATGCATGTATAAGTACGAGAAATGTACAATGAGAGAAGTACTGGAAATACTGTAAGTAATGCAGGAAAAGAAACAATATGTCCATGAGCAAGAATTCTATGACTAAGTGTGTGAGTACTAGCTTTAACATGTGATCGGCTTGGGAACTTGATCAGGCTAGTTACATGTGATTAGCTATGGTTCATATAAAGTCAGGCTAACCGTTGGTTAGCTATGGTTCATATAAAGTCAGGCTAACCGTTGGTTAGCTATGGTGCATGTAGAGATCAGGCTAATCACACGTAACAGCTATGGAGCATATAAATGGTCAGGCCGCACCCGACGTGAGATGTGGGGTGAGCTATGGTACATATAAAGTTGGGTATGATCACATATCTACACTAAAGTACTCCCCAAACCCCCGACTGGTATAGTAGATCCAATCATGGTACGCTATGGCACAGGATTCCCTAGGAAGGTAGCAAATCTCCCCGGGAATTAGTGTCTGTACATGCACAAGATATCAAGGAAACAAGTCTCGTACAAGCTACACCATGAATAAGGAATAACATCTCATGACGAGATCCGTGTATACCAATCCGTGTAACTATCGTGTCAAGATCATGGATATTTACACTAGATACAGTGAACATAGGAGATATCATAAATTAGAAACTAATCAGAGAATGTACTCGCCTTGGGTCCTTAGCTGGTAATTATTGATGTCCTGTTCCAGAGTATCCCCTGGGTGAACCAACAGTCCTATAAACATATCACAAGCAAACCACATTTGCATCAGATGCTACACTAACACAGTCCAAAAACACTGAGTTCGGGACTTCCCTAGGTATGATACTGGTCACCTAGTAGATAGATACATAAATACTTATACATAACACATATAACATTCATAACAACTATATTTAAGAATATACATTTACTGAACATACATGTATACATATATATGTACTAGTGAAATATACAATTGTTTATATATACCAAAAATATGTTTTACAAGTACATATATATATATATCAATACAGTTTTATATATATACTATATATATTTACATACCAAAAATATGTTTATACACGTATATATATATAGGTACACATATTTATACAAAAAATATTAATTTAATATATACTTTACCAATATATAATTTTACCAAAATACATACATATATATGTTTGTACATATACCAAAATATATTTTACAAGTACATATATTGTCAATGTTATTATTAAAATATATACTAATACTAGTACATCACATTAAATACATATACAATATTAATTGTATGTACAAAATATATATATATACATTATACTAAGTATACATATTTGAATAACATCTCATTAATTAATATATAATTTCCATCAATTACATTAATAGATATATGTAAAACATATACTTTCAAATAAATAATACTTGCATACGTACTAAGAAGAATGTAACCTAATATAGGTATATATCTAAAATATATACCAAAATAAATTATACTAGCTATAGTTGTATATTTACTAAATTACGTACATTTATATATTAACATATATCAATTACGTTCACATACATATATATGGGTATATATTTTTATACCAAAAATAGTACGTATACTATTATATTTTATATACCAAAATACGTATATATATCATATGTGCAAAAGTACATATTAGAATATTCATGTATTATGTATATTTATACACATTAAATATATATACATTCATTAGATATATACACATTATTATACATATTAATTAGATATACATACATGTATATTTATACATATTTATTAATATATACAAATACTTGTACTAGTATATACATATACATTAACATATTAAGTTATTAATTTTATACTATATGAAAATAACCAATTCATGCATATACATATATCTCTACACATTAACTAACATATACTAATACATACACAAAATAGATATACTATACATATATATTTATACCAAAATAATAAATATACTATATACATGTATATTAATATACACACACACAGATATACGTACATGTATTTAAAGCACACTTGCTATACGAAAATATACGAAAATATACATGTATACGTATAAATACACATATACGTATATATATACAATACATGGTATAATATACTAAGTTATATACTTATACATATAATTTACACTAATTTACATCTGTATACTAATAAATCACACATACTAACTAACAGGGAAAGGGAAGAGGATTACTGCGGGGTTGGCCGGAGTTCGTGAGGGGGACCGCCGGACGTGCACGCCGGAGATGCTGGAGCGGTCCGTCGGAGCAGTTGCAGCGGGCTGGAGAGGTGCTCGAGGGAGAACAGCAGCGGCGAGGGGAGGAGCAGGAGGTCGGGGCCGCCTCGGGTGGTTGGCCGCCGGGTGCAGGCTCGGCCGGAGAGGAGGGATGGATGGATGAATCCTGTGGTAGTGGTGGTTGATGATGGAAGTGGTGGTGGTGAATGGAGTTGATGATAATGGAGGTGGCGGTGGTGAATGGAGATGGCGTTGGTGGTGATAATGGCAGCGGCTCGACGGAGTCTTCGCCGGAAGATGGCCGGAGTATCTGTTGGTGGTGGTGGTGATTAGGTGATGATGATGGATGGAGATGGTAGATGGGCCGGACGGAGCAGCAGCAGGCGGGCGTCAGGCCGGAGTATCGGGGAAAGTCGAGGACGCCGGACGGAGAGGGGAGCAGTCCAGCGGAAGGAGGAACAAGGAGGAGGAGTAGTCGGAGTGTAGAGGGGCCGGGGAGTAGGGAGGAATGGGAGAAGAGCAGCCGGGGGAGCTCGGGAATGAGGGGATGGGAGGAGTTCGTGAGGGGGAAACTCTGCCGGTGGCCGGCTGCAGGGGAAGTCGGGGGCGCCGGACTGATGGCCGCCGGAGTCGGTGCGGCAGCAGCAGTACGGGGAGTCGCAGCGGGCCGGAGAGGTGGAGGGCACAGCAGCGGCGAGGGGAGGATGCCGCCGGAAACTGCTACGGGCCGCCGGTCGTGTAGCGGCTGAACGCCGGAGGAGTTGGGACGGCGCCGGCCGGGTACAGTAGATGATGGGGGGGGATGAACAGTATTCCCCCCCTTTCTCTCTTTTAAATTTAAAACTCCATGAAGAGAGGAAGAAGAAGAGAGAAAGAAGGAGAAGAAGAAGAAAAGAGAAAGAGAAGAAGAAGGAAGAGAAATTACAACGTAGGAGAGAGGGAGGCTTGTGAGGGTGGTGTTTCCTAGGTAGTCTAGGGATTAGGGTTTGATGGTGACATTTAAATAGGGGAGAGGGTTGTTGAATGAAGGGTTGTGATTAACCCTCTAGAATGAGGGGTCCAGATTAAACATGAAGGAAAATAATTCATGGAGGATGAGGGTGAGAGATTTAATTAAAATATTAGGTTCCCTCATTGTTTAAACAATTGGGTGAGGCCACAAATACAAATTTGCAATTTAGCCCCCTTAAATTTGGGAAATTGCACAAACACATGAAATGACGAAAATTTGGCGGGCGATTCGGTGTCCGGTATTTTGTAGGGTCAGGGGGCACTGTAAGACTGGTACGGGCTGAATTTGCAGGACACTGGAATTAATTTGGGATTTTAAAATCAGATAAAAGGGTATCCTCAAATTAAATAGAAATAAATGCAAGTTGTGTTCAACAATTAATTAAGAGTACTTGGAGTCAAAATCAGGTCAGGTCATCAATACCAATATTGAAGAAGACTCAGAACAGAATATTACCCTAATTTGGGTCGCACGAAAAATAGGTCAAGATTGTCTCCAATTTGATTGGAACGCACAACGATACAAAAATAGGAAATAAAAATAACGTCCGCGACGATTGTTGTGCGGCCAGAAACAATGCACAGGGAGCAAAATTATGAGTTGCAAAAATAGTAGAATTGAAGGCGGGCATGTCTAGGGCAAGATGGTAAAATTAGTTGGAAGACAAAAGCTAGGGTAGTGCTCCAAATATCGAAGCAAAGGCAATGCGCAAAAATATTAAATAAAATACAGTAATTAATTATAAACTCCAAGAATTAAATTCTAGGTAAAATAATTTACCTCAAAATTCCATAATTCTATAATTCGGACAGGGGTTCGTCTACTGGGCTTCTAGGTCTAGTCTGCTAGCTAAAATAAAATAACTAACACTGCATATAATTATATATTGAATTTCACATCGCACAAAATTATTTAAATCAAATACACTATCATGAAATTAATTAATTGTAAATAACATAATATCAAATATTGTAAAAATTCGAAAATACCCCTGTTTTCGGAACGTGGTAGTGACAAACCCACTTTAACATCAATCCATAAGTCAGGCAATCTCAAAATCATTGGGTCACTTCATCGTTACGTATTCATCTTCTTGAAGTTATAGATCTACTTGAATATTTCTTCCAAGACATCAATTCGATTCATCGAATCAAGGAAAAACATCTAGAATTCTAATAACTACCAAGTTATATCCAACTAGTGTCCGTTCACGCCATTATCAAGATTCATCTAGCCAAAATCCTCCAAAACTTCAATGTTATCATTTGATCAATTGATAGTTCATAACCTAACATCCATCAAGACTGCGAATTCATCGATTCAATATGCAATTTGATCATCATTCAATCTTACTAGAATATCCTCGAGTCATGGTCCATCGATCTTTAATATGCTTTGACATCATTAAGTATTTTTCATAACCAAGAAACATCTATTCGATAACTCATGGGATATGAGCCATAGGCGCATATTTCAACATGAACCAATATACATGTGGACCTATAGGAATGGAGCGTACTAGTACACATGGGATGCATGGCCAGTCCTGAGATTTATTAGACCCAGGAAGGAAAAAAATTGTGCCCTTCTCTTTTTATAAACTTTTATTTTTTTTCAATGAATAATTTTATTATTAACTATAACATTCCAAAAATATAGATGACAATGTCTAGTAGGGACACAGAGAACTAATAAAGCGATTAAAAAGTTAAACCACTTTTTAGTATTTTACAGTTGAACTTCTAGTACATATTCCTTAGACCTGAAATATCATGTTAGCACTTAGTCGTTAACCCTGGAATGTGAGTGTAGCAATCAACCAAATTTTTTATAAAATGAGAGTGAGTTAGTAATCAACCCAATGTCCAACAAAACAAAAAAATTAACAATATTGAAGAAGCTACAAACTCGGTGTCTAGCAAGCAAAACATCAATTGGAGAACCTAACCTGGATTTTGGTTGTGCTTATAATATTTAAGCCATTACAGTTATACATAAAAATATAATGGAGCCTTGGTAGAAAAAATTAGTTTTTTGGAGTAAATTTGCTGCTTATTACTTGTCAAATAACATCTTAGAATGGTAGCTGACAATCTGATATTTTGCTCTCATAATGTCGTATGCTTGCAGTTCCACAAAAATATCTCGTTGGGACTCAAGTATGTAGTTTGGAAATTTGGAGACTTAGAAAATGCCAATTGAACATTACGAGTTCCTTTCCCTTTCCCTTTCCCTTTCCCTTTCTATTAGAAAACAGAGACTAATATGTGTATATGGATATGCATACCTCTATTAATTTGGTAGGTAGATTAGAAATTAGCATCATAAGTATCAGTGCGGATCTATTAAGTCATAATGTTATAGTACCTCATCTGGACTTGGTAACCAATAATTCTGCTACTACTTTCAAGACTTGAAGTTAATACAAAATTTCAATGACCATAACACAAAAATAAATTGTCACTGGATGTAATTTCAATGACCATAACACAAAATTTCTACTTCTTTCCTTGCATATTTTTCTTTCAAGTAGAAAAGTTAAATCGCCTAGTTAATATTGTCATACTCTCTCTAGTTAATTCCTCTCCATTTTTTAGGGCTAGAGAGTTCATTTACTTCCTCTCCACAATAGCTGATAATAACCTAAAGGACCAAACATTATGTTAAAACTATGAGGTGATGGTTAATCGTCCTACATAAACATATTCCCCTATTGTGCAAAACAAAACTGAAATCTTTGATAGTATCCCAATATATGACATGACCAATAACATGTCCTCAATAAAATCAATCATTTCATAATGATACAAAAAAATAAGTTAAAACATCTAATGCAAGCCACAAGTTTGCTATAATTATATCACAACAAATAAATTCAATCAAATAAACCTCCAAAGTATTCTTCATTTTTTTTCATAATTAAAAAAATTAAAGTTGTACAAGAAGATGCGATAGAGACATAAAAAAATGTAATTGTACATAGTAGATGATAAGAGTATGTCATAGAGACTTATAAAACTGAATTAATACACAATCATAAATATTCTTTATTTTTTCACATCATGAAGATATGTTCCTAGAATCCTAATTACAGCGACGAAAGAAAAAAAAATCATGCTAAAGAAAATTTTGAAATTTTGATCTCACCAGAAAAAGCTTGTGCTTGTGTTTTGCTCAGAGAAAGAGAGTTAAAAATAGTAGAGATTCTATTTTTCTGCGAAAGATTTAAGATTATAAACAAATAAATAAATCACTATTATTTTAAATGTGGAAATCTTGCAAATCTTTTTTGGAAGGAGGAAATCTTGGAAATAAATAAATTACCATTCGTATCTCTAGAAAATTAAAACTGTACGCAGTTGACGCCTAGAATTCCACTTTTGGTAAGGTGTTGTGGTTGCCTCTTCCGATTCTACACATAGTATATTAGGTATTTTTTGAGATCTCCCAAATTGTGGGCCCTGGGCGGTCGCCCTGGGCCAGGGCCGGTCCTGATGGGATGTAGGAGTCAATTTCTATTGGTCAACATGTACATGACTTATGTAGCAATATGAGCCTATGAACAATATCCCATTTACCATATATATATATATATATATATATATATATATATATATATATATATATATATATATATATATATATATATATCCTTACATATATATCCTTACTATCTGTCGAGCGTCGATACGGTATCAAATAATTCGAATTCCAGGTTTACTTAGTTGTCGTCTATCCCCAAGTCCTCAAGTAGTAAAGTTTTTAAATCCTTAGAGTAAGTTAAATGGTGATGAGTCAAATATTGAGGGTTAGTCTGCCGTCCCATGACAGATGGTCGGTCTCCAAGTAGGGGTTGTTACACGGATCCTATTTTAGTGACGGGTGGTTTGCCAAAGATTAACGGAGCGACATTGGTTTCAGCAGTTTGAGGCCAAGGAGGAGATCATGGTTTGCAGCAAACTCAATATGAGGCAGGAGCATCATCATTAACACAGTTCAGGGGAAGCTATGGGTCATCGACGGCATGTATAGTGCGTGAAGTTCTGCTCGAGGATGCATGTGTATGGGGGGGGCTTCAAGTTCGGACACGAAGGTGGGCAGATTCAGGAGTTCGGATCTCGGGAGAATCGTACTGTCTGCTTGGTTGGTCCAGCCAAGGGTGAAGAAGCTCGTTGGAACGTTAGCACATTTTGGTGCAAGACGGAAGTTGGGGACATGTAGCCAAGACTCACGGAAAGGCTGATCATCAGGGACTTCGATTTTAGTCGTGTTATTGATATCGACAGGATACCAGTAGTACAGGAGGTGCTACGTACGGCAGCTAGCTTCGATGCGACGGTCGAGGAGCTGGAGATGATGAAAGATGTAAAGCAACTCGGAGGATCGGAGATCGGTGGTATGGGGGGAAGGATTTCTGTCGCGGGGCGACATGAATGGTGTCCAGTTGAGGAGCCATGGAGCCAACACCTCTCATCAGACTAGAGGGGAAGATTGTTGGGAATCAAGTCTGCTGAAGGGGGAAGAGATTTCGGTGTCGGCGGCAGCTGCTCGGGTTTTAGAGCTTTAGGTTATATTTTGGACCGTTGGATGCTAGTGGACGGCTGGATCTTATGGTTGGCTATTTCTAGGATTTCCTAACCCTAAAATAGGTTTCTCATCCTATAAATAGGGAGGAGGATGGAGGCACAAAGAAGGAGCACAAGTTAGAAATTCGGGATGCTCGTCCACATAAAATCTAAGAGAAAGCATGTGCTTTACTCTTAGGACTTCATCATCCAAGACAGAAGGAATAAGAAAATCTAATCGATGAGTCATCAACTTCGGTTACAAAAATTGCTACGGGTTGGTGAGTGATTTCAATTATAATATTTTGCCTTTATTCTTGACTGTGGTGAGGGGGTTGAACCTATTAGGGCAAAGGATTTCAACATTAGTTTTTGTAATCTTGTAATTTCATCTAAGTTATAAAGGTTTGGATTTGCCCAGGTGACGTAGTCACCGCCATATACTTGTCTTCATCTGTGCTTGGTGTTCGTAGATTGGTTGGTCACCTCAGGTGGGTTGGCAAAGTGCTTCGTCTGTTGCGCGACCAACACGTGGTATCTAAGCGCACGTGTTTCCAACATGTGGTATTAGAGCGCACGTGTTCCTAACAAATATCTCATCTGAGATTTGTTTGAATGATTTAGGATAAGTTATGCAAGAGTGAGATAATATCGGATAAGGATTCAGAATGGATGGCTTGATCGATGAATCAATATGAATTGTGTATCATATTATAGATTGAATCGAATGGGGTAAAATTTTGATATCGAGTTAGAAGATTCGATGATACGATCATGAAATAAAACTATTAAAATTTGTTTGGAGGATTAACGAACTTACTCTAAGGATTTGGGAATTTTACTACTTGAGGACTTGGGGATAGACGACAATTGAGTAAACCTGGAATTCGAATTAGTTAACATTGCATCGACGCTCGTATTGTTAGATTTATTTAAATGGAGATATCATTTAATTTAAATTTTTTTATAAGATTATACTAGCATTTATAATCATAATTAAATAGGATCAATTTAATATTTGAATATATTAAGTTTTTTTATAAATTTTATTTATATCTATCTTAATTCTTTCTTAACTAATTTAAATCAATATATGTATATAATATTACAATAAACAATTTCTACTTTTTATTTTAGATTAAAATAATAATCTGATTCAAAAAAATCCTAAAATTCTGGAGAGCGTCGATGCAATAAGTGTACAAAATGCGAAGGGAGTGTGTTTGAATTTTGAGGAATGGAATTGGTTGGATGTTCAAGTAGATTGTTGAATTCGATTTCGAGGATTTGCCGAGTGGCTTGATCCCTGAGTAGTGTATGGGGTAGCCTTGAGAATTTTGGGTTATCGATGAGTCCATCAAAAACAAATAGGATATTGTAAAGCCTTAGATAGAATTTTACCTGGTTAACCATGATTCAGAATATCTCGTCCGAGATTGGTTTGAATGATTTAGGATAATTTATGCAATAGAGAGATAATATCGGATAAGGATTCGGAATGGATTGTTGATTCAAGGAATCAATATGAATCGCGTATCATATTGTAGATTGAATCGAATGGGGTAAAATTTTGATATCGAGTTAGAATTCCCCTACTAAATTTATTTATAGGAAACTGTGTCGTCTTCAAGAGGCACACTTTTTATGCTTCTACATCTAGCAGCAGGTTAATTTCCAAGTTCTATGCAAGTAATACAATATAGGATTATTCCCTTAGCTAGGTGTGTTGAATTCAATTATTAGCATGCAAGGGGTGATTTGCCTAGAAACTTGCATATATCGTCCGTATTTTTAAGGGTGCATGCTAAGAAAAGACATTCCATCATAGTCACCTACCTAAACGATGATTCACATCAGTCGAGCGATACTCCGAGCGCACCTTTGAAAGTCTAAGTCTAAACTCCTGAAGGGCCAAGTCTGAATTCCTTTGCCTCAAGCGAGTCTTCTCGCCTAGCTAGGTGGGACGGGTCATCGCACTTGCATTATTTGAATTGTCTCTCCGCATTAATGCGGAGCGGGTCGTTACATTATACACCACTCAGAACAACTCTTGCCCTCGAGACTTTCTAAGCACAAACTGTTCTATCGTACACTATCGAATCTAACTCAAGCATATTACTTTATCATTAGACCTGTTCAAACACAACTTCCTACTCATTTTTCTCATTCCCTGTCGCATGCGTTCTTAGTTTGGTTCATTGAATAACTCTATCACTCAAATCAAGCTAACTATATACACTTGACCATCGTATTGTCTGACTCGGTCTCTACTGCACATTAGCGTGGAACATATATCGCTTAATGAGGGGCATGATCTACTCTGTACAAAGATCTTAGTCTGAGGATAACTTACCAAAATCTTTATACTCGTCTACGCGAATCTATCATATTCACTTGCAACTGTATTCAAGTTCAGCACATCACTGAGTCTGGATCATATACATATTCCAGGTGTCCCCGTAACACGTGTATGTCAACCAACTTAGCGATAGCGAAGTCTTTGCACTCTAGTTAGCATATCACTGAGACTGGATCGTGCACACATTCAAGGCATCCCCCAAACATATGTATTTTAACCTAACTTATTGATAGCGAAATCGGACAAGTTACTCGCAATAATCTCAAGTGTTCTCGTCTTACGAATTACAATAATAAATTGAGCGGAGTCGACCAAAACCTAAGTTATTTCCAATCTTACTCAAAACCAAGCATTTTACTACCATCAGCACGATCTATCCAATCTTCCGACTGGCATCCGAGTCCTATTATCCATTCGTTCGTATCAAACACCAACTTTCAAGCGCACATTCATCGTTCCAATTCCGAACTCTAAGTCTTAATGCCCCAGCTCTTTCATTCACTCAAGCGATACTATAAAGTCGATCACACAAGTTCTTTCACTCGGCATAGGATCATTTGCCAAACTGCTAGGTCAACTCAGAAAGTCATAGGTATAGTTCACGTTCACGATTTATATCGTGCAAATTCTTTGCACGATGGTCTCCTCAATTCCTAAGGTCAAACTATTGTTCATTCGTACGGGGTATTCTACACAAACTCGCTTCATTAAAATTTCTAAACATCGAGCATAGATCATCCTACTTGTATAATATTATTCGTTGTATGAGGTTTGAGTCTGTTCCGTAAAGCCATTCCTAAGACATATTCGTTGAGCCAAATTCTTGATATATCATATCGCACGTCAAACCTAGCGATTCGTATAGTCTATCTCCTCAAACGTATCATAGGATCCACTGGTTCATTTTCTAGGTCTAGATCACTAAGTCATGATTCAATTTCTAACTCTTTGGTCAAAATCTTAAATACTAAGTCGTCTTATATAATTCACGTATTCGTTCACAAATCTACCGAGCGAATCTAACTTCACATTCAAGACTAACTCATCCTCGAAACACTTTCGATTCACTTATACCCTGAAACTCGCCTTATCGCATTGAACCATAAGTCAAAATGATACTCCAATTGTCATGCTCCGATCTTCCGCAAGTTCAATCTTCCCCGTTGGACGCAATGTTATTACGTCATCATTCCCACAGGATAATCGCCCTAATCCGGATGTGACGTATGTGCGAGCCTAGAGTTGCGCTCGGACACGACAAGAACATCAAATATTATGGTTATTATCGAAATAACCAAGATACCTTATTGTTATAATTCTCTTCATCCAAGTTATATATTAATCCATCAAGTCTTGTTCATCTAATAATCGTTCATGTCGTAATCATAATTTACCTAGCCAAGGCGCCCAAACTTCAATATTATCGTTCAATCAATCATGAGTCCAACATCGAGTATTCCTACAAGTAAGTTCAAATCCTCTAGCCAAAGTCTGTTCAACTTCGTTACGTTCCTTTTTATTGAGTTCATCTGTAATATCATCAAACATATTAGGCCCTGATCTTTCGCAAGTTCGATCATCCTCATTGGACGTGAAATCACCATGCCAACACTCCCACGGGATAATCTTTCTTATCTGGGCCAGACGTCGAGTGCTATCTTTCGAATTAGATTCAAGATTGTTCGTCCAAATCTAAGGTTAAATCTATTATCGCTTACCTCAATTCATTGAACCACAAAATTCTCTAATTTGTATCAATTAGTGCTATCTTCCAACTATCGATATCATATCAAGTCTTCCAAAATTGAAACTATAATCATCCATACTCGGGCTAATTCTATCGAGCAATATCCTTCTAAATCCAATATTTTTATGTGTGCTATCTTCCATCGCGCTAACTCTGATCGCATACTCTAGTATTCTATCTCAACTCAAGTTTTAATCCATTTGATTCAATCCGAAATTGCACGTAAGATCCACTAAGTTTCCTCGACCAAGATATTAATTCTATTACCCTGAATTTATATTCGATATAAGCCTCATCACTTGCTCAACACATTCTTAATCATTCGAACCAAATCTCGCATGAGACCTTTGAATTCGTTACTTGCTAGACATTACTTATTATAAGGCTTTGTACAATCACATCGCTTGCTGATAGACTCATTGCTACACCAAAATTCTCAATTCGCTCGAACATTTCTAAGATGATCTATACACCACTCAGGGTTCGAGCTACTCGAAAAATCCTCGAAACTCATATTATTCTTAATCGCTTATTTGTTACTGAGCTATCGTATACACCACTCAAGAAGCGAGCCATCCAAATAAATCCTCAATCGTGTTCACATCGCTCGCTCGTATGTCCATCCAATTCGTTCCTTAGAACTCCTGCGTGATCCCTTTGTGTCGTCTCAATAAATCTTAGTCTCGTATATACTTCTATCGATTAGTCATCCACACAACTATATTTTGATTCACATCTACCCGATACGAATAATCGTTCAAACTTTTTCTCAAAATTCAAGCACGATCCTCTATATTCGTTTTAGCGATAATCCGATAACGCCTCCATCGATTTTGATTCACATCTACAAACCTTAGTCTCGTATATTCGTTTTAGTGATAACCTGACTTATACTTATCTGAATGATATGTGATCTCGCTCTCAAACTCGCTCGTACTAAAGGGTCTAGGTGCGTGATACACAACACTACTTAGCCAAAAGGTTGTGTGCATAGCTATCCCGTCTGAACGATATTCTAATTTCACACACTAACCCGCTTAGTATTAGCGTAGGGCTATCTGGTTCGCATATAACTTGTTGAATCTAGCATGGGTCTACTCACATAAAGTCCTACACAGCTCGGCCCAAAGGCCTTCGTATTACTATCTCGTTCAACCAATCATTCACATGCACTTTCAAAAATATTTAGACTTATTATATGGAACATCCCAACGTGACAACGAGAGAGATGTAAAAGTGTGTGGCAACTTTAGAGGGAGGGTGAATAGAGTAAGTGCATGTGCAGTAAAAAAATAATCAGCAATTGTCACTACCATATTTCTAAAATAGGGACTTTACTGTCATTTACCATATTTATTTTATTATGTTAATATATTGCATGATATATATAATATACATATTATATTGTGTTCATTAATGCATGGGTTAGTGGACTAGACCTAAAAAATCCAATAGATAAACCCCTACCCTTTTAAATTACTAATTAGTTTAATCCCTCAATGTATGACTAAATTCCCTTAATTAATTAGTTCTTCATGACAATCCATGAAGGGCAAATTAGACTTTATGTATTAGAATCCCTAACCCTAACCCTAGCCTATAAAACAAGAGGGAGCCTCCCTCAAGCCACTCTTTATTCATGAGAAAAACCCTAAAAAATAGCCTTAAAAAGAAACCCCCTTCCCTTCCTCAAATTTTAGAATTTCTAACCCTAGATCCCTCATTCTTCCCTCATTCAAGGAGACCTAGAGGCTTGGGCACAAGAAAACTTAGAGAATGAGAAGCTACATTGGAAATCCATATCCCAATAGATGAAAATCTAGAAACCCTTATTTTAATTCTGTTTTAATTGATTGTTTGGCCATTAGGAGCCCACTCATTGATTTAAGGATGACTTTTTAGGGAGAGCATGAGACTCTTTTGGTTGGATGAAGGTTTTCCATGGTGTCATAGGTGTATTTGGGTTTTTGTGATCCAAGGATACATTTTTCCCCAAACTTTTTGTAACATTAATCATGCATATATTTATATGTGTATATTTATGGACTATACGTAGAGGTTTAATTGTGTTTGGGAAGTTATGCATGAGTAATCATGTGTATCCCATTTTTGGCACACTAGGTATTTGTTGATATGCTAAGTAGGATAAATACCTATTTAAATAATCTAAATCTTATGCATTTTGATGTATAACATGTATGTATATATGCACGTATATGTATCGATGTATTTGTGTAGAAATATTGGAGAGGGGGATTACTACATGGGGAGGTCGGGACTGTGCAGTCGGGTTTATTATGCTCAGTACAGTGCACTGATATGTGCACTGATACTCAGTGAGTATCAATGAAGTCCCTCTGAGGAGTTAGTGAGATTAGGGTTCAGTGTTCATTGGTTTGAGTTCAGTGAGTGATCACATATATATGTACTTGGTAATAGATACATATATGTAGATATTGGTATGATAATGTGCATCAATATATTGGAGCCTCGGCTTCACTGTGTGAACTGTGTACCCGTGTTGGGGGAGCAGGAGTATCAGGTAGTGTCCAGTATCGGGTGGGGGCATTGCAAGCATTGGTTTAACATTGGGGGTGAGTGAACTGTGCATTTGTATGTGAGTATCAGTAGCAAGCAGAGGTGTATCAACGTTTGCAGTCGGGTTTTTCAGGTTCTGGGCATTCTGTGCATCAGTTTCAGTTGTGAGTGAGTGTGCAGTAGAGTTATAGTTGAGGTTTTGAATTAGATATCCAAGTTAAGGATGAACTGATGTGTAGGTGTGACATTGTGGGTGCCTGTGTCGAGTGAGGGTGAGATATTTGGACTGATACGAGTATCAGTCCAGTATCAGTTACTATATAGCTTTTACCTGCTGTTGGTTGTAGTAGGGTAGTTGTGTAGGACTGCATTGTGCAGCTTCACCTTGAGCAGAGGCTCTATGCTATATCAGTGCAGGGATAGGAGCTCGGGCTAGCTGAAAAGGCAAACCTTGTGCAGCAGTGAAATCATATAATGCAAGGGACTGTGGTTGAGTCTCGAGTGTACAATGTTCAGTGTTATAGTGGTTAAGGAGTATCAGTTCCCATATCTGAGACTCAGCTATATTTAGAGCATCAATGTGTTTATGTATCAGTGAGCCTAGCTAAGTGTCTATGTGTGCATAATGTATGAGTGGTTGTGTGTATTAATTAGAGTCAGTCGTGTGAGTGTGAGAGGTTGGCTATAGTTGAGTATTTCAGTGTCTAGTGAGTGAGTTCAATAGTAGCATTGAGAAGTCAGGTTCCTGATGGTGTACAAGCAGTGGTGATGCACTATTTTGGGTAGTTCTCAGGTCTGGGTAGATGTTTCAAGTAGCAGCTATAGGAAGTGGGAAGGGGCTCCCAGGTTCAGTCAAGTAAGTAGGGAGATACGAGTGAGTATCAGTTCAGATATTTATGTGTTAATGTGAGATATGGGGTATCAGTAGAGTGTAGGTGAGTTACTGGGTGCCTGTATTATGAGTTCGAGTGAATGAGGTGTGTGCATATTAGTGTTGTGTTTGTGTATCAGTGAGTGAACTGTGACACTGTGTGTGAGTTCTGTGTGTATCAATATTAAGTTTCAGTGAGTTCCCTGTGCCAGTCCTGTGTGTGTTGAGGCCAGGTAAGAGTGTGTATACCATATATGCACAAGAAGTGGAGGATATTTGGATAGTACCCTTGCTAGGTATAATTCGTTTAGTGTGTAACAAATGCAATAGTGTTGGCTATTTCAGTCTTGTATTTTAATTATATGTGTCAGTATTATGAAGAGTGCTAAGTGTACAGTACAGTCCCTGGGAATATAGGCTTGAGTATGAGGTTTTGTGCTAAATTTAATTGTTAATAAAATTAGCATTTAAGGGTTTTAAGGATATACCCACTGTTATTCAATACCTATAAACTATAAGGTTAAGTATCAGTAGTTTAGTGTATTAGTTAGTGTTAAGGGTGAAGTGAGTAGTGCTCTAAGGTAACAGTGGATACCTAAGTAAGATACGAGGGTATGGGCAATGTATTGATATGCCAAGGTTTTGTGAACTAGTATAGGTATATGCGTTAATATATATATATGATATAAATAGCTAGTATAAGACTAATACTAACTAGTATATACTAATTACCATATTGTAAACTAGAATACCTTAGCATTACTTAGAAAATCTTACTTAGCAAGGTTTTGATCTAGAACACCTAGTTGGATCAAAACGACCAAGTTATATCTAGAAATCACTTTTCAACCTAGTTAATAACAATTATCATTCCACACCACCATTTGACACTTACATTTCATTTATTTAGGTCATTGTGGTCCCATTTTGGACATCGATCCTCTTTCCTTGCTCAGGACCATAGGCGAGTACATTCTCTGACAGTTTTTATTATGTTGATTATTTATATGGTTCCAGTTGTAGAGTATACATGATTCTGACACTGTGGATACACGGTTTAGTATCAAAGATACCTGTCATGAGAAGTCGTGATTGGGATCCATCGTGCTAGCTGGGGACGGAAAAATATTAGCAGATTATGTGATCATACCCCACTTTACATGCATCATAGCTCACCCCACATATCACGTTAGTTGTAGCCTGACCAATTACAAGCCTCATAGCCTGTTTTATATGATTAGCCTGACTATTGCTCGCATCATAGCTAACCAGATGGTTAGCCTGACCTCACATGTATCATAGCCAATCATATATAACAAGCCTGATCTCATCCCAAGTCGATCACATAATAAACTGATATTTCAAACACTTAGCTAGATATTCTATTTCTTTATTCCAATTCACTTATTCTAGCATTCACATATTTCTATGCATTGCTAGTTGTACTATTGCTGATTACATATTCTCCAGTATTCCATATTTTCAGTATTTATCTTCATCTTGTATTTTCTACATTGTTTTTATAGTTTTGTCAATATAAATAAAATTGTTATTTAGTGCTTGTGCTTCGCTCCAATCCTGACTGGATAACATTTTTCAGAGGACCTTGAGGACTTATGTCCTACTCACTATGGCCCAGGCTCAGAGGGAGACAATATACCAAAGATCCTAGAGGAGTCACTCTCCTTGGAGGAGACACCACCCGTAGTCATCTAGGCTGTTCTACTTATGTATTATTTGTTCTAAAACCTGAGACTTGGATTGTATTTATGTTAGACATCTAGACTCTAGATTATTATTGTATTTTGAGTTGTTATGCTTGACTTATGTCAGTACTTCCTTATCTTTATATCTTATCGTGCCATTTACTTTCTATAGTTATTGTGATTGAGTATGTTATGAATTGTTGGTCAATGCATTATTCATTGTCCTCTTTATGGAGTTGAGATCATTGACTGGTTATGAGTAATGTTTGGTAGTCTTGAGACCTAGACAGCGTTCCACCACCAATGCTGCGGCGTAGGCTGGATGTACCCACCGCTCATGTCCAATTTACGGGTGCGGGTCATGACAGCAATTAAAAATTCTAAGTTTTAGGCTAACTTATAAATTGTAGTAACAAAAAGAGAATAAGCAGAGTATAAGTAAAGTTTAGAATAGCAAACTCAAACACAGAGAATTTTATCCTGGTTTTTATCGTAAATGACTAGTCCAGGCCTGAGAACTCTTATTCGGTGTTAATCCACTATTTATGAAATAGGGTACACATGCTCCTTTGATCCGAAGAGCGCGCCAACTTCTTACAACACGAGATTTTGATCTGAAGAGCTCGAAGACTTCAGACAGGAATTAAAAATTAGATTTTAAACCAAGCTTGTACAACTCGACTCAACTTCTAATCGGAATGGCACTTGGGCACTTAGAAGAAAATGGAGTTGTCTTGAGATATGAGAAGGATAAAGCTCTTTATAGGAATAGAGAAGATGAAGAATGATTGAGTTGATGTTGGAAATAGGAAAAATTTTCTCTATTTATAGGATTTTTGTTGACAGAGTTCGGGCCGAGTTCGGATGCATATTGTTCAAAATTTTAAAAGTTGGGAGCCTGGTCTTCAAGAGATGAGTCTGACTAGGAAATCGATTTTGAGTAACTGAGTTCGGTCCAAGTTCGGGCAGAACTTGTACCGAATTCGCTTTGAACTCGCCCCGAGTTCGGTTGGTCTTTTACAAACTATTTTGACTTTGAGTTTTAGTGAGTTTGCTTTTAGGCTCAAATCCAAACGAATTTTTAATTTTAGTAGACTTATGTTTTAGTGTGATTTGGATAAGGTTCAATCTAAATGCCAAATTTCTGTTTTGACTCACATAAGTCCTTAGACTCAAGAAAATAAAAAATACATAACAAAAAAATAAAAGAAACCCGAACACAATCACCATGTAGTCGTAGCTTGTGGCGAAGTGATGCGCCGTCTTCTTCTTAAATCCATCAGAGTTGTAATGTATCGACTCATAGCTTGGATCGATTATTAAAATCGGTTTAACCATGACCAGATGGGCCAACAATCTCCTCCATTTTGATAATTGACAAAACTGCGACTGATACGACTACTAAGATTTATTATAATATTACTCCCATGTATGTAGTTCTCCCGCAACAATAGCTTATAATGGTTGTTATGTGTGTATCATCAATGTCTCCCCTGTTGTTATTTGATCGAAATGGTAAATATTGGAGACAAGGAAAACAAAATAAAGTGAAGTACATAAAATACAATATCAAGAGACATTATTATCAATGTTTAACAAAATAAAGCAGAATTAGCATTCTTCATAGCATAAATTGCTTTCAACAGACATTATTACCAATGTTTAACAAAATAAAGCATTAATGAGAATATCATATCAAAAGTCTCTTAACTAAAGTAGCATAACTGGAATAACATCTCATAAAGATAACATTTCATAAAGATAATATGATCACTAAATGCTAAGCAAATGACCTCTACTCTACTACTAATCATCATCATAGGTCTCTGCCGAACGGTTGATATCATAAAAAGCAACAGCAGGATCAAAGTATCGCTGAATGTCGCGATCATCAACGCGATAGCCAGAGATGGATGGATCACGAACCATCTGAATCGGTCCGCTGCTAGGGTACTGAGATAAGCTATAACGCATATCTAGAATATAGTTGGATATAGCCTGAGCCTGGAGAGTGGTACGGTGATCCATAGCATGATAGCGATCATCCTCTAATCTGTGACAATCGTCTTCCTGCCGGAAGCGATCCTGGAGCATAGTGTGGAGGTAATCAAGAGTAATGGGTGGAGCAACTGAGGTAGTAGCATCAAGAGTTGCAGGTGGTGCTGATGGGCCAGCACCAGAGGTAGCATCAACAAGTGGAATAGGTGGGAGAGCAGGGTCAGTCCTACGGGCAGTAAAGAGGTAGGATGGCTCTGCTAGATAATGACAGTCATCTAAAGAAATGTCAAACTATTGAAATATGATAGGTAAGTACATAGCATACAACAGATTTCGCATGTTCTTATGTACTCGAACAATAGTCTAAATAATAGTCTTTGAAAAACTAAATTGAATCCCAAAGTGAAGATGGTAGATAGCACACAGTTCTAAGTTTATGATGTCATAAGTGGAGGATTGCTTGGGAATGATCACAGAGAAAATAATACGATGTAATTCATAAAACTATTTGTTAAGGTGTTTGGCTTTAAGCTTACCCTGGGAACGAGGGACATAAGTGCAAAGAAAATCCTTAAAGGAGTCTAGAGTCGTGCCTTCGGGAAACATAAATTTGGTGATGTCGACAAGGGGTTCACCATCGTTTGAAATATGAAGTATCTTCCTCAAATCGTCAGCATCAAACTTAATGTTTATCCTTCCGACACGAGAATAAATAGAATCGTCTTTAAAGATTATATTGCAGTAAAATATTCTGATAGCATTGTATAAATTGGAAATCTATAAACAACTAATTCATCCAATCCTAAAGTGCATAAAGTAGGCAGATACGCATAAAATAGAGTAAAGTTAATAGGATTTCCAGGATAAACAGTTCTAGTTACAAAGTTAACAAACCACTCTACGGATTGCTCAATAGGAAACCATCATAATCACCCTCATCGTACATTGATGGACTGAACAGGGAATGTGATCTCTTTCTGAACTTTGAAAGATGATGCTTCCCCAGCAACTTTCCTTTTCTTAAACAACTTAGGGGCCATTTAGAAAAAAAAAAGAATGATTATACCAGAAAATATATAGAGAATGTGATAGAGAACCTTGAGAAACACCAAAATCCAAAGTTTGGAGAGGAAAGAGGTCTTGAGGGGAGAGAACCAAAGGCTAGGGTTTGAAAAACTTAGGGTTCTAAGGAAGAAAAAGATGAAAAGAGGGGCTTTTGTTCGGAGGTTAGGGTTTATGATAACAAGTAGTTAAATTATAAGAAGTTGGGTTTCGTTTCAAATTCTAAAACAGAGGTAACCGAGTTTGGCCCGAGTTCGGTCAGAACTCTATCCGAATTTGGTTCCTTTGAACCATAATTCATTTGAGACTCAACTCTTTATATTTGTGTAGGTCAATTTTCTAAGTCTAGAGTCTAGGGTTTTGGCTTTAATACTATAATTTGTTAAAATTATTTATTACTCTGTATTCCATATTGTATTCATCATCTCGGATTGTCACTACCGTATTTTCTAGAAAAGGGTATTTTGGTCATTTTATAATTAATTAAATATTGTGCATGTTAAATATTTATTTATTATATTATTTATTTATTATTAGCATGATAGATTTATTTTTTTGGACTTGTGTTAGTGGACCTAACTAGTTTAGTTTAGACTCATGGACCAACATATTTTAATTGTTAGAATTGAGCCCAACTAGAAAGCCCATTAATTAGGAGGATGATTAAATTAATTAAACCATTAGACTAGAAGCTTCCCTTCTTAATTAATTTCTTCATGAGAGGCCCTAAGGGGTATTTTAGACTTTACATAGTAGCTTGAGGGAGGGGGCAAGTGAGGCCTATATAAAGGGGATGAAAACTTTCTCTCTTTATTTTTCATTCCAAATCTAGATCTAGAATTTCCCTCAACCAAATTTCATCAAATCCCTACCAAATTTCCATCCAATTACTTTCCAAATCACCATTAGAGACTAGAAGAGCAAGGATCTAGAAGGAGGAAGCAAGGATCTACAAAGAGGAGCAAGGATCTAAAAGTTGGAAGCTAATTTCACCAATTTTGGAGATTTCATTGGGAATCCATCTCCCAATAGGTATAATTCAGTTTTTTCCCTTAAAATAGCTTCTAAATCTGAGATTTAATCATGAATAATTAACCCATATGTATGTACTACCCATAGGATTTGATTTTGTGTTCATAGGAGACCTATGGAGAAAGTTATGGTGCCTTTTGTGTCAATTTTGGGGGAATTTCGAAAATGACTTTTGTTGTGTGTGTCAATTGATCCTATAGATCAATTTGGCATATGTTTATGTGTTTGGGGCTAGTGTCGTGTCCATAATTGGGTACATGTAGGTCGTATTTCAATAATTTGGTGATACGTGTTATTTTGGGGGGTTTTCCTCCGACACGGGACTTTGTACATGTCGTATTTTGACATGGACACATAGATCTATATTTGACAATTTGTTTTGTTTATAAATATTATATGTGATTTGTTTGTGTCCTTCGGGGTGAAATTGGATGTGTGGTGGACTCGTGTCGCATGCGTATCCTAGATCTAGTGGGATACGGTGTGATACGCTCCAATTATTATGTGTTTATGTGTAGATCTAATTAATTGTGCTTTAATTCTTGAATTATAATTGTGTATGTATCTATATATATTATATATGTATTATGTATATTTATTATAGTGTTTATTGTATCATAGATCTATGTATTATATATGTATTAATAGAATATATATTATGTAGCTTTCTTCTACATGCATTAATATATATGTTATAATATATGTTAGGGATGTAAATATATGTATATATTTTATATAATATATGTGTATGTTTAATTAAGTAATTAGATTATTTATATATTATTATTTATATATATATATGTATGTAGATATATATTTATAAGTGGTAGCATATGTATATATAATATAGTAGATATATTTATATGTGGTTATATATATAGTTATATTATATATTGTTATGTATTTATATTATTATATGATTATATATATGTATACATATATGTATAGTTATATATACATATTACTATATGTGTGTGTGTATGTTACTATGTGGTATTTTATATAATTTACTATGTATAAGTGTATGTATAGTTATATATAGTTTTATATGTTTATTGTATAAATATATATTATGGTTTATATATATGTATTTAAATATATATTGTATAAATATATATATATATATGGTGGGTTATATATATGTATTTATATATATATTGTATATATATATATATACATATATTTTCAGCGACAACAGCGAGCCAGAAGTGTCGCAACAGCAGCAACAAATGCAAATAATAGCAGCTTTTCAGCGACAGCAGTCAGCGACAGTTGCAGAAAACTGTCGCTGAAACAACAGTGTATCAGCAGAGTATCAGAAGCTTCAGCGACAGTTTTTAGTGACAGTGCAGGAAACTATCACAAAAACTGCAGTGTATCTATATACACAGCAGCTTTCTGTGACAGTGGACAGGGTATTTAGCGACAGTTTGGCAGTTTTTAATATATTAGATATTAATATATATATAGATATATATGTATATATATATGGTAATTAATATATATATAAATATGTTCCTAATTGCTATTTGTATTATAGTATACTATATATGTATATATTTAGTTGTAGCATATAAATTTATTAGAATAATTAGTATACTTTAGTTATCAATTGTTATGAGTATTTTTTATATATTATATATTTGTAGGTATGTATGTACGTATATATGTATTAATAGTTAGTGTGTAGTTGGTAGTTAGTATTATTCTATTAGTATATACTAGAGTTATATTGGATTGATATATGTAATTATTGATGGATAGTTAGTATATATATGAGATTTTGGCAATTACCTTGAGATATCAAGGTAAGTATCAAGATATACCAAGGTATGAGTAGTAGGTATTGGCATAAGTAATAGGATAGTTGTAAACTAATTATGGGTTGGTATTAAGGTGACTAAAATAAGGTATATAGAATTAAATAAATATTAAATGCATAGTAGTTTATAATTATTGTTGGGTAGTTAGTATAAATAAGGTTTTGAATTTACCTTGAGATGACAAGGTAAGTATCAAGGTATTAGAGGATAATCAAGGTATTGGGTTTGGATATCAAGATAGAGGTGTAGTATTGCGATACCAAGTTGGTTCAAAACCAAGGTATCCATTTAGCATTTGTAATTAGGATTTTATATATATAATATTATTTGATATGTACATATGTGTTATATTTATCCCTTGTTTGCGTATCCTGAGATACGGTATCTTAGTATCCTAAGATTTAGTTTGTATGGCCTAGATTCATAGTGTGTGAGCCAAATATCTTTGAGTTAGACTCATGCAACATAGAAATAGGTAGTTGACCATAATTTGACTATAGTTGACTTAGAGTTGACCTAGTTTGACTTTTGACTTAGAAATGACTTTATGACCTTGAAAGTTGACTAGTTTAATTTATTTCTCTTCCCAAAAACTTGTATTAATACAATATTTTATATATAGGTCTGTGACACCAGTTCGGACATCATTTTTTATCATTTGCTCTGGACCACAGGCGAGTACATTCTCTGATAGTTTTCATTATTTGATTACCACTATAATTCAAGTATTTAGAAATGTTACTTATGATTCTTGACACGATGGTACACGGATTGGTATTGTTATTGGATCGTTAGTCATGGGATGTTACCTTGATTATGGAGATGGTATCGGATACTGTTTTTGTTGGTATTGGATAACATTGAATATTATAGATTAAATATTGGATACATTGGCTAGTGATGTGTCATGATTCGATCCATCATATCAGTCGGGGCGGGGGAAATACCAATTAAATATGTGATCAAGAAACTATCGGCTAGTAGTGTAATCATTGGCTACTAACTAACCATGCAATTCACGTATGGTTGAGTTAGCTCCTTAGTGTAATCATTGAATCTCCCAGGCCGATCACATATTTAGTTAGTATCTCAAATCACATAGTTATTGTAGATTCCATTATTCAGTTCATTGATTACCTTGTTCTATTCTGACATTATAGTTCATTCCTTTATTCTTGTACGTATTGATTATATTCTGTTGTTAGTATTATCTATTCTCTCATTGTTCTTGATTATCAGTTATATCCTCATCGTAGATAGCATCTTCTATTCTACTGCTTTATAGTTTTTGTCAATTAATTGAAACAGCTATTGGGTTGTACTTCGTTCCATTCCTGACTGGAAAATATTTTTTAGAGGATCCGGAAGATTGGTGTCCGACATACTACGGACCTCAGCCTATTGATGGTGCAGACTTGGACCCACTAGTTCTGGAGTGACTGTTGAGAGATTTAGCCGGATTCACTAGTTAGCATAGTTAGTTCTCTTTAGCATTTTGGTACCGGATTTATTTTTGGAATATATTTGTGTTTGGATATTATTTTTATTTGTTGTTGTTATATTTTTAACTGCTTAGTTATGTTAGACTTCTGTGATATCTTCTCGTGCCATAGAAATATGATTGAGTATTGTGTTGAATTAAGTTGATTACTCTCTTCTTGGAGTTGAGATATTATTGGAGGTTTATGCTTTATAGTGAGATAATTAGATAGTATAGTTGACCAAGACAGCGTTCTACCGCCGATGCTGCGGCGTAGGCTGGGCGTTGTTCCAGACTTGCATCCCTACACCGGGTGCGGGTCGTGACACGGGTTAGCTGTAGGGGCTGGATCCCAGCAAGCGGTGGTCTAAAGACTCTTAAGTACCATTTCGCTTAAGGCTATTTACATCTCTTTGACAGAAGGGCCTTTTCGAGTTGTACCCAAAATAATTTGTATATTTATAGAAATATATAGTGGTAAATAAAATAAAAAAGTTATGTAGTATCGGAGTCCAAAATACCTAATTCTCGATAAATAAAATTGAAGCGATCTTCAGCTAAGGGTTTAGTGAAAATGCCTGCAAGTTGATATTATGTGTCAATAAATTCTAAATAGATATTACCATGCAATTGATGATCTCTTAAAAAAATGGTGTCTAATCTCAATATGTTTAGTACGTGAATGACATATTGGATTCTTAGTGAGATTTATAGTGCTAGTATTATCACAAAGGATAGGAATGTTTTGAAAGGATAAATTATAGTCTTCTAAAGTTTGTCTCATCCATAAAATTAGTGCACAACAACGTCCTACAGCGATATACTCAGCCTCAGTAGTTGATAATGTGTCACGCCCCAGTCCCAAAATACCGAGGGACCAGATGCGTGATAATGGCCAGCAGCACACACCGATGGACAAACCCAATTTAATGGATCCATCGGGGCATACTTAAGCTGTAATACAACAAAAAGTAGGTCTAATGATACATGCCACAGTCTATAATAATCTCATCCATAACAGATAATCACAGATCAAATGTCAGGATAATGCAAATAAATATAAACTAACAAAACTGAATAAAAGTGTCTCGGAGAACAATCCGAGAATAAGTCTGGTACATCAATGAAATAGACTGGAAATAAAATAACTAGAACTGAAATAAATAAATATCTCAAGCCAATACTCAGGAGAAGTCCTCTGGTACGATCTCGTCCTCAGATCCTGGTTCTGCTCCAATGTAGGCACCTGCTCCTGCTAAGGCTAATGCTCCGGTCCCGTATACCTCGGGATAGATCTCGTCAGCTATACCTGGGGACATAGTCCGGATCCAGGTCCTCAGGGGACAGCAAGGTACAGAAAATACAGGCCAAAATAAATGCAGTGCAGCAATAAATGAACAATAGGGTAAATATATAACCAGCTAAGTGATATGCAAGTTGAGAGTTTTAGTCATACTCGGGCTGAGGCTACTACAGGATCAGTGTCGGAGAAACCCATAGCAGTATTTTCTCGAAGGGCCAGAACTAGTGCCATAGCTCTGTGTCAGAGACTAAGACACATCCAGATATCAATATATATAATATAATCAGCCTTTATTATGGTAATACTCTCCCCACCCAATGAAATCTTACGTCTCATGTCCATGACATGCAGGATCAAAGCTAATGCAACAAGTCAGGATATAAACTAAGCATGTAAACTGTCTATGTCATAAACCTGTATCCTATATAGAATCACCATGAATATCTCAGGAAGATTCTGTCTCATGAATAGTGTCAAGTGTCCTGGGTATAATGTACTTGATAAGACAAGTACGAGGATGTAAAGGGTCACGAATGTCCATCTCTAGATGATAATACACAACACCGCGTACGATGTTGGCACCCGACTATAATCGGACGCTAAGTAAGTCACACGGTCCTAGGTTAAGCATGCACAATAATGTAAAAGAATCAAAAAAAATATGTAACAAGACTGCAAAGTTTGGCAAGGTACACTTGCCTGGGGTCCTGGCTCCAACTGTAGCTCTGGTCTCAGTGTGATCTGCAGGTACTACTCCGGTTGCTGAAATAAACATCACCATTAGATTTAGAAAATATCAAATAGCTAGAAACGCTTGTCCTTACGTCCAATTTGGACACAGGGGCAAAAATAATATTTCCGGGCCAAAGCGGGGTCCACATGTGGGCCACTTTGCACCGAAAAGCGTGTCAGGGTCAAAGGTCTCCAAATTCGCTAAACTTAGTGTCAATAAGTCAGGAACGATGATACGAACCCAAGGGAACTTCCAGAATTGGATTCCGATGAGCCGATCACAAAATTGCCTCTCAAGTGGAGCCTGTGGGGCCCACGATACGCGATTCTGTCAACATTCTCAGAATCGAACCAAACTTGGGTCACAGGACCAGCGTATTGCTACGAGTCTGATGGCGCAAGTTTTGTCTCGATCCGACGTGTGTAAACAAAGTTACAGCGTGTTCCAGAACCGACGGATACGGGGCGGTGTCGGCGGATATGCGTTGATTCCGGTGTGCACGCACATCCGAATCAACTTCTGCGAAATTCCACACGTCCGTATCGACAGCGCGCACATTTTGATAAAGATCGCGTGCGACCAAGTCATCCCGTTTGGCGGGGCACACTCAGTTCCGGGGTAAAACAGGGCGTTGGTTTTCCTATTTTTGGACCGCGGTTCGCGATCACCACAGGACGCGATGCACCGAGCGAGTTGCACGTGCACCGAGAGGGTTATACAGTCTACGTATTGCAACTGACGGAATCAAAAACAGAAATACGAGGAGGAAGAAAATGGTACCTGAACAGGGCCCCGTGAAATCCGATTTTCACGTGTCCGTGAGTCAACTTCGTGTCCGAACCACTGCTGTGTCCGTGTCTGGGGTTATAGGGTTCTGTGTTGATGAACTCGCCGGAGGGGATGGCTGCACCGTGGCCGGTCGGAGGGGATGCTGAACCGTCGAGGTCGGGGACTGTGCACAGCCGGTCGAGGTCGGCTCGGGTGAGGTGGAGCCGTGGGGGAGGTCGATGGGCGAGGGGGTCGATGGCCTGGGGAAGATGGAAGATGGTCGTCGGGCTGGAGTTCGGGTCGGCGGCTCGTCTAGGGCTCCGGCAGCGGGGAGAACAAGGTCGATGAGATAGGCTGAGGGTCGACTGCTAGGGCGGAACAGCGTCGGGGTCATGGCGGCGGGTCGCTGGGGTGAATAGGGAGAGGGAGTGGTGAGGTTGAGGGGTCGTCGGTCAGGGCGGATCGACGGCGGCCTGGCGGCAGCGGTGAGGAGGAGTTCGGGGAAGAGGGGGATGAGGGCGGACGCGGGCGGCGCTTGCGGGGGTCGAGCAGAGGGGATGCGACGGAGAGCGGCGGCTGAGCGGGGTCGGCCGGCTAGGCGGCGCTGTGCTAGGGTTAGGTTTAGGATTAATTAGGATTTGGGGAATTAGGGATTTTTAGTAATTAGGGATTTTTCCTTTTTCTTTTCTATTTGGTTTGTGCAGAAAAACCTAAAAAATTATGTATTTATACATATAGAAATTGGACTAGGGTTAGACCTAGGATTTGGGCTGGGTCAACGCTTCTTGGACTTGGCTTCGGCTCTCATGGGGATGTCGGGCGTTGGCACGGGTTTAATTCGGTTTAAATTCTACATCGGTTTTCAGGACTTTAAACGGGTTTTCGGAGTCCAATAAATACGCAGAAAATTATCCTATGTCCGGTTTTCTATTTTACACCATAAAATATTATTTCTATAATATTTTAATATTAATTAATAGCAATAAAAAATCATTTAATTATCAAAATCCTAGGTTTTAATTCCAAAAAAATTCCAAAAAATTGTGAAAAATCCAAATTAATAATTACTGAAAATCAGGGGGCTTACAATCTACCCAACTTATAAAAATATCGTCCTCGAAATTAAAATATGGTAGGGTTCTCTCTATCCAATCTCACTTGATTACAGTCTAAAGGATTCCTCTCAAGTGAACATTACGTTCTCTACCCAACTTAGAGTTTACCCATCTATCATCTAAGGCTATACATCTAATAAGCTATGCCCCAACTTATTAATCATGTTATTGAATCCTTCAGTCTTTAACACCAAATATATCACCCATGATATTCCCTTAATCATATATAAAAGGGTCATCAACAATGCGATCGGCCTGTGGGGTATATCTAGTACTGTCTATATATCAAACTTATACCAAGCACGAGGTTTCGTCTTTCCAAAATAAGGGAAGACGAAGATCAATAATAAAGAAGTTCAAGGGTGAGGTAATAGAATAGAAGTATCAGGATCAAGGCGTTAACGAATTCAAATGGGATCTGTCAAGACAATTGTGGATTGAAACCCTATTCTGGTAATCCTTTGTTCGCATGCTCGTATTAGTACAGTTATGTAACTGATACGATATGCTCAGACATATCTAGAGGGCAAGTATACTAGTCAACTATATATCTCAATCCACGTGAAGTAGTCGTGCGAATAGCGAACCAAAATGCACTAAGGTTGATCAGACTGTAATACACTGATTCTGAATAGACAATTGTATTAGTGTGTCGACCGAATAATACATATGTCATGAACAAGCTCGATAAAAGATAAGCTTGCAAAACTAGGCCACATTAGCAGCATAAGTCAAGGTAGTACAACGAATATAAGTACGCTAGATGATGATGAAAGGAGGTACAACTTAATTCAAGTTCACAAAACAACACAAAATAAGCACAATAACAAAAGACTCTATACTCTCTACAGTTATCAATTATAAAAACATTCTAGGTTATAAATTATTAGCAGTCCAAAACTACATAGGTTAAGGCTGAGGTCACGAACCAATAGGCACGAGATAAAACAAATCTATAAACAGATAACTACGACAAATTACGTGCATTAGCTGCCCCATGGGTCTGGGCGTCTTCCAAAGTCATTGCTGGAGCTTGTTCACGTTCTTGCAGTTGATTCCTCTGTTGTTGTTGAGCCTGCTGGAAGAGTGTCGCTTGTGGTGCCAAGGGTGGCCTCGGCTGATTCCCTCATAGGGCTGGTGGTTTGACTCCTTCAACTCTCGTTTGCGGTGCTTCCAATGCTGGAGAGGCTGGCCTTGGTGCTGGTAACGCTTGTCGGTTATCCATTGGTGCTCTTTCTCGACCCTCAGGGTATTCCCTTAATAAATGCTGACTGGATCCGCAAGCTAAACATACTTTCCTTTTGCGTCTGCACTCGTTCTCTATATGGCCTCGCCTGCGACAATATGGACAGACAGGTAGTACTTGCGGAGGTGCTTCTGGTGGCTGGTGCATGTGTGACTTCTTTGCAATTTCTTTCTGTGGTGCTCCGGCTGGTGCTGATGTGGCTGGTTGATGAATCATCAATGCTTTCTCTCGATGCTGAGAACAGTCCTTGGCTAAGTGTTGACTGGTTCCGCAAATCAAGCATAATCCTAACTTGTGTCTGCACTAGTTCTCAATATGGCCTTTCTTGCGATAATGTTGACAAGTAGGAAAAAATAAGGCTCTGGGTGCTGCTCTTAGTGGTGGATTCATCTGTGGTGGCTTTGCAACTCTTTCTTGTTGTGCTTGGTCTGGTGCTAATGTATACGGCCGCTTCTGGCTGGACCCTATCCTTGTGTCGCACTCCATGGGTCTTGCTGTAGTAAGAACATCCTCGTCTAAGGTAGTTGCAGCGGGGCTGATTAACTTCCGTAACTCTGAGCTGAATCTATCGATGAACTTCTCCACTTGGATCTGCTGAGCTTCTTCCTGAACCTTCTGATGGGCTTGCATCATCGCGTAGAACATTCCAAACATTTGTTGTTCGTCCATAGCCTGCCCTTGTGGAACGGTAGGCGTCGGTGGAGCCAACTGCGTCGATGGTGGAATGTCATCTTCCTGGATTCTCGAGGCATGCTGACTTGCTTGCTGTGATGATGGACCTTCACTACCTGGTGTTACTTCATCTCCGTTGGTTATCACATTTCCTTGTGGTATTTCTGGATGAGTCTCGTCGTCGGCTTGTGGATTCATTGCTCTGCATCAAAATAAACTATAAGAGGCGCTCAGGAATCAAAGCAGAATGCAAGTCAAGAAATGAATTCGAATCCGATATAGATATCAAGAACGTTTCAAGCAAGTGGATGAGATCCTTAAAACTTATCATATTCTTATTGCAGGCTTGCTCGGTCCCTAAGTTGAAACCGAACAATTTAGTCGTTGACCTGCATGGGCCACCACAAAAACCATGTCACGCCCCAGTCCCAAAATACCGAGGGACCAGACGCGTGATAATGGCCAGCAGCACACACCGATGGACAAAGCCAATTTAATGGATCCATCGGGGCATACTTAAGCTGTAATACAATAATAAGTAGGTCTAATGATACATGCCATAGTCTATACTAATCTCATCCACAACAGATAATCACAGATCAAATGTCAGGGTAATGCAAATAAATATAAACTAACAAAACTGAATAAAAGTGTCTCGGAGAACAATCCGAGAATAAGTCTGGTACATCAATGAAATAGACTGGAAATAAAACAACTAGAACTGAAATAAATAAATATCTCAAGCCAATACTCAGGAGAAGTCCTCTGGTATGATCTCGTCCTCAGATCCTGGTTCTGCTCCAATGTAGGCACCTGCTCCTGCTAAGGCTAATGCTCCGGTCCCGTATACCTCGGGATAGATCTCGTCAGCTATACCTGGGGACATAGTCCGGATCCAGGTCCTCAGGGGACAGCAAGGTACAGAAAATACAGGCCAAAATAAATGCAGTACAGTAATAAATGAACAATAGGGTAAATATATAACCAGCTAAGTGATATGCAAGTTGAGAGTTTTAGTCATACTCGGGCTGAGGCTACTACAGGATCTGTGTCGGGGAAACCCATAGCAGTATTTTTTCGAAGGGCCAGAACTGGTGCCAAAGCTCTGTGTCAGAGACTAAGACACATCCAGATGTCAATATATATAATATAATCAGCTTTTGTTATGGTAATACTCTCTCCACCCAATGAAATCTTACGTCTCATGTCCATGACACGCAGGATCAAAGCTAATACAACAAGTCAGGATATAAACTAAGCATGTAAACTGTGTATGTCATAAATATGTATCCTATACAGAATCACCATGAATATCTCAGGAAAATTCTGTCTCATGAATAGTTTCAAGTGTCCAGGGTATAATGTACTTGATAAGACAAGTACGAGGATGTAAAGGGTCACGAATGTCCATCTCTAGATGACAATACACAACATCGCGTACGATGTTGGCACCCGACTATAATCGGACGCTAAGTAAGTCACACGGTCCTAGGTTAAGCATGCACAATAAAGTAAAAGAATCAAGAAAAATATGTAACAAGACTGCAAAGTTTGGCAAGGTACACTTGCCTGGGGTCCTGGCTCCAACTGTAGCTCTGGTCTCAGTGTGATCTGCAGGTACTACTCCGATTGCTGAAATAAACATCACCATTAAATTCAGAAAATATCAAATAGCTAGAAACGCTTGTCCTTACGTCCAATTTGGACACAGGGGCAAAAATGATATTTCTGGGCCAAAGCGGGGTCCACATGTGGGCCACTTTGCACCGAAAACGTATCAGGGTCAAAGGTCTCTAAATTCGCCAAACTTAGTGTCAACAAGTCAGGAACGATGATACAAACCCAATGGAACTTCTAGAATTGGATTTCGATGAGCCGATCACAAAATCGCCTGTCAAGTGGAGCCTACGGGGCCCACGATACGCGATTCTGTCAACGTTCTCAGAATCGAACCAAACTTGGGTCACATGACCAGCGTATTGCTACGAGTCCGATGGCGTAAGTTTCGTCTCGATCCGACGTGTGTACACAAAGTTACAGCATGTTCCAGAACCGACGGATACGGGGCAGTGTCGGCGGATACGCGTTGATTCCGGTGTGCGCGCACATCCGAATCAACTTTTGCGAAATTCCACACTTCTGTATCGACAGCACGCACATTTCGGTAAAGACCGCATGCGACCAAGTCGTCCCGTTTGGCAGGGCACACTCAGTTCCGAGGTGAAACAGGGCGTTGGTTTTCCTGTTTTTGGACCGCGGTTCGCGATCACCACAGGACGCGATGCACCGAGCGAGTTGCACGTGCACCGAGAGGGTTATACAGTCTTCGCGTTGCAACTGATAGAATCGAAAACAAAAATACGAGAAGGGAGAAAACGGTACCTGAACAGGGCCCCGTGAAGTCCAATTTTCACGTGTCCGTGAGTCAACTTTGTGTCCAAACCACTGCTGTGTCCGTGTCCGGGGTTCTAGGGTTCTGTGTTGATGAACTCGCCGGAGGGGATGGCTGCACCGTGACCGGCCGGAGGGGATGCTGAACCGTCGGGGTCGGGGACTGTGCACAGCCGGTCGAGGTCGGCTCGGGTGAGGTGGAGCAGTGGGGGACGTCGATGGGCGAGGGGGTCGACGGCCTGGCGGAGATGGGAGATGGTCGTCGGGCTGGAGTTCGGGTCGGCGGCTCGTCTAGGGCTCCGGCAGCGGGGAGAACAGGGTGGAGGACATAGGCTGAGGGTCGGCTGCTGGGGCAGAACAGCGTCGGGGTCGTGGCGGCGGGTCGCTGGGTTGAATAGGGAGAGGGAGTGGCGAGGTTGAGGCGTCGTCGGTCGGGGCGGATCGACGGCGGCCTGGCGGCAGCGGTGAGGAGGAGTTCGGGGAAGAGGGGGATGAGGGCGGACGCGGGCGGCGCTCGCGAGGGTCCAGCAGAGGGGATGCGGCGGAGAGCGGCGGCTGAGCGGGGTCGGCCGGCTAGGCGGCGCTGTGCTAGGGTTAGGTTTAGGATTAATTAGGATTTGGGGAATTAGGGATTTTTAGTAATTAGGGATTTTTCCTTTTTCTTTTCTATTTGGTTTGTGGAGAAAAACCTAGGAAATTATGTATTTATACATATAGAAATTGGACTAGGATTAGACCTAGGATTTGGGCTGGGT
This sequence comes from Iris macrosiphon, assembly GCA_036927795.1. Taxonomy (NCBI): domain Eukaryota; kingdom Viridiplantae; phylum Streptophyta; class Magnoliopsida; order Asparagales; family Iridaceae; genus Iris; species Iris macrosiphon. The sequence continues at coordinate 124,018,573 of JAYESA010000018.1, forward strand.
CAACGCTTCTTGGGCTTGGCTTCGGCTCTCATGGGGATGTCGAGCGTTGGCACGGGTTTAATTCGGTTTAAATTCTACATCGGTTTTCAGGACTTTAAACGGGTTTTCGGAGTCCAATAAATACGCAGAAAATTACCCTATGTCCGGTTTTCCATTTTACACCATAAAATATTATTTTCATAATATTTTAATATTAAATAATAGCAATAAAAATCATTTAATTATCAAAAGCCTAGGTTTTAATTCCAAAAGAATCCCAGAAAATTACGGAAAATTGTGAAAAATCCAAATTAATAATTACTGAAAATCAGGGGGCTTACATAATGCAACATAATTTTATTTCTTTGATAACCAAGAGACCAGAGACTTTCCTAAGATATGCTATGTACCGCTAGTACTTATACGATCGACCTTGCGTCTAGCAAAATCAACATCTGAATAACCAATAAGGTCAAAGGATGTGGTTTTGGGATACCACAAGCCTGTCGTCTGAGTACCTTTAAGGTATCTAAGGATACGCTTAAATGCGCATACATGTGATTCCTTAGGATTAGCCTGATATCTAGCACATAGGCATACAGAAAACATAATATCTAGACGACTAGCAGTTAAGTATAAAAGACTACCAATCATACCTCGATACTTACGTATATCAGTAGGCTTGCCATTTTCATCAAGTTCAAGTTTGGTTGATGTTTCTATTGGAGTTCCAATAGCTTTTGCATTTTCTATATCGAACTTCTTTAGCACATCTTTTGTGTACTTTGCTTGATTGATGAATATTCCTTGAGAATTCTGCTTGATTTATAATCTGAGAAAGAAAGTAAGTTCTCCCATCATGCTTATTTTGAATTCCTTCTACATACACTTAGCAAATGCATTACATAGCATCTCATTAGGAGATCCAAAAATAATATCATCTACGTAAATTTGCACTAATAATAGATTTTCATCATGAGATTTTATAAATAAGATAGTGTCAACTTTTTTTTAGAAAAACTATTTTCAATTAGGAAGGAGCTAAGGCGGTCATACCAAGCACGAGGGGCTTGTTTGAGTCCATGTAGAGCTTTTCTAAGCTTGAAAACATGATTAAAAATTTTGAAATCTTCAAAACCAGGGGGTGTTCAACAAAAATATCCTCTTTTATAACACCATTTAAAAATCACTTTTGACGTCTATTTGAAATAATTTAAAATTATAAAAACTGACAAAAGCACAAAGCATGCGGATATATTCTATTCTCGCGGCAGGAGCATTGGTCTCATCGTAGTCATTACCTTCTTATTGATTAGAACCTTGAGCTACGAGACGTGCTTTGTTATGAGTGACTATACCATCCTTATTAATTTTATTTCGGAAAACCCATTTGGTACCAATGACTGGATAATCATTTGGTCTGGGAACGAGTTTCCAAAGTTGATTCCGTTCAAATGGTTGAGTTTCTCTTGCATTACGGTAATCCAAAATTTATCATCAAAAGCTTCTAAAATATTTTTAGGTTCTATTTGAGAATAAAATCAACATTTGCAATAACATCTCTAGTTGCAGAGCGAGTACTTATACCTTTCGATACCTCACCAATTACCAAGTTCTCTTGATGGTTGGTTGAGAATTTTACTCTTTTAGGTAAGTTTTCCAAATAACTTGTTCTAGTTTTATCTTCAGGGATCTTGTTAGAGGTTATCCTGATATCTTCATCATCACTGTCACTTGCTACTTGACTGTTAAGCTCATTAAAAGTAACATTAATCGATTCTTCAACAGTCAATGACTTTTTATTAAAAAATATAAAACCTTTACTCTTTGTAGCATAACCAAAAAAAATACCTTCATCAGCCTTAGAATCAAATTTACCTAAGTTATCCATAGTATAGATAAAATATTTACAGGCAAATACTTTAAAATAACTGATGGTAGGAATTCTATTAAACTAAAGCTCATAATGAGTCTTCTTCGATATAGATCAAATAAGAACCCTGTTCAAAATATGGCATGTTGTATTGACAGCCTTAGCCCAAAAATATTTTGGAAGGTTATACTGACTTAACAAGACTATAGCCATATCGCCAAGAGTTATATTCTTCTGCTCCACAATACCATTTTGTTGAGGAGTTCTAGGACAGAAAAATTCATGCATAAATTCATTTGAATCACAAAAGGTTTTGAAATCATAATTTTCAAATTTGCCTCCATGATCACTTCGGATATGAGTAATCATGAAGCCTTTTTCATTTTGTACCTTTTTACAAAGAGTAACAAATTCTAAAAAGTCTCATTTTTATTTGCTAGAAAGTAAATCCAAGTATATCTAGAAAAGTTGTCAATAATCACATAGGCATAAAGCTTACCACCAAGATTGGTGACTCTGCTAGGTCCAAACAAATCCATATACAAAAGTTGAAGAGGTCTAGAAGTACTTAATGTTTATTGATTTAAAATAAGATCTTGTTGCCTTGTTCTTTTCATACTCAGCACAGACCATATATTTCTTAAAATTAATTTCAGGTAAACCTCTTACCAATTTCTTAGAAGATAGTCTAGCTATAGTGTCCATATTTGCATGTCCAAGGCGCATATGCCACAACCAGCTTTAGTCTTTTGTTGCGTAGAAGCATCTTCCTGCATTGTTAGTATTTTTTTCAGAGATAGAAAACATATATATTATCTTCTCTATTCCCTCATAAGTTATCTTACCAGTAGATCTATCATAAATAAAATATTTGGCATTCACAAAATTAATGTCATACACATGGTCAGCCAATTAATTAATGCTAAGTAGGTTATATTTTAATTTTATTACTAAACATACATTTTTAATAACAGGAGAAGGATGAATACCTATATTACCATTACCTATAATATGCCCTTTTAGATTATTTTCGAAGGAGACATATCCTTCTTTCTTCATCGATAGAGTTGCGAATAAATTTTTATCACCGGTCATATGACGTAAGCAACCGCTATCGAGAATCCATTTGCTTCTAGTATGAGAGGGAAGGTCCACCTACAACAAAAGTTTATGTAACCTTTGGTACCCACTTTCTTGAGGGTCTTGATATGTTAGTTTTTGGAACCCATATATATACATGTATATCAACTAATTTTCTAATTCTACATTGTCGTGATATGTATTATTTAGTACCATAATAGTGACATGTAGCAGATATGTTGATACTAGGTGCAGAGGTATGATGTATATGTGAGGAAGTATGCTGCAATTTACGTGGATACTTGTAATATAATGCATGATTAGAAGGTTTGGCCTTCTTGGGTTGTGTCTGCTGGGTGTTCTTTGGCCTTGAGTGACACGTGTTGGATTGGGAAGCAATCTGTACAGGCTATTTTCCTAATCTAATTTTTAACTTTTTAGAATTTTCATATAACTCAGTATATTTAGCAGTTTAAGCATTAATTCTAATAAATGTATTACTACTCTTTTTCTTCTCTATTTCATAATCTTTTTTGAGCATGATATAATCCTTGTCCTGTTGCTCATTTCTAAGAAGTGCTTCGTGTAAGTTCAATCTAACTGATGATAAATAATCTAAATCACTTGGGGATTGTGTCTTTCTGATATCATCTAGGAGTGTGGACAATCTATCAATCTCAAGTTTGTGTGCCTTGAGTTCCTTGTTCAAGTTTTTGTATTTATCAAGTAGTGCTTTGTAATCATCTAGAAGGTCACTAAAGGCATCACCTAGTTCCTCAAATATAAAGTCATCATATAGGGGTTCGTAGATACCTGATCGAATACCATTAGACAAACATTTGTAGATTTGCGAGGATTCTCTTCTTCTTCAGAATCGCTAGCTTCGTTTTTGTGCCAAATGCTTGTGTTTGCACTTTCTTCTTCTTTCATGGCTCTAGCTTCTTCTTTGTGCCTGTACTAATGAGTGGCCTCAAGAGGTTTCCAAATTTCATATGAGGTTGCATAAGAAGAAATATAATTGAATTCATTTTTGTCTAAAGCATAGTAAAGAGCATTCATTGCTTTTGCATCAAGACTAGCCACCCTCTTCTCTTCTTTCATGTAATCATAATTGGGTTTGTTAACTAAATTAGAAATAAGAGAAGAAATGCTGGTAGGCTTTCTATAACCCTCAATAACTTTGGTCCAAACGTCAAAACCTAGTAATTTTAAATTAAAACTCATCTATGTCTTCCAATAAGTGTAATTTGTTTCGTCAAATAGTGGAGGATCATCTATGGATTAGCCTACTCTGCTAAAGCTAGACTTCATGTTAGCCATGTGTATTTTAGAGTGTATAAACTAAGCAAAGTTTAATAAAAAAAGTCCTGCTCTGATATCAATTGTAGGATCATTTGACAACTCTAGAGGGGGATGAATAGAGTAAGTGTGTGTGCAGCAGAAAATAAATATCAACTTAAAATTCTAAGTTTTAGACTAAATTATAAACTGTAGTAACAATAGAGAATAAGAAGAGTCTAAGTAAAGTTTAGAATAGCAAACTCAAACACAGAGAATATTTTATCTTAGTTTCCCTCGTGGAGGACTATTCCAGGCCGGAGACTCTTGCTCAATATTAATCCACTATTTGTGAAATAGGGTACACACACGCCTTTGATCCGAAGAGCACGCCAACTTCTTATAACACGAGTTTTGATCCGAAGAGCTCGAAGACTTCAGACAGGAATTACAAACCAGCTTTTTAACCAAGCTTGTACAACTCGACTCGACTTTTAATCGGAATGGCACTTGGGCACTTAGAAGGAAAGAGAGTTGTCTTGAGATCTGAGAAGGATAAAGCTCTTTATAGGAATATAGAAGATGAAGAATGATTGAGTTAATGTTAAAAATGGGGAAATTTTTGTCTATTTATAGGATTTTTGTAGACATAGTTCGGGCCGAGTTCGGATTCATAACATTCAAAATTTTGAACGTTGGGAGCCTGATCTTCAGGAGATGAGTCTAATAACCGAGTTCGGTCCAAGTTTGGTCCGAGTTCGGGCAGAACTCGTATCGAGTTCGGTTTGAACTCGACCTAAGTTCAGTTGGTCTTTTCAAACTATTTTGACTTTAAGTTTGAGTGAGTTTGGGTTTAGGCACGAATCCAAACAAATTTTTGATTTTTGTAGGCTTATGTTTGAGTGGGCTTCGGATAAGGTTCAATCTAAATGCTAAATTTATGTTTTGACTCACATAAGTCCTTAGACTTAAGAAAATAAAAAATATATAACAAAACATAAAAGAAACCTGAACACAATCATTTTGTCTTCCTAGCTTGTGGCGAAGTGATGCGTCGTCTTCTTCTCAAATCTATCAGAATTATAATGTATCAACTCGTAGTTTGGATCGATTATTAAAATCGGTTTGACCATGACCAGATTGGCCAACAAGAGAGCATTTGTAACAAAACCCATGAACGAGCTTTTAAAACTGAAAAAATCGATATAAAGTCCAAGAACGTAAATTCATGCTTTGATAACAATATGTCACGTCCCGATCCCCCGCAGGATCGACCGTCCCCGCTGAATATGAATCAGCATGTCAACACTCCCGCAGGATGATCGTTCCCATCAGGACGTTATATCGTGCGAGCCTAAGATACGCCCGCGCAAGGCTAGGCACATAATGGAAGAATGATAACTAAGGCACAGAGTCACACAGATAGTCTCTAATGCAGCAGAAATTTAAATGACACAAGTAAATGGCCGTTCGATAACTAGTTCACAAGGTCGTCATAGCGGAAGCATTGAATGAACACAAGTATGAAACAAAAATAAGCTCTTTATTGATATTGAAATAATATTACAAGCGGTTCTAGGCCGAGATTACAAGGCACTCAAGCTCTCTCTTTATATCTCTCTCAAAATAATAAAAGCGTGTCAAGCGGCTTACAACATTGGATGATACATAGGCGATGTTCTAATACATTATTTCATGTATATGTGCTTTAGCTCTGGACGTAACACTTCAAGGCTCCAGAGCGAACTCCACGCCTTAGCGCATATGAGGGGATACTACGTACCAAACGGGGTTCTCCCGCACCCTGTACACAATCTGGTGGATTATCAGTACATTGAATGCACTGGTGGGAGTCTTCTAGCCCGCTCAAGAAATCCAAATACGTTATATTAGTTATGTGCACCATCTATTAAGTTGTCTTTCTAATCTTGCCTTAAGATCAGTTTTCTTGTATAAGATATAAACCTAACTCGTGTGGCAATGCGACATGCGATATAAGAGTAACACGAAAAGACATACTGACTTACCATTCGTTATTCCCTGTCCGAAGATAAAACCAAGTTAACTGGTATGAGTATATATATAATGAAACCAAGAATCGCATAAGCAAACCAAGTGTTACGAGTGTGTTTTTGACATAGGTGAACGAGTTACTCAAGTTACTCAGATGTGTTGCACTAGATTGTTTAGGTATTTAAATTACTTGATTTGATGCAATGACTCACATGTGGATTGCCACTAAGCGAGATGACTTAATCTATATGAACATGTCAATTGTAGTCTCTCAACAGTTATTGGGCGCTAGGCCTCCCGTGCACAGTACTTAAGACTACTATGACATAAAAAAGTTACTTGCATAGCCATAAAGGACACAAGATTATAGTCTCTAACAAAATAGGGTGCAACGCTAGATATATGAGAGCCATTGCATGCAAATACGGAAGAGACATTATATGCCATTCTGTAGATTCAGATGACTATCCGAATATAGACGGGTAATCCAAGTATAGTATTCCATACCAAGGCCCGAATACCGTATATTGTGTCGCCCCAAAATAGGTTCACATACCATAGTTGTTTTGATCGCACAATACCCATATGATTCCTCTCAGGCCGGTACAATATCGGTACCACAGTGATCGTCTGAGGAATCCAAGCATACCTAGTACACGAGTTGTCCATAACCATGCAAGTCTCTAGTCTTAGGTCGGTTGTCAGGTTCATATTCAAGTCAGATTCAGGTTCAAGTTCAAGTCTGGATTGTTCACAAACATATCGACTCCCTGAATCATCAAATTCAGAATAGTACAAGTGTTGCTTAACTTGTCATGATACATTTTCCTATTTTGGGGACTAGCTTGGTGACCTAACGGTCCCGAAAACTTTCAAGTTCAGGACTGCACGAAATGACTATTCGATAGTCTTTCGGCTAAACTAGACGATGTAAGACATGTATCATTTTACTTGGTTGTGGCACGGAACTAAGTGACAATCATTGTATATATAATAGATAGCATAAAGTAAAACTACTTGAAAGATTCTAAACGGCAAGGCGAGCAGGCATCTCGTACGGTCGGTTTACTATCTTCTAGCAGCACGTTACTTTCCAAGTTCTATGCAAATAATACTATATAGGATTATTCCCTTAGTTAAGTGCATTGAATTCATTTATTAGCATGCAATGGATGATTTGTCTAGCGACTAGCATATATCGTCCATATTTTTAAGTGTGCAGGCTAAGAAAAGACAGGTTCATCGTAGCCACCCACCTTAGCGATGATTCGTATCGGTCGAGTGATACTTCGAGTACACCTTTGAAGGTCTATTCTGAACTCTGAATGGCCAAGTCTAAATTTCTTTGCCTCAAGCAAGTCTTCTCGTCGAGCTAGGCGGGACGGGTCATCGCACTTGCGCCGTTTGAATCGGCTCTCTACATTGATACGAAGCAAATTATTACAGCAGAGCTAACCGAGCCATGATAATCGTCGCATAGTACATAGTATATGCATCGGTCCCTTGTAAGGCCACCTTGCTAAGATCGCATATAACGAATGGTACTATATAGTAGTCGGATATTATAATCCACTAGTGTAGATTTAAAATAATATCCATGGGGGCCAGCCTTGCACTCCCCAAATGGATATCTGAGGGTGGATGTCATGCACGATCTCGGGATTCCTTCCCTTCCAATGTTCTATAAATTTTAGTTGCCTAGTTAATCCTATTTTTAGTCGAAATCACATGGTTACTTGATCATTCCTCCTATATGTCGTACTATAGTACGACCATGCTAGATACGAATCCACTTTGTTGCTTTATAGCTCAACCTGGATCCACCCGAGTGTGATGCAAAAATTAAACAATCCCTAACCACGCTTTTGTTATTGATCAACTAGCAGGCCCGTGCTGGAGAAATTATATGATATCATATGTCGCATAGAATAGAAGCACCTCGGTGTACGACCAAAACATGTAACATATAACGTGTGGGAACACTTAGCACGTAGGAACACATAGCACGTAGTAAGTGTATCAGCACATATATGAGTATTCGAGTCAAGTTACAAAATTATTCATTAATCACATGAGTTATTATCATAATACAATACTTAGATCGGGTCATGCTCATATTCGGTTTAGTCATTCATCACATAGTCTAGTTTAACACATGGTCGGGTCTATTACATGGTCAGGTCAAGCACATAGTAACACTTAGTCCATTTACACTTGTAATTACTAGGATCAACACATAAAATCATAAAATCCAATAAAAACTTTAAAATCAAGCAAAACAGCAAAATATGTACATAGGGTCAATTGGGGTAGTATGCGCTTTTGAGAAACGCATGCATGAGGAGTTGTCGTATGAAAACAGCTACCGCATGCCGCATGCATGAGTTCAACCGCCACAAAGAACATTTGTCGCATACTTTGGCTGCCGCATGCTCATAGGAAAAGTCCACGCCTATGAAAATGTGCCACATCGGGAACAGGCACTATCAGAGAAGTGACATACCATAAATGCATGCCATAGACATCAAAATTTATGCATAAAAAGATGAGAAATAGTAGAAGGCGCATAGTGTTCCAAGCCGTATGACAAGCTGGCCGCATGATACTTCATGTGCCCAGTGAGCCAGACGCATAGCTTTAGAACGCATATGCAAAACAGTCAAGCGCCTATCAAGATAAGCGCATGTTGTGAAGGGCTGCGGTGGAAAGTTCGTGCTGCATAGCATTGTTGCCGCATGGCCTTTTCTGCTGCATAGACTTATCCTCCCATAATAGCAAGTCTGCCATGGAAAAGCTTCAAAACTTAAAAACTTAGTTTCTTCATAAAATCTTCAATTTAACTCGAAATCAAGTGAAACAAAAGACATAACCGTCTAAAATTTAATTCTCTACTAGATTGAATAATTGGTTTTTAAAGATACAAAGTTTTAATACATCAAAACCAAGAAAACCCAAGGAACCCGTAAAAACCCTAACTTTGAAATATAGATCTACTCTAATTTATCCATCAAAATAAAAAATATCAAGTATTAAAGATGTAAAGGAACTCATAATACACATTATGGACTAATAATATATAGTGGAAATTATAGAAATAAAATATAATATTTCTCCATGTCATGCAAGCTATACTTGCCTAGCTCCAAGAAGAAGAAAGTGAAAAATAAGGAAGAAGAAGAAGAAGAAGAAGAAGAAGAGGGATTATATAGGCTAGGGCTGGATGCTTGGCCATTGGATAAAGTCATGACTAATCCTAGCCATAAAATTAAAGTATGAACCTCATGTCAAAATAGAAGTGGGTCTAGTCTCCATGTAACATGACAACTATGCTAGCAAGAAATAATACGTTCTAATACGTATATTGGGAACGATAAGTGACAGCATGGCTCTGCATGTTCTTCCTAGGACGAATTGATCCCAACGTCAAAGCGATCGTTCGAGGAACAAAATCTTGTGCGCAAGTTATCCGTGACCATACATGATTTAATTCTCTTTCTTAAACATTATCATATTTCTTGAGCCATTTATTATCTCAAACTTTCCATCTTTACGCATCTCCTGGTCTGGGGACTGCCTTGGCGACCTAACGGTCCCAAAATCTTTTCATGTATCTATCTCTGAATTCCATGATTAACTAATTGTAGTCTTTCTGACTAAGGTGGCAATACTATGTTCCACATGATAACTCAGTAGCATTGTTACAATCTATATGATAGGATACATCAATAGCATGAAAATTTACTAATGTGGCAGGAAGTTGAATATTCTAAATGATAACACCAAGAATTACTACGTTACGCAAGTCAAAATCAAGCATGTAAAGTTCATATCCAAAGTATCAGTGTGACAGTCTATTCTAGCAGCAAGTTAAAGTTTCCATGTTCTATATGAATTGATAAATAGTGGGATTATTCCATTAGCTATGTGGGTTCATATCTTTTTATTAGCATACATCAAGTTATTGTGTAGCGAAGAAGCATGTAACATCAATTTTATTAAGTGTAAAGATAAAGTAGAGACGAATTCACCGATGCCAGCTACCTGAATAAAAACTCTGCCTCGGCCAAGCGAGACTCCGAGCACGTCTCCTAAATGAGCCAAATCCCAGTGGCACTGCACCAATGAATCACTTGTTGAACTGAGAAGAGCGGGGCATTAAAGTCTCTACCATTGCCTGAACCCTTGCTTTTACTCCTGCCGTGACTCTCTAAAACAAGTGCCTTTGAATGAGATATAGATGAAGTATCCGGAGATTTTCTTCGAATCTCTTCATTTAATACCCCCCTCTTGGCGACCTTTAGACTAACCATGCCTTCTACAGCATAAGTGATCATGGACACTTGTATGGTCGTCCACGAGTCTGGAAATATACAAAAAAACTATAATACCTGAACTTCATCATCGAGCTTTACTCTCATAGAGGATAACTACTCAACTACGCCCTAGAACTCACTCAGATGATTCATAATGGATGAACTATCCTTGTATCTCAGACCTATTATCTATCGGATTAGGAATAACTTATTTAACCCGATCTTTTGGCGTATAAGGATTCCATCTTATCCTATAATGTCCTTGCATATTTAATATTACTCATATGATTGTACACATTCTCATCCATGAACTATCTGGTATACCCACACACCTGTAAGTGCTAAAACTTTTAGTCCTCATTGGATTTATTATTGGGTTTATTTGAAACAAATATCGAAAGATATAACTTTTTGACGAACAACAAATCTTTCATATTGCTCCACCAATAGTAAAATTTGGAACCATTTAGGTTTACCATGCCCATCGACTTTGCGTCCATCTCTTATACTTTGTTTGACTGCCAACTTTAACACCTTGCAACTTTTGTCGTGATACTCAAAACCCAAAGCTCTGATACCACTCTGTTGGGAATGAAACAAGAAATTTGTTCCATCAAACCAAGGGTCTACGAGAGAACCGAAGTAAATCCCACATAAACAAACTCACCAAAATTACAGTCAAAGCACAACACAAACACAAAAAATTTTAACATAAAAAACTCTTACATGAGAAACCACAAGACGATCAGAGTCTATCACTTGGAAAGTCTTAACTAATGAATTACAAGAATACACCCTCTACAATCTTCTCCATCGATCTAATTGTCACTACCACATTCTAAAATAGGGGTAATTTTGTCATTTTATTTATTATAAGTATTGTGTATATTTATTTTTAAATAATTGTATGATATGTGTGTGCATATATATATATATATATATATTATATGTATAGTGTTCTTTGATGCATGAGCTAGTAGACTAGACCTAGAAGCCCACTAGATGAACCCATGACCGAAATATAGGATTATGGATTTAATTGGTAATTTTTGGGATTAATTATTGAGGATTATAATTATTATTGTGATTTTATTGGATTGTTGTACCTTACCGTTGCTTCGATATTTGGAGCGCTACTCTATCTTTTGCCTTCCAACAAATTTTACACCATTGTCCTAGATGTACCCGTCTTCCATTCTTACCTTTGTGTAACTCATAAATATGCTCTTTTGTGCTTCATTTTAGTCGCACAATATTCGTCGCGGACGTTTATTTTAAATTCCAAATAAATCCAACTTTGTATCTTTGCACGTTTCAATCGAAATTGGAGACACAATCTCGACCCGTTTTGTGCAACCCAAATTATGATAATATTCTATTCTGAGTCTTCTACGTCCATGACACTTGTGTCCCACCTAATTTTAATCCTATGTACTTTCAATTAATTTTAGAACACCATTTGCATTAATTTTAATTAAATTAGTGTAAAGACCCAACTTGACCCAATACCAAACCAAACCCCCATTCACAATCTCAAGCTTCATACTAAACATCATACATCATTTTTAGCCAATATATCACACCAAATATGGTATTTTCCCTCATTTAATCCAAAAATCCACTTTCTGTGCAATTTTTCAATTGTTGGGGACTTTATTGCAAAAATGCAATGATGTGTCACCATCATATTGGTCAAGCACATGAAAAAATCACCCCTCCCCCTTTGACCATTCAAATCTTCCTCTCTCTCTCCCCTTTTTGTTTGTACCCTCTTCCTTCATGTTTAATCTAGGCCACTCATTAAAATGTAACACCATCCTCACCACACACACCATTATATATATATATATATATATATATATATATATATATATATATATATATATATATATATATATATATATATATATATTTCCTCAATCCTAACCCTTTTCCCAATGCCAACCCCATCCCAAGGTGTACTTGGCCGGCCCTAATCCCTAGGCTAGCATCACCATCATCCCACGTCGACACCCTCTCCCTCTCTTTTCCGGCCTCCTCCGCTCGTCCACGACTTTCCGACAGCAACCATCCCCCCCCCCGGCCATCATCTTCCCGAGCACTCCCAGCTCGCCACAGGCCAACCCCGGGCTGCCTCTCCCTTCGACACCGCCGGACAACCCCGAGCACCGCCTGAGCCTCTCCCTCACAGTAGGACAACCTCGACTTTCTCTCCTCCTCCTCGCCTGAATACCACCCTCGCCGGAGCAACCCCACTACGACCTTCCTGACCGCCTCGCCGGATCCGATTTTATCAACATCACCATTATCATCACCATCATCATCATCATCACCATCATCATCTTCATCATCATCATCATCAACACCATCATCATCACCTTTATCATCATCATCATCAACAACAACATCATCATCATCATCACCATCATCACCATCATCACCATCATCACCATCAACCCCGTCTTCTTCCCTCGACGACATAGCAGCAGCCGGAGTTGAGCCCTCCACCATGACGCAACCGAGCACCATCTCCAGTCGACTACATCCTCGATCCCATGCACGTGCATGCTAACGCGCAGGTTCGACTTGCCTTCATCCATGATTGTGTGTATGTGCATGTGTCAATAAGTAATTAGGGCTAGCATGTTATTTTATGATAGTTTAGTTGATGTGGTATCGAGACCCTGTGATTGGTGAACCTAGAAACCAGTTGTGTGTGCGTGTGTGTATAATTATTAGTTGATTTATATATATATATATATATATATATATATATATATATATATATATATATATATATATATATATATATTCTATGAGAATTGATTGCTAGTGCTAAGTAGAACTGTAATATATATATGCGTAGTTGCGTATGACCATAATTGTAATTTATGAATTTTTTTTGTATAACTACTTTGACCATGTGACCCTGAATTTTGTAAGTTGACTGCCTTGTGTATACCGACGTACTGGCTAGAGACGTGTTAGTTTGACTGTCTAATTATGCACAATATTTGAAGACGTGACACCCGTGCAGTTAGACGCACACTTGGCCCTGTTAGTTAACCAGTGTCAAACCTAGCGTAGCCCCTGAGTTCAGAGTATTTATGATTGTGTGTATGTTAGTGTATCGACTGATGTTGTATTATTAGTATATGATGTCTATAGGACTGTTGGATTATTCAGACAAGACTTCGGAAACAGGACATTGATTCATACCAGCTAAGGACTGCAGGCGAGTACATTCTCTGACAGTTTTTATTATGTTGATTATCTCTATGATTCTAGTTCTATAGCGTACATGATTCTGATACTATGTATACACGAGTTGGCATCATCGAGACCTGTCACGAGGAGTCGTGATTGGGATCCATCGTGCTAGCTGAGGAAACGAGGAAATATTAGTAGATTATGTGATCATACCCAACTCTACATGCATCTTAGCTCACCCACACCTCACGTCGGTGCAGCCTGACCATTACATGCCTCATAGCCTATTATGTATGATTATCCTGACTATTGCTTGCATCATAGCTATCCGGATGGTTAGCCTGACCTTACATGAATCATAGCTAGTCATACATAGCAAGCCTGATCAGTCCCAAGCCGATCACATGATATGCTGATATTTTACACACTTAGCCAGATATTCTAGACATGTATTTCCAGATCATAGTTCTAGCATTCACTTATATTCTAGTTTATTGATCTAGCATTTCTCCATGTTCTAGTTATTGTTCTAGTATTCACTATATTCTAGTTCATTGTTCTAGCATGCATATGTATTTCTATTTATTGCTAGTTGTACCATTGATGATGACATATGCTCCAGTATTTCTTGTTTTCAGTATTCATTATTCCAGTATTGTTTATTGCCAATATTTATATTCATATTGTATTTCTTTATACTGTATTATAGTTTTTGTCAATATACATAGAACTGCTGTTAGTGCTTGTACTTCGCTCCAATCCTGACTGGATATTTTTTTCAGACTACGACTTAGAGGACTTATTTCATGCATACTTAGAGACTTGGATGTTATTGATTGCAGGTTAGACTATTATTGTTGTTTAGACTTGTCTTGTATTTCGTTTATTTTCTTTCGACATCTCATCGTGCTGTAGTTATGTGATTGAGTATTTTCAGATTATATTATGATATATGTGTCTCCTTATGGAGTTTGATATTCGTATGAGATTAATTAGATAGTGTATCGACCTAGACAGCGTTCTACCGCCGATGCTGCAGCGTAGGCTGGACGTACCCACGTGCTTGTACCCCTATACCGGGTGCGGATTATGACACATTTTTAGTGGCGGCCCATGCAGGTCGAGCTTTGCAAGTTGTGCAATATCGTGGTAGTGCGACATCTTAGTTGTACTACTACGTGCCTGTGATAGGATATAGGACATAGGATACCAGGATGAGAGAGGATACTCAATCACAAATTATTTGAGAGATTCCTGGGATGACCCTTGAGAATCTTATTGTAATTTCCAATTTAAATATGTTCCCTTGTTTCCGTCCGTTCTCACTTGTTGTTATTGAATTTAATTCTTGTTGATTAGTTGTTAAACTTAATTCTTGGTGTCGTTGTTGAGTTTGATTTCATATCGAGATAAATTTTACGGACTAAATTATGGTATCATCTGATAACATATATTGATGAGGACAGTAAGAAAGGTAAAACGTCTACTTTGGTTATGGAGCCTAGAGTTTATCGCAGCCACATTAGCTGTTGTGGCAAAAACATAGGAACCTGACTTCGGATGTACATATCTTAGTTATGAATTTAAAGTTTTTCGCAGCCATACCGGTTGGCGTAGTGAGGATTCTAGATGACGTAATTATAGAGTTGTATACCTTAGTCATGGAACCTATCGTTTATCGCAGCTATGCTTACTGGCGTGGCTAGGATTCTGAGTGCCATGATTTCGGACAGATGTGTATGATTATCAGATTGTATCATAAATTGGTTCTTAAAGTATCATCTCAATACTTATCTACTTTTGTTATTACAGGACATTGTTCCATCATTTTCTTTGCTAGAAGTAGAGATACCTTCAGTTCCTTAGTCCAGTTCCTTCTTGAGCTTTATTTTATTAGGGCTCCTTGTTAGTGTAATAATTGATGACTTGCAATTAGGTCTGTGTCTTGTATCAGTGTTGACTGAGTATGGTTTATGAGTCTATAAGTGTTTCTTGGTTGAACATATGAGCAGTAGGCATCAATCTAGAGATAATCCATAGCGTAGTACCTTGTAGCAATAGTTCTATGATAGGTGTCATTATAGTTGGTATTGGTACTATAGGTAGAAGGAGGAGTAAAGAGTATGATTGATGGTTCCAGGAGTTAGTATTAAAGTCAGCATGCCAGTCCTGGATAGTCATGAATTCATGTAGTTGGGGATCCATGTAAACAATTAAGTATCAAGAAAATTATGTTAAAAATTAATGGAGCATGATATTCAATTTGATGGTTGATTACTTTGGTGTGTCAAGAGTAAAGAAATGTATATGCATAAAGGGTATTAATGAGTGTGACATAGGTTGAGAAATATCAAGATTGGTTATGGAATATATATAGTATCACTGTTATTGTATCAATCTGTAAAAGATTTAAGAAAAAATACGGATACATCAATCGAGATATGGAACTATATGCCTGCCTTTGAGAGTGAAGTAAAATATGTGTAATATAGAAAGTGCAAGTGATCATGAGTTCTAGTGAGTGTGATGAGGTAATCTAATGATGAAGCTAGTGTTACTATACCAATAGTGCTAGTATTTCTATATCAAGGATTAGTTGAGGAATGTGCTAGTAATAGTAAGTACCTTGTGTGATAATATTAGATTGATGTATCAGTTAATATGGATAGAAATTATTGGGAGTAATAGTGCAAGTAATCAGGGCAGTGCAAATTTCAGTACACAGTTGAGGGTGTAGACAATTGGTGTAATTGTGTGTATCTTGTGTGTTAAAGACTGTGGAGATATATATATATATATATATATGTATACTTAGATAGATGTGGGTAAGAAATGTGTATTAGTATATGAGTAAATAACGTGCATGTGTAAAGATCTGTTGGCTTGAGCATGCTTGAGATGGCACTGCAAACTGACTTGGGTGTCCATCTAGAGTAGTATTAGAGGGAGTAGTACTTAGTATGGTGTGTTGCACTTGATATGCACTTGAGTGATAAGAACAACTAGTATAAACAATTGTAGTAGGTAAGAGAGCTAGTAGTGGGTATGCTTGTAGTAGAAATAGTGGTACTAAAAGGAAAGGGGTATCAAACTTGGATGCATCATTTGACCTATGGTTGTGTTAGAGGTTCTTGGTATCATATTTTGGTATCAATAAGCATGTATGTGCAATATGGATGTATCAATGGATATCTTGTAGACTAGTGATTAGTTGATGTGCGTATCAGTGTACAAGGATAGGAATTAGTGAGTGAATGTGCCAGAGTTAAGTATATAATAGAGGTTGAAGATGTCAAGGTTGTGTTAACAGGTTCTGTTCTGTACAAGGATAGGAATTAGTGAGTGAATGTGCCAGACTACAATACCATAACAAAATAGACCATAACCATGCATATTTTCTCTAGATTGCATGTTGTATGACTGTAGGTAGGATTTTCTTAGACCTTGGTTGTTGGGGGTTTGACCGTAGTGAAGATTAATGAAGAGTTTATGACTGGACAGAGAGAGACAATGTGCTTTAAATTTTGAGGATAAACATTAATTTAAATAAAGAGTTGAGAACTTAATATGGAAGAATTGACGATTTTGTTAAATCATTAATTTTTATGAAGATTAAGATATGATTGAATTTGTCATAAAATTTGAGAAAATTAAGGAGATTATCATTATATTTATTTGACCACAAGAGATAAATTTTAAAACTTATATTTAGAATGTTGTATTTGAAGAGTTTATAAGTATTACATTATTTGAGTATTTTGTGGGGAAAAAAATCGAGGAATAAGATCACTAGTGGATTAGTGTTTGAATTCAAATTTCGGATGAGGATTTAAATTTGATAAATATGCATCGATTGGATTTAAATTAGAGGAGTAAGATGATTAATGGATTAGAGTTTGAATTCAAACTTTTGGATGAGATTTAAATTTTATATATATATATATATATATATATATACTTTGAGTGGATTTAAAATTTGAGGATTGGATATTAAATTCTTGTATTTAGTTACTAACTTAAAATTTTGAGGAGATTGTGATAAGAATGGAATTTAATTTTTAAATTTGAAGATTTTCAGGAATATGATATTTATAGAATTTTAAAAATTTTGTGAAAGGACAATATGGATTTACTTCATGATTATATGGTTTGATGAATTTAAATTTTGATGGTAAAATAAACAAATAAATAAATAAAACTATGAGGATCTTAAATTTCGAGGACGAAATTTTTCTAAGGAGGGTAGACTTGTCACTACCACATTCTAAAATAGGGATAATTTTATCATTTTATTTATTATAAGTATTTTATATATTTATTTTTAAATAATTGCATGATATGTGTGTGTGTGTATATATATATATTATATGTATAGTGTTCTTTGATGCATGAGCTAGTAGACTAGACCTAGAAGCCCACTAGATGAACCCATGACCGAAATATAGGATTATGGATTTAATTGGTAATTTTCGGGATTAATTATTGAGTATTATAATTATTATTGTGATTTTATTGGATTGTTGTACCTTACCGTTGTTTCAATATTTGGAGCGCTACTCTAGCTTTTGTCTTCCAACAAATTTTACACCATTGTCCTAGACGTGCCCGTCTTCCATTCTTACCTTTGTGTAACTCATAAATATGCTCTTTTGTGCTTCATTTTAGTCACACAATATTCGTCACGGACGTTTACTTTAAATTCCAAATAAATCCAAATTTGTATCTTTGTGCGTTCCAATCGAAATTGGAGACACAATCTCGACCCATTTTGTGCAACCCAAATTATAATAATATTCTATTCTGAGTCTTCTACGTCCATGATACTTTTGTCCCACTTAATTTTAATCCTATGTACTTCCAATTAATTTTAAAACACCATTTGCATTAATTTTAATTAAATTAGTGTAAAAACCCAACTTGACCCAAAACTTGACCCAATACCAAACCAAACCCCCATTCACAATCTCAACCTTCATACTAAATACCACACATCATTTTTAGCCAATACATCACACAAAATATGGTATTTCCCTCATTTAATCTAAAATCCACTTTTTGTATAATTTTCCAATTGTTGGGGACTTTATTGCAAAAATGCAATGATGTGTCACCATCATATTGGTCAAGCACATAAAAAAATTACCCCTCCCCCTTTGACCATTCAACTCTCCCTCTCTCTCCCCTTTTTGTTCCCTTCATGTTTAATCTAGGCCACTCATTCAAATGTAACACCATCCTCACCACACACACCATTATATGTATATATTTTTTTTCCCTCAATCCTAAGCCTTTTTCCAATGCCAATCCTATCCCAAGGTGTACTTGGCCGGCCCTAATCCCTAGGCTAGCATCACCATCAACCCTCTCTCTCCTACATGCAAAACTCCTCCATTATTTTTTTCATCTACATCACCACCTACATCAAACTCAACCCTAAACTAACCCTAACCGAACACCCGACCACTCCGGCCATCTTCCCCGGCCATCTCCCCGGTGATCACCGCACCTGAGTTCCCCTCGACTACCCCATGGCAACGCCATCCCCGCTGCTACCATTCCCCACCAGCGTTGACTTCCCTGCCTCTACCCTGCCGGACTACCCCGACCTTCATCATCAACCTCCCCATCATCTCCCCTCCTTCCTCCGGTGATCACCAACCCTGGGCAGCCTGAGTAGTACCCCCTGACCGCCCTGTCAGTACCGTTCCAAGCCCCGGTCATCCTTCCTCCACCGGAGCTCGAAAGCAGCCATCAACCTCCTATCTCCATCTCCCTCGACACACCGCCGACCCTGGCCTTCTCCATCCCGTCACTGTCGATCTTCCCTCGCCTGAACCGCCTACACCTCAACCTCCCTGAACACCACCATTAACACCACCACCATTAACACCAGCACGACCATCGTCCCCACGTCGACACCCTCTCCCTCTCTTTTCTGGCCTCCTCCGCTCGTCCACGACTTCCCGACTGCAACCATCCCCCCCGGGGCATCATCTTTCCGAGCACTCCTACCTCGCCACAGGCCAACCCCGGGCTGCCTCTCCCTTCGACACCGCCGGACAACCCGGAGCACCGCCTGAGCCTCTCATGCTCCTCGCCTGAATACCACCCTCGCCGGAGCAACCCCACCACGACCTTCTTGACCGCCTCGTCGGATCCAATTTCATAAACATCACCATCATCATTACCATCATCATCATCATCATCACCATTATCATCTTCTTCATCATCATCATCATCATCATCACCTTCATCATCATCATCAACAACAACATCATCATCATCATCACCATCATCATCATCATCACCATCATCATCATCAACCCCGTCTCCTTCCCTCGACGACATAGCAACAGCCGGAGCCGAGCCCTCTACCGTGACGCAACCGAGCACCATCTCCAGTCGACTACACCCTCGATCCCGTGCACGTGCACGCTAACGCGCAGGTTCGACTTGCCTTCATCCATGATTGTGTGTATGTGCATGTGTGAATAAGTAATTAGGCCTAGTGTGTTATTTCATGATAGTTTAGTTGATATGGTATTGAGACCCTGTGATTGGTGAACCTAGAAACCAGTTGCGTGTGCGTGCATGTGTGTATAATTATTAGTTGATTTATAGATATATATTCCATGAGAATTGATTGCTAGTGCTAAGTAGGACTGTAATATATATATATATATATATATATATATATATATATATATATATATATATATATATATATATATATATATATGCGTAGTTGCGTATGACCATAAGTGTAATTTATGTATTTTTTCGTATAACTACTTTAACCATGTAACCCTGAATTTGGTAAGTTGACTGCCTTGTGTACACCAACGTACTGGCTAGAGACATGTTAGTTTGACTGTCTGATTATACATAACATTTGAATATATGACACCCGTGCAGTTAGACGCACACTTGGCCCTGTTAGTTGACCAGTGTCATACCTAGCGTAGAGTTCAGAGTATTTATGATTGTGTGTATGTTAGTGGATCGACTGATGCTATATTATTATTATATGATGTCTATAGGACTATTAGATTATTCAGACAAGACTTCGGAAATAGGATATTGATTTATACCAGCTAAGGACCGCAGGCGAGTACATTCTCTGACAGTTTTCATTATGCTGATTATCTCTATGATTCTAGTTGTATAGCGTACATGATTCTAACACTATGTATACACGAGTTGGCATCATCGAGACCTGTCACGAGGAGTCATGATTGGGGTCCATCGTGCTAGCTGGGGAAACGGGGAAATATTAGTAGATTATGTGATCATACCCAACTCTACATGCATCATAGCTCACCCATACCTCATGTCGGTGTAGCCTGACCATTACATGCCTCATAGCCTGTTATGTATGATTAGCCTGACTATTGCTTGCATCATAGCTATCCGGATGGTTATCCTGACCTTACATGAATCATAGCTAGTCATACATAGCAAGCTTGATCAGTCCCAAGCCGATCACATGATATGCTGATGTTTCACACACTTAGCCAGCTATTCTAGACTTGTATTTCCAGATCATAGTTCTAGCATTCACTTATATTCTAGTTTATTGATCTAGAATTTCTCCATGTTCTAGTTATTGTTCTAGTATTTACTATATTCCAGTTCATTGTTCTAGCATGCACATGTATTTATGTTCATTGCTAGTTGTACCATTGATGATGACATATACTCCAGTATTTCTTGTTTCCAGTATTCATTATTCCAGTATTTTTTATTGCTAATATTTATATCCATCTTTTATTTTTTTACACTGTATTATAGTTTTTTTCAATATACATGGAACTGTTGTTAGTGCTTGTACTTCACTCCAATCCTGACTGGATATTTTTTTCAGACTACGAATTAGAGGACTTGTTTTCGACATACTTGGAGACTTGGATGTTATTGATTGCAGGTTAGACTATTATTGTTGTTTAGACTTGTCTTGTATTTCGTTTATTTTTTTCGACATCTCATCGTGCTTTAGTTATGTGATTGAGTATTTTCAGATTATATTGTGATATTTGTGTCTCCTTATGGAGTTGGATATTCGTGTGAGATTGATTAGATAGTATATCGACCTAGACAGCGTTCTACCGCCGATGCTGCGGCGTAGGCTGGACATACCCACGTGCTCGTGCCCCTATTCTGGGAGCGGGTCGTGACACTAATATGATCACCGCAACTATGCAAAGTGTCACTACCACGTTTCTAGATGAGAGTATTTTAGTCATTTAGTATAATTATTATTTAGTAATTAATATTTATTTAAATTGTGCTTGTGCTAATTATTTATAGTTAGTGGGATAGTATATTATTTAGACTTGTCATTAGTGGACCATTAGTTAGTCATGACAATATTTTGAGCCCAACATTAGACCAAGCCCATTAGACCCCCTTCCTTACTTAATTAAGAAGATTAGTTTAATTTGCATTAGTTTAGAGCATTTTCAATATAGTCCTTCTTAATTATTCTTCATAATTAGCTAGAGAGGGAAACCTTAGACATTTGATATTTCTTGGAAAGGAAGGGAAGGGGGCGGCCACATAAAGGCTTTCTCATTCTCTCTCTCCTTTTTATTAGTTTATTTCAATTAGATCCTCAATTATGTTCTTCCCCTAATTGACTCATCCATCTACCAAGTTCATACTCATTCCCTCTCAATTTTATCATCTAAGAAGCATTGGAGCTTGGATTACAAGGAGCACTTGAATGAAAAAGAATTGGCAAGGAGATCGTGTCCTAATTGTGTTCATTGAGCATTTTATTAGGAATTTATCTTACAATAGGTAAATTCTGAATCTACCCCTTAAATTAGACTCTAATTCATACATTTAACCATTAGAAATCATCCCTTAGCATAAGGCTACCCATAGGATCAAGAATTAGGTTCATATGACTTGTATTGTAAAAGTTACATAGTGATTTGTGTCCAATTAGGAGAATTACGAGATTGACACATCAATTGTGTGTCATGATACTAATTAGATCTAATTATACTTAGATCGGGGTTATGGGACTAGGTACGTGTCCACAATTGAACACGAGTAGAACGTATCATGGTATTTTATGATACGGTGTAATACTGGACTCATTTTGGATATTTTGTATGAATGCTCTTCAATTCCTAATGTGACTAGTTGTATTAGTTATTAATATATGTATTTGAGTTGTATATATGTTTATTGTGGAGAATTGTGAGTTTTAGCTTTTTATTTGAGAGTGTATCATAGGCATCTTGGTGATGCACTTGAGGTGTTTGCCTAATTACCATGCTATGTGTCTATATATATATATATATATATATATATATATATATATATATATATATATATGTAGTACTTAGTAATTTATGTTGAGATATATGAATATGTGTATATCTATCTGTGTGATTATCTATAGTTGGGTGACTGTGTGTGCTCAGTTAACAGTGTTGTGTGTGTGAAGCAACTCAGACAATGATGAGATATGTGCAGGTAGTTTGGTAAGTAGTGAGGGGGGAAATTCACTGTAATAGTAAGTTTATGCAGTGTGTGTGGGTTGATGTTGAGTGTGCAGTGATACACATGTGTTTGTGGGTGCACTGATACAGAGTCTTTTGGTATCAGGGTTAAGGAGTTATCGAGTTCAGACTATAGGAGAGCAGTCGGGTTGAGTCTATTGTTACACGAGATAGCAAAAGTAGCTAATGCTAACTACAGTAGCATAGCAGTATCAGTAGCAGCATTATAGGCAGTAGCAGTAGCATGGCAGTATCAGTAGCAGCAGCATAGGCAGTAGCGTAGCAGTATCAGCAGCAGCAACAGCAGTGGTACATAAGTGTGTGGATATATGAAGGTTGCTCGAGTATTAGCTCAACAGCGGTAGTGGCAGCACTATGACAATATTTATGAGGGAATTCTTGTATAATTAATATGTGTGTTCGAGTGATGTTTGTGTATTCAGTTGTCAGTTAGTTATGGGAGGAGTTTATGTGTTAGCATGTCAGTATCAGTAAGTTGCAATTAGTATAAGGTTCAGTTAATCGGTTAGTGTATGGTTAGTAAGTATTAGTTCAGCTGGTAAATGTCAGTTAGTTAGTGTATCAGTTATCATTAGTATAATTGAATGTTAGCCAAGGTATTTTGATACCAAGTTCATAGTTAATATAAGTAAGTATATAGCTAAGGTATTTACTAGTACTAACTAGTATTAACTTAGAAACTTAGGTAATAATCTTGTATAGCTAAAATAAGCTAGTATTAGCTAGTTAGTGGCCTTGCTTGACTTATATTGACTAGTTTGACCTAGTTGGACCTAGTTTAGCTAAAAATGGCCTAGAAATGCAAGTTTTAATACATTTAGCTCATTTATCACTTTATTACACCAATTTGACATGCCATTCACATTTAGGTGGACACTAGCTCGGATACCGAGATATATCATTTGCTCAGGACCATAGGAGAGTACATTCTCTGATAGTTTCCTTATTTGATAGCCTCTATGTTTCATGTATTTAGCACTGATATATTTGATTCTTGACACGATGGTTTTACGGATTGGTATACATGGATCTTGGTCATAAGATATTATTGCCGTAGTTACTCAGTGATCGCCGTATCGTGCTTCATGATTACTCAGTGATTACCGTGATATATTAGTGATTATATAGACCTTAATCATAGTGCATGATATTATAAACCGTGCAATATGATTTACGTGTTATAACGTGTCGTAATTTGGATCTGTGTACTAGTCGGGGGTTGGAAAAGTATTAGTGAATATGTGATTATACCTTATAGCCCATGATTTAGTATATCCCGTGATAGTTAGCAGATCATGTCACTCACGCGTGATCAAGCTAGCTCACCTTTTATATATAGCCCGTGTTAGGCCCAAGCCGATCGTGTTATCTTACTAATATTTCATGGCACATTTATATATATTGTTTCCTCTATTCCAGTTTATTAAATTATTGTTCCTCAGCATATTGTTTTCAGTTCTTGCCATTATTTATCCTAATGCTCTTTCTCGTGATACATGTTAGTTCAGTTACTTTTATCATTTATTTTCATTACTATTGTTGTTTCATAGTTTCTGTCAATTATTGGAACTACTATTTGGTTTGTACTTCGCTCCAATCCTGACTGACTATATTTTTCAGATGATTCATTAAAGAACTGGTGTCATACGCAGTACGGGCCGCAGGATTGCGAGCCAGTTGAGTTACCACCCGTAGAGCCGGTTGAATTAGTTCCAGCTGTTGATGAGGCATAGTTAGTTTATTCATGAGATTATATATGTCAGTTAGACTTTGGAATTGTATTATTATTTGATGTCTTGTGTTGAGATTAGACTTGGACTTGTGATGTATTTGTGGCTTATTTTCTTTTCTTCTATTACATATCGTGCCTTATTATTCCCTAGTTTGTTATTGTGATTGAGTATTGTTTACCATTACCATATTATCATATTGTCCTCTATTTGGAGTTGAGATAGCATGACAGGCACCTTATATATATTACGTGAGATGTTTAGATAGTATTGTTGACCTTGACAACGTTCTATCGTCGATGCTGCGGTGTAGACTGGACGTACCCACGTACCCTTGTTGTCACTCCCCGTTTCCGATATACGTATTTGGAACATATTAGTTTTTCTGCTTATATTATTTGTTACTTGCAGGATAATTTGGTTGCATGTCATGGAGACTAGACCCATTCTTTGGTTCAATTAGACTCATAGTTTAATTGTTGGGTTGGTTTGGTCATGAGTGAACCCATGGTCTAAACCTCAAACCCTAGTTATATAAGTTAACTTATTTTTCTCACTTCTCTTATTCTCTTATTTTTCCCCTTCCTTCAATTAGGCAATTACACCTTGCACAACATGGAGAAATCTTTTAATTTTTGATTCTTGCTCTTTCCTTATATTTTATTAGTCTAATGTGTACATTATGAATCTAAACACTTTTAGTACTTGGAGTTTTTGGTTTTAATGGGTTAATTTGAGTAGATCTATATTTTAAGTTTAGGGTTTCATGAGTTTCTTGAGTTTTTTGTGGTTTTGATCTATTAAAACATGGTATTTGAGAAAACAAGTTTTTGGGGTTGATAGAGCACTTTATTTCGAGCATTTTGGAGTTTCGTTCACTTGATTCGGGACTAAAATGAGATTTTTATGAAGAAAATAATTTTTTGGTTTTTGGAGTTGTAAACTCCCTCACCCAAAATTAGGGCTACTTGGATTAGATAATGAAATTAGGGCTAGTTGAACCCAATTAGAATTAGAACATGGCTTTTATTTAATTATACAATAATTAAATAACGCGTAGCACACATTACCGATGCTACGATAATTGGAGACACAATCTTGCCCGTCTTGTGCATCTCAAATTTTATTAATATTCTACACTGACCCCTCTAAGCCCTGTCACTTGTGCCCCGCCTAAATCTAATCCCATGTACTCCTAATTAATTCTAGAGCATCGTGCGCAGTTCGATTTAATTAATTAAATCTAATTTCTGCCTTTGCGCAAATTTTCCAATTGTCAGAGGGCTTCTATGCAAAAATGTATTAAGGTGCCCCCGCCATTGGACAATTCGTGAAGAAACCTATTTTTCCCTTTATGTGGATTTTCTGCAATTTTTAGCATGTGCAACGCGCGCACATCGTCCCGTAAATTTTAAATCTACCCTTGCAATTAAATAATTGTAATTTCTAGCCCATCACCCTCATGTGAGCCCAAGGCCCATCACAATGAGATATTGACCAAAGTCAAACTCACCTAGGTCAAACCCTAAAATCCACATGTGTATAAATATAATTTTTCTTCCCTTTTCCTTTTTTCTAAATCATCCCTAAAACCAAAACCTAGAAATGTATTCAGCCGACCCCTTCTCTTCCTGTTCACCCTCTTCCTCCTTCCTCCAGCCCGTCGCCGGAGCTCCCCGCCGAGCCCAGTCACCCTCAACCCCTACACCACCTTTGTCTCCTCGTCTCTCCCCTCGTCGAGCGCCTCCACCGGCCACCCATTATCGACACCTCTCTATCTCTCTCTCTTCCCTTCCGAGGAGGCGGAGAAGGCCTCGAGGCGGGTCCAGGCGGCCATCTCCGAGCGCGGGGAGGAGCTCGACCACGTCCGGGGCTTCACAGCAGAAAACTCCGCTCTCCTCTCCTCCCGAGGTCTTCACCATGGTCAGAACGCCGTCATCCGGCACCGAGAAAGTCACCAAGAAAGAAGGCCTTAATTGGCTGGCTCTACTGCAGCTAAGAGGGATGAATGTTTGAAAGCATGTATTCAGACTCATGAAAGGGGTGCTTCGACAGACGATCTTTTGCCTGATCTTAGCAAACGAAAGAAGAAAGCAAAAGAAACACACAACTCAGAGTCTGTAAATAGTGACGATGATTGCTTATTAAAGGAAGAACTTCATGAGATGCTAGTCCCAGCTCTTCTTAGAGAACCATGGACCATTGTTGATGGGAGCATAGATGTGTACTTTTATCATATACGTTGTGTTCCTATACCGGAGGATAGACACTACCAGGATTTTGGTCTTTTCCTCAAATCTCCTCTTCCAAAAGAAGCTGAAACTATGCAAGTTGATTTACATCTTGCTCGTGGTAGAATTGTGAAGACTGGTTTTGTTCCTTTCGGCGTGATAAAGTTCCACAGAGAAGAGATTTTGCTAGCACAGAATTTTCAGGAAATGTTCCTAAAAGTCATCCTTGAGCGTTCAAAGATTTTTGCTGATTATGCTTCCTTGGGTGATGCTGGTGGTTCTCATCAGCACTCATCAACCTTTTACCTGTTGCTTCCCGTCAAGCGAAAGAAGTGTGAGAAAATCATGATTACTGATTGGACAACTGTGGAACGGTATTTATCATCACCCATATTTAGGCAGCCAAATGTTCCTTACGAAATGGTCATGATCAGACTAGAGATTCATTGAAACTTCTCAATGGCACGTTCAATGAAGATGATGTTTTGAATATCTTAGTGTCCACTCCACATAGTAAGAGATTCTTTTTTTTATTGTCGGAATTCTTCATAAATCTATGGCACACAAGAAAAGGCTTGGTGTTCAGCTATCCAACCCAGAGCAACCACTTTTGAAGGCCACACAGTTTTTTTTGTTGTTTGCGTAACTTGCTGCGTAATCGGGTACAAGGGAATACAGGATGTTAGATTTGTTCTTTGCGACTTTGGAGCAGGTTATTGGTACATTGCAGCTTCCTTGCCAGGCAAGTATACCTTGCCATTGTACTGTTATTTTTATTCCATATATTGCACGCATCTTTATTTTCTGTTTTTTCATATATTTTAACTGTTATATAAAAATACGCGCGACGGTGTCGTCGCGATATATTTTTATTTATGTATTTGCATTGACCTTGTTTATGAGACTACCCCATCATCATGTAGCATCTTTAGGTTCATTGGCCGTGACACAGTTGTTACACGAGTTGTGAGTCTCATGTAGATCACGAACTTGCGTGCAGGTTGGCCTCCTGTACGTGTGGGCCATGCGTTAGGAATAACTGCTATTAGAAACTTTTCATGCTAGTGGACCTGGCAGTTATTAGAGTGTTATCGTATCATGGATGTGACATGCTTAGAGCATTGGGTGGTGAGAACAATAAGTACCGCATTTGAGCTCCTTTGTACTTTTTCTGTGACGCCCGGATTCTTCGCTGGAGATACGGGTGGTGATGACCCATATATATACATTGGCGGGCCTCCGCCGTTCAAAAGACGTCGTGCCTTTGGGCCCCTGGATCTTCAAAAGAGAATCATGCCAAATCCCAGTTTTCAGCCAGATAGCTCACTTGTGGGGAAAGGTGTTCTTAACTGCATTCACTTTAGACGGTTAGGCGACCCCTTTGGATATTTATTTCAGTACTTTATTGGCATGTGTTTAAGTATCTTGTTATGTCCCTCTGAGGACCTGGTCGGCTGCCAGGTGTACCTGTTCTTGTGTATTTGCAGGAGAGCAGAGTTGGATGGTTGTAGATGCTTTGTGGACGTCTTCTCTTCGAGCCGTGATCGATAGCTGGTATACTTATATATTGATTGATTGTCTTGTACTTATATTGTATTTACTTTTCCCATTCGAGTTGGTAGTGGATTTGTTTCCATCCAACTATCATCCTTAGATACTTCTTATTGAGATCTAGTTTCATAGATACTGTTTATTTATTTCTATATGATTTTGGTGGATGAGATCTAGATTATACCCTGTGACTTGTGACATATGTTTATACCACTTGTGGATTGATATTCATATTACAGCGTACGTGTGGATTTGGTTTCCATATATTGGAGTTGCCATATCCATGCGGCTGGCATGCTTACGTGTCCTAGTCCTACGTATTTTTGGGACTGGGGCGTGACATATTTTTGTGGTGGCCCATGCAGGTCAAGAGCATATTGTCTCGGCTACGTTACCATACTGAACAAGCCTGCACCTAGGACTAGAGTATAGGATCTCATCCACATTGACTATGATTCATCTTCCTCCTATCTGTTCTATTTGAACAATTGCATCATGCTTGATTCATGTGCTTCCCTAATAGTACTTTAAGTATAGCCTTCTCCTAGAATATAGAAGTTCCTGTTGTTAGATAATAATTAGAGTAGCACACCTATTAAGAATACAACGAGAATATAGACACACCACTAAGTTTAGAATATCTAGTGAACCCTAGAATTTCTTATCTTTAGATTGGTTTACCATTACCCCTTGATGTATTATGAAGACTTGAGAGTAGTATAGACACTACTAGAGTTAGCTAGAAGTTTTATCATAATGTTTGCCACTAGCATTAAGGAACCAATAGAAAACCAAAATTGAATATTAGGACTGAACCTAACCTTCACAGTTAGATAAGTATTGGAGAGATATAAATTTAGATTCTTGTCTTGAGATAAGCAGACAGTACCTTAGAAAGCCAAGAGCAATGCATAGAATATTTACCTAATCATACCTCAAACACAGAGACTAACATACCCCTTGGAAAACCATGATGCTATCTAGAGTCCTCCATTTAATTTCATATAATTGTTCCTCTGAAACCCTAGCACTTGCTATTTGTACGACGACTAATCATGTTTCTCTTCTTCATCTTTTAAAACTCGTGCCACCTGCCACCTCTGATCATAGACCAAGTGATTATACTCTACGATAGGATATATAGTTTGCTATAGTCATAGTTGTAATCTTGAATTTTGAACTGTGTACCTCGTAGCTAGAACCTGATAGTTGAGTTGTTCAATTAGATTGTGATGATTACCCCTAGTTGTAGACCACATAATTTGTACCCCACCTCGATACAGTTAGATCCCTTTCCCTTAATGGCTAGTAACACTTCTATCCCCATGATTGACACATGTTCTATGAGCACTATGATTAAGACATAAGGTGACCCTTACCTATATAATGCAATAGGAGACCCTAATAAGTACCAAAAACCTTTCCTCATATACCCTAATAAGAGTTTATGTTCTATGTACATGTGCAAGGTTATATTTTTTTTGTAGGATCCTCTTAAGACTGTCACAGTACTAGTTTAATTCTTTTAAGTTGGGTAGTATGTCTCACAACCTAGTATCACATAGTCCACTTGACCCATCGAGGCAGTGTAACTGAATAACATTAATTGTATGCTAGCATTAGACGACAACGTTTATTCAGACGATAGAATTTAGAGGTCCATGACCTATTTGGACGACTAGCGACTTAGACAAGGAGGTTGTATGATAACTGTAGAGATTGTAGAGTCTTTATTATTATTGTATATTTTGTTTTGTTTTGTGAACTTAAATTGACTTGTACCTCCTTTCATCATCATCTAGCGTACTTATACTTGTTGTACCCCCTTGACTTATGCTGCTATTATAGCCTAGTTTTTGCAAGCTTATTCCTTATCGAGCTTGTTCATGACATATGTATTAGTGGGTCGACACACTAATACATTTTAGAATCAGTGTATTACGGTCTGATCAACCATAGTGCGCTTGATTCGTCCTTCGCAATAATACCTTACGTGGATTAAAATATATAATTGACTAGTAGACACATGTACTTGCCCTTTAGATATGTCTGAGTGGGTCGTATCGGTTACATAACTGTACTAATATGAGCATACGAATATAGATTTACCAAATAGGATTTCAGTCCACAACTGTCTTGACAATTCCCATTGGATTCATTGAAACGCCTTGATCCCTATACTTGCATTCTATTACTTCTCCCTTGAACTCTTATTTATTGATCTACGTCTTTCCTTATTTCGAAAAGACGAAACATCTTGCTTGGTATAAGATTGATATATAAATAGTACTAGATATGCCCCATAGGCCAATCACATTGTTTGCTGACTACCTTTTATAAGTGATTAAGGGCATATCATAGAGGATATATTTGGTGTTAAAAGATTTTGAGGATTAAATAACATGATCAAATAAATTTGGGACTTAGCCTTCTTAGGTGTATAGCCTTAGATGATAGATGGGTAAATTCTAAGTTGGGTAGAAACTACCATGTTAACTTAAGGAGAATTCTTATACTGCAATCAAGTGAGGTTAGATAGAGAAACCCTACCCTAGTTTAATTTCGAGGACGAAATTGTTTTAAGTTGGGTAGATTGTACACCCCCTCACCCAAAATTAGGGCTACTTGGATTAGATAGTGAAATTAGGGCTAGTTGAACCCAATTGGAATTAGAACATGGCTTTTATTTAATTATGCAATAATTAAATAACGCGTAGCACATATTACCGATGCTACGATAATTGGAGACACAATCTTGCCCGTCTTGTGCATCTCAAATTTTATTAATATTCTACACTGACCCCTCTAGGCCCTGTCACTTGTGCCCCGCCTAAATCTAATCCCATGTACTCCTAATTAATTCTAGAGCATCGTGCGCAGTTCGATTTAATTAATTAAATCTAATTTCTGCCTTTGTGCAAATTTTCCAATTGTCGGAGGACTTCTATGCAAAAACGTATTAAGGTGCCCCCGCCATTGGACAATTCGTGAAGAAACCTATTTTTCCCTTCATGTGGATTTTCTGCAATTTTTAGCATGTGCAACGCGCGCACATCGTCCCGTAAATTTTAAATCTACCCTTGCAATTAAATAATTGTAATTTCTAGCCCATCACCCTCATGTGAGCCCAAGGCCCATCACAATGAGATATTGACCAAAGTCAAACTCACATAGGTCAAAACCTAAAATACACATGTGTATAAATATAATTTTTCTTCCCTTTTCCTTTTTTCTAAATCATCCCTAAAACCAAAACCTAGAAATGTATTCAGCCGGCCCCTTCTCTTCCTGTTCACCCTCTTCCTCCTTCCTCCAGCCCGTCGTCGGAGCTCCCCGCCGAGCCCAGTCACCCTCAACCCCTACACCACCTTTGTCTCCTCGTCTCTCCCCTCGTCGAGCGCCTCCACCGGCCACCCATCATCGACATCTCCCTATCTCTCTCTCTTCCCTTCCGAGGAGGCGAAGAAGGCCTCGAGGCGGGTCCAGGTGGCCATCTCTGAGCGCGGGGAGGAGCTCGACCACGTCCGGGGCTTCGCAGCAGAAAACTTTGCTCTCCTCTCCTCCCGAGGTCTTCACCATGGTCAGAACGCCGTCATCCGGCACCGAGAAAGTCACCAAGAAAGAAGGCCTTAATTGGCTGGCTCTACTGCAGCTAAAAGGGATGAATGTTTGAAAGCATGTATTCAGACTCATGAAAGGGGTGCTTCGACAGACGATCTTTTGCCTTATCTTAGCAAACGAAAGAAGAAAGCAAAAGAAACACACAACTCAGAGTCTGTAAATAGTGACGATGATTGCTTATTAAAGGAAGAACTTCATGAGATGCTAGTCCCAGCTCTTCTTAGAGAACCATGGACCATTGTTGATGGGAGCATAGATGTGTACTTTTATTATGTATGTTGTGTTCCTATACCGGAGGATAGACACTACCAGGATTTTGGTCTTTTCCTCAAATCTTCTCTTCCAAAAGAAGCTGAAACTATGCAAGTTGATTTACATCTTGCTCGTGGTAGAATTGTGAAGACTGGTTTTGTTCCTTTCGGCATGATAAAGTTCCACAGAGAAGAGATTTTGCTAGCACAGAATTTTCAGGAAATGTTCCTAAAAGTCATCCTTGAGCGTTCAAAGCTTTTTGCTGATTATGCTTCCTTGGGTGATGCTGGTGGTTCTCATCAGCACTCATCAACCTTTTACCTGTTGCTTCCCGTCAAGCGAAAGAAGTGTGAGAAAATCATGATTATTGATTGGACAACTGTGGAACGGTATTTATCATCACCCATATTTAGGCAGCCAAATGTTCCTTACGAAATGGTCATGATCAGACTAGAGATTCATTGAAACTTCTCAATGGCACGTTCAATGAAGATGATATTTTGAATATCTTAGTGTCCACTCCACATAGTAAGAGATTCTTTTTTTTATTGTCAGAATTCTTCATAAATCCATGGCACACAAGAAAAGGCTTGGTGTTCAGCTATCCAACCCAGAGCAACCACTTTTGAAGGCCACACAGTTTTTTTTTGTTGTTTGCGTAACTTGCTGCGTAATCGGGTACAAGGGAATACAGGATGTTGGATTTGTTCTGTGCGACTTTGGAGCAGGTTATTGGTATATTGCAGCTTCCTTGCTAGGCAAGTATACCTTGCCATTGTACTGTTATTTTTATTCCATATGTTGCATACATCTTTATTTTTGGTCTTTTCATATATTTTAACTGTTATATAAAAATGCGCGCGACAGTGTCGTCGCGGTATATTTTTATTTATGTATTTGCATTGACCTTGTTTATGAGACTACCCCATCATCATGTAGCATCTTTAGGTTCATTGGCCGTGACACAGTTGTTACACGAATTGTGAGTCTCATGTAGATCACGGACTTGCGTGCAGGTTGGCCTCATGTACGTGTGGGCCGTGCGTTAGGAATAACTGCTGTTAGAAACTTTGCATGCTAGTGGACCTGGCAGTTATTAGAGTGTTATCGTGTCATGGATGTGACATGCTTAGAGCATTGGGTGGGGAGAACAACAAGTACCGCATTTGAGCTCCTTTGCACTTTTTCTGTGACGCCCGGATTCTCCGCTGGAGATACGGGTGGTGATGACCCATATATATACATTGGCGGACCTCCGCCGTTCAAAAGACGACGTGCCTTTGGGCCCCTGGATCTTCAAAAGAGAACCATGCCAAATCCCAGTTTTCAGCCAGATAGCTCACTTGTGGGGAAAGGTGTTCTTAACTGCATTCACTTTAGACGGTTAGGCGACCCCTTTGGATATTTATTTCAGTACTTTATTGGCATGTATTTTAGTATCTTTTTATGTCCCTCTGAGGACCTGGTCCGCTGCCAGGTGTACATGTTCTTGTGTATTTGCAGGAGAGCAGAGTTGGATGGTTGTAGATGCTTTGTGGACGTCTTCTCTTCGAGCCGTGATCGATAGCTGGTATACTTATATATTGATTGATTGTCTTGTACTTATATTGTATTTACTTTTCCCATTCGAGTTGGTAGTGGATTTATTTCCATCAAACTATCATCCTTAGATACTTTTTATTGAGATCTAGTTTTATAGATACTGTTTATTTATTTCTATATGATTTTGGTGGATGAGATCTAGATTATACCTTGTGACTTGTGACATATGTTTATACCACTTATGGATTGATATTCATATTACAGCGTACGTGTGAATTTGGTTTTCATATATTGGAGTTGCCATATCCATGCGGCTGGCATGCTTACGTGTCCTAGTCCTACGTATTTTTGGGACTGGGGCGTGACAAGAGTTCTCACCATGGCTGAACTTGCTGTCTGGAGAAGATGAAGTTCTCATGCGGCCAGCGCCATATGCATCCGAGAGTTCCATGCGGCATGATCCTTATGCGGCCTTGACACTTGCCGCGTATACGACCAGCATGCATCCATCTCGTTGGAAGCATGACTGATTATTACACAAGTATTCTGGAGCTAATCCTTGAACTCCTTGTGTTTTACTCGCTGAACGAATGAGAAATTTTCTAAGTCCCAGAATATCATATGCGGTTGAGTGTCATATGCGGCAAGCAGGCATACGCGGCAAGCAGGCATACGCGACAAGCAGAGCATGCGGCCACTTTTCCTCGGACGCATGACTCTGAAACCTTGGCACATCTTTTCGTGGTTGTCTTTTCTCTCTGACACACTTTATGACTTGTCACATCCATCACTTCTCTGACACATATTTACACATCACTAAATACTTGTCCGTAGGAGTGGACATTGCCCTGTCATATGCGATCGAGACTTCCCATGCAGCACTGACCTATATGCGGCCGAGACTTCCTATGCAGCACCGACCCATATGCGACCTACTTCCTATGCGGCACTGACTCTTTGCGTCCCTGATCCTCATACGAATTATGTGCACATTTTATTGATTTTCTTGGTTTTAATGCTTTATGGGACTTTTGTGATTCCATGTGTAATTTTAATGATTGCTAATGTATGTGAGCTAAATGACCATATGTTAGACCTGACTATGTGCACCCATGTGATTTACCAATGATTGGTAATTTGACTCGACTATTGGTATCTGTACTGATACGCTTACTACGTGCTATGTGTTCCTACATGCTAAGTATTTTTACGTGATTATGTTACATGTTTCACACCGAGGTGTGCCTACACGCTAAGCTACATATCATGTAATAAATTCCTCTAGCATGGACGTGATAGTTGGTCAATAACCAAGCGTGGCTAGAATTTGTTGACTATTGCATCACGCTGGGGTGAATCCAAAATGAACTGCAAAGTGACAAAGTGGATTTGTATCTGGCGTGCTTGTACTACGGTATAACATATAAGGGGAGTAACATGTGACCATGTCATATGTTTCCAGCTAACCGTAGGGTTAACTAGGCAACTAAAATATGTAGAGCATTGGGAGGGACGAAATCCCGAGGTCGTACTTAACTAGCCATCCTCAATCTTTATATGGGGAGTAAAGGCTGGCCCCATGGATATTGTATAAATTCTCATTAGTGGATGGCAATATTCGACTATTATATTATACTATGTGTTCTATACGATCTTAGTATGGTGGCCTTACGAGGGACCAGTGCATACTACTATGTGTTATGTGGTAATTCATGGCTCGACTAGCCCCTGCTAGAACATGGTTCGATCTAAGGATTCCTATTATATGCATAATACCTCTAGGATAACCCAGACTCCACCTAGTAAGTCGTATAAGTACTTGGTTGATTATGTAACTGAGCTTGTTTGTGTATTGCATCTACTGTCAAATAATCTAGGGACATAGACGATCATGGTACGATGGTCTAACCATTGTCCTTGTTTTATTGTAGGATTAGATTATTGTGTCATGATAGGCTATGAACCGAAACTACGAGACAGAACTATATATATATATATATATATATATATATATATATATATATATTTCTTAACCTTGTTTTATTTCTCCATTCGTGCTTCCTTTGTGGTACTTGCTATTTGGGGTCTAATCCCAGTGGTTTTGCATGGCTAGGTTTAGAGCCAGCACCCAAGGATCAAGCGTACTTTTTCTTGAACAATGGTGCGTACCAGACGGATGGACACTGAGGGAAACGAGTGGGTTTCTTCTTCCCTGCTCGTTATTGCATATTTTACTCATTTTGGACTTTTAGCCACCAGCACTTTTTAGCCGTAAATCTGGACATTTAGTTTTCTTACATGATTATAATTATTCAGACTACAGCTGATCATGGTCATGTACTTTTTCTATTCTGCTAGCTTTCTTATTTTTGCAAAGCTAGTTTCCTGAATGTTATGGTAGGGCATTTGGGATAACTTACTTCCTTGTCATACATATTCTATGTTTACTATTTTTACTTGACTGATTGAGACAATATATGTGTTGTGTGACCCTAAGTGACTTGCTTGTAGTATGCACCCCCTTGTCTAGTTACAGCCATGACCATCGTATGACGTTCTATACCTTGTACGGAGGAGATGGCCATGTCCGTCTCCATATTTTGGTACTGGGGTATGACACGTGCCCTTACACCGAGTGCGGGTCGTGAAACAAAGTAATGAAAACAAACTACAAGAGGTTACCGAAGAACGGAGATGACGAAAATAATCACCCAAAATGATTAGGCTTCGCTATAGGATATAGGACTATAGATATAGGATGTCCCAGTAGTAGTAATCAGACTTAGAGTATTACTACTAGCCTGTTATATGATATAGGACTAAGGAAATATGATGAGAGGATACTCAATCACTATTAGAAAATATTTCTAATATTTTGAAATTGCTATCTTTATCATTCAAAGTAATTGCTTTCTTTGAAATATTACTGTTCTTCCTTGATGCTACCGTATCTTGCATAATATTTATTCCTTTGTTGAATTTGTCTTCAGGATGCCTCCGAAGACTCGATCGCAGTGGTCTGGAGCAGTCACGGCGAGGTCTGTTACTTCTTCACCTCATAGAGAGCCAGCAGCGACTGTTCCGCCTTCTTCCGCTCAGAGGATCGCTTCACCAGTTCAGGTGGGCATTTAAGAGCAACTTTTGGGGGTGCTCTACCACTAGTTCAGAGGACTGTTCCATCAGTCATGGAGGATCTTCTACTACTACCACCCATGCCAGCAGATGGGACACAGATGTTCGCTATATTCCAGGAGATGATGGCGGCACAGTAGAGACAGACGGACGTTCTACGTCAGGGCATAGAGAATGCTCACCAGCTAGCACTAGCTACTGTGGAGAGGGTAGCACTTGTTCAGCCATATACCAGCCGAGGCTGGGTACCATCATTGACTTCAAAATAATGGGGCCCAAGGACTTCAAGGGCATCGAGGGGATATTGTACACGAATGATTGGATCAAGGATGTCGAGAGAGCCCTGAGGTTAGCACAGATTTCGGAGGGCTTGCAGGTGGAAGCAGCCGGCAGCCAGATGTTGACATTGCGCTGACATAGTTTCGCACAAACTCGGGGATCGCAGCGCCAGGACTGACTTAGGAAGCTTTCAAAGAGCTTTTCAAGGAGAAGTTATTTTCAGATGTGGCTCTGAGTGCTCTAAAGAGTCAGTTCCTAGACCTCGTCCAAGGGAACATGATGGTGGACGAGTACGCAGCGGAGTTCTGCAGACTAGAAAGATTTATAGAGGGACAGAATCCTCTAGGGAAGGTCCAGAAGTTTCAGAAGGGTTTGATTAGAGAGATCAAATATCTTACTAGAGGACACTGCATGGCGACATTTGAGGATATCCTGATGGATGCACAGTGAGCAGAGGATGACTTGGAACTTAAATCCAAGAGGATGCAAGATACGTCAGGAGGAGCTAGCAGTAGTGCAGGTCTAGCCAAAAGACCCTATTTTTAGCAGAAGAGGTCCTTCCAGCAGAAGAGATAGCAGTTTCATGTACCAGTCTAAACACCAATGCAGCAGACATACCAAGCCCCGAGACTAGCACAGCAGGCCCCACAGTATACTCACTGTGGAAAGATTGGACACGTATGGGAAGTCTGTAGGAAGAGGCTTGGAGTGTGCCTCTATTGCGGAGAGCCAGGCCACCTGTTGATGGAGTGTCTAGTGGCTTCGATTCGATTCGAGCAGGCCAGGGAGCAATACCGGCACAGAGAGCACCAGCGAGATCGTCTGCGGGACAGCAGAGTGGACCTTCTTTATAGACTCAGCAGCAGCATTTTGTCCAGCACCAGCAGCAGCAGAGAGGTGCACCACGAGGGCGAGATTTTGACATGGCAGTTGAGGAGTAGGATCCAGTCGGAGATTTGATATCAGATTGAGTTCTCCTTGATTCGATTCCAGCTTATGCTTTGTTTGATTCTGGTGCCTCCCATTCTTTTGTATCTGTATCGTTTGCTCTTAAGCATCGATTAGAGTCTGAACCTTTGGCTAGGACTTGCATGATCACGACTGTGGGAGGCATTATCCTGGTCAGTGATATTTGCAAGGATCAAAGAGTTATACTAGAAGGCTGGAAGTTAAGATTTTTCTTACTCATAATGCCACTTTCGAGCTACGATATTGTACTCGGGGTGGATTGGTTGAGTATGTACCATGCTAGTATAGATTATCGTGGAGGCAGAGTTTTGTTTCGACCGCCAGAAGAGCCAGAGTTTGAGATTGCCAGAGGGGCAGCAGAGCTGAGCTGAGATGCCATCTGTGGAGCCATGGTGGAAGAGAAGGAGTTGTCACATCCGTTGATAGCAGAGTTCATAGATATTTTTTTTGAGGAGTTGCCAATTTTGCCGCCAGACTGAGATTTTGAGTTCTCTATAGATTTGGTGCCATGCGCAGAGCCGATATCTCAGTACGTCTATAGAGTTAACAATAGCAAACTGGTATAATTGAAGAAGTAGGTGGATGAGTTATAGGACAAAGGCTTCATTCGATCCAGTTCATCACTATGGGGTGCTCCATTATTATTTGTACCGAAGAATGATGGGTCGGTATGGATGTGTATCGACTACAGGGCTCTGAATAATCTCACTATCAATAACAAATACCCGCTGGCAAGGATTGATGATCTCTTTGATCAGTTGAGTGGAGCAAAAGTATTTTCGAAGATAGACTTGAGGTCAGGTTACCACTAGGTGAAAGAAAAGAAGGAAGATACCCGAAGACAGCTTTTCGGACTCGGTATGGCCAATTTGAGTTTATGGTGATGTTATTTGGCTTAACTAATGCCCCGATGGTATTCATGAATCTGATGAACAAGGTGTTCCACCAGTATCTGGATAAGTTTGTGGTGCTATTTATTGATGATATCCTGATATATTTAAAGACCCCGGAGGAGCATCAGGAGCATCAGAGGATAGTTCTAGAGAGTCTCAGGAAGGAGAAACTTTATGACAAGCTTTCGAAGTATGACTTCTTCCTTAACAAGGTAGAATTCCTTGGACATGTGATCACAGGTGATGGGATCTCAGTGGACCCGAAGAATGTTTCAGTAGTGGAGTCATGGGCTAATCCGAGTTCAGTGGCAGAGATCAGGAGTTTTCTGGGGCTAGCAGGTTATTATCGGAGGTTTATACAGGACTTCTCCTGGATTGCAGAGCCGATGACTAGGCTAACCAGGAAGAATGTAGAGTTTGTCTGGACAGAGAAGAGTCAGGCCATTTTCGAGGAGTAGGTGGATTCACTATCTATAGTGATACTTCAGGGAAGGATTTGGGTTGTGTCTTACAGCAGAATAGAAAGGTGATTGTCTATGCTTCAAGGCAATTATGTCCTCATAAGAAAAATTATCCTACCCACGATTTGGAGTTGGCAGTAGTCATTTTTTCTCTAAAGTTGTGGAAACACTATTTGTACTGAGAGCGTGTGGAGATCTTCAAAGACCACAAGAGCTTGAAGTACGTGTTTACCCAGAAAGAGATAAACATGAGACAGTGACGGTGGTTGGAGTTGATGAAGGATTTTGACATATCATTGCAGTACCATCCAGGGAAGGCCAACATAGTCGCAGATGCCTTGAGCAGGTATCCAGTGGCTATGTGCTTGACTACAGACATATATTGATTGGCCGATCTTGAGAGCTTGGGTATTAAGGTGATGGTACCAGGTGTCGAGATACAAATATGGGGACTACAGATACAGTAAAAGTTGATGGACAGGATTCGAGCTATGCAGTATGACGATGAGTCTCTGAGAAGCATCATAGCACAGTTTCGGATGGGATTATCCGAGGAATTCACTAATGCTGAGGATGGATCACTACAGCACGGTATCAGGTTGTGTGTGCCAAGTGGGACGTTGTGCGAGGAGGTTCTTTAGGAGGTGCATCGATAGCAGTACTCTATACATCCAGGTGCCAACAAGATGTATAGAGATTTGAGGGAGCATGTATGGTGGTATGGTATAAAACGGGAGGTAGCACACTTTGTCACTACCATATTTCTAGAATAGGAATATTTTGGTCATTTTAGAATTATTAAATTTATTGAGTTATAATATTTATTTATATAAATAAGCATGCTATATTATATGACTAATATGTTATTATTGGTTAGTGATTAGACTAATTGATTAGACAAGACCCTAATGGACCTAACCAACTTGTCATGACAACTTAACCAATTTATGAGGCTAGTCACATTGGACCCAAACTATCTAGCCAATCTCATTAATTAAAGATTAGGCTTAATCTTCATTAGGATGAGAAGCTTACACCCTAATTATTTCTTCATGAGAAACCAGGGGCATAGGGGTCTTTGTATATTGTTTGAGGGAGGGGAATAGGGGGGCCGGCCCTAGTTTAGAATAGGGGACTCTCTCTCTCTCTCTCTCTCCTCTTTCTCTCTCTCTTCTCTCATTCTTCATCCACTTCTTTCCAAATTAGGGTTCTTCCTCCATAGTTATTTCCTCCATCAAATCCCTTATAAATTGCTCATAAATTCACTCATCCTCACCATCTAAGGAGACTAGAAGCTAGGAAGTGTAAGAAGCTTGGAGAAGAAGGAGCTTGGCTTAGTGCTTGTGTCCAAATTGTGTCCTATTAAGCTTTCATTGGGAATCTATCTCCCAATAGGTAAATTCTGAAAT
The DNA here is from genome assembly GCA_036927795.1 of Iris macrosiphon. Classification (NCBI taxonomy): domain Eukaryota; kingdom Viridiplantae; phylum Streptophyta; class Magnoliopsida; order Asparagales; family Iridaceae; genus Iris; species Iris macrosiphon. Next base: position 124,059,922 of record JAYESA010000018.1, read on the forward strand.
ACTTCCTCTAATTAGTTTTATTTGATAATTAAGAGCATGTAGATTGTACCCATACATTAGGGCTACCCATAGGAAGGAGTTTGGACTCCTATTGACTCTTATTAAGATTTTTTACATTGAGTTTGGTGTCTATTTTGAGGAAAATCTGAGAATGGGACACCAAGTGTTTGTCTTTAGGTTTGGTAGACCTAATTAGATCTAGATTGGTCATGTGGGGTAAAATTGTGTCCACAAATAGATACGAGTAGGCGTATCATGATATGGTATGATACGATGTGATACGGAGCTCTAATTTAGGGGTTTTGTGTTTAGGAGTATATTTTCTCCCTAATGTGCATTGTAACTATTGGTTTTAGTTGTAGATAGATGTAATTAATATGTATATTTATTACTAGTTAAGTATGTAGAGGTTTGGGCATGAGGTTATATATATATATATATATATATATATATATATATATATATATATATATTGTTCATTGGTTGCTATATGAAAGTATATGGATACTTGTATATTAGTGAGTGTTGTAGAGTGACTGTGTGTGTGTTGAGTTTGTGGAGTTGATGAGGATGCATTGTGGTGACATGGGGGAGCACATGCTCGGGTATGCACCGCTAGTGCAGAGTGTAAATAGAGATTTGGGGGCACGGGTTGCTCTGTAACCTGAGAGTGGAGTGAGTATCTTAAGTTGAGTTGGGGGTATCAGGTATAGAGTATATAAGATTGATATTTGGGTATCAGTCAATCGGGTTGCAGTGGTATAAGAGCATAGCAGTTGCAGTAGGAAGAAAGAATTTGTGCAAGTGATTACCTATGCATGTAGAAGTACAGTTGAGCAGTGATGAGAATGTGGGTCTGCTGAACCCACACAGCAACTGCATAACAGAGGTGCCCGGGTCTGCAGTAGATGCAGGATGTAGGTATGCCTACAATCAGTAAGGAAATACAGGTAGATGGTGTAAAGGCCGTGGTTGCAGGTAAATGGTTAGTGAGGCTCGGGTATAAGGGGGTTTGTTCAGTAACAGATATTAGTTTGGAGGAGAGTAGTATTGCAGAGTCCAGATGGGGGTAGTCGAGGTAGGGGAACACTGAACACAAAATGGTATCAGAGATTGCATCTTGAGGTATTTAGTTTCCAGTGGAGGTTTGGGGTGTGTGAGTATATCAGACCTGTACCACTGACTGATACCAAAGGTATCAGTCAAGTATCAGTGCACATGATACAGTAGCAGCAAGGCCTGTGTTCAAGTAGGGGTGCAAGTGCACAGACCCGTGCACAAGATCTGGGGAAGTTGATGTTGCAACCTAGTGCACATCTCAGAGGGTTATTAGTGAACATTTAGGCTAGAGTAATAGAAGATGTATAGAGAGAAGTCGAGAAACTGGTACTTAGAGTATTAGTTCATACTTGTTTTGTGTGATTTATGGAGGGAACAATATATGCAGTTCACCTGCAATAAAGGGTGTTCGAGCTCTTAGTGCAGTAGGTAGGTGTCATAGTATCTAAATACACAGGCAAGTAAGTGTTGGGGTGCCAGGCTTGAGTATCAGTAATACCCCAGTTGTGGTAGAATTGTTGGGTAATATCTGTGGTAGGAGTTTGATCAGTCGGTGCTTTAGTATCAGTATAGGTATTGATCTCATCATTTGAAGATTGATATTAGTTAAAGGTGGAGCTAAGGTATCACATGAGTAGTATTATGATATTAGTTTCTAAGGTATTAACCTACTAAGTTATTAGAAGTATTAAATTACTAGTTAAGTTATCAACTAAGTATAAGCTAGGTATCTCTAGTACGATCAAATAGTTAGTATAACTATTAATAACTAGTGTTAGTAGATATTGTCTATTATAGGCTATTATGATATAGAAATTGACTAGTGGACCTAATTAACCAAGTTTGGAGTTGGACATGGCCTAGAAGCATCATTTTAGTTAGTTCTTCATGCTCATTCTTTATTTCACACATTTAACAATAATACTTGATATTTAGGTTGTGACTCCATTTTGGGCATCGATCCTCACACCTTGCTCAGGACCACAGGCGAGTACATTCTCTGAAAGTTTCCTTATTTTGATGATTACTATGATTCTGGTATGTAGTGTTATGCTTGGTTTTCGACACAATGGATACATAGGTTAGTATCATAGATACCGGTCATGAGGAGTCATGATTGGATCCATTGTACTAACCAGGGATGGAAAAGTATTAGTTGATTATGTAATCATACACCACCTACTTGTGTATAGCTCACCCTCATCTACACTAGGGTGTAGATGACTTTATTACTGGTGCATAGCTCCCCGTATATGATTGGCATGATCCCCTTACCTGTACTTGTGAATAGTCAATCATACTTGATTGACCTGATCCCTTACTGTACTTGTGCATAGCCAATCATACATGGTAGAGCCTAATACGTCCCAAGTCGATCACATAAAATTAATATTTTAAGGCACTTAGTAGTTGTTCATATCTTTTCTCCAGTTTACGCCTGTTGATAAAGTTATTCCTTGTTTATTTACAGTTCATTATTACCTGTGAGATGATTATCTGCGTACCAGTTTTCTTATTGTCCAGTATTTCTTCTATTTTGTATTTTTATTGCTTACTATTTTATAGTCTTGGTTAAATTAATGAAACTGCTGTTAGTTTATGTGCCTCGCTCAAATCCTGACTGGATAATATTTTTCAGAGGATCTCGAGGCATCTTGCCCCACTTATTACGGACCTGGAGTAGACGAGAATTTTACTCATGAGCTTCAGGAGGATCCCATTCCAGTATTGGATCCGTTAGTAGAGACTTAGAGTCTAGCATTCCTTTGTAGTTTGATTATAGACTTGAGATACTTGAGTTGTATATTTATTTGGGTACTTATGTTGTTGTTTAGACTCTAGACTCATGGATATGTGATATTTATATTTTAGACTTCTCTTTCCTTTATATTGTTATCGTACCATTCCTCTTGCTTATAGAGTTATGTGATTGAGTATTGATATTGTTGTCATATTTATATTCATATTGTCCTCCTTATGGAGTTGAGATCATTGACAGGTTATATATATCATTGCGAGATATGATAGGTAGTACTGTGACCTAGACAGCGTTCTACAGCCGATGCTGCGGCATAGGCTGGACGTACCCACGACTCATGCCCAAATTTCGGGTACGTATCGTGACACACTTTGTGTCCAGATATTTAGTGTGCCAGCAGGTAAAGACAGAGAGGTAGAGGCCAGGTGGTTTACTTCAGCCTTTACCCATTCCAGAGTAAAATTTAGAGCATGTTACTATGGATTTTGTTTCGGGACTTCCGCGTTCTCCAGGAGGTAAAGACGCGATTTGGGTCATCGTAGACCGGTTGACCAAATCAGCCCATTTCTTGCCATTCAAAGTGGGTACGTCTATGGATAAAGTAGTGGAGATATATGTGCGATAGATTGTCAGATTGTATGGAGTTCCTGTGAGCATAGTCTCGGATCGGAATAGTCGCTTCATATTCCACTTTTGGAAGAGTTTGCAGGCTAGCTTGGGCACCCAGCTCAAGTTCAGTTGTCACGACCCGCACCCGGTTATTCGGGCACGAGTGCGTGGGCACGTCCAGCCTACGCCGCAGAATCGGCGGTAGTACGCTGTCTAGGTCAAAACCACACTTAACTAAACTAGCTCATCCACAAATAATATAAGCAAGATGAAAATGAGAATGGAAACTTAAGATTGCAATTGAAATAATTGTGATAACAGCTTCAAATGTTTAGTACAGAAATTCAGAATGAAATCGGGGACAAACCCGATTAATAAGACAAGAAATAGGAATAAAGATAGCTAATGCTAACTACTCTGCAGGAGTAGTCTCCTGGGTGGGAACCGGCTCTGCAACTGTATCACCTGCTGGCTCATAGGGTCCGTAATAGGTGGGGGCAAGGTTCTCATCATCGCCTAAACAACAGATCCAGTCAGGAAAGGAGCAAAGTACACAGTGCACGACAAGATTAAACTAAATATGTTATGACAATTAAATATTGGATATCATGTTGAGAAACAGCATTAGCAGAACATTATTATCTCAGAGTTAGCTGTAAACAGGAATATGAGAAACTGAAATAAATGAAACAGGAAATGAAACTACAATAGCCAGCAAGAAATATAACATGACTAGAACTATCTGTGTGAACTTGTGTTTGTTTTTAGAATACATAGTTGGCATGTAGGGGTTTATAAGGCTAATCCGGCCGTCATAACGGCTATTAGACAATTCAATCGAGATCCGGCTGATGGACAGTCGTGTACCAACAGCTATTAGACAATCCAGGGGAAAGGGTAAACTACATGCCTTCTAGGTATTCTCCCACCCGACATGAAAAACAAGACAGGAACTACCAATATTCAAGACATGAAATTCAACATTTCTAACACTAGGTGTAAACATCAAGGGTACATGTATGGCAGGGAATTAATTATCACAATATATAAAGGTTAACTTGAAGTGCAGGTACTTGCCTGTTGTTCGGATCTGATTAATTAGGTTCTTGGGAGAAAAGTCCAGAGATGAGTCCAAAAGCTGAAATAGACATTACCATCACTCTCAGAAGATGTCAAATAGCTAGAAACGCCTGTCCTTGGGTCCAATTTGGAGACAAGGGCAAAAAAGGCAGTTTCGGGTCAAAACGGGGTCCGCCGTTGGGCCCGCTTTGCACCGAAAAACGTGTCCGGGTCAAAAGTCTCCAAATTCACCAAACTTAGTGTCAACAGGTCAGGAACGCTGATACGAACTCAACGGAACTTCCAGATTTGGATTCCGATGAGCCGAACACAAAATCGCCCGTCGAGCGGGGCCTGTAGGGCCCACGACACGCGATTTCGTCAACGTTCTCAGAATCGAACCAAACTTGACCCACAGGACCAGCGTATCGCTACGAGTCCGATGGCGCAAGTTTCGTCTCGATCTGACGAGTGTGCACGAAGTTAGGGTGAATTGCCGAAAAGGCGGATACGGGGCGATGTCCGCGGATACGCGTTGATTCCGGTGTGCACGCACACCCGAATCAGCTTCCACGAAGACTCACATGTCCGTATCGATGATGCGCACGTATCTGTGAAGACCGCACGCGACCAAGTCGTCCCGTTTGGCGGGGCGGACTCAGTTCCGGGGTGAAACAGGGTCTGGTTTTTCCTGTTTTTGGATCGCGGTGTGCGATCACCACAGGACGCGGTGCCCCGAACAGTTTGTCCGGACACCGAGAGGGTCATACAGGCTTCACAACGCAATTTGCGGAATCCAAAAAGGAGCTACGAGGCGAAAGTTACGCGTACTTGAAGGGGACCCGAAAACAGGGTCGAAATCGTGTCCGTGTCGTGTCCGACACGACACGACGAGTCGGGGCTAGGGTTAGGGTTTCAGGGAGATTTCTGCCGTGGACGGCGGAGGGCGACCGGAGAGACGCCGGAGGGGGCGGCGGACTGCTCGCCGAGGGGCGGCGCGTCGATTGACGGCGGCGGCGGCGGCTCAGGGCGGCGGCCGGAGGCGCTGCGGCTGCTGCTGTGTCTGCTGCTGCGGCTGTCGGCTTCGGGGACGGCGGAGCGGGGCGCCGGAGGGGGAGGCGACGGTCGGCGGGGCACGGCGAGGAGGCTGCGGCCGGTGGCGGAGCGCGTGGAGCGAGGCGGCGGTTGCTAGGGTTTGGGAATGGGGGAGACGGCCGGCTCGGGGGCTTTTATAGGGAGCGTAGGCGGTTGCGGGGGCCGGCCAAGGCGGGGGCGAGGGGGACGTGGGCCGCGGGGAGCGGCGCAGCGCACGGAGCGCGGCGCTGCGCGCGGAGGGCGGCGGAGGAAGCGGGCGGCCGGGTCGTGGGGACGGAGCTCAGTCGGCGGGTCGGGTTGCTGCGGCGGGTCGGGTCTGACCAACCCGACCCGACCCGATAAGAGGCTGGGCTGGGCTACGGGCCGGGCCAGAAAATAAAATAAATAAAAATAAATAATAAATAATAAATAATAATAATAATAACAATAATAATAATAATAATAATAATAATAAATTTAATTTATAAATAAAATAGTTTTAGGTGATTTAAAAATAGGTCCGGGGCCCGATAAATTCCAGAAAAATTTTCCTAAGTCCAGTTTTCCATTTTACATCCAAAAATATTATTTTCATGATATTTTAATAATATTTATTGCCAATTAAAAATCATTTATTTATTGAAAGCCTTTAATTGCAGAAAATTTCCAGAAAATTCCAGAAAATTGTGAAAAATCCCAATTTTAATAATTTGAAAAATCAGGGGCTTACAATCTACCCAACTTATAAAAATTTCGTCCTCGAAATTTAAAATTATAGCAGGGTTCTCTCTGTCCAATCTCACTTGATTACAGTCCAACGGGTTTCTCTCAGGTGGACATTGCGGTCGCTACCCAACTTAGAATTTTACCCATATATTATCTAAGGCTGTACAACTAGTGAGGCTATGTCTCAACTTAATAAATCATGGGATTGAATCTTTTAGTCTGCAACACAAAACACATCACCTAGGGTATTGCCTTAGTCATAAAGGGTTATCCTCAATTTGACCGGTCTGAGGGGTACGTCTAACACTACAATTCAACTTATATCAAACACAGGATTTTGTCCTTCCGAAGTAAGGGAAGACGAGGGTCAATAATAAAGAGTTTAAGGGCGAGGTGTAGAACAGAGGTATAGGGATCAAGGCGTTTAAAGAATTCTGATGGGGATTGTCAGGCGGTTATGGATTGAGATTCTATTCTGGTAATCATTTATCCGCATGCTCGTATCAGTATAATTATGTAACTGATACGATATGCTCGGACACATTTTAGGGGTAAGTATACTAGTCACTATATCTCTCAATCCACGTAAAATAGTCGTGCGAAGTGCGAATCAAAATGCACTAAGGTTGATCAGACCGTAGTACACTGATTCTGAGTAGACACTTTGTATTAGTGGGGTTGATCAGGCCTCAATAATACATGTGTCATGAACAAGCCCGAGAAAAGGGTAAGCTTGCAAAACTAGGCTATAAAATAGCAGCATATGTCAAGTTTAGCAAAATTTAAGTGCGCTAGATGATGATGAAAGGGTACAAATTATTGAAGTTCACAAAATAACATAAAACAAGCACAATAGCAAAAGCCTCTAAAACAGTTATCAAATTTTAAAAAGCATACCGGGTTATTTAGCAAGTTCAAAATTTACTAGGTTGGGGCTGAGGTCACGAACCAATAGGCATGAGCTAAACAATACTAGGAAAGGTATCTACGAATCACTTACGCGCATTAGCTGCTTCCAGATTTGGCTCGTTCTCCACGGTCATCACGTAAGCTTGTCCGCGTCTTTGAGCAGTGGGGCAGTCCCTCACTCGATGTTCTGCTGAGCCACAAAGTAGACAAACACCTAGCCTCTTTCTGCAAACTTGCCAAGTATGGCCTGGTCTATGACAATAGTTACAAGCAGCAGCTTGTTGGTTCTGTCCCTGGGCCTGGTGTTGGGGTGCTGGAGCTCGAGGGAGAGGACGCTGGGTTTGCTGCGGGGACCCCTGTTGTTGTTGTTGTTGAAAAGGGCGTTTGTTGGGTCCCGCATTTCCGGTATCTCTTTCTCGCTTTAGCTTATGCCCCATGTCTCTCTCAACGCCTTGTGCCACGTTCAAGATTTCCTCATAGGTGCGAGCTCGGCTGGTGGTGACAGCAAGGCGAATATCCGGAGATAGCCCCTTCTTGAATCTACGGGCTCTGTCCTCCGGGGTACGAACCATGTATTCCGCAAAGTGGCTTAACCTGCTAAATTCAGCAGTATACTCATCTACAGATAGGTTACCTTGTTCCAGTCTCTCGAATTGGCTTTCGAGAGCTTCCCGAGCCACTTCGGGGTAGAATTTCTCCTTGAATAGTCTCTTGAAGTCCTCCCAGGTGAGGTCGGGAGCAGATAGTTGAGGTTCGTCTCTAAACCAGGTCCGAGCTATATCGAACAGTTGTAGGCTTGCAGACTCTACTTTGAGATCATCAGGAACCCGAGCAGTCTTCAGGAGTCGCTCTACGTTCTCTATCCATTCATCGGCATAGAGAATGCCCTCAGTTCCGTAAAATTCCAGGGGTCTTAGATTCTTGAAGTCTTTGGCACTTCCTGGCCTCTTTTGTGGCGACTCCTGGGACTTAATAGCTTCTGAGAGGCTGGTCCGCAGAAGTGCAGTCTGTTCTTTCTGGGATTCCACCAATCCCTGGAACACTCCTAGCAGTTGTGCCCCATCTAGGGTAACTGCCGGGACAGATGGAGGCGGCGGGAGTGCAAGAGTCTCGGGCACATTCTGCTCAGCTGGTTCTGATGTGCCTCCTACCGTGTTCCTGGTCTGAACCATTCTGAAAGATGAAGGGATAGGGAAATCAGAATAGATTAATTGGAAATCAAGGGCGATAGAAAAATTGATCAGAAGTGATATCAAGAATTGAAATAAGGACCCTATACTGTGAATGAGCTTTTCCCTAGAATCCTCAATCTGATTGCAGGCCTGTTCGGTCCCTAAGTTGAAACCGAACAATTTAGTCGTTTGACCTGCATGGGCCACCATAAAAACGTGTCACGACCCGCACCCGGTTATTCGGGCATGAGTGCGTGGGCACGTCCAGCCTACGCCGCAGAATCGGCGGTAGTACGCTGTCTAGGTCAAAACCACACTTAACTAAACTAGCTCATCCACAAATAATATAAGCAAGATGAAAATGAGAATGGAAACTTAAGATTGCAATTGAAATAATTGTGACAACAGCTTCAAATGTTTAGTACAGAAATTCAGAATGAAATCGGGGACAAACCCGATTAATAAGACAAGAAATAGGAATAAAGATAGCTAATGCTAACTACTCTGCAGGAGTAGTCTCCTGGGTGGGAACCGGCTCTACAACTGTATCACCTGCTGGCTCATAGGGTCCGTAATAGGTGGGGGCAAGGTTCTCATCATCGCCTAAACAACAGATCCAGTCAGGAAAGGAGCAAAGTACACAGTGCACGACAAGATTAAACTAAATATGTTATGACAATTAAATATTGGATATCATGTTGAGAAACAGCATTAGCAGAACATTATTATCTCAGAGTTAGCTGTAAACAGGAATATGAGAAACTGAAATAAATGAAACAGGAAATGAAACTACAATAGCCAGCAAGAAATATAACATGACTAGAACTATCTGTGTGAACTTGTGTTTGTTTTTAGAATACATAGTTGGCATGTAGGGGTTTATAAGGCTAATCCGGCCGTCATAACGGCTATTAGACAATTCAATCGAGATCCGGCTGATGGACAGTCGTGTACCAACAGCTATTAGACAATCCAGGGGAAAGGGTAAACTACATGCCTTCTAGGTATTCTCCCACCCGACATGAAAAACAAGACAGGAACTACCAATATTCAAGACATGAAATTCAACATTTCTAACACTAGGTGTAAACATCAAGGGTACATGTATGGCAGGGAATTAATTATCACAATATATAAAGGTTAACTTGAAGTGCAGGTACTTGCCTGTTGTTCGGATCTGATTAATTAGGTTCTTGGGAGAAAAGTCCAGAGATGAGTCCAAAAGCTGAAATAGACATTACCATCACTCTCAGAAGATGTCAAATAGCTAGAAACGCCTGTCCTTGGGTCCAATTTGGAGACAAGGGCAAAAAAGGCAGTTTCGGGTCAAAACGGGGTCCGCCGTTGGGCCCGCTTTGCACCGAAAAACGTGTCCGGGTCAAAAGTCTCCAAATTCACCAAACTTAGTGTCAACAGGTCAGGAACGCTGATATGAACCCAACGGAACTTCCAGATTTGGATTCCGATGAGCCGAACACAAAATCGCCCGTCGAGCGGGGCCTGTGGGGCCCACGACACGCGATTTCGTCAACGTTCTCAGAATCGAACCAAACTTGACCCACAGGACCAGCGTATCGCTACGAGTCCGATGGCGCAAGTTTCGTCTCGATCTGACGAGTGTGCACGAAGTTAGGGTAAATTGCCGAAAAGGCGGATACGGGGCGATGTCCGCGGATACGCGTTGATTCCGGTGTGCACGCACACCCGAATCAGCTTCCACGAAGACTCACATGTCCGTATCGATGATGCGCACGTATCTGTGAAGACCGCACGCGACCAAGTCGTCCCGTTTGGCGGGGCGGACTCAGTTCCGGGGTGAAACAGGGTCTGGTTTTTCCTGTTTTTGGATCGCGGTGTGCGATCACCACAGGACGCGGTGCCCCGAACAGTTTGTCCGGACACCGAGAGGGTCATACAGGCTTCACAACGCAATTTGCGGAATCCAAAAAGGAGCTACGAGGCGAAAGTTACGCGTACCTGAAGGGGACCCGAAAACAGGGTCGAAATCGTGTCCGTGTCGTGTCCGACACGACACGACGAGTCGGGGCTAGGGTTAGGGTTTCAGGGAGATTTCCGCCGTGGACGGCGGAGGGCGGCCGGAGAGACGCCGGAGGGGGCGGCGGACTGCTCGCCGAGGGGCGGCGCGTCGATTGACGGCGGCGGCGGCGGCTCAGGGCGGCGGCCGGAGGCGCTGCGGCTGCTGCTGTGTCTGCTGCTGCGGCTGTCGGCTTCGGGGACGGCGGAGCGGGGCGCCGGAGGGGGAGGCGACGGTCGGCGGGGCACGGCGAGGAGGCTGCGGCCGGTGGCGGAGCGCGTGGAGCGAGGCGGCGGTTGCTAGGGTTTGGGAATGGGGGAGACGGCCGGCTCGGGGGCTTTTATAGGGAGCGTAGGCGGTTGCGGGGGCCGGCCAAGGCGGGGGCGAGGGGGACGTGGGCCGCGGGGAGCGGCGCAGCGCGCGGAGCGCGGCGCTGCGCGCGGAGGGCGGCGGAGGAAGCGGGCGGCCGGGTCGTGGGGACGGAGCTCAGTCGGCGGGTCGGGTTGCTGCGGCGGGTCGGGTCTGACCAACCCGACCCGACCCGATAAGAGGCTGGGCTGGGCTACGGGCCGGGCCGCGGCCCAACGGGCCGGGCCAGAAAATAAAATAAATAAAAATAAATAATAAATAATAAATAATAATAATAATAACAATAATAATAATAATAATAATAATAATAAATTTAATTTATAAATAAAATAGTTTTAGGTGATTTAAAAATAGGTCCGGGGCCCGATAAATTCCAGAAAAATTTCCCTAAGTCCAGTTTTCCATTTTACATCCAAAAATATTATTTTCATGATATTTTAATAATATTTATTGCCAATTAAAAATCATTTATTTATTGAAAGCCTTTAATTGCAGAAAATTTCCAGAAAATTCCAGAAAATTGTGAAAAATCCCAATTTTAATAATTTGAAAAATCAGGGGCTTACATCAGTACCGCATATCACCCCCAGACAGACGGACAGTCGGAGATGACTATTCAGACTCTCGAGGATATGTTTCGCACTTGTGTTTTGGATTTCAGAGGCTCTTGGGAGGATCATCTTCACCTGGTAGAGTTTGCATACAACAACAGCTTCTAGGCCAGTATCGAGATATCACCATTCGAGGCTTTATATGGACTTGGATATCACACTCCTCTATCTTGGGATGATATTGGGGAGAGAGTCTTGTTGGGACCAGAGATGATTGTGGATTCAGCTGAGAAGGTAAAGCTCATCAGGGATAGACTTCGGGTGGAGCAGAACAGATAGCGGCATTGGGCTGATAGCCACCGAAGACCTTTAGAGTTTGAGGTATAGATTTTGTTTGTATTTTTTGTGATTGCTTTATTTTAGATTGAGTGTTAAGATTGTATTTTGTTCTAGGTTGGCGATCTTGTATTCTTGTAGATTTCTTCGAGACGAGGCACTATTTGTTTTGGTGGAGGCGGAAAGCTTAGTCCACGGTAAATCGGACCCTTCAGTGTTCTTGCGAGGGTCGGTGCAGTGGCCTACAGACTAGACTTGCCGCCTACATTAGAGGGAGTATATGATGTATTTCATGTATCGCAGCTGAGATGGTACATGTCAGATCCTAGTCACGTATTGGATCACTAGGAGATCGAGGTGGGTCCGACTCTCAGCTACCTAGAGCAGCCAGTAAAGATTCTGGATCGCAAGGAGAATATGCTGCGGAACCAGACGATTCTCTTGGTACGTGTCACGTGGAGGCATCACTCTCCGGTAGAATCTACCTGGGAGAGAGAAGTCGAGATGTGCGAGTGATACTCTTATCTTTTTGAGCCGTGAGGTATCGTTCTTTCTTGTTTGCTGTGATTGTTTGTTGTAGTACTAGTTATTTTCTTAAATTTCGAGGACAAAATTTTTCTAAGGAGGGTAGACTTGTCACTACCATATTTCTAGATGAGAGTATTTTGTTCATTTAGTACAATTATTATTTAATAATTAATATTTATTTAAATTATGTTTGTGCTAATTAGTTATAGTTAGTGGGCTAGACTATTATTTAGACTTGTCATCAGTGGACCCATTAGTTAGTCATGACAACATTTTGAACCCAACATGAGACCAAGCCCATTAGACCATCTTTCTTAGTTAATTAAGGAGATTAGTTTAATTTGCATTAGTTTATACCTTTCCAATATAGCCATTCTTAATTATTCTTCATAATTAGCTAGAGAGGGGTACCTTGGACATTTGATGTTGCGTGGGAAGGAAGGGAAGGGGGCCGGCCATATAAAGGTTCATCATTCTCTCTCCTCTTTATTAGTTCATTTCAATTAGATCCTCAATTGTGTTCTTCCCCAAATTGACTCACCCATCCACCAAATTTATATTCATTTCCTCTTAATTTCATCATCTAAGAAGAAATAGAGCTTGGATTGCAAGGACCACTTGAAGGAAGAGGAATTGATAAGAAGATCGTATCATAATTGTGTCCATTGAGCATTTTATTGGAAATACATCTCCCAATAGGTAAATTTTAAATCTACCCCTTAAATTAGACTCTAATTCATACATTTAACCATTAGAAATCATCCCTTGGCTTAAGGCTACCTATAGGATCAAGAATTATGTCCATATGACTTGTATTGTGAAAGTTACGTAGTGATTTGTGTCCAATTAGAGAGAATTATGAGATTGACACATCAATTATATGTCATAAGACCAATTAGATCTAATTAGACTTAGATCGGAGATGTGGGACTAGGAACTTGTCCATAATTGGACACAAATAGAGCGTATCTAGGTATTTTATGATACGGTGTGATACATGACTCATTTTGGGTATTTTGTATGAATGCTCTTCAATTCCTAATGTGACTAGTTGTATTAGTTATTAATATATGTATTTGAGTTGTACATATTTTTATTGTAGAGAATTATGAGTTTTAGCTTTTCATTTGAGGGTGTATCATAGGCATCTTGCTTGAGGTGTTTGCCTAATTACCATGCTATGTGTCACCACCTACACACACACACACACACACACACACACACATATACATATATATATATATATATATATATATATATATATATATATATATATATATATATATATATATATATATCACACACACACACACACACACACATATACATATATATATATATATATATATATATATATATATATATATATATATATATCACACACACACACACACACACACACACACACACACACACACACACATATATATATATATATATATATATGTGTGTGTGTGTGTGTGTGTGTGTGTGTGTGTGTGTGTGTGTGTGCGTGTGATATATATATGGGTGACTGTGTGTGCTTAGTTAACTATGTTGTGTGTGTGAAGCAAATGAGACAGTGAGGAGATGCGTGCAGGTGATTTTGTGAGTAGTGAGGGGAAAACTCACTGTGACGGTAAGTTTATGCAGTGTGTGTGTGTGTGTGTGTGTGTGTGTGTGTGTGTTGATTTTGAGTGTGCAGTAATGCACATGTGTTTGTGGGTGCACTGATACACAGGCTTTTGGTATCAGGGTTAAGGAGGTATCGGGTTCAAACTATAGGAATGCAGTCGGGTTGAGTCTGCTGCTATATGAGGTAGCAGCAACAGCTAAGGCTAACTGCAGTAGCATAGAAGTATCAGTAGCAGTAGCATAGCAGTATCAGTAGCAGCAGCATAGGCAATAGCAGTAATATAACAGTATCAGAAGCAGCAGCAGTAGAACATAGGTGTGTTGATGTGTGAAGGTTGCTCGAGCATTAGCTCAACAACAGTAGTGGCAGTACTATGATAGTGTTTGTGAGGGAATTCATGTGTAATTAGTATGTGTGTTTGAGTGATGTTTGTGTGTTCAGTTGTTAGTTAGTTATGGGAGAAGTTTATGTGTTAGCATGTTAATATTAGTAAGTTGCAATTAGTATAAGGTTCGGTTAGTAGATTTGTGTATGGTTAGTTAGGATTAGTTCAGCTGGTAAATGTCAGTTAGTTAGTGTATCAGTTATCATTAGTATATTAATATTAGTTATTGAATGTTAGCCAAGGTATTTTGATACCAAGTTCAGAGTTAATATAAGTAAGTATATAGCTAAGGGATTTACTAGTACTAACTAGTATTAACTTAGAAACTTAGGTAATAACCTTGTATAGCTAAAATAAGCTATTGTTAGCTAGTTAGTGGCCCTGCTTGACTTATATTGACTAGTTTGATCTAGTTGGACCTAGTTTAGCTAGAAATGGCCTAGAAAGGCATATTTTAGTGCATTTAGCTCATTTATCACTTTATTACACCAATTTGACATGACATTCATATTTAGGTGTGTGTGACACCAGTTCGGATACCGAGATATACCATTTGCTCAGGACCACAGGCGAGTACATTATATGATAGTTTTCTTATTTGATAGCCTCTATGTTTTATGTATTTAGTATTTGTATATTTGATTCTTGATACGATGGTTTCATGGATTGGTATACGTTAATCTTGGTCATGAGATATTATTATCGTGGTTACTCAATGATCGACGTGTCGTGTGATATCTTAGTGATTATATAGACCGTGATCATAGTGCATGATATTATAGACCATGCAGTGTGATATATGTGTTATAACGTATCGTGATTTGGATCTGTGTACTAGTCGGTGGTTGGAGAAATATTAGTGGATATGTGATCATACCTTATAATCCATGATTTAGTATAGCTCGTGATAGTTAGCAGATCATGTCACTCACGTATGATCACGCTAGCTCACCTTTTATATATAGCCCGTGTTAGGCCCAAGTCGATCACATTATCTTACTAATATTTTAAGGCACATTTATATATATTGTTTCCTCTATTCCAGTTCATTATATTATTGTTCCTCACCATATTGTTCTCAGTTCTTGCCATTATTTATCGTGATGCTCTTTCTCGTGATACATGCTAGTTCAATTACTTCCATCATTTATTTTTATTGCTATTGTTGTTTCATAGTTTCTGTCAATTATTGGAAGTGCTATTTGGGTTGTACTTTGCTCCAATCATGACTGAATATATTTTTCAGATGATTCATTAGAGAATTGGTCTCCTAAGCACTACGGACCACAAGATGGCTAGCCAGTTGAGTTACCACCCGTAGAGCCGGTTGAGTTAGTTCCAACTGTTGATGAGGCATAGTTAGTTTATTCATGAGATTGTATATGTCAGTTAGACTTTGGCATTGTATTATCATTTTATGCCTTGTGTTGAGATTAGACTTGGACTTGTGATGTATTTATGGCTTATTTTCTTTTCTTCTATTCCATATCGTGTCTTATCATTCTCTTGTTTGTTATTGTGATTGAGTATTGTTTGTCATTACCATATTATCATATTGTTCTCCATTTGGAGTTGAGATAGCATGACAGGTACCTTATATATATTGTGTGAATATTTAGATAGTATTTTTGATCTAGACAGCGTTCTACCACCGATGTTGCGGCGTAGGCTGGACGTACCCACGTATTCGTGCCCTTACACCGGGTGTGGATCGTGACACAAAGTATTGAAAACATACTACAAAAGGTTACCGAAGAACGGAGATGATGAAAATAATCACCCAAAATGATCTCCCTTCATAATATCCACCAATCCCTCTTTCTATTATTTGAAAGTTTCAAACTTGAGAACTCTATCCTTCATCTTCACAATGTTAGATTCAATGATGATAGAAAATTAGGGTTAGTAAAACCTATTTAATGCCCTCTAAATTCTGCAACAATCTTGACCATTGACTAGATCCAACGGTTTAAATAAATCACTCAAATTCGGCCTCAGCTCCGAACAACAGTATACCAACGGTATACTACGGTATACCGAATTGGAAAGCCAGAAGTTATGGAATGAGCAATAATTTTTTTCACTATTTTTGCATATTGATGGTATACCTTTGACTATATATCAGTAGTATACTGATAAAGGCTATTATTTTTCAATTTCTAATTTTTGGCGCCCGCTGAATTTGTCTTATTTGCCACCTTTGATTTTTCGAGCTTCTTCGACATATGGATGACGCTCGTTGTACTACAGGAGATTTTTTACATAAGTTAGAAATCTCACCGAACACCAACACTTCTCCGTAGCCATTGTCGTACCTTCTTCCTCTCGATTGAGAACTTCAATACCACTTTGGTGGCATTCAGAGACGAGAGGAATATATATTCATGAACATCAACCATTATAATCCAGAAAGAAAATATGATCACAAGCTGCTATACAAGAGCCAAGCAACACACAATATGTGGTTGTAGCCACCTGTGTGTATATATATATATATATATATATATATACTTTGTCCCAAGATCCGATCATGTGTAACTTCTTAAGAAGAAGATAAAGTAATTACAATGATATCTCAAAATTTCTAATCCTAACTAGAACTCTGATTTAGTAATAGTTGCCCACCAAATCAATGTCGATAACGATCTCTTTGATGGAGTAGACAAATATCTGGTCAGAACACTCCTCTCTTGAAATGCAAGACCTGCATGAGTATAGATCTCTCGTAGAGGTGGTAGATGTCTCCTTGAATCCCTATAAGAGCATACTGCAAAGTAAATCCTTTTAGCCTTAGTACTGAAAATTTTGGTATATTGACGAATGCCGGTCTAGTCTAGACCAAAATTTTGCAAGAATTCTAGATATGTTGCTTTGGCTCCAACTAAACCCCGGTCTTTACCGCAACCATTTTATCATCTTCCACATGCAAACTCAGGCTTCCTTGATCTCAAATTATTGATGAATTTCTATCTGTTGTTTGTGGTTTTGACCACTTTTGTATGGTAAAAATGAGTCGAGAACCAAACAAATTTCGATTTTGGACTAGAACAACAAACGCTCTATAGTGTTACTTGGGGGTACTCCCAACATTCATTGAAGTATGCATCCAACCTAATACTTAGTTACGTATATTGTATTTAGGATCTGTTTGGTTGTCCGAAAGTAACATGACACTTGTCACTTTTTGGCAGTCCTTTGAAAGTTAGATGAGATCAGGCGTTTGGTTGCGGACAAATTTGTGGGTTGGAAGTGAATAAATCGATGTGAGGCAGCTCTCAAGGTGTGTATTGGGCCGGTCCGGACCGACCTGCGGTCCGGGTCAATCGAGTTTGATCGGATCCGGTCCGGACCGGACCGGACTCAATCCGAAGAGAGCGGCGGGTCGGGCCGGTCTGGTCCGGTCAATAAATTATCCGATCCAGTCTGGGCCCATGATCCGGTCAGGGTAGGACAGGGTCGAACCGGTCTGGGTCCGGACCCGTCCACGGTCGGGCCGGCCTGGTCCGATTTTTTATATATATATAATTTATATATGTAAATAAATTCAAGTTAAAATTTGTAGGTTTTATGTTACTAAGTTATTTTTGTGTAATTTAAAATTTATAAGTAAGTAAGAATTTTTTTTTTATATAACTTTAAATATTTAACTTTAAGTATAAATTTATTTAAAATTTATAACTAAGTTAGAAAGTTTTTTATATAACTTTAAGTATATAATTTTAAGTATAAGTTTATTTAAAATTTATAAGTAAGTTAGAAATATTTTTATTTAATTTATTTATATTAATATTTATATAACTTTAAGTAGAAATTAAAATATAAATATTTATAAGTTCATTATTTTTTTGAATTTTTTGAATAACTTATAAAAAAAATGTATAAATCTATTTTTTTATAACTTAAATATAAATTTATAACTTGAAATTTAAAGATGTGATTTATATAGACATAAAGAAGTTAAATGTAAACAACTAACAACATTAAGTAAGAAAAGGCTGAATTTTTTTTTATTAATGCCAATTAAATTATAAATGTATTATACATTAAGTAAAAAAAAATAGAAACTTGTAAACCAAAATTTTATTTGCATAAAGCTTGTAAAAAATGTACAAGTCTTTTAAAAAAAAATTGTCGTCCGTCTTTCGTTGAAGTTTATTGGTCAGTTCCTCCTTTAGTAGCGTCATCTATAGTAAGACATTTAAAGTCCAGGCATGCGATATCGGCACTTTCATCTCTTGAGTCTTGAGTTCTTTCTTCAGCACGGGTCCAATCATGAACACAGACACAAGCTTCCAAAATATCTGGCAGCAACCGACTCATCTTCTTGTTTAACATCCTTGAACCTGTACTAAAACAAGATTCCGATGCTACTGTGGACACCGTGTAAACCCCCTGATTTTTTTCAAAATTTTAAAAACTGGATTTTTCACAATTTTCTGGAATTTTCTGGGATTTTTCTGTAATTTAAAAATAGGGTTTTAATTATTAAATGATAATAAACAATATTAAAATATTATGGAAATAATATTTTTGGGTGTAAAATGAAAAACTGGACTTAGGATAATTTTTCTGGAATTTATCGGACCTCGGGCCTATTTTTAAATTACCAAAGAGTATTTATTTAATGATTTATTTATTTATTAATTAATTACTATTATTTATACTATTATTATTTTTATTTTTTTTAACATTCCGGCCCAAGGCCCACAGGACCCAGGCCCATTGGGCTCGACCCAGCCCGCACGCCTACCGGGTCGGGTCGGGTCTGCCCGCCGCCCGACCCGCACCCGACCCAGACCCGGCCCCCTCTCTCTCCCACGTCGTCTCCCCTCCCCGCGTCGTGCGCCGCCTCCGCCGCGCCCTCCGCCCGCTCCGGCCGACCCTCACCCCCACGTCCACCGCCACCTCTCCGCCCATCTCGGCCCCCAGCCCCCTCGCCCAGCCTATAAAACCCCCACCTCCACAGTCCCCTCCGACTACCCCCTCGCCTCCGGCAGCCCCTCGCAGCGCCGCCTCCACCGTCGACGCCCCACGCCGCCACGCCCAGCGCCGCCGCCCTCTTCCTTCCCTCCTCTTCTTCTTCTCCGGCTGCCCTCCGCCGGCAGCAGCAACGAGCAGCACCAGCAGCAGCCAGCGCCGCCCTGCGCCGCCTCCGCCGCCTCCCAGCGCGCCGCCGCGCTGCCCCGGCCCCTCCGCCGCAGCCCCAGCCGCCCACGCCGTCGTCTCCGCCTCCCTCGCCGGAATCCCCAAAACCGAGCCCTAACCCTAATTCGGATCCCTGTGTCCGACACGAGTCGGACACGTGTCGGACACGACTCGACCCTGTTTTTTGGGTCCCCTTCAGGTACCTATAACTTTTTGCTCGTAGCTCCGTTTTCGATTCCGTAAATTGCGTTGTGAAGCCTGTATGACCCTCTCGGTGTCCGGACAAACCGTTCGGGGCATCGCGTCCTGTGGTGATCGCACACCGCAATCCAAAAACAGGAAAAACTAAACCCTGTTTCAACCCGGAACTGAGTATGCCCCGCCAAACGGGACGACTTGGTCGTGCGCGGTCCTCACAGATACGTGCGCGTCGTCGATACGGACGTGCGGGATTTCGCAGAAGTCGATTCGGGTGTGCGTGCACACCGGGATCAACGCGTATCCGCGGACATCGCCCCGTATCCGACTTTTCTGTAATTTATCCTAACTTTGTGTACACACGTTGAATCGAAACGAAACTTGCGCCATCGGACTCGTAACAATACGCTGGTCCTGTGGGTCAAGTTTGGTTCGATTCTGAGAACGTTGACGAAATCGCGTGTCGTGGGCCCCACAGGCCCCGCTCGACGGGCGATTTTGTGATCGGCTCATCGGAATCCAATTCTGGAAGTTCCGTTGAGTTCGTATCATCGTTCCTGACCTGTTGACACTAAGTTTGGTGAATTTGGAGACCATTGACCCGGACGCATTTTTCGGTGCAAAGCGGGCCCGCATGTGGATCCCGTTTTGACCCGAAACTGCCGTTTCTGTCCTTGTCTCCAAATTGGACTCAAGGATAGGCGTTTTTAGCTGATTGATATTTTCTGGATCTGATGGTGATGTTTGTTTCCGCAACCGGAGTAC
Organism: Iris macrosiphon; assembly: GCA_036927795.1. Lineage (NCBI taxonomy): Eukaryota > Viridiplantae > Streptophyta > Magnoliopsida > Asparagales > Iridaceae > Iris > Iris macrosiphon. Next base: position 124,080,216 of record JAYESA010000018.1, read on the forward strand.
CGCCTGCAATTCCCGTCGAAGTCAGAACTGCAAACATAGCCGGAACCACAGGCAAGTGTACCTTGCCAAAACTTGCAGCTTTGCTACCTATTTCCTGGACTTAGTTATACATCAGTGGGCAAGTAAAGCTTGCCAATTCTCAGATATTTCTGGTTATAGTATTTTACTTGATTTATGTAGCTTCATATGTGAACTTGTTTAACTGCTCAACCCAGGACCCCTGACACTCTTCATGTGACGGAATTGCCTGAGATATACCTGGTGATTCCGTATAGGCTACATTTTTATGTCATTTCCAGTTTACATGCTTAGATTTTAGCCTGACTCATTGCATTAGTTCAAACTTGCGTGACTTGTACCTGATATATTCTGGAACTGTGACGTGAGATTTCAGGGGGTGGGGAGAGTATTATCATATCAAGGCTGAATATAATATAATATAAATACTTTTATCTGGCGGTGCCTTAGACTCTGATACAGAGCTTTGGTTCCTTACTGGATCTTCGAGAAAATACTACTATTGTTTCTTCGACACTGATCCTGTAGTAGTCTCAGCCTGAGTATGACTAAAACTCTCACTTGCATATCACTAGCTGGTTTACATATTTATCCTGCTGTTTCATTATTGCTGCACTGTATATATTTTGGCTTGTATTTTCTGTACCTTGTTATGTCCTCTGAGGACCTGGAATGGACTATGTCCCCAGGTATAGCCGCAGAGAACTACCCCGAGGTGTACGGTACAGGAGCACTCCTTGGAGCAGAACCCGGAACCGAGGACGAGATAGTTGCAGAAGACTTCTCCTGAGCACCGGCTTCATATTCACAGTATTTCCATTTCAGTATTTTATTTTCTGTCTTTCTTCTTAAATATAACAGAATAATTCTCGGATTTGTTTCCCGAGATAACTTATTTAATATTGCTTATTTATTTCCATTGTAATATTTCTGGCATTAATCTGTATTGTTCTGTGGATGAGATTAGAAATACCTGAGACTTGTAACTTATTACTGTTAGACTGCAGCTTAAGCATGCCCTGATGGATCCATTAAATTGGGTTGTCCATCGGTGCGTGCTGCTGGCCATTGCTCACGTGCTCAGTCCCTCGTCATTTTGGGACTGGGACGTGACATGGTTTTTGTGGTGGCCAATGCAGGTCTACGACTAAATTGTTCGGTTTCAACTTAGGGACCGAACAGGCCTGCAATAAGATAGGATAAGTTTTTAGGATCTCATCCACTTGCTTGAATCATTTTTGATATCTGTATCATACTCGAACTAATTTGAACTTGCATCTTGCCTTGATTCCTGTGCGCCTCTTATTGGTTATTTTGGATACAGGAAAATGGACCCACAAGAATGCAACGAGACTCCCGTCGGAACACCCCAAGCTACAGGTGTCACCTATGACGACGAAGTGACACCAGTCGGAGGAGTTCCACCAACTCAACAGAGCCAGCAGGCTAGTCAACCTACCTCCCGATTCCGGCGTAATGACATCCCACCTCCGCCGTAGTTCGTTCCACCAATGCCCGTGTTCCCACCAGGACAGCCGATCGACGGGCAGCAAATATTCCAAATGATCTACGCGATGATGCAGGCACAGCAACAAGTCCAACACGAGGCTCAGCGTCGCGAAGCTAATTTCTTGAGGGACAGCATTGTAACTGCACTGGAGCAGGCCAACCTACCAGCTCGACGGCCAACTACAGGCTCAATCACTGACTTCCGCCAACTGAAGCCCCGCACTTTTTCCGGAAAAGAGGAGCCCACAGAAGTTCACGAGTGGCTCACCAACATACGGCATCAACTTGAAGCAGCCGAACTTCCACGAGAACGCTGGATGACTGCCGTCCGAATGCAATTGACGGACAATGCCCATCACTGGTGGCTATCCGAGGAGACACGGCTCGGACCAGACCGAGTCACTTGGGAGGAGTTCTCCAGACTCTTCCAAGAGATGTACATTCCTGCCATCGCTCGATCAGAACTGCGGGACAAATTCAATCGCCTCACTCAGGACTCCATGACAGTGGAAGAATACAACGCAGAATTCATTCGTCTGAGCCGCTTCGCCCCCACCCTGATCCCGACTGAGGAAGAGAAGGCCGAGAAATTCTTCGACGGACTGAACATTGAGCTGCAGAAACTAATTGGGTCCGTCGCACCAACATCATACTCGGACGTTCTTGCTGCGGCTCGACGCATCGAGCGCGTCACCAAGAGAGAGACCAGACTGAAGCGGCCTTCCCCATCCACACCAACCAAAGCAGCACAAGAGGAGTCTGCAAAGCGTCAACAAATAAGCTCGCCACCAGCAGCAGCACCAAAAGCCTTCTACCTTCCTACCTGTTACCACTGCGACAAGATATGTCACTACCCAATTCTAGAAAATAGGGTATATTTTTTTTTATTTGATAAATAGTGTATTGTATTTAATTATTTATATTTATAATTAATTAGTGCTTGTCTTATTTTTATTTTGATTGTTTTAGGGTTTTGGCTAGCCTGGACCCATGTCCGACCCTAGTGGACCCATGTCCGACCCAGCCCACACCCTTATGAGAATTATTTTGGGGCTTAGATTTATTATTTTATTTTTAGGAGGTTAGTTGGAGAGATTTGGAGCTAGTTTGAGCGCATTTGGAACCCGGAACCCAAAACCGAGTTACGGGAGGGCATTTTGGTCATTTGGACTTAGTGGAACCCTCTTTAATTACCCAAGGCCGGCCCTACCTACCCCCACCCGTGGAATTCCAGCAGCAGCCCCCCTCTTTGCATTCTACTTCTTCCACTTCTTCTTCTTCTTCTTCTTCATTTCTTCTTCTCCACTTCTCCTTTCTTCTTCCTTCTTCTTCCAAGTAAGCTTCTCTTCACTTTTCTTCTTTCTTTTTTTTATTCCTTCTTCCTTAAGCTAACCCTAACCTTACATTTTCTCTAACCTAGGTGTGAGGAGCTTAGATCTAGTGTGAGAGCTAGATTTGGTGGCTTGGAGCTTGAGGGAGGTGATTTCTAGGGGTTGTGAGACTTTGGCCTTGGGATTCCAACTCCCAAGAGGTAAAACCTAACTTTTCCCTTCCTAATTATTTTTGTGTAGTGTAATTAGTATTGTAGAACCTTCCTAGACCCTAACCCTACCCGTAGGAGGAAGTTGGAACTAGTTTGGGTGAGTTTAGAAACTTTGACATTAGGTTTTGTGTCGAATTCGGGTGGAATCCGAATTTGGCCCAATTTTGGGTGATGCCCTAGGTTAGATGGACCTAGGTAGATGTTGTCGGGTGTCTAGAGGGTGAGTGCGTGTCTCCGTTCGGACACGGAAAGCCGTGTCGCGGAGAAACGGGTGTTTCGGGCGAAATTGGGGCTTTTCGTCGTCGCCGATTCTAAGTGCGTGTGCGTTTTCGCCACGGACCTAGAATCGACGCGGGACCGCTTTTTCTAGGATCTAGACATCGTGTAGAGCGCGTGGGTAAATTTTGGGCCGATTCCGAGTTCGTTTGGTGTGCGTTTCAGGAGGTTTTCCGAGCCGCGCACCACGTGTTCGTCGAAATGACCGAACGGCCATTTCGACTTGGTTTCCTCGTTTCGGGCTTGTACGCGCGTTGGGTTAGTATCGGGGAGTGTGTGCTAGAGTTTTCGGGCTATATTTTATATATTTTAGGGTATTGGTGAGTGTTGGGGTCGTTGGGCGTGAGTAGGACGTGTGGTTTGAGTGTTGTGTGCGTGGTTGTGTTTGTATTTATATGTGTCTATATATATATATATATATATTTATATATACGTATGTGTGTTTATGTATATATATTTATATATATATGTGTATATTTATATTTATGTACTTGTATATGTATATGTATATGTGTATATATATATATATATAGGTGTATGTATATATATATAGTTGAGAGTGTGTGTAGATATATAGATATATATATATATATATATATATATATATCAAGTGTATATATATATGTAGCTATGTATATATATTTGTGTGTGTGTGTGTTGATAGTGTTGTGAGTGTGTGTGTGTGTGTTAGTGTGTGAGTGTGCTAGTGTGTGTGTTAGAGTGTGTTGATGAGTGTGTATATATATATGTATCTAGTTATATATATATAGATATATATATGTATGTATATATATATATATAGAGTGATATATAGGTATATATTCATGTGTGTGTGTGTGTGTGTATGTGAGTTGGAGGGGGGGCCAGCCACTGCACAGCAGCAGCAGCTGCTGCCCCCAACAGCAGCAGCAACATGGGGCAGCAGCAGCAGCCATATGAAGCCAGCAGCAGCAGTAGCAAGAGCAGCAGCAGCAGGATCAGCACAAGCAGCAGCAGCAGCAAGCTCTAGGCAGCAACGAGGCTAGTAGCGAGGGGTGTTGGCGAGGGATAGGTAATAGATAATAGTTAGAGTATTAGTTAGATAGATCTAGATATTAGAGATATAGATCTATATATATATATATATAAATATGATAGGTATCTATATTACCTAGCCTAGATTAATAACTAGGTGCATAATTAATAGCTAGGTAGCTAGTTAGAGGGCTTTAGAGCGAAACCCCAATACCTTGAGTTACCGAGGTATCTCGATACCTTGAGATATTCAAGGTATTGAGTTTCGAGCGGGATATTTGAGCATTAGCCTAGAAAATGCTTTGGAGTGATTTTTATATGTTTGTATATATATAATTACGCGTGCTAGCATAGGTTTTAGCGGGTTTAGGCGGGGTGCGTGGCCTAGGGCGAGGTATCGGATACCGAGGGTATCCCGGTATCTCGATTAGGCGAGTTTGTGAGTTTAGTAGCTTAATGAGCTCGGTTTGACCTAGAATTTCAGGGGCACCCTAGTTTGACCTAGCTTTGACCATAATTGTCCCCGTTGACCGTAAAAGTCAACGTTTGACCTAGTTTTGACCTAGAGTTGACTTTTTGGACCCCGGGTTGACTTTTTGACCCGAATTTTACCAGTTTGACCCGTTCGACCTAGAATAGCCCTAGAAGCCTGTTTTTAATTATTTTATATCAGTTTAAATGCTTAGAACCCTGTTTAATCCTTGCTTTTCGCATTAGGTCCCTGCGACACCGGTCCGGACCTCGATCCTCATCAGTTGCTCAGGACATCAGGCGAGTACCTACCTCTGATAGTTTCCATTTCATGATAGCGTTTATATCACCTGTTCTAGAACTGTAATACTTGATTCTGACACATTATTACACGAGCTGGTACTAGTGGATCCCGTCATGAGATGCTATCCCCCTTACCGTGTTCAGCGGGTACTCTATCACGTATATTTCATCATGTGCTTCGGGTATTGATTCTCATGTGCTATCATGTGCTTCTTGTGCTCTCGCCTTCGTGTGCACGAGCTATTATCATGTACGTAGCGTGTTGTGGTTGGATCCAATGGTATTAGTGGGGGAGGGGAGTAGTGAGTTGGTTATGTGATCAAAGCCAAACAGTATTCATGTGTATGTCGGTTATGCAACTCATGCATAACGGAGTTATCTTAGTATTTTTCATGTGCAACCTAAGCCGATCACATAACGAACTTGTGCTCAAGGCACTTAGCTAGCATTCATGTTTCTCACCTGCAGTTACTTTTCCACTACTTGTATTGTTCTCCAGTTTATATTGCAGCTACTTATTGTGCTCCAGCATATATTTATTTCCTGTGCATCTTGATTACTTTTCTATTGCTCGCCATATACACCTTACCATGTATTTGGAGTTGCTTTCAGAGTTATGTACTTCGCTCCAGTCCTGACTGGACATATTTTTTCCAGAGGATCCTGAGGACTATTGCCCTACGTTCTACGGGCCTGGTATTGACGACTGTTGTGACCCCGAGGAGGAGTGCGCCGAGGAGACGCCGATAGCACCCTAGTTAGCTAGGTGGGTTTTCTGGGTTATTTTCAGTGGTTTGTATTTTGGATGACTGTACTTATTCTTTTGTTGCTTGAGATGTTGTAGCTATTTGTAGACTTGGACTGTATTATTTTGGGATTGTCTTGCTCTCTTGGTTCTGGTTTTCTTTGTTTATATCATATCGTGCTTATTTCTTCCCCTAGATTTTGTGATTGAGATTCATATATATATTGCGTGGTTGTCCTCCTTCGGGAGAAGATTATTTTGATATATATATTGCGTGGTTGCCCTCCTTTTGGAGAGGTCATGCCGGATTTTTCAGTGAGATACAGATATATATGGTTGACCTAGAACGGACCTTTACAGCGTTCTACCGCCGATTCTGCGGCGTAGGCTGGACGTACCCACGGCTCATGCCCGATTTTCGGGTGCGGGTCGTGACAAGATAGGCCATGTCGAGAAGGAATGTAGACGTAAACTCGGACTATGCTTAGGCTGCGGATCCAGACAGCATGCAGTGAGAGACTGCCCTGAGCGTAGAGAAGGAGCACCAAGGGCGAACCAGCAAACTCCACCAGCACCTCGAGCAGCACCCTACCAGCAAGCTCAGCAACAGCAGAGGAATCTACCTCAAGGACGAGAGCAGGCTTACGCGATGACTGTGCAGGAAGCCGATGCGAGTAAGTGATTTATAGTTATCTGTTTCCAGTCTTGTCGTAGTTCGTGCCCGTTGGTTCGTGACCTCAGCCCCAACCTAGTAAATTGTAACTTGTTAATAACAACCTGGTTTTTCATAAAAGTTATAGTTTTAACTAGATTTTCCTGGAAAGTGTAAACTTTCAATTTTTAGGGAAACGGTACTTCTCTAAGTATCTTGTGATGTGTTTTCAAACGATGTTTGCGACCGCGTCATCTCTGTTGACCGGTTATTCTTTGATTGCGGGGACGCAATCCTCTTAAGGGGGGTAGATTGTAAACCCCCTGATTTTTTTCAAAATTTTAAAAACTGAATTTTTCATAATTTTCTGGAATTTTTTGGGATTTTTCTGTAATTTAAAAACAGGGTTTTAATTATTAAATGTTTTTTAAATAATAATAAATAATATTAAAATATTATGAAAATAATATTTTTGGGTGTAAAATGAAAAACTGGACTTAGGATAATTTTTCTGGAATTTATCAGACCCCGGACCTATTTTTAAATTACCAAAGAGTATTTATTTAATGATTTATTTATTTATTAATTAATTACTATTATTATTATTATTTTTTTTTAACATTCCGGCCCAAGGCCCACTGGACCCAAGCCCATTGGGCTCGACCCAGTCCGCCCGCCTACCGGGTCGGGTCGGGTCTGCCCGCCGCCCGACCCGTACCCGACCCAGACCCGGCCCCCTCTCTCTCCCACGTCGTCTTCCCTCCCCGCGTCGTGCGCCGCCTATGCCGCGCCCTCCGCCCGCTCCGGCCGGCCCTCACCCCCACGTCCACCGCCACCTCTCCGCCCATCTCGGCCCCCAGCCCCCTCGCCCAGCCTATAAAACCCCCACCTCCACAGTCCCCTCCGACTACCCCCTCGCCTCCGGCAGCTCCTCGCAGCGCCGCCTCCACCGTCGACGCTCCACGCCGCCACGCCCAGCGTCGCCGCCCTCTTCCTCCCCTCCTCTTCTTCTTCTCCGGCTGCCCTCCGCCGGCAGCAGCAACGAGCAGCACCAGCAGCAGCCAGCGCCGCCCTGCGCCGCCTCCGCCGCCTCCCAGCGCGCCGCCGCGCTGCCCCGGCCCCTCCGCCGCAGCCCCAGCCGCCCACGCCGCCGTCTCCGCCGCCCTCGTCGGAATCCCCAAAGCCGAGCCCTAACCCTAATTCCGATCCCTGTGTCCGACACGAGTCGGACACGTGTCGGACACGACTCGACCCTGTTTTTCGGGTCCCTTTCAGGTACCCGTAACTTTTTTCTCGTAGCTCCGTTTTCGATTCCGTAAATTGCGTTGCGAAGGCTGTATGACCCTCTCGGTGCCCGGACAAACCGTTCGGGGCATCGCGTCCTGTGGTGATCGCACACCGCGATCCAAAAACAGAAAAAACCAGACCATGTTTCACCCCGGAACTGAGTACGCCCCGCCAAACGGGACGACTTGGTCGCGCGCGGTCCTCACAGATACGTGCGCGTCGTCGATACGGACGTGCGGGATTTCGCAGAAGTCGATTCGGGTGTGCGTGCACACCGGGATCAACGCGTATCCGCGGACATCGCCCCGTATCCGACTTTTCTGCAATTTGCCCTAACTTTGTGTACACACGTCGGATCGAAACGAAACTTACGCCATCGGACTCGTAACAATACGCTGGTCCTGTGGGTCAAGTTTGGTTCGATTCTGAGAACGTTGACGAAATCGCGTGTCGTGGGCCCCACAGGCCCCGCTCGACGGGCGATTTTGTGATCGGCTCATCGGAATCCAATTCTGAAAGTTCCGTTGAGTTCGTATCATCGTTCCTGACCTGTTGACACTAAGTTTGGTGAATTTGGAGACCATTGACCCGGACGCATTTTTCGGTGCAAAGCGGGCCCGCATGTGGATCCCGTTTTGACCCGAAACTGCCGTTTCTGTCCTTGTCTCCAAATTGGACTCAAGGATAGGCGTTTTTAGCTGATTGATATTTTCTGGATCTGATGGTGATGTTTGTTTCCGCAACCGGAGTACCGCCTGCAATTTCCGTCGAAGTCAGAACTGCAAACATAGCCGGAACCACAGGCAAGTGTACCTTGCCAAAACTTGCAGCTTTGCTACCTATTTCCTGGACTTAGTTATACATCAGTGGGCAAGTAAAGCTTGTCAATTCTCAGATATTTCTGGTTATAGTATTTTACTTGATTTCTGTAGCTTCATATGTGAACTTGTTTAACTGCTCAACTCAGGACACCTGACACTCTTTATTTGACGGAATTGCCTGAGATATACCTGGTGATTCCGTATAGGCTACATTTTCATGTCATTTTCAGTTTACATGCTTAGATTCTAGCCTGACTCATTGCATTAGTTCAAACTTGCGTGACTTGTACCTGATATATTCTGGAACTGTGACGTGAGATTTCAGGGGGTGGGGAGAGTATTATCATATCAAGGCTGAATATAATATAATATAAATACTTTTATCTGGCGGTGCCTTAGACTCTGATACAGAGCTTTGGTTCCTTACTGGCTCTTCGAGAAAATACTACTATGGTTTCTTCGACACTGATCCTGTAGTAGTCTCAGCCTGAGTATGACTAAAACTCTCACTTGCATATCACTAGCTGGTTTACATATTTACCCTGCTGTTTCATTATTGCTGCACTGCATATGTTTTGGCTTGTATTTTCTGTACCTTGTTATGTCCCCTGAGGACCTGGAATGGACTATGTCCCCAGGTATAGCCGCAGAGAACTACCTCGAGGTGTACGGTATAGGAGCACTCCTTGGAGCAGAACCCGGAACCGAGGACGAGATAGTTGCAGAAGACTTCTCCTGAGCACCGGCTTCATATTCACAGTATTTCCATTTCAGTATTTTATTTCCTGTCTTTCTTCTTAAATGTAACAGAATAATTCTCGGATTTGTTTTCTGAGATAACCTTATTTAATATTGCTTATTTATTTCCATTGAAATATTTCTGGCATTAATCTGTATTGTTCTGTGGATGAGATTAGAAATACCTGAGACTTAAACTTATTACTGTTAGACTGCAGCTTAAGCATGCCCTGATGGATCCATTAAATTGGATTGTCCATCGGTGCGTGCTGCTGGCCATTGCTCACGTGTTCAGTCCCTCGTCATTTTGGGACTGGGGCGTGACACACCGGAACCATTAGAATATCGCGTGCTATAGCAGAAAGTACATGATACGTTTTTTCGTGTCTTTTCCACCATTTTTTCGTGTCGACCGGGTCTGAACCGGGTCGGGTCAACCGGGTTGACCGAATCCGAACCGGTCCGAACGGCGCAGAAATTGGACCGGACCGGACTAGCGGGTCGGCTTCACCGACCGAATCCGGGCTCGTGGGGACTAGTGGGCCTAGACGGACCGATCCGTTGACAGAATCCGAACCGATCCGAACCGGATTTGATTGGATCGGGTTCGGACCACCTGTCCATTTAGACACCTTGAGGCAGTTCCTGTCGGAGGGACTCACTTTTCAACAAATTTGTTGTGAACTCCTCTTGAAACTACTGAATGGAAAAGGATTTCTTTGGGGGGGGGGGGGTGAAGGTGCTGAAAGGAAACGGAGTATCGCGTTTGATCGCGAGGAACTTCTCGCTGGAATGGTGATTTTTAGGTAGAGAGGATTTTTAGGTAGTGTAACAACAAGTGGTAATTTGTAGGAGAATAAGGAAAGAATTTGTTGTATCTATTTGTGGATGGTAATTTTTGGGGCTGCTGGGTGAATCTTTAAACAAGAAGAGATGGATGAGAGCGGAATTTTTTTTTATTTTCGAAAAAATTTATAGTAGGAATCTATTATCATATTTATTTCGAACATAAACAAATTATTTTCGAAAATTACGAATATCCAGATAAATAATTTATCCACGAAATATGGGAATCATAATCCTTAAGAATAGATGGGTATAATTTTTTTGTACGGAATAATTTTTTTTTCGTTTTTAATTTTTTTTTTTTTTTTTTTTTTTTTTGTCGTTTTTGATTTATTTATTTTTTTTTGACATTTTTTGTCGTTTTTGGTCTTTTTTTATTATTATTATTTTATCGATTTTAGTAGTTTTTAGTCGTTTTTTACTTGTTTTTTGTCTTTTTTGACGTTTCTGATCATTTTTTTGTCATTTTTAATTATTTTTTAGTCTTTTTGTCGTTTTTGATCTTTTTAGACATTTTTTATTGTTGTTAGTCGTTTTTAATATATTTTTTAGTCATTTTTATCGTTTTTTATCATTTTTAGTCCCTTTTTTTTCGTCGTTTTTTTATCGTTTTTAGTATTTTTTTTCGTTTTTGATCGTCTTTAGTTATTTTTTAGTTTTTGATCATTTTTAGTCGTTTATAATCGTTTTTGTTCGGTTTTAGTCAATTTTTTTTATCATTTTTAGTCTTTTTTGTTGTTTTAAATCATTTTTTGTCGTTTTTAACCGCTTTTACTCATTTTTTTAATATTTTTTTGTCTTTTAGGTTGGTTTTGATCGTTTTTAGTCCTTTTTTTAATTTATTTTTGTCGGTTTTAGTTCTTTTTGATCGTTATTAATCTTTTTATCGTTTGTTGGTCGTTTTTAGTCTTCTTTTTTTTAAATTTGATCGCATAGTCGTCAATTTTTGTCGTTTTTTGTTTTTTATAATTATTTTTTGTCGTTTTTGATCGTTTTTAGTCATTTTTTTGTTTTTTAGTTTATTTTATCTGTTGTCGTTTTGGTCATTTTTGTTTTATTTTTTTTACTTTTTTTTTTACCATATTTTTTGATATTTGTTGTTGTTGTTTTTTTCTTGCTTTGATCATTTTTTTGTCTTTTTTTCGCTTTAGGTCATTATTTCGTTTCTTCGTTTTTTTCATTTTTAGTCATTTCCTTTTGTCGTTTTTCGATTTTGATCTCTTTTCATTTTTTTTTTTTTTCGTTTTTTTGGTCGTTTTGTCGTTTCTTGTTTTCTTTTTTCTTTTTTTTTTCTTTGTTTTGTTTGGTTTAATTTTTTTTTTCTTCTTATTTTCTTTTTTTTCCCCAAGGAATATTTGTATAATCACAAAATATGGGAATATAATTTTTCAAAAAATTTAATTATTTAAAATTTAATTTTCGAAAATATATAATTCTCAGCTATACAGTATTTCGCGTATCAAACGTTCTCTTAGGATCTGTTTGGCAATTATGGAAGTAGCGGTTATGAGTTATTTTTAGAGTAGCTGTTATGAACAGTTATGAGAGGTCTGATTTTAAGTAGTGGCTTTTAAACCAATCCAATCCATCCATGGTAACGAACGGTTTTGAAAGACTTTTATAAGAATAAATGAAATAAAATTAATAAAATCGTTCAAAATCTACCGATTTTGGGTGTTTATAAAGCCATCCAAAATTATATTACATCGATTTTGGGAGATTTTTGAGCCGACCAAAACTAGTACCTTACAAAAATTACCAAGTAGGAATTTTCATAAACGGTCGGTTCAAAAATAATCCAAAACCGACGAAAATATCGTTACCAAGCAGATCCTTAATATTTTTTTCTCAAATAAAACTAATAGATTTTTTTTATTTTGAAAATAATATATCTTTAATTAAAAAAATTATTTATTAATAAAAAATGATTTTATGAAGGAATAAGCTTATCGAAGGTTAGTATATCTCCAACTAATTCCTACTTTCTCATTGTAACAACCAAACAAAAAAACAACTAGAAATTCCACCTTTAACAACTATCCAAACAATCGAACTCTATTTTTTTTCCACTTCCATTTATTTCAATTCCACATACAAACAATAATTTGAAAGTCAAAACGTATACATACACACTATATGCAAATTTTACCTTTTTATTTTATTTTTTCTTACACTTTCGTGCAACCAAATAGTCCTTTATTGTTCGAACCGAACTAGTCTGAGTTTTTGTTGTACAAACTCAAGTTTGTCAAGACTATGTTGATGCTCATGTTCGATTAACATGTAGTTTGATTCAAATCGGGAAGAACATGGACGGAGACAACATTGACTGATAGGAAGCCCTAAAATACAAGTACATATTATTATAAAAATTTCAGAAAAAATTACGCTCATAATTCTAAAGTTTGAAAATATTATAATAGGACTACAAACTTTCAGAAAATTTAAAACATATACATAACGCAATGGTAATGGCAGTATAAATGTTGCTTCTATATCGCTAATAGATTTGACATTCCGGAGAAAATACTGTTAATAGCTTTGTTGTTATGGGGATGAGATCGTCAATAGGTTTGACGTTATGGATGAATTTATTTGAAATGTGTATATTTTTTAATTAAAAAAAAGAATGGTCAAAACAACAACTCTTCCTTCCCTTCTCTGCATTTAAAGAGATAATGATCCAAAAAAATTAAATATGCACCAATACTGTCAAACGGTTGAACAAACTAATATATTTCACTAGTTTGAAAATTCAAAAAAAATTCAAAAAGGTAAAGAAATTTTCTGAAATTATACATAAGATAATAACTATGTAAAATTATAAGGATTATAAATAAGATAATGTGTCGCCGATGCTATTGAAATAACTATGTAAAATTATAAGGATTATAAATAAGATAATGTGTCGCCGATGCTATTGAACAATAGCATTGACGACATGAATACAAGTCTTTTTCTTCTTCTTTTTTCTTTAACGAGAAAACAGTAATTCATCACTAAAAGTCCATTTTCGTCGCTACATTTGTCACTAAAAGTCCCTTTTTCGTCTCTGAAAGTCCCAATTCTTCACTAAATTTTTTTTTTAAAAAAAGTGCATTCATGTCGCCAATGACGTTGGCGACATGACATTGCATTCATGTCGGCAAAAAACATTCGTCACTCAAGGTCTAATTTCTTCACTAACATTCGTCACTAAAACTTTTATTTCGTTACTGAAAGTCTATTTTCGCCACTACAATGTATCACTAAACCTTTTTTTTTAAGTCACCCAAGTCACAATTTTCTTTTCTTTTCTAAAAAAAGATATCGCATTCATGTCGCCGATGCGATGGCGAGTCGCCAAGAGAGTTGGCGACACGAGTGCATGTACTCATGTCGCCAAGAACATTGGTGACACGTTATCTTATGTATAATTTTACATACTTATTATCTTATTTATAATTTAATTAATTTTTGTTATTTTCTTAAAAAGTTTCTGTTGAAAATTTATACTAAAATTTATCAACCCGTCGATTATCTTAGATTCACTTTTGATACATTAACAAAATGAAAGAGTGACATAAACATAATCATTATTGGGGGTGTAGCTCATATGGTAAAGCGCTTGCTTCGCATGCGAGAGGCACGGGGTTCGATTCCCCGCACCTCCAGACATTATTCTTCTGTCTAAATTTTGTTTAGGAGATTTATAGTAGGACTATTCGATATTATCTTCCTCTTAAATTATGTATATTGATATTACCCTCATGTTAGATTAAAAGTTGAGAATATCTTCCTGAAAGTGTCGTTACGTTAAAGAGTTTTTAACGACACTTTCAGGAGAGTATTTTTAACTTTTTATTTAAAAAGAGGTAATATCAATATATCTAATCTAAGAGAAAAGTGATATCACTAGCCCTTTATAGTATCTTTGTTTCAATTTTAGAATTAAAAATTATTAAATCTTTTAGGAAATACAAATAGGTAAGCAACTATTTGTAGGACTAAAACATTATGTCGGTGTTATGTCTGAATTTGACACTGGATTTATGAACAGTCAAATTTGAAACAAATGAATAAGCATGAGATAATTATAAAATTTAATAACTGTTATTTTTAATTTCAAATATTATTATTTATTCAAAATGTCAAGTTTACTAAAGTATGGATTGAATTGTCAACGGCAACAAGGATTTATAATCCAATATAGAGTATATTTGATCATCTAAATTGAAAAAAAAAAAAAAGTAGGATTTTTTTATATTATTTTATATTAGATGAAGGATATTGAGAATATTCATGTTGTTTCATAAATCGAGAACATCCTCCTGAAAGTGTCATTTTTGTCTTTGACTAAGAATAAAATAAAATCAATAACGACATTTTCAGGAGGATGTTCTCGACTTATGAAACAACATGAGAGTATTCTTAATATTTTTCATCTATCAGGAGTAATATAAAAAAAGTCCTTTGAAAGTAATAGTATTACAATATTTTACTAGGACGAGGATCATTTGGATTTTGGAACACTAATATAGACTAGTAGCTTGAAATATACGTTGACAATTCTAATTGTGGTGTTTGGATGAAAGTTTTGTATTTTTAGGAATCCACTTCTCATTTTTTTTCCATGAGAAATGAATTCAACATTTGCATACCTATATTTGGTTAGATTGAAAATATGCAGTTCAAAAATTTTAAGTTTTTTGTTTTCATGTTTGGTTGAGATAGTAATAGGAATCTTATTTTTATTTTCCTTTCATAAATATCATTCTATTAATATTATTATGCTTATATTACATAAATTCAGTTGATGTTATTGGTAATATTATCATCCAAAAGAAATATATAATTAATGTATCCAAAAAAAATATATAATTAATGTATCAAACCAACATTTCTAGAAAAACAATAATTATTTTCAATGAGGACATTGGATTTTATTTTTCCGCATATACGAAAAACTAGAACCGTCCATATTTTCTCCCCGTGTAACTTTAACCAAACATCACCCAATTCTTTGAATAAGTTTAGTCTAATTCATATTTAGATATCATGAACTTTTTTTCTCATTATCACTTTAATTACTTTTATTTTATCACATGGACAATATAAACTTTTTTAAATTATTGCACTTTGAAAATTTTTGCCTCTAAACATTTGTCCAAATATCATGGGTCATTTATTTTAGGGGCTTTTTTTGTTATCCCCCAATTGCTAATAACGTATTTGTATCACCCTTCCATTTTTTTATTAGTATTATCCTTCCAATTAGACAAATTTTTTGAAGAATAAGTATAATTACCATTAACAAACTGTAAATGTATGAGGAGTAATAGTAATTAAAAAAAAATCGATAGTAGAGTTAGGCTTAGAAAATTGGGGGGGTACTATGAACTTCAACCAAATTCTAGTTCAAGTCCGAGTTCCCTCCAAAGCAGCTATTGCCAGTATTGAGTGCAGAGTTGAAATATGTTTTAGGGAGCAATTCTAAAGCTAAATCCAATAACTACATAATCATAATCATAATCATAATCATAATTATTATAGTAAGCAAGAGCTGTAGTAGCTCAGTTGCCAGAGTTTGTGCTTGTTAACTACAAGGTTGGAGGTTCCAAGCCCTCCTTTCTCCTGGATCACTTTGAACCCAATTCATGTACATTAATAATATTAACAATTTATTTATTAAAATTTAATTAAAAAAGTTTTTTAATATCAATTATTAAAGATATATTAATATATAATTCAATCAACTATATTATTAACAAATAGACATAAAATTATAATTCAACAAAAAATAAATTAAATTTAATTAACCAAATAAATTTGCAGACTGTCAACTATGAGCTCCTAAACGAACCAGCTTACGAGTCAGTTTGCAACCTCATAAACGAATCAGCTCGCGAGCTCAAACAAGCCGAGTACTTCTAACAATTAATAATATTAACAATTTATTTATAAATTTTAATTAAAAAAATTTATTAATATTAATTATTAAAGATATATAAATATATAACTCACACAACTATATTATTAACAGATAGACATAAAATTAGAATTCAACAAAGAATAAATTTAAATTTAAATAACAAAATAAATTTGCAGACTGTCAACTATGAGCTCCTAAACGAACCAGCTTACGAGTCAGTTTGCAACCTCATAAACGAGCTAGCTCGCGAGCTCAAACGAGCCGAGTACTTCTAACTTGAACTTGGCTCGTTTATTAAACGAACTCGAAAGTGAAGTTTGAGCTCAACTTGTTTACTAAACCAACTGAGTTCAAACGAGTTTTTATCGAACCGAAATTCGAGCAGCTCGCGAATGACTTGGTTCATTTGCAGTCTTACTTGCCCCTTTCCAAAAATGTAGGGGTGAGATTCTACCCGACTCACACATTGTATTTTCGTCGGTTCCTAGTTCAGGCTTTAGAGAAAAACCAACCCATTTTTTGGCCGAACCCCTGTCCCCCATTCAAATATTAATCAAACTTCACTCATGACCCAACCAACACTCCTTTTGTCTCATTCAAAGATTCCTTTGTGTTTTTGCACTGTTTCCCCCTCTTTGCATATCACTCCATGTGAATGCTCTTCTTACTCTTTTGGACTTGAATACCATGTACTGCAAAAATTATATTGTGTCCCAAAAAGAAAATGTTTACTTTTGTTCCCAGGTCAAACTCGGATCTGTAGAGAAACTTCCACCTAGAGTTCAACCATTTGTTGAGATCCATCAATTGTCATGGGACCAACAGCCTGATCTTCATGATCCAATACATTCATATTCGTCGTTTTTCCTCTGACAAGCTGATTCCTCCATTCTCCTCAAGTCTTTTTAAAGACATTTTCCTGCAAGCCCCCATCGATCAACAATCTCCCGGCAAACAACTCTTGAGCCCTCAGCCGTTGCTTGTGACCCATCTGTACATCTCGACGGCTTGATCATTGATCATGTACATGTCACAATATATAACCCCTTGAGCTAGCAGTTAGGAATCCTTCGTAAGCATCCAATCTTTGTCCCAAATATATTATGGTATACATCATCGTCTAGCCCCACATCATCGTCTAGCCCCCCCCCCCCCCCCCCCCCCCTCCCCACCACCACACACACACACACACGCCCCACCCCCAAATTAACACTAGGTTGATGTACAAACTTGATATATTGAACCTTCTTGAGACAAGCTTATTCTACACCTTCCCAAGCACACATCCCTGATGCTTGTAACCATGTTGTTCCCTTGTCGTCCATCTTCGTTCGTCCGAACTTGCTGCTTTTGGTACATGGTTATGACAACCTTTAGTAGACTGGCATGGTAAGTGTGTGACTCGTCTCACTGTTCTTGTATACGCATCCAAGATACGCGTCTTATACATGTATAGCTTGCTTTATGCTTACTTTATGTCATTCATGCATTGTTTATATTGTTTTTATAAATTTTTCTTAGTTGCATGCTTTGAATCTTTGGTCCCTTGGTTTTCTTGTGTGTGGCTATGATGAACCCGGGTGATGGACATGAATTATGATCCAATGGCCTACAATCCTAGTTTTTCCTATATAAGCAATACCACTCTCTTTCTTTCACTTTTCCTTTCATTCTCTTTCCTTCTTCACTTCTTCCACAGCCGAGAGTAGCAACCGAGCTTGGCATTGGCCGTAGGTGACCTTGGTAGTGTTGGTATTAGGCTAGAACTTGACCGTACGCAAGTACATCTTGCCAACCAAGTGAACCCATGATTGGAAGATTCTTGATAAATCTAAGTTTACATTTATTTACGAACTTAGTTATCTACATATCTTTAGTAGCTTAGAACTGTGTTGTAGACTCTTTTGTAATCTTGATATTTTGTTGCTCATGTATTTGACCTTGAACGGAAAAGTTGAGAACAACAAAGTCGGAGCACAAAGTGTGTTAGCCGAAGAATAATGGGCAATTCTATGAAAAGTGTGCATGAGATCCTTAAAAAAATGCTTGTGCTCAGCATAGCATACAAATCCTTCAACAATGCTTGCGTTCAGCAAAACGTTCAAATCCTTGAAAATGCTTGCGTTCAGCATAGCATTCAAATTCTTGTAAGATGCGCCAGGAAACCACTTTGGAACTCTGACGCACTTACTCCTCATGCGTAGTTTTGTACGGATATCATCTAACCAAATTCTTGCAAAAATGCGCTAAGGCTATCAGGAACTTTGGCGCACTTTTGAGAAAAATCATCGGCGACGCACATTTGAGCGTTCAGCCTCGTCAATCAAGAGAAAGTGTGCCAAGCCACAGTTGGCACACTAATTCCTTCTTTGAGTATTCTTGATGAGAGAGTTTTGACTTTGGCGTCATCTCGAGTGTCATGTCTCGACTGTTGTGCCATACTTGAGACTTGTGTTTTGTCTTTTAGTAGACCTTCTCACGCCTTATTGTGTGCCAAACTTAACTGCTGGGATACTTGGTGAAAGTGCGCCAAGTTCATAGCTTGTATACTTTCATTATTATGCGTCAATGATAGTTTGGCATTTGTGCGCCAAACCTCCTTTTGGCATACTTGATGACATGCGCCAAGCTCCTGGCTCGCGCACTTCAATCATTGTGCGACAAGGTTCTAGAAGTGCGCTTTAGTATCAATTGTGCGCCATCTTTTGTTCGGAGCACTTTTTGTATCAAAGTGCTCCAGAATTGTCCGTACTAGTGATTTGTGCTCCAATAATAATTTTGGCCATTTGTGCGCAAACCCTGAATTAATGATTTATGCGCCTGTATACTATTATTCTCTTTTAGTAATGCTTAGCTCTTAATGTTTCTTTGGTTCTCGTTTATCCAGTTATTTTTAGTTAATCCTGGTTATTTTCTGAACATGACATTCTTGATATGGATCTTAATTTTCTGACATGAGCTAAGTGAATGTACATTATAAATGAACTCCTGATCTTGACCCACAACTGATACTCCGGATCCTGATACTCCTGATAGTGTCTCGACGTAGCGCACTCATGACTCAAGAATTCCTGAAACTGTCATGATCAAGGTTATTAGTAGCACCTATATTTTAAGTCACATATTCCCGTGGTTGATTGTGATTATACTTGTCAAGCTCCTGTCCTGTCTTGCATCACGTCTAAGGCCAAATTCCTGAGCACCACAGTCAGAAATTCTTGATAACTTATCAAGGCTAATAACTAGAATAACAATCTAGAAAATATATCTCTACTATTATAATGAGGCTTCAAAACTGTCATAGCTGCTATCTTTTATATTATTATTATTATTTATATTTATATTTTATTTGATATATATATATATATATATATATATATATATATATATATATATATATATATATATATATATATATATATATATATAGTTAGGTTTATGCAAATGTTAATTTGTATTTTGGCTTTATCATAAATACTTGGATTGTGAGGGGGGCTTTAATGAATAAAACCCAAACAAGGGTGGGGGGGGGGGGGGGGTGGAGGGGGGACCATCAACCCACCGTAACTTTCTCCTTGACTCATCACCATCATTTACACATGTATTCATTCCTATTCTTCTTCATTTTTCATAAGCCATATGTCTTCTCCTTAACCCTTCTTCCATTTCCAATGAACCTAACCCCTCCTTTTTATTTCCATCACCAGCACCATCTCTCCTCTTCCTTAACTCCTCTTCTTCATCTCATCTTCATCCTTCCCTCCTCCCCCACCTATTTGCTACTGCTGCTGCAAATACTATTGTTGTTGCCGCTGGACCCGCGCCCGACGCCGCCGTCCGCACCCAGCGCGCCAGCTGCCGACCACGCCGCCGCACGCCGCTGGACCCGACGCCGTCGATCGACCATCCTTCGTCACTCCTCCTCCTACTCTTCTTCAATACTTGGTATAAACATTTCCTTCCTAAATTTTCTTACAAATTTTATTTCGAGGTCAAGGATTTGAGTAAAGTTTATATATGATTTTGGATAGAGTTTTGATTTGGGAATAGATTGGGAAAGAGAAATTCTAGGTTGTTTAAGAGCAAGGCAAGTCCTCCACCACTCTTCCTATTTCTACAAATATTTTTACTATTATTATGGATGAATTATTATGTCATATTTGGAAATATTATTCTGATTTAGATTTTTATAAGAATTTGATATGGATTTTAGGGTATGGAAATGTGAATCTAGAAATTTGAACACAATTATAATACATGAATACAAAGATGTTTGTTAAATGTTCTCATTTAAGAATTTTAAAAAAAAAATAGTTATGATTGTTAACATAGTTAATGTTAAGTATTATATGAAATTATTAGGTTTAGTTATATGGATACAAGATTTTGGCACGATATGGAAATTAATAGACAGAAGAAGTAGTTTTTTTTATTCATTGACTTTAGTAAAAGAAAATAATTCTCTTGAAGCATGAAAAATGACATGTATATCCATGTGTATGCGTGTAGTTAAAAAAGTACTTCCATGATGGTATCTAAATACCTATAAGATTGAATAGCAATATATGTATATGTATACTTTGTATATCAAATATTTGGCCATTGTATATTTTTATTTTCAAGAAAATAATTTGTAATGTGTAAGTTAAAAATTGTTACAAATAAGATAAAGTATATAGATTAAGTTTCACTTAATGACATGTCATATTTGTATTAGTATTAGTTATATGAAATACTAAGAAACTCCGAAGAAGCTAGCAAGGTTTCGTAATACTTATATATATTAAATTGTGTCCGTATAGTTGAGAAATAGTAAATTGAATATAAGTTACTCCTAGAAAGTATAAAATTATGGATATTGACTATATAGGTGATCATGGTATTGAGTATTAAAGTCAATATAAGACCTACTTGGGTTCATAAGATTAGAGTTTATAAATAGGACTTGTGACCTACACAACCAATCTAGTTAGTTTTGTAAATTTTTTATACTTGAACCTAAGAGAATGATTAAATTATTATAAGAACTTGATGTCTAGGTTATATCCTAATGATCGACATCTTATAAAATATTTTATGTAGTTAAGTCTTTTATATTTGTATTTAGAACTTGGATTGGATGATACTACATTCTAACCTATTATGTCATTTGACTTGACATACTACTTATGAATAGCCAAGGTAAAAAAAAGCTTGCTTGTTAAGGTAATAAAGAAATTTTACTTGGATTCTATATACAATTTTTTTAAACTACGTGGATACCGGTGTTGAGAGTTGCTCCATCGAAGGGGTCGGCGAACCCGAAAAATTCTACGGAGGGTTGTTCCGGGTCTTATATATATAAACTGTCTGGAGCCTGAAATACAAAGGAGACTCTGCCAAAAATTTTAAGAATTTTGGGAGAACTAAATTTTAATATCTGGAGATATTACAAATATTTCTAACCCTCAATATTAGAGTATTATATTGACGGACTACGACAACCTGAAAATCTATTTTAACTAGGAGACGATTAACAAGAGTCTAGGATTCGTAGGCCAAGGATACGAGCCACGCAACTGAAATCAAAATGAAGATTCCTGATATCGTCTACTCTGTATAAGTTGAAAGAAGATAATATTTCCTGAAATTTGTGTCCTGATAATTATGATTTTTTTTAATTGAGTTAGGATTAAAACTTGATACTTGCTTCCTGGAATTATAAATGAGATGGAAAACTGTATTATGATATTTCTTGAAAAATGCACTATTGCATATTGATAATGAATATGATATACAGAGCAGAAGTTAAAAAGATAATAGAATATGAATTGCTTGTAGCTTTAGGTTAGAAATTATTGGACGGGGGAGAACAACTTAAATACCACCTACGAAATCCTGCAACATAATAACAATACATAGCTGATCAGCAGTTAAGCTCATTCGTAAGGCCTTGCGAATTAAGTGTGTGAGGCTTAGCTCACTTACCTGTTTAAGCCCATGAAAGGCAGGACTGGATTATAACACCATGTCACCCAGTCTAAGTTACCTGTTTAAGCCCATTAGAAGCAGGGCCGGATTATAACACCATGCCACCCAGTCTGAGTTAATTGTACCTGAATATAAACACACATATTTTGATTTAAAACATCGAATGGGTGAAATAAGAATTTAATTATTAAGTCCATGAGAGGTAGGGCCGGATTCTAAGTACCGTGCCATCAAGTTACAGCCTGATCCCTGGTGTACGGGATTATTGACGAAAAACTAGTTAAAGTGGTTATTCAAAGAGTTATTCTTAAATTTGCATCATCATTTAGAAAATTTATTTGTGTATTGTGTTAGTGACATAGGGATTTGTATTGCTTGAATTGTTAGACACTATAAGAATATTAGTTTAGAAATTATTCGAGTAGTAGGTATAATTATAAAAGTTACTTTCCTACTTTCTATACAGAAGTTATTCCTTTTCGTGCCTTACTATATCATATCATATTTTTATTTTCTTACTGTTCTTGACTGAGGACTTGCTGTCGTTCTGACGACCTAGTATTGTTCACTAGGGGAAGACGAAGTTCCTGGTGAAGTGCTACCTATATATGATGTGGACGAAGTTGAGGAGTAATCTTCAAGTGGTTTTCAGGGAATACAACAAACAATATTTTGTAGCTGGAACTATGTAAATTAAGAGAATTTTGTTGTAAAGACTTGTATAGTTGTACTTAAATCTGTGTTGTATAATTATAGTTTGTAGTAATGAAGTATTTTAGTATGACTTGCATTCCATCTTAGAATTATACAGGCGACAATCGCTGATACGGATACGATAGTATTCGTATGGGACGTAGCGTGGAGATATAGTTACGTACTCGGCTCACTGTATCTTGGGAAGCGGGGCGTGACAAAAGTGACTCAAAAGTGAGCCATCTAAGCCGCATGTATATATATCATCAATTAATTATTTAAAAATACTAATATTACATAAAAAAATATTAAAAAAATTAAAATATGTTATAAGTAACACTACATGGATTCGAACTCAGACTTCCAAGAAGAATACCTCCTACCTTAACCACGTGAGTTATAAGAAATTTTTGTTTATAATTATATAATATTACAGACCGTTTTCAAGATTCTTTATAGAAAAGTAAAAATATATCCATAACTAATTATAATTAAAATATAATCAAATATATAACAAATTTTAATTAAAATATAAAAATATATATAATAAATTTTAAAATAAATATATTTAAATATTTAAATAATTTTATATTAATATCAAAAAAAAATTATTTTACGTACAATGCACGTGAATTTACTAGTTTAAATAAAGAATGGTTAAAGCAACAGCTCCCTAATGGCGGTCTTGTCGTCATCTCGCCAAACCTAATTGTAGTATGTATGCATCTCATATCGACGGTAGTTTCAAATATTTCTGCATTTATAATTTTTGAAACTTATTATTCATCCTCTAATATCTCCAAAATTGAGAACCGTGGACGTAATTTTCTGTAAAAAATTTAGAGGCGACATACCCACTAATATATTTCACTAGTTTGAAAATTTATACTAAAAATTATCAAGCCATCTATTATAATCTTAGATTTGATTTATAATCATGTTTGTACAAAGTGACACATTTACGCAAACAAATAGTGCATGAGCGAAAACTTCGTCAACAATGGGGGTGTAGCTCATATGGTAGAGCGCTCGCTTCGCATGCGAGAGGCACGGGGTTCGATTCCCCGCACCTCCAAACATTATTATTTTATGTAAATTTTGTTTGGGTCCCTTTTTTCCATACTTTTAACCTATGACTCCTTCACATTTTTGGATAGGCCCTTCTCTAAATTTTGTTTGGGTCCCTTTTTTTCCATACTTTTATCCTATGACTCCTCACATTTTTGGATAGGCCCTTGTCTAAATTTTGTTTGGGTCCCCTTTTTCCATACTTTTAACCTATGACTCCTTCACATTTTTGGATAGGCCCTTGTCTAAATTTTGTTTGGGTCCCCTTTTTCCATACTTTTAACCTATGACTCCTTCACATTTTTGGATAGGCCCTTGTATAGGCCCTTGTCTAAATTTTGTTTGGTTCCTTTTTCCATACTTTTAACCTATGACTCCTTCACATTTTTGGATTGGCCCTTGTCTAAATTTTGTTTAGGTCCCTTTTTCCATACTTTTAACCGATGTCTCCTTCACATTTTTGCATAGGCCCTTACTAAGTTGGTGCTGTAGTTGCCATCTTTGGGTAAGTTCTTGGAAAACCTAAGTTTTGGAAAGGCAAATACGTGCCTTTAACACATTCTAGAAAAAAAGAAGTTAGGAGATTTATAATATCTTTATTTTGAATTTTAGAATAAAAAAATAAAAATTTATCCCTCATCTAAATTGAATTGCCAATGGCAACAAGGATATCCCTCATGTAATTTTCTTTTTAAAATGTCCGACATAACGTTCAAAATTTTATGCACGTTGTATTATGTCTTTTGGACTCAATGTCCTAACTTCCACAATTTATAAATAGAAAGAACAATAAGAATAATAACTCCCAGTGAAAAGATTCATCGATCTTTTGCCACATAGCAAAGATCTTATGCCTCTCTTTAATGACCACAAGGGTCACTCGAGTTCAGCATTATCCCTCATCTAAATTGAAAGTTATAGCATTACAATATTTTACTAGAATCATGACCATTTTGATTTTGGAACACAAATATAGACTAGGACGAAATACACTTGACTATTCTAAGCTGGCATTTGGATGAAGATTTTGTATTCTTAGTAATCAACTTCTCATTTCTTTTTTTATGAGATAGAAATTCAACATTTTCATATCCATAGTTGGTTATGTTGGAAATATGTAGTCCGAAAATTTTAATTTTTTCGTTTCCATGTTTGATTCAGATAGTAATAAGAATCTCAGTTTGATTATTTTTTCATACTATCCTTTTATTAATTTTATTATGCTGATATTATCTAAATTCAGTTGATGTCATTGAGAATATTATCGTCAAAAAATAATAATTAATACACATAAACAACATTATCAGAAAAACAAAAAATATTTTTAAAAGGGGGAATCTAGAGTTTTATTTCCCCACGTATATGAAAAATTGAAGCCACTATATTCCCTACCCGTGTTCCCAGGCCTCTAAACTTAACCTAACATCACCCAATTCTTTGAATAAGTTTAGGCTAATTCATATTTAGATATCAACTTTTTCCTCATTATCACTTTAAAAACTTTTATTTTATCACATGAATATTATAAAAAATTTCAAATTAATGTACTTTTCTAGACTTAGATCACCCACAGTAGGAACACTCCATATCGTACTCCAAATTTTGTAGAAAATGTGTAAATTAATATTTTTGTAGTGTCTTCTTCATATTGGCAGATAATGATATACTCCAAATAACACACTAAATTTATACTCCAAATTAATTAATTTTTTCTTAATTAATAATTTTTTTCTTCTTCTTTTTTCTTTTGGTGGGTCCAATTTTGTTACTATTCACTTGCTATGACACGCTTAAAATTTGGAGTGTCTCTTAAGCTTGCTAACATTTTTCAAGTGTCAGCAAGAACTTACTGTAGCTTTCAAGTACTACAAATTTTGAGTAAAATAAAAATGTAGTACTTAAAATTACTCCCACTGTGAATGCTCTTAATAGTCATCAGGTGATTGATAATTGGTCAAAGGAAAAATTGCACCTAAAGATTTGTCCAAATAACGTGGGACTTTTATTTTGTCACATGGGTACTCTGAACTTCATCCAAATTTAAGCTCAAGTCCGAGTTCACTCCAAAGCAGCTATTGCTTAGTATTGAATGCATAGTATATATGCTTTTGGAGGCGAGAATGAGCAATTCTAAAACGAAACCCATTTTCCTATAATAGCTTTCACTAATGCCACGTGACATGTTATATATATATATTTTTGAAAAAATCTCCTAGCTTAGGAATATCATTATAAATATAATACTTAACTATAAAATATTAAATAAGAGCTGGAGTAGCTCAGTTGGTTAGAGCGTGTGGCTGTTAACCACAAGGTCGGAGGTTCAAGCCCTCCCTCTAGCGGGTTTTTTTCCCGGCTTGTTTTTCTTTTGAAACGGTCCACCGGTTCAATTTATTGCTTGTCCCCTTCTAGTTTTGGTTTTTCTTTTGGATCACTTTGAACCGGTCCACCTGTTCGCATTTATTGCTTGTCCCTTTCCAGGAATGTTGCGCAAAATTCCACCCAACCCACCGATTCCATTTTGGTCGGTTCCTGTGGTTCAGGCTTTAGACCAAAACCAACCGCTTTTTTAAACCAAACCCCCTGTCCCCCATTCAAATATTAATCAACTTCACCCATGACCCAATCTCATTCAAATATCCCTTTTTTGTTTTTTGCACTATTTCTCCACCTTTGCATATCACTCCATGTGAAATGCTCTTATTGCTCATTTGGACTTGAATACCATGGTACTGCAGAAGTTATATTTGTCTGTATCCCCCAAAAATGTTTACTTATTCTCCTATGTCAAACTCATATTTGTAACGAAACTTTCACCTAGAAATCAACCAGTTGTTGAGATTGACTAGTTGTTATGGGACCAACATTCCGATCCTTATAATCCAATACCTTCATATTCATCGTTTTTTTTTTCCGACGAACCGATTCCTCCATTCTCCTCAAGTATTCTCGAAGACATTTTCCTGCAAGCCCCTATCGATTAACAACATCTTGTTGAACAACTCTTGAGCCCTCATTCGTTGCATGTGACATGTCCGTACATCTCAACGACTTGATCATGTACATGCTGCATCACATAACCCCTTGAGCTAGCAGTTAAGAATCATTCATAAGCATCCAGTCTTTGCCCAAATATATTGTGGTAGACACCATCGTCCAGTCTCATAGTCTCATGATTAACACCAATTTGAGGTGCAAACTTGATATGTGTTGAACCCCCTTGAGACAAGTTTATTCCTCACCTTAGTCAACAAGCGCACATCCTCGATGCTCATAACCACATTATTCCCTTGTCGTTCTTCACTTATTTGAACTTGTCGCTTTGGTATGGTTATGACATCCCTCTGTAAATTGACATGGTAAGACACCTTTGTGTCCAAGATCTAGTAGTGGACATGACACATGCTACAAGAGTATATATCACTTCGGTCGATGCGATGACCCTTCTTGCTACATCGATGACAGCCTTTCTCCTTCTTATCCTTTAGTTTTTTTTCAATTTTATATCTTTTCATTTTTATGAATTATTTTTATTTCATCATTTTAAAGAATTTTTGTTTTTTAATTTTTATTTACATTTTTAATTTTATTCCAAAAATATTTATATATTCACCAAATATGAATTTTTTTTTAGAGATTTTAATTACATAAATTTTAATTTCCAAAATATTTTTTTTTTGACTATAGAGTATTCCGCGTACCAAACGTCCCCTTAGCGAGTAGAGGTGAGCTTGCAAGACTACGTTGAAGCTCATGCTCGATTAACATGTAGGTTGATTCAAATAGGAAAGAACATTGGCGTAGACAAGATTGTGTGATAGGAGGCAGTACATATTCTCCTAAATATTTAAAGGAGATATACCCACTAATATATTTCACAAGTTTGAAAATTTAAATTAGGACTTTTTAATATTACTCCCTGTTATATGAGGGATATTGATATTACCTCATGTTAGATGAGAGATATTGATATTACTTTCCTGTTATATCACAAGCCACTGTTGGCGCACTAATTCCTTCTTTGAGTATTCTTGATGGACGAGCCTTGACTTTGGCGTCATCTCGACTGTCATGTCTCGACTGGTGTGCCATACGTAAGACTTGTATTTTGTCTTTTAGTAGACCTTCTCACGCTTGATTGTGTGCCAAACTTAACTGCTGGGATACTTGGTGAAAGTGCGCCAAGTTTGTAGCTTGTGTACTTTCATTATTATGCGTCAATAATAGTTTGGCACTTGTGCACCAAACCTCATTTTGGCATACTTGATGACATGCACCAAGCTTCTGGCTCGCGCACTTTAATCATTGGACGCCAAGGTTCTAGAAGTGCGCTTTAGTATCAATTGTGCGCCATCTTTTGCTCGGAGTACTTTTTATATTAAAGTGCTCCAGAACTGCCCGTACTAGTGATTTGTGCTCCAATAATAGTTTTGGCCATTTGTGCGCCAACCCTGAATTAATGATTTATGCGCCTGTATATTATTATTCTCTTTTAGTAATGCTTAGCTCTTAATGTTTCTCTTGTTCTCTTTTATCCAGTTATTTTTAGTTAATCCTGGTTATTTTTGGAACATGACATTCTTGATATGGATCTTGATTTTCTGACATAAGCTAAATGAATGTACATTATAAATGAACTCCTGAATCTTGACCCACAACTGATACTCCCGATCCTGATACTCCTGATAGTGGCTCGACGTAGCGCACTCATAACTCGAGAATTCCTGAAACTTTCCTGATCAAGGCTATTAGTAGCACCTGTATTTTAAGTCACGTATTCCCGTGGTTGATTGTGATTATACTTGTCAAGCTCTTGTCCTGTCTTGCATCATGTCTAAGGCCAAATTTCTGAGCACCACAGTCAAAAATTCTTGATAACTTATCAAGGCTAATAACCAGAATAACAATCTAGAAAACATATCTCTACTATTATAATGAGGCTTCAAAACTGTCATAGCTGCTATTTTTTTATATTATTATTTACTATTATTTCTATTTCATTTGATATATATATATATATATATATATATATATATATATATATATATATATATATATATATATATATATATATATATATATAGTTAGTTAGTTAGTTAGTTAGTTAGTTAGGTTTATGCAAATGTCAATTTGCAATTTGGCTTTATCATAAATACTTGGATTGTGAGGGGGGGCTTTAATGAATAAAACCAAAACAAGGGGGGGGGGGGGAACCATCAACCCACCGTAACTTTCTCCTTGACTCATCACCATCCTTTACACATGTATTCATTCATCTTCTTCTTCTTCATTTTCCATAAGCCATATGTCTTCTCCTTAACCCTTCTTCCCTTTCCAATGAACCTAACCCCTCCTTTTTATTTCCATCACCAGCACCATCTCTCCTCTTCCTTAACTCCTCTTCTTCGTCTCATTTCATCCTTCCCTCCTCCCCCACCTATTTGCTACTGCTGCTGCAAATACTGTTGCTGCTGCCGCTGGACCCGCGCCCAATGCCGCCGCCCGCACCCAGCGCGCCCGCTGCCGACCACGCTGCCGCCCGCCGTTGGACCCGACGCCACCGTCCGACCATCCTTCGGTCACTCCTCCTCCTCCTACTCTTCTTCAATACTTGGTATAAACATTTTCTTCCTAAAATTTCTTACAAATTTTATTTCTAGGTCAAGGAGTTGAGTAAAGTTTATATATGATTTTGGATAGGGTTTTGATTTGGGAATAGATTGGGAAAGAGAAATTCTAGGTTGTTTAAGAGCAAGGCAAGTCCTCCACCACTATTCCAATTTGTACAAATAATTTTACTATTATTATAGATGAATTATTATGTCATATTTGGAAATATTATTCTGATTTAGATTTTTATAAGAATTTGATATGGATTTTAGGGTATGAAAATATGAATCTAGAAATTTGAACACAATTATAATACATGAACACAAAGATGTTTGTTAAATATTCTCATTTAAGATTTTTTTTTTAATTTTTAAAAATAGTTATGATTGTTAACATAGTTAATGTTAAGTATTATATGAAATTATTAGGTTTAGTTATATGGATACAAGATTTGGACACGATATGAAAATTAATAGACAGAAGAAGTAGTTTTTTTTGTATTCATTGACTTTGGTAAAAGAAAATAATTCTCTTGAAGCATGAAAAATGACATGTATATCCATGTGTATGTGTGTAGTTAAAAAAGTACTTCCATGATGGTATCTAAATACCTATAAGATTGAATAGCAATATATGTATATGTATACTTTGTATATCAAATACTTGGCCATTGTATATTTTTATTTTCAAGGAAATAATTTGTAATGTGTAAGTTAAGAATTGTTACAATAACATAAAGTATATAGATTAAGTTTCACTAAATGACATGTCATATTTGTATTAGTATTAGTTATATGAAATACTAAGAAACTCCTAAGAAGCTAGCAAGGTTTCGTAATACTTATATATATTAAATTTTGTCCGTATAGTTGAGAAATAGTAAATTGAATATAAGTTACTCCTAGAAAGTATAAAATTATGGATATTGGCTATATAGGTGATTATGGTATTGAGTGCTAAAGTCAATATAAGACCTACTTGGGTTCATAAGATTAGAGTTTATAAATAGGACTTGTGACCTACACAACGAATCTAGTTGGTTTTGTGAATTTTCTATACTTGAACCTAAGAGAATGATTAAATTATTATAAGAACTTGATGTCTAGGTTATATCCTAATGATCGACATCTTATAAAATATTTTATGTAGTTAAGTCTTTTATAATTGTATTTAGAACTTGGATTGGATGATACTACATTCTAACCTATTATGTCCTTTGACTTGACATACTACTTATGAATAGCCAAGAAAAAAAAGCTTGCTTGTTAAAGTAATAAAAAAAATTTACTTGGATTATATACACATTTTTTTTAAACTGTGTGGATACCGGTGTTGAGAGTTGCTCCATCGAAGGGGTCGGCGAACCCGAAAAATTCTACGGAGGGTTGCTCCGGGTCTTATATATATAAACTGTTAAATTCCTGGAGCCTGGAATACAAAGGAGACTATGCCAAAAATTTTAAAATTTTTGGGAGTTAACTAAATTTCAATATCCGGAGATATTACAAATATTTCTAATCCTCAATATTAGAGTATAATATTGACGGACTACGACAACCTGAAAATCTATTTTAACTAGGGAACGATTAACAAGAGTCTAAGATTCGTAGGCCACGGGCACGAGCCACGCAATTAAAATCAAAATAAAGATTCCTGATATCGTCTGCTTTGTATAAGTTGAAAGAAGATAATATTTTCTGGAATTTGTGTCCTGGTAATTATAATTTTTTCCAAAATTGAGTTGGGATTAAAACTTGATACTTGCTTCCTGGAATTATAAATGAGATAGAAAACTGCATTATGACATTTCTTAAAAAATGCACTATTGCATATTGATAATGAACATGATATACAGAGCAGAAGTTAATAAGATAATAGAATATGAATTGCTTGTAGCTTTAGGTTAGAAATCATTGGACGGGGAAGAACAACTTAAATACCAATACATAGCTGATAAGCAGTTAAGCTCATTCGTAAGGCCTTGCGAATTGAGTGTGTGAGGCTTAGCTCACTTACCTGTTTAAGCCCATGAGAGGCAGGGCCGGATTATAACACCGTGCCACCCAGTCTAAGTTACCTGTTTAAGCCTATTAGAGGCAGGGCCGGATTATAACACCGTGCCACCCAGTCTGAGTTAATTGTACCTGAATATAAACACGCCTATTTTGATTTAAAACATCGAATGGTGAAATAAGAATTTAATTATTAAGCCCATGAGAGGTAGGGCCGGATTCTAAGCACCGTGCCACCAAGTTACAGCCTGATCCTTGGTGTACAAGATTATTGACGAAAAACTAGTTACAATGGTTATTCAAAGAGTTGTTCTCCAATTTGCATCATCATTTAGAAAATTATTTTTGTATTGTGGTAGTGACATAGGGATTTGTATTGCTTGAATTGTTAGACACTATAAGAATACTAGTTTAGGAATTATTCGAGTCGTAGGTATAATTATAAAAGTTACTTTTCTACTTTATATACAGAAGTTATTCCTTTTCGTGTCTTACTATATCATATCATATTTTTATTTTCTTGCCATTCTTGACCGAGGACTTACTGTCGTTCTGACGACCTAGTATTGTTCACTAGGGGAAGACGAAGTTCCAGGTGAAATGCTACATCTATATGATGTGGACGAAGATGGAAGTAATCTTCAAGTGGTTTTCAGGGAATACAACAAACAATATTTTGTGGCTGGAACTATATAAATTAAGAGAATTTTGTTCTAAAGACTTGTATAGTTATACTTAAATCTGTGATGTATAATTATAGTTTGTAGTAATGAAGCGTTTTAGTATGACTTGCATTCCATCCTAAAATTATACAGGCGATAATCGCTGATACGGGTACGATAATATTTGTATGGGACATAGCCTGGAGATATAGTTACGTACCCAGCTCACTGTATCTTGGGAAGCGGGGCGTGACAAAAATGACTCAAAGGTGAGCCGTCTAAGCCGTATGTATATATATCATCAATTAATTATTTTAAAAAAATTAATATTACATAAAAAATATTAAAAAAATTAAAATATGTTATAAGTAACACTACATGGATTCGAACTCAGACTTCTAGGAAGAATACCTCACACCTTAACCACGTAAGTTACAAGAAATTTTTGTTTATAATTAGATAATATTACATACCGTTTTCAAGACTCTTTAAAGAAAAGTAAAAATATATCCATAACTAATTATAATTAAAATATAATCAAACATATAACAAATTATAATTAAAATATAAAAATAAATATAATAAACATATTTAAATATTTAAATAATTTTATATTAATATCAAAACAAAATTTTTATTTTACGTGCAACGCACGTGAATTTACTAGTTTAAATAAAGAATGGTCAAAGCAACAGCTCCCTAATGGCGGTCTTGTCGCCATCTCGCCAAACCTAATGGTAGTATGTATGAATCTCATATCGACGGTAGCTTCAACGATATATATCTGCATTTATAATTTTTGAAACTTATTATTCATCCTCTAATATCTCCAAAATTAAGAACCGTGGACGTAATTTTCTGTAAAAAATTTAGAGGCGACATACCCACTAATATATTTCACTAGTTTGAAAATTTATAATAAATTTTATCTAGCCATCTATTATAATCTTAGATTTGATTTATAATCATGTTTATACAAAGTGACACATTAACGCAAACGAATAGTGCATGAGTGAATGTTTCGTGAACAATGGGGGTGTAGCTCATATGGTAGAGCGCTCGCTTCGCATGCGAGAGGCACGGGGTTCGATTCCCCGCATCTCCAAACATTATTATTTTGTTTGGGTCCCTTTTTCCATACTTTTATCCTATGACTCCTTCACATATTTGGATAGGCCCTTGTCTAAATTTCTTTTGGGTCCCTTTTTCCATACTTTTAACCGATGACTCCTTCACATTTTTGCATAGGCCCTTACTACGTTGGTGCTCGTAGTTGCCTTCTTTGGGTAAGTTCTTGGAAAACCTAAGTTTTGGAAAGGCAAATAAGTGCCTTAACACATTCTAGAAAAACAGAAGCTAGGAGATTTATAGTATCTTTATTTTGAATTTTAGAATAAAAAAGATAAAAAAATAAAAAAATTATCCCTCATCTAAATTGAATTGCCAATGGCAACAAGAATATCCCTCATCTATTTTTTTTTTTAGATGTCCGACATAACGTTCGAAATTTTATGCACGTTACATTACATTTCTGTTGGACTCACTGTCTCCAACTCCTACAATTTATAAATAGAAAGAATAATAACTCCCCGTGGAAAGATTCATTGATCTTTTGCCACATAGCAAAGATCTTATGCCTCTTTTCAATGACCATAAGGGTCACTCGAGTTCGGCATTATCCCTCATCTAAATTGAAAGTTATAGCATTACAATATTTTACTAGAACCACGGTTATTTTGATTTTGGAACACGAATATAGACCAGGTCGAAATACACTTGACTATTCTAAGGTGGCATTTGGATGAAGATTTTGTATTCTTAGTAATCAACTTCTCATTTCTTTTTTCATGAGAAAGAAATTCAACATTTTCATATCCATATTTAGTTATGTTGAAAATATGTAGTCCAAATTTTTAATTTTTTCGTTTTCATGTTTGATTCAGATAGTAATAAGAATCTCAGTTTGATTATTTTTTTCATAATATTCTTTTATTAATTTATTATGCTGATATTATCTAAATTCAATTGATGTCATTGAGAATATTATCGTCAAAAAAATAATAATTAATACACATAAACATCATTATAAAAAAAACAAAAAATATTTTCAAAAGGGAATCTAGAGTTTTATTTCCCCACGTATATGAAAAATTGAAGCCACCATATTCCCTGCCCGTGTTCCCAAGCCTCTAAACTTAACCTAACATCACCCAATTCTTTGAATAAGTTTAGGCTAATTCATATTTGGATATCAACTTTTTCCTCATTATCACTTAAATAACTTTTATTTTATCACATGAATATTATATACTTTTTTCAAATTAATGTACTTTCCTAGACTTAGAGCACCCACAGTAGGAACACTCCATACCGTACTCCAAAATTTGTAGAAATTGTATAAATTAATACTTTTGTAGTGTCTCTTTCATATTGGCAGATAATGTTACACTCCAAATAACACACTAAATTCATACTCCAAATTAATCTCATTTTTTTCTTCTTAATTAATACTTTTTTTCTTTTTCTTTTTCCTCTTGGTGGACCCAATTGTGTTACTATTCATTTGCTATGATACGCTTAAATTTTGGAGTGTATCGTAAGCTTGCTAACATTTTTCAAGTGTCAGCAAGAGCTCACTGTAGCTTCCAAGTACTACAAATTTTGAGTAAAACAAAAATGTAGTACTTGAAACTAATCCCATTGTGGGTGCTCTTAATAGTCATCAGGTGATTGATAATTGGTCAAAGGAAAAATTGCATCTAAAGATTTGTCCAAATAACATGGGACTTTTATTGGCTGGTGATAAGGGCACTACAAAATATACTTGGGGCTAGCCCAGGATTGGGGCTAGCCCATTATTGAATGAAGTTTACTCATACTAGCCCAAAAGTTTACTCATACTAGCCCAAACATTAAACTCTCCTCCAAACCTCCACCGGAGCCCTCCCCCCTCCTCCCTTTCTTGTCGGAGCCCTCCTCTTGCTCCCTCCCTCCTCCTGCTCCCTCCGTGCTCCACCGCCGCCCCCGTGCGTAGCTGCAGCCTCGTCCTCCACCACATGAGTGCTCCGCCTCTGTCTCCTCCGCCGCCTCCCGCCGCCTCCTTCCCCTCCCGCTCCTCCGCCTCGTACCCCTTTTCGGTGCTCGACTATCTCGGCACCCTCGGCGTCCGCCGCTCCTCCCTCCCCTCATTCCTCCACCGCTACCACCAGATCCTCCACTCCAGCGTCGTGGAGGACTGTCAAAATTTTGACAGTTCTTCCAATTGGAAGGACTGTCAAAATTTTGCCAGTTATAATTTTTAGACAGCCAGTTAAATGCATTTAAATGCAACCTAAAACCAGTAACAAATAAGTTAATTTCAACAAACCATATCTGATCCTTTTACTAACTGAATACTGTATAGTCACATAGACATTGGTCAGATGACATGAATAATAGCACAATGACAAAGACAAATAACAACACACAGCAAACCAAAAAAGAAGAAGACAAAATGAAAAGACTGTCAAAATTTGACATATATGTTGATTTTTTAGGACTGTCAAACTTTTGACAGTCCTACAAATTGGAAGGACTGTCAAAATTTTGACAGTCCTAAAAATTCAACATATATTTTTAGTACTGTCAAAATTTTGACAGTTCTACCAATTGTTAGAGACAGTCATTCCAATTGGTAGGACTGTCAAAATTTTGACAGTCCTGATTATAAAAAAAATCAAGAATGAACAGTCCCGAGTAATGTTTGGAAGTGATAAACTTATAATTATCAATGATAAATATTTGGATAGTCCCGATTAATTAGTGCCCTTATCAACACAGCCCTTTTATTTTGTCACATGGGTACTCTGAACTTCATCCAAATTTAAGCTCAAGTCCGAGTTCACTCCAAAGCAGCTATTGCTTAGTATTGAATGCATAGTATAGATGCTTTTAGAAGCGAGAATGAGCAATTCTAAAACGAAACCCATTTTCCTATAATAGCTTTCACTAATGCCACGTGACATGTTATATATATATATTTTTGAAAAATCTCCTAGCTTAGGAATATAATTATCAATATGAAATTAACTATGAAAATAGTAAACAAGAGCTGGAGTAGCTCAGTTGGTTAGAGCGTGTGGCTGTTAACCACAAGGTCGGAGGTTCAAGCCCTCCCTCTAGCGTGTTTTTTCCCGGCTTGTTTTTCTTTTGAAACGGTCCACCGG
This sequence comes from Iris macrosiphon, assembly GCA_036927795.1. Taxonomy (NCBI): domain Eukaryota; kingdom Viridiplantae; phylum Streptophyta; class Magnoliopsida; order Asparagales; family Iridaceae; genus Iris; species Iris macrosiphon. The sequence goes on from JAYESA010000018.1 coordinate 124,116,570, forward strand.
TTCAATTTATTGCTTGTCCCCTTCCAGTTTTGGTTGTTTTGGTTTTCTTTTGGATCACTTTGAACCGGTCCACCCGTTCGCATTTATTGCTTGTCCCTTTCAAGGAATGTTGCGCAAAATTCCACCCAACCAACGATTCCATTTTGGTCGGTTCCTGTGGTTCAGGCTTTAGACCAAAACCAACCCTTTTTTTAAACCAAACCCCCTTTCCCCCATTCAAATATTAATCAACTTCACCTATGACCCAATCTCATTCAAATATCCCTTTTTGTTTTTTGCACTATTTCTCCACCTTTGCATATCACTCCATGTGAAATGCTCTTATTGCTCATTTGGACTTGAATACCATGGTACTGCAGAAGTTATATTTGTCTGTATCCCCCAAAAATGTTTACTTATTCTCCTATGTCAAACTCATATTTGTAACCAAACTTTCACCTAGAGATCAACCAGTTGTTAAGATTGACTAGTTGTTATGGGACCAACAGTTCGATCCTCATAATCCAATACCTTCATATCCATTGTTTTTTTTTTCTGACGAACCGATTCCTCCATTCTCCTCAAGTATTCTCGAAGACATTTTCCTGCAAGCCCCTATCGATTAACAACATCCTGTTGAACAACTCTTGAGCCCTCATTCGTTGCATGTGACCTGTCCGTACATCTCAACGGCTTGATCATGTACAAGCTGCATCACATATACCCTTGAGCTAGCAGTTAAGAATCATTCATAAGCATCCAGTCTTTGCCCAAATATATTGTGGTAGACACCATCGTCCAGTCTCATAGTCTCATGATTAACACCAATTTGTGGTGCAAACTTGATATGTGTTGAACCCCCTTGAGACAAGTTTATTCCTAATCTTCGCCAACAAGCGCACATCCTCGATGCTCATAACCACGTTATTCCCTTGTCGTTCTTCACTTCTTTGAACTTGTCGCTTTGGTACATGGTTATGACATCCCTCTGTAGATTGACATGGTAAGACACCTTTGTGTCCAAGATCTAGTAGTGGACATGACACACGCTACAAGAGTATATCACTTTCGGTCGATGCGATGACCCTTCTTGCTACACTGATGGCAGCCTTTCTCCTTCTTATCCTTTAGTTTTTTTTCAATTTTATATCTTTTCATTTTTATGAATTATTTTTTATTTTATCATTTTAAATAATTTTTGTTTTTAATTTTTATTTACATTTTTTAATTTTTTATTTTATTCCAAAAATATTTATATATTCACCAAATATGAAAATTTTTTTTTAGAGATTTTAATTACCTAAATTTTAATTTCCAAAATATAATTTTTTGACTATAGAGTATTCCGCGTACCAAACGTCCCTTTAGCGAGTAGAGGTGAGTTTGCAAGACTACGTTGAAGCTCATGCTCGATTAACATGTAGGTTGATTCAAATAGGAAAGAACATTGGCGGAGAGAAGATTGTGTGATAGGAGGCAGTACATATTCTCCTAAATATTTAGAGGAGATATACCCACTAATATATTTAAGTTTGAAAATTTAAATTAGAACTTTTTAATATTACTCCCTGTTATATGAGGGATATTGATATTACTTGATGTTAGATGAGAGATATTGATATTATCTCCCTGTTAGATCGAAAGTTAAAAATATTCTTCTCAAAGTGTCGCTAAAAACTCATTAACGACACTTTCAAAATTTATTAACGACACTTTGAGAAGGTCTTATAAGTTTGACTGGGGATATAAATTATAAAGACCGTCACTTTGTTTTTGGCATATTAAGAAAAACGAAACTGTCTGTATCAACAAGGGGGTGTAGCTCATATGGTAGAGCGCTCGCTTCGCATGCGAGAGGCACGGGGTTCGATTCCCCGCACCTCCAAAACGATTTTTTTCTAAATTTTTTTTTGGGTCCCATTGTTCCAAACTTTTAACTTAGGACTCCTTTACATTTTTGCACAAGTCCTTACTAGTTAGTGGACTTTTTTGCATTTTTCTTCTTTGGGTAAATTATTTTTACAAATTTTATTAGAAAAAAAAAACTAAGTTTTTGAAAGGCTTTAATATATTTATTTTGAATTTAGAATAAATATTTTTAAGAAAATTATTAACAATTTTTGTAAATTCGAAATCTTTCATCGTTAAGAAACTACTCTAGGCCTAAAAGCTTCATGTCGGTGATACTGTCTGGATTTGACACTGTGGATTTAATGAACAATTGAAACATCAACAAATGAATAAGCATAAGATAATTATAAATTTTAATAATTGTTATTTTTAAAATTATTATTTATCCAAAAAGTCAAATTTATTAAAGCCTGGATTGAATTGCCAATGGCCAAAAGGCCATTTTTGAGCACGCGCAAGTTGTGCTAGGCTCAAAAAATCGAAAGATCCCAAAATTTTTTTAACATCCGTATATGTTATTAATGTAAAAATTTTATTTTTAGATTTAGACCTCTTATTTTTAGAAATTGCAGTAACATGACCAATGTCAGAAAATACCTTTTTTAGAGTGATTGAAAAAATGTTATTTTTTAGTATTTGTACCAGACCTTTAAAATGTCATAAACGATTTGCCAATGGCCACACGGGTTTCATAATCCAATATAGGGTATATTTGATCATCTAAATGGACAGTTATAGCATTATAATATTTTACTAGAATGACAATCATTTGTATTTTGGAACACAAAAATATACTAGGTTGAAATACACGTTGGCTACCCTAAGGCCTCGTTTGGTTCACGGAATTATGAAAATGGAAAAGAAAAATGATTTCTTTCCTATGTTTGGCCACCAAAGGAATGTGGGAGGAAAGAAAAGTGATTCATATTGGAAAAAAAAAGAAAAAAAAGTTGTTCCCTCCACCCGCCCAAGGATTTATTTTTTCACATTTAAGTACAATCACTTTCCCTTCCAATTTCTTTGGCATTTTCAAACACCGAAATAAAAAATTGATGGAAATTACAATTTGCCACATAAAAGAAAATACCATTGAATTGATTTCCTTTCTTTCCCTTTTCGCGAACCAAACGAGGCCTAAGTCTTTGAATAAATTTAGGCTAATTCAGATTTTAGATATCATGAATTTTTTTCTCATTATCACTTAAATAACTTGTATTTTATCATATGATGTTAAGAATGGTTAGATTTATGATTAGATTTCTTCTCCTATATGGATATATATTTCTTCTCCTATATGAATACATATTTCTTCTCCTACTATATATATATATATATATATATATATATATATATATATATATATATATATATATATATATATATATATATATATGCTTTTTTATAATTATTCATTAATAAAAATTAAATTAATATTGTTGATTTGTTTCATGATATCAGAGCCTAGGATTTTTCAATCCTATCGTTGCCACCTTTTGCCACCACTTCTCCAAATATCCTGCTATCATCACGATTTCGCAACGCCATTGCATCCTCGCAGATTCCTGTACCGCCCGCCTCAGGACGTCGACTCTCTCTCCGCCAGCAAGAGATCAATCTCTACCATACGCTCCACGAGGAAACAAGACAAGATTAATTTCTCGTGCAACACCATGATATTAACGGTTTTTGTGTAAGTGTCACGACCCGCACCCAGTGTAGGGGCACGAGTACGTGGGTACGTCCAGCCTATGCCGCAGCATCGATGGTAGAACACTGTCTAGGTCAACAATACTATCTAGCATCTCACATAATATATATAAGGTACATGTCATGCCATCTCAACTCCAAATAGAGGACAATGATATATGATAATGATAATCAATACTCAATCACAATATAAAACTAGATGAAGATATAACACAATATGGAATAGAAGAAAAGAAATACAGAAGCGCCATACATCACAAGTACAAGTCTAATAGTTAATCTCAACTCAAAGATCTCAAATATAGTACATGTCATAAAGCCTAGCTAAGATCAAATACAACATCATAAAGAATGATCTAAAACTCTCTAACTGGTGGTACTATATCAAGAGGCTCAATAGTGCAATCTCAATGGCCTCGCCATCCTATGGCCCATAGTAGGTGGGACACATCTACTCTAACCAATCATCTGAAAAATATATCCAGTCAGAATTGGAGCAAAGTACAACCCAATAGCAGTTTCAATCAATTGATAATGACTATAAACATAAATAGAGAATGTAATACAAGACGAGAAACAATAAAACAATATCAAACTATGAAAGGAAAGAGACAGATAATCTAAAGCAATATGGTAAACACTGATCTCAATGTAATATAATCAAGACAAGGAACTAGAATATAGTAAAACTGTAACTATACTAAGTGTTTGAAATACTAGCTTGATATATAATCGAGACATTTCAATGTTAACACGATTAGCTGATGTCTACAATGTTTGCCAATGTCTACGATGTTTGCTAATGTCTACAATATTGCAAATGTCTTGATCATATATCTAGCTAGCACTTCCCCCGTTCCCGACTAGTACAATGGATCCAACTATGACACATTACACTGCAAGGTACTCAAGGAATTATAAAATATTGAACATTGTCTAATATTAAATATTGTCTAATAACCATATGAGAACACGAAGAACAATAAAACAAGACTAAAATCCCATGACTGAAGATCCATTTGTATACTAGTCCGTGTACCAATGTGTCATGAGTCAAGTAAAATATTTCTAAATACTTTATTATAGTAATTATCAACTAATAAAAACTATCAGAGAATGTACTCGCCTGAGATCATGAGCAAAAGATGTAACTTGATGTCTGAGATGGTGTCTCATAACCATATATATGAATATCATGTCAATGTGATGTAAAGAATGATAAATGAGCAATAAATGCACTAAATATGATATTCTAGGTCGGACTAAGTCAAACTAGGTGTTATCTAGATTTTCAAGTCCAAAACTAGCTTCTAGGTTGATTACTAGTCCATACTAGTAATTACTAGGTGATACTAGGTCACACCTAGTTTTCTAGGTTCATAACTAGTTGGTGTTAGCTATACTAGCTAATAGCACTAGGTAATGGGTTACCATATACTAATTATCAATATATAACTTATGCTATCTCTGAATACTAAGTACTAAGTATCTACTAATATACTAGTTATAACTTCTTATTTCCTTATTATAAATTACCCTGGTGTCAAACATATCTAACTCAATACCCAATCTAGTATCTCACTTAACATTCTCTGTAACTCCCTCTCATCCATTACCAACCAATGCACAGAGGCCACCAACACATCCAATTA